>OX465496.1:2407500-3007500 GCA_950022335.1 Eurois occulta
GTTTTAATGTCAAATTCAAAATTGATTGATTCCACGGCTGATAGATCGGCGACCTGAATCGACCGACACCTTACTCATCAAAACCGGATGAATAGTTTAGGCACTACGGAGGAACATACGTAAATACAAACTTACATACATGGATTGCTAAAATCATAACCCTTCCATTTGGCTTCGCCGTAGTCGGGCAAACGCGCTTACAAATCCGTGTGATTTATCAGTGTGTTTGCTATTTTTTCATGTTTGACCTGTTTATAGGGTACCGTACCCGAGGGTTAAACAACGGGACCCTATTACCTACTAAGCCTCCGCTGTCCGTCCGTCTGTCTGTCAGCGGGCTGTATCTCATAATCCGTAATAGGTAGACAGTTGAAATTTTTAGACAATGTGTATTTCTGTTGCCGCTATAACAACAAATAATAAAAAATAATGGGGGCTCCCCTACTACGATGATAGGGAACCGTTCATGCGCGAGTCCGAATCACATTTGGCCGGTTTTTACCAAAGGTACTCGGATATAATTTTTGAAGTACATCATCAAATGGGCATTTCGTAGTCGAAATGACCACAATCCGTTACAATGAGAAATCGTTTTAAGCGAAATAAAACTTGTTTACGTCACAGAGGTTTAGATTTATTTCAACGTCAACAATTTCTTTAGGCCTATCTCTCAAGGAAAATGTACATAAAGGTACTTTTCAAGAAATTTTCCACCCAGTTTGCTGAAACGCTACGGACAGCGAAAAGTCCATAAAAATGCGGTAAAAAGTGTTTTCTTTTATTTAATTCAAGTAATAAAGTTCTTCTCGGATTTCTGTGGAGTGTGGAAAGCATTCTGAGATCTTTCACAATGGGTTTGTCGTAAAAAGTGAAATATAGCGACACTTGACGCTTTCGGAAGTGATGTAAAATGAAATAAGTGGATTTCGTAACTGGTGTCATTTTTCTTACCTACTACTTGTAAACGTTTTTATTATAGTCTTTCTGAAGACCTGCAGAGGGTTCACAAGCGATAGTACCTTATCTTCAAGCATCTAGTTAATAGGGCATGGTTTAATCACACTAAACTTTATACCTACTGAATGCTTGGTTTCTAAGGTACATATTTACTTTTACATATCAAAAGTGCCTGTAAATGACGTAACTAAATATAGGCAGATTTGAATGGCAACGCCGGGAGGGGACGCCCTAGAAGGACATACACTGACCTTATTTGAGGTTCTTCAGAAAGGTCAGGTGCGGAGTACTCGCAACCGGCGTGCGTGTAGGACCAGATGTATGAACGTGGACGAGGCGAAAGGATTATGTAATGATCGTAGCAGGTGGCGTACTGTGGTTTCTGCCTACCCCCATTAAAAACAGGCGTGAGTTTATGAAATATTTATGGTTTAAAGTTTCAATGTAACTGGAGTTTATCTTTTCGGAGGCGCTTTAGTGATAGTGATTATAAGGTTTATTTAGATTCGATATCTTAAATCAGAATACTCATACCCTATGTACTTACAGAAAAAATTCGTTTAAATACTTAGGTAATTTTATCAAAAGAAATACCACGAGTTTATCAACGGATTTCCGATTTCGGAGAAAATTTGCAATGTTTCTTTTTTTAAATTAAAACGTCGCTCCATGTAAAATACTGGTATTCAGCTACATCCGGTTAGACTGGAAGCCGACCCCAACATAGTTGGGAAAAGGCTAGGCAGGTGATGATGATGAATCAACATCTTTTTTTTATTAGAAAATCTGTTGGTAAGTTGGCTTCATCAGTTATATTGGCCATCTTATGAGATTTTGGGTTTTCATTATTTGGTTTGCATTTTCCTAAGTAAGTTTGGCTTCCAGTTTGACCAGATGCAGCTGAATTAAAGTATCAAACATGAAGCGACCGTCTATCGGCCCATAGTCCACCAGTAATAGCATTTTCAGGGTTGTCTCGGGCAACCTGGCAAGCCCTATATTTGTGCACTGGATTTCTGTTCACCTAAGCGGGAACAAAAAATGACGAAATAATGTATGTTATTTTTAAAGACTATGGGTACCTATACATAACTCCATGTTTTAATTTTTTTGAATGATTTTATTGATATTTTTACTTAATGATTTTATTGATTTTTCTAATAATTTTTCAATGATTTTTTAATGACTTTTTAATGATATACCTTATTGTTTTTTATTCATCTCAATTTATTATTTTTGTTGTATATGGGTATTTTGCCTGAATTAAAACACAATTTATTTATTATATTTATAGTCGGTGGCAATAAAGTCAATGAAACAAACACAACGACTTCCGAAAATATTTTAGACGTTTTTTTTAATAAACATTTTTTTTTCAGTACGCATATCAAGGTACAATATTAAAAAGCTAGTAACAAAAGACAATCATCCTTAAGCGCTAGGTTTTTACAGATTCCCTGGACTCCACACTAGGATACCCTGTGTCGTGGGGTCCAGTCTCTTCCCAAGTAAGCGTAACATGTTAGCTTTAACTGAAATTATTTATAAAAGAAATAGAAAAAAAAACTATTTGTATAACAATATTTTTAAAGTAAAAAAATGGAGGACAAGAGTTTTGGTGTTTTTGGAAGTGTGTGTGTGTGTGGGTGTAGTGTGATGAGTGTGACGGTGTGTATGGCGTATATGAGTTGGTGTGGTGTGTATGGTGGGTGAGTACGTGCATGGCTGTTTTTTTTTCTTCAAAGGATTTTATTTATTATTTTTAGAATAAGTATATAAATATTTATTTATAGAAGGATTTTTTTGGTAGTCGGTTTTCCTATTTGACTTCGAAGACGATGCAAAAAGACATATTAAGATCCTGATAGGTAGCGTTCTATAGTGTCTGACTACCCCCTTGGGAAAAGCTTGAGTTTTTCCATGAATATTATAAATTCTTACATGGTCACTGTCCATACACACCTACCTACCTACCTACATTCTAAAAACTATATTTTAGGCAAATTATGAAATTACCACACAGAATTTTATTAATACAATTTAATGAGATTTTTTTTATGATTACTAACAGCATTGGAATGAGATATCTATATTAAAGTTATCTTCTTTCGCAGATAAGTAAATTCTCAGTAACATGCTTTCATTTCGTTTCGCTCCATACTTTCATTGTGAGTTTAAGTAAATTACTTTTTTGGTTATTGATCGAGCTTTCAAAGGAGACCGAGAAGATTAATTTTGAACGCATGACTGATTTAACTTAGTTTACGGATTAAGTGCTATTCTAGTGCTCATAAGTAAGATTGCTGACTCTTTTGGGTTCGATGCCCAGCTCGAGCAATGTGTTTTTGCTTTTTAGGATTCCGTACACGAAGGGTAACCAACGGGACTCTATTATTAAGCCTCCGCTGTCCGTCCATCTGTCTGTCTGTCCGCGGTATCTCATGATCCGTAATAGGTAGACAGTTGAAATCACAGAATGTATATTTCTGTTACCGCTATAACAAAAAAAAAAAAAAAAAAAATAAAGGATAAAAAAAAACAAAAGTGCAATACCTCAACGGTCAAAATGTATGGAACGGCTGATTTAAAAAAAAAACCGGCCAAGTGCGAGTCGGACTCGCGCACGAAGGGTTCCGTACCATTATCTATAAAAACGGCAAAAAAAATCATATCTGTTGTAATGGGAGCCCCCCTTAATATTTTTTTTTTAACTTTTAGTATTTGTTGTTATAGCGGCAATAGTAATACATCATTTGTGAAAATTTCAGCTTTCTAGCTATCACGGTTTATGAGATACAGCCTGGAGACAGACAGACAGCGAAGTCTTAGTAATAGGGTCCCGTTTTACCCTTTGGGTACGGAACCCTAAAAACGATTAAAATTTTCTGAACCAGAGGGTTCAGAACGATGTACTGAATACGTGGTAACCGTTTCAGTGTCGGTGTCCCTTCCACCCTGTATTCTTTTTATATGTTCAAGAGAAGTCACTCTGTATTAGCTTGAATGATGATGGGTGGTCAACACCGCAGCCTATGATGGACATCTGCCATTTAGCTGCTGCGAAACCAACCCAGAGAGAAAGCCGAAATATTTCAATGAAGATAGTAATAGATATCCTTTGGCATTGTTTCTGCTGCTTTGATCGCGAAAGTACCTACCACCCATTAACCTGCCCATGGTTTTTAAGGTAAGGTACTTAGGTACTCAGCCGGGGCTGCCGGACTGTTCGAAAGTGATACCGCAGCCCTGGAACACAAAGGGCTAAGAAGGAACATGGATGGGTTTTAGTCAGTACAAGTCTGACACTCCCTTCCGCTCCGCCCAGAGCGGGAGGGGTCATTTGATGAATTCCAATCCGAAATAATAAAAGGTACTTAGATACTACTAAGACAGGTTGTTGTATCTCGATTCAATATATAAAAACAAATGGGGTAGCTACGCCAGTGTAGACTCAATTTCCGAGTATAGTGTAATTGTATATAGCACATCTACTATGTACTATCATTGACTCAAATGTGCCTTGGTGGTTGAAAGAATGTCATATACACTTAGGTAGATGTCTCGCTATTGGTGTCGGATGTGTCGGTTCATTCAATTGGAACCTCCGCGTGCCTTTCTCTTTTCGGTTTATTTTAATTAATGTATTTTTGAACCGCTGATTTAATTTTCTTACTCTGGACACTCTTAATGTTCACGACTGTCTACATCGTTCTCACACAAAATATGTATCTAGGTATAATCTCAACTTGAATGATGTAACCAAGATCTTCTAAAAATATTTTGATTTAAAAGAGTGTCCATGGTGTTTCGTGCCCATTCTTCTGATCCGAGATCTACGCTTTGAAATGGGCAACTACTACCTATAATGCCTTTTCACTGAGACTGTACTGTTGTTTTTGATATTTCAAAGTGCCTGGAATGGTCTAATTGAAATAAAGGCTTTGAATTTGAGTAAAAATTATTTTATATTCAACACTTACCTACCGTCAAATAGTGCGTGCACCCTTTCTACTTTCCAAATAGGTAATACGTCCATTCTCCTTCTAATAACTCCTTGACTATAACAGACAACGGTCCGTTTATGCAATAACTATATACCTTCAAAACGGACCGCCTGATATTGATTCGACACACAGCACCCGTTCAGAAAAAAAGGGGTTACTGCAAATTGGCTTGTATTGTTACGAAACGACACGATATGAGATTACAGTTTTGAGCTTTCTATGCTTGTAGTAAAATTGTTATTTTCCCATTGTTATATTTTTTTAGAAAAAGCTTTAATAAAAACCTTCAACATTCAAACATTGGGCAAGCAGAGTGCTTAGTGTAATTACTGGACTTATTTAGGTTTAATGTGGCTACACAATGAAGATTTTTAGTAACTTTTTGAACACGAAATAATCGAGATAAACTTTTACAAAAAATAAAATTACAGGTGAATCAATGAGTTTCATAAAATATTGGCCCATTATTATAATAATTCATGAAAAAGAAAACAATAAAGTCTAGTTAGAGAACAAAACAAATTGATCACTTACTGCACACTCCGGTTCAGTGGTATACGATCCATTCGGGAAGTACTTCTTCGGGCATTCGGCCCAGGGCAGCTCCGCCTGGAAACTCTGCGCGAAGTAGAACAGGCACCACGCGATGATGGAGTTGTAGTACAGAGCCACATTAAACGACACCACCGCCGAACTGATTCCGATCCCCCCTAAGTAAGGCGACACCTGATGCCAGACGCCTATTGCGCCCTTCCGCAGACGCTGCCCAATCGCCAACTCCAAGTAAAATATGGGGATCCCCTCGATAGCTAACATCACGAAATACGGAATCAAGAACGCTCCTCCGCCGTTTTTTTGAGCTAGGTATGGGAATCTCCAAACGTTTCCTAAGCCGACGGCATAACCTACTGTGGCTAGGAGGAAGGTTAGCTTGCTGTCCCAAGATTCTCTTTCGACTCCACCGCCCTCGGGTTTTACTGCGCCAGGTTCTACTGAGCTGGCTTTGCTGGTGGGTGTCTCTGAGGAGCGCCTGTTAGGGCTGGTGTCTTCGAAGGCCTCATTAGTGGCACCATACATGACGTGTGAGCGAGTCGACGGGTGCCCGTTCTCCATCGTCACCAGCCGACCTCGCAGCTCCTTCATCTCCATCCGATCTATGGAACGCTGAGCGTACAGATCCCGCGAGCTCTGTCGCCTCATCAAATGTGCTGTGTTCGCCATTTCTTTTGTATTTTTTTCTATAACTTTTCTAATTAAATATAATTTATTATTGTCGTTATATTGTCATTATTTATTATTTAACTTTTAAAACGATTCGGATTCCTTGTCGTGGCACATAATGAGGAACAATAAATTACACGTGATAGTTATGAGCGCTTTTATGTGTACGTTGAATGGCATGGCTATTGATTTATGAGTGAGCATTTTTTTTTATGAAAACCACAAACTTATTTATTAATAAACACGGCACTGAACTTTAGATAGTTACACAAGAAAGTATGATTAACATTTTTGGTTTTATTATTTCTTTATGATGAAGGCGCGGGGTCGCGCGGCGCTGGCGGGAAACTCGCCTGAAATGCGGGGTGTGGGAGGGTCGTCTGTCGCCATCCACACGCATGCGCACGAATAATGCCCCCTTCAAGCCTCTTACACCCAAATGGAGATTTTTCAATGAACGGCTTGGAATCTGAACGCCTAAGTACAAATTGAGCCCATTGTATGTAGACTACATTGATTTAGCCGTTTGACAAGAGATGAATGTAGCGTTCTTAAGACTTTGATACAAACAATATCGTACACGTTGTGCCGTTGGTAAAATAAACATTTTCGTCTACTCCTGTTTCCTTTTAGCAAGTCTTATGAATTGTATTAAATACATAAGTATCGGTACCTAACGTTAGACATAGTTTGGAGAAAGAATAATATGATAAAATGTTGGCACACATTTGTACAGACAAATGGTTGATTCTAAGGATGACTTATCTGTAATGTACTTAGATAAAAACTATTCTTTGTAGATAGCAATTCATGAAAAGAAAAGAGAAAATAATGGATTTTATATTGTTTTATATCGTGCTAAGTAACTATTGACATCGTTTACCCAGAACGCATTCATTTGAGTCGCCTACAACAAATTTTTACATTTACAAGAGCTCCTCCACTTGAACTTTAAGTACGGCGATTAAAACGATTCGGTAAACTAAATAAAAATGGAAAGAAAATTCACTTAAACTCTCCTCAGAGTATGAAACATGTTGCGAGATGTTTATATTGTTAATGAAAGGGGTGGCATAGTGGGCGGCGTTGACACTGATTTATGATCCAACAACTTCTGATAAATAAAAGAAAATCCTACCCACATGTTTCCCGCACCCCTACTGGGATTGGGGGGACGGGGAGACGAACAATGTTCAGCTTTCCTGACTATAGACTTCACCTGCGAAGTCGACTAGGGTCTCTCGCTTAAAGATCAGTGATGAAAGTCAAGGGAAAATATCTGTGATAGGACTTGTACTTTGAATTATTTGCTTCCAAGGTTCGTGCGATCTTGAGACGATTACAGTCACACACGGCACTCTTTATGACTCGGATCTATTCGTAGTACAGGCCAATAATTAATGACGGACCTAAGACGACGGAACCACGTCTTTTTTTTTTCGGATTGGAAATCATCAAATGACTCCTCCCGCTCTGGGCGGAGCGGAAGGGAGTGTCAGACTTTTACTGACTAAAAACCATCCATGTTCCTTCTTTTGCCCTTTATGTTCCAGGGCCGCGGTATCTCCTTCGAACAGTCCCGCAGCCCTGGCAACGGAACCATATCTTAATCCGTGATAGTGCAACAAGTCTTCAGTACTTGCCCTAAACGGAGGAAACAGAGGGCTATATTGCCGCATTGATATAAGTACTTAGGTTGCATAATAGGAGTTCTTGATACTTGACTTGCTTAGGGCTATCCTATACGAATATCTCAGTTGCAGGCCAGAGTTTAGAAGGTGGTGTGATGACGCTTTCTTTCCTGAGAAAGTAGGTACGGAAAGCCGTGATGGCTCTCGGCCACCGTAGGCGCGGGCCTGTGGACGGTGAGTAATGGGTTAGCTCGCCGTCCGTCCGTCTTGTGACGACAGGCCGTGTCGACGGCGCGTTTGTGTTCCACGCGCGCCTCAAAGAGATGTCAGCAAACAAGAGGGGCCCGCATGGGCCGATGCCTGCCAGGGCTGCGGGATTGTTCGAAAGAGATACCGCGGCCCTGGAACATAAAGGGCAAAAGAAGGAACATGGGTGGTTTTTAGTCAGTAAAAGTCTGAGACTCCCTTCCGCTCCGCCCAGAGCGGGAGGAGCCATTTGATGATTTCCCAACCGAAAAAAAAAAAAAGGGAAAGGGGATATACTACCTATACAACGTGTTTTTTTTATATCCCATAACTCTAGGGCCTAGGGGATGAGATGAGACCATATCAAAGAATCAACTAGCATATTAATTATTTTTCAATTATCTTTTCTTTTTGGAGGAGCTCGTGGCTAAATAATAACAGCCGCTCGGGTCGATCTTTAGGTTAAGCCGCGCTTGCCTAGGTTGGTCCGTGGATGGGTGACCACCCATTACATACCGAGTTTCCTCCGTGCCTCGGAAAGCACGTTAAGCCGTTGGTCCCGGCTGTCATTTGTAGATCTTTGACAGTCGTTACAGGTAGTCAGTGGCCCGAAAGTCTGACAACCAGTCTAACCAAGGGGTATTGCTAACTGGGTTGTCAAATGGTATCGAATTAGGGCTGCGGGACTGTTCGAAAGAGATACCGCGGCCCTGGAACATAAAGGGCAAAAGAAGGAACATGGGTGGTTTTAGTCAGTAAAAGTCTGACACTCCCTTCCGCTCCGCCCAGAGCGGGAGGAGTCATTTTGATGATTTCCCACCCGAAAAAAAAAAAGGGGTATCGAATTACCCAGTGCTAACTGTGTTGTGGAGGTCACTGGGTGGAAAACACTGGTATAGCTGCATCCGATTATACTGAAAGCCGACCCCAACAAAGTTGGTAAAAGGCTAGGCTTATTAAGATGATTAAATTATGCTACAGTTAGCCAAAAAATATATACAAAAGGGTCAATTACCTCTGCAATAACAATATCCCTCATATTCTTTTCAACCCCTCTTTAGGGCGACCGGATCGTGATATTCGTAATCAATCATGGCGGCCGGCCATTGTCCATCACTGTAGCTACGTCTATATAGATACTAGCTCTTGATCAAACGATGGCCTAGTTCAGCCGAATATTAAATTCGTGCGAAAATACCTTTTATGTGTAGTGACCAAATACGTAGTACCTACGAAATAATCTGTGTTATGGGAACAGCAATAAACCTATTATGGTGGAAATATCCTAAAATACGAACCTAGCGGACATTTTGATAAGAGAAACACATCTCACGGATTTTACAGCCTCAAGAAAAAAACAATTACTCATGAGTGCTACCTACTCTTGACTGTCGATGACAAAAAGTTCAAAGTTTAACCCAAAACTCAGCCACGCGAACCCCGCTCACTGATGCAGTGAGTAGGTCATCAGGTGCGCAGTGATAGAGCATGCGGTGCAAGATGGAAGGTGGGCCATTGTCTGTGGGGAGACGCCGCATACGCACTTGAGGCCTGACCCGTTCATGATCCCCCATCTGAAGAGATTGTCTTTACTCCGGCCGACTTGGGTTCGAAGTCTGTTTAGAGTTTTCCAAGTTCTCTGATGGATCGATGAAGTTGTCAGGGGGATTGCACCTCACCTTGCTGTGGAGGCGTTGAAATTGACTGGGCTAGCTGGGCCCACGCACCCAAGAAAACTTTTACGACTTTTCTGCCTCGGGAGCACTGACACGTAGCTGTGCATTACATGGCGAAAGTCAGCTTGTAGCTTCGACCCTTCGATACGGCTGACTATAGTCCTGCAAACTTTAGGAGGCGCGAAGCCGGACAGTGGATACAGCGTTCATACCGTAGTCGGTTTAAGACAACCAGTAATTGTTCAGCACGTCTCATTCAGAGCTGAATCCACTAAGTGTGCGTGCGCAGAACGGCCCCATACTGGAAAGGCATATTCACCAGCAGAGAAGCAGAGTGCCATCCCTGTGGTTAGTTTACAATGTTCAATTTATTTAACATCTCATAAGTCGCCTCTCATAGAGAGGAGGCCGTGTGTCCCAGCAGTGGGAACATTAAGGCTGATTATGCTAAGTCGCGTCTAAGATAGAAAGCAACCATCGCGTTAATACCCGATTGCTTCCTGCATTACACACTGGGGGTAAAAACTTTTTTGGAAGTCGGTGACAAAAAAGTCAATGAAACCAACAAAAGTTTCCAACTTCCGGAAATAAAGTTATTTTTCACTTTTTGTGTTTTTATTTTGCAGCTGTTTCCCCCCCCCCCCCCCCGTTCCTAGAGGCTACCTGATCGACCGGTACAGACAGAGGCTGAAATAAATTAGGAGCCCCTTGCCCCGAGGCCTTAATAGGCAATTATTGAATTCATACTTAAAGTTGCAAAAAATGGAGCATTTGTGGACATTTGATCTCAAATTATATTTTCTGAATTAATTCATTCGAAGCATGATGTAAGAATGGTCGTGCTCGCTTCGCTCTCTCTTGCCTACTTTCTCTTGAATCCTATCTTTGTCAATAGGTCATCCATGAAACTCTTGTATGAAGGGTTAAAACAATTCTAACTTGTCCGAGGTAGTGTTTATTTAATTTTAAACTGGCTTCGCTCGCTCTATAACACTATTTTCTCTGGAATCATTACTTTGTTTAATATTCGACCAAGTAATAACTCTTGTAAGAATCCTTCTTACTCCGAAACAATTCTAATCTGCTCAAGGCAAGATGTTAAAAAAATTCGAGCCTACTTCCTCTTGAATCTTGATTTGGTCTGTAAATCGACCAAGTAACAACTGTATGAAGGGTCAAAACAATTCGAACCTGTCCAAGGCAGGGTTTTAAAAAATTTCGAGCTCGCTTCACTCGCTCTTGGAGCCTCAGTTCCTTTTGTTCTGGCAATATTGTCTCCCTAAATCGATTAAGTAGGTAACATCTATTTCAGAATAAAAGTACTAAAGAAAAACTAACTTGTGAAGTGGAGAGCAAAAAATTTCCTTTAGTTCCTACACTTTTCATATATCGACAAAATTGGGAACTTCTACTATATTTTATGAACAAGTATAGAAAACCTAACCAATCCGAAGTAACTAAAATAACATTTGTGAGGTGGCTATTGCAATTTAGAAAATTCTATAAATTCTATGAAAATTCTAAGATAAAAGTAACTCAAGATCCTCGCAAACCTTTAATCCAACATGCTTAATAATTAAAGCACTCGGAAAATACGTATGATTTAGTCCCAGATTAACTTGTCCCTAACCCTAAATGCGTCTCCCTCTTATTTCCGTGAGGGAAACAAATGCCTGTTTCACGAGCCCCATCTCCATGGTTAACTAAAGTTGCACAGTTTTTCAGAGTTTCGGCTGCTTATAGACATGCATACGTAAATCTTTTAGTACGCGGCCAAAATCAGAACTACGCAGAAATTTTGTTTATAAAACGTGGAACTTGTTTACAAATGCTTACCAATATCGCCCTCCTGTCAATTTCATTCAAGCGCCAAAATATCACTGTGTTTTGGCCAATTTACCTCTACATTTCATACAGTTTGATAGTGCAAGTGACACAAAACCATGTTGATGCAATTTATTATTTCTTACCTACTATAGATTTAATCAATCGAACCTGACTGCTGACTTTGGGTCAGTTTGCGTATTCTAAGTATTTATTTATTGCCATAACATGCGCCAGTTCACATCAAGCTGCTACCATTCGTCAAATTCAACTTTATCGCTTTAGTTCAAGGTTGATTGGGAAAATTTGATAGTTTCGGGTAACTTGATGTGCTGGCGTCTGTACATACATACAGTGTACACACCAATTAACTGTACACACCAATACAAGTTAATTTATATAATGAGCAAGTTAGATTAAAAATTGATGCTGAATTTTTGTATAGTATGGCAACATCATAAATTGATATGCAATATTTTTAATACTGTGCCCAAAGATTTATGAAGTTTTTTTTAATTTTGACTATGCCCCATAAAACCGTGAAATCAGTTTTGTGTGTGGGGCATAGTTCATAAGTCTATGAATATTGTAAACTTTTAATTAATTTTATTAATAATTTATCAAATAAATCCCGCGGAAGGGCGAGGGTCGATGCTATTTATGTTATTTATTTAAAATAGGTACGCCAATACCAACGGTATATATACCTATACATTTTAAGCTCAACAATAAAAGCGAAAACTCTTCACAATCGCGACATGTTCATGTAATATTTTTTAAAAGCCGAGGTGGGTATGCACCGAAATGTGGTTGCATTAGACAAGGGACTAACCACGCTGCCCGTGGCTAAAGAGAACTGGCGCAAACCTGCTGTACTCACTCACTCTCTTCATGAACATAAGAAAAAGAAACTGTCATCTATGGCAGCATCGACATTGACAAGACAACTATAGTTCGCTATCTGTCTCCCTGTCTACTGCTAGCTGTCAAAAATTAAACAAACGCAAATCAGAACTATAGCTGCATGCATTTTGTTCGTACCCTGAAAAAATAATGAAGTTATCAATCGAATCATGTCGATTGCGATACAAATGTTAATTCGCGCTAGTGCTACACGATTGTGATCCAGATCTGCACGCGTAATCGGCGACATGTATTGTTTGCAATGGCTAATCCCCGTGCTACTGATACCGAAGCCCGTGAACCCGGCTTTAGTCAACACACATGTTATGTTCATGGTGTTATATTTAATAGGATTCTTCCTTGAAAGGAAGCCGTGTACCGTGTGCAGTGTAGTCTTCCTCGCAGCAGTGATATTAATATGTTATAGTGGTATTGGCAACTGTTTGTTCTGGGCCAGTCAGTGTGAAGCTGACAGGTACGATACCTAGCTACGCCAGCAATTCTTCCAGAGTTACCTTCCTAAGTGCTCAAAATGCCGTCTACTGCTCTGTTCCACGGAGGGCCAGTAAAATCGTGACAATGTGAGGCTTAATACCAACACCATTGCCTTGTGCATTGAAAATTAATTTTCTTTGTATATTTTTGTAAATAGAATGTATTTTTATTTATTTACAACTCTTATTTTATGTACTGTTTTAATGTGTGTTTATGAATAATTCCAATGTAATGGAAGTAATGTGCCGATCTGTACTTAGTATCTGAATTATGTTGATAAAATAAAAGGTGACAATGTACATACAGTTGTTATAATAATAATATGATAATGTAATAACAATTTGGGGATAACTCATTGTTTTATTGGACTAAACCTTGTCTCGTCTGAATATACAGTAGATGGGCAGTTGACACACAAATGCTCACAATGTATTCAGCACATGAATCTAGGCCCCTCAGAGAAAAAAGCCTAAACTACAAAACCTCTACATTCAAGATATACAGAACAGTTAATTTTTTTTAAAGAATGAATGTTTTTTTTAACCCTGTGATGAATTCATGGTAACCTGCTGTCCTACCTGTTCCTATATTTAGGTCACAAGTTTATTTTTATTGTGAGTTCAGTGTACTCCACTTTCAGCTTACTTATGACTAAAGCCAGTAGAAGGCTTAAAAATTTTAAACTTTCATATAGATACAAGCTCAAAAATCATGTCTCGCAGGTCTGAAAGAATTATTATTGTTCAAAAAATACGATTCTAAAGCTAACATCCAACAATTCTTTCAATGCAAGAACCTTTGAGTTGAGCAAGAGCCGGCAAACGTTGCATTGGTGTAGTAGACACATACTAGTGCATGTAGTTGTTGGACCAACAATAGGGTTTTTGCAGCAAATATTTTTCATCAATGAACTGACATTTTGGTAGAACTGATTCGGGACGGACGGACGAGAGGGTGTGACTGTGTAGCGTGCTATCAGTGTAATCAAGTTATTTCAGGATTTGATTTAGACCTCATCATAATCCTATATTTTTAAGTGTTTGAACTATAACCTAAATAAATAATTTGATCAGGACTCTGGCACCTTATCTGGATGAGATAGACTTAGATCAGTTTTTTGCCTGATCATATTTTAACATTCAATTTTTCATTCTGCCATTTTTTGGGTGAAGATATCAGATCAGTAGGTAAGTTTTAATTGACGCCCGCCGACGGATTTTATCGCGCGATTTCTTATTTACACGACTGATATACAATATCAGCCTCACACACCTTGTAATAATAGTTTGGTAGACATCAATATCTCATGACTTGTTGATAATGATAAGTTTTATTAACTCGCACACTTCAACTTAATTATGTTGAAAATAGGTCGGTAGGTAATTGTAGTAGGTACATCTAGCTGCTACGATAGGTAGATATAGGTTTTCAAAGAAACAGTACAGGATATCCAACTTGATGGTGTCCTGGCGAAACGTGGTTGTACTATTTATTAGGTAGGCCTATCTACCTAAGCCTCTGCCTAACTCTTCGGGGATTACAGACGTGATGTTATGTTATGCAGTCCTGTGACGTAACTACCTACGTAAACCAGAGCAATTAATGCTTTTTGCTTGTTTCATATACCTATCCAGTAAATTCGCAACCGCGCCAGTGTGGTGACCAGGTTTAATGCTGATCATAAAAATCGTAGCGGTTCACATAATACATCTACCTACCAAGTTTCAACTGTGTAGTCCTTATAGTTTCGGAATAAAGTGGCTGTGACATACGGACGGACTGACAGACATGACGAATCTTTAAGGTTCTGTTTTTTGCCATTCGGCTACGGACTCTAAAATCAACTATCACAGATCTAATCAGTCAAGTCATTTATCGACTCCAAAATCTGATGGCCGTTGCCACTCGTGTGTTTATTTTTTAATTTCCCGCAAAAACAGGGTCCGTAATCAGCTACTACTATTTTCCCGTTTTTGCAACATTTTTCATTGATGCTCCGCTCCCATTTGTCGTAGCGCGATGTTATATAGCCTTCCTCGATAAATGGACTATCCAACACACTTTTCAATTGAAACCAGTAGTTCCTGAGATTAGCGCGTACAACCAAACTGTCGTCTAGTTGTTGCCCACGACTTCGTTCACGTGGAAATTTTGGTGTGTGACTGCCGCGTTGGTCGAGTGGTCGCAAGTGCGACTACTAAGCATGAGTTCCCCTGGGATCTATACCCGGCGGGCAGTGTTAAAAAAATGTTTATTTTAATTATATAATTACACAATGTGTGGGAGAGCAGCGGTGGCGGCCCCGACTTACGAACAGTAAGTTGTGGGTTCGAAGCCAGGTAGGCGCATTACTTTGTGTAATTTATTTCATCACCACTGCTCTCAAAACGGTGAAGGAAAACATCGTGAGGAAAACCAGCATGTACTAGAACCAAAAATTCGAAGACTTGACATCTACCAACCCGCACTGGGCCCGCGTGGTGGATTATAGCCCATTCCCTCTCTTAGAGAGGAGGCCGTGTGTCTCAGCAGTGGGAACATTAGGCTGATTATGCTACACAATGCGTGCAATAATATTAATAGATTAACTGTAAAATCGATATTTAGTTGCTTTCAAATCAATAAATAGTTGAGCCATTAAGTTGGCAATTGATCAGCATTTTGATGATGTACAGAGGTGAAAAAAAATAACACAGTTTACACCAGTAAGTTGTTTATTATGTGTGAGTACAATGAGATAGTCATCTTTGACGGTTTCTTAAAGTTAACATAATAATTTGGATAGATGGTACATAGCGAGCCTTAACCTAATGAACTGCTTCAATGGCCTGGAACAAAAAGAAATTGATTTAGGGACTTTGCAAGTGTGAATTGAACAGTTTAAGTTCTTTGGTATCTAAGTGGGGACCTGGTGTCCTATAATACAGGCCTTGGCTCAATTTAGGCGCCAGTCCAACAAATAAACTACTTTTTCCTGTATTTATGTTATGTTACAAGTTACAACATAAGTACTGATGGTGTTTATTAGTAGAAGAAAAATAAACAATTTCTATTTATTTGGTAGTGGCAATAGTACTTGATTTCATAACTCACTTGCTTTATCGAGGGTGCATCAAAAAGATAAACGTAAGTACAGTCATGAGCATCAACATGTATACACTTACCTAAATTCAAATGAGATTCTCTCGTGTTTTAACCATAGGAACATTGAGATAAAACCGATTTCATGAAAATATGGGTACCAAGATACTACGTCAGTACTCAGTAACAACATGAAATTACAATCAGTACCATAGAAGAAAATCCCTTTAAAAGTTGCTTAGTGGATACAAATTGGTGCTCATGACTGCCCAGTCCTTTCAATTATCCTATCAGAATCTGTGACAAGGTTGTCAGAACCCTGTTTTAAGCTTTCAAGGTTTAAACTTATATAGTCGCTCACGGAAATCCCATAAGTGACAGTATAAGTTTAGGTACTTAGTCAAAATTACAGGAATATTAATTAATTTTTGTTACATGGTTACAGTTAGATTGTATCTGTCAGAGGTAAAATGCCTGTGAAAGGGCATAATGTATTCATATTCTATCAAAGACAAGTGAGTTTCATTTTATACAATTAGTTTTCAAAAAAAAAAACAAAAGGCAGAAAAATACGGATTGACTAAGATGACCCTCAGACATCAGTTGTTACCATATTTGGCTAGTTACAGGTTATAAGGCAAATATTTTGGAACCCCGTTATTTAGCAACATAACCTTCAAAACTGTTAGAAGTCCCGGGAACAAGTACAAATTTAATTCCCACCACATGTATTTGATATAAATATTATAATTACCGCTTATCGCAGTCTCCTGGCTTCACGCTCAGACTCGAGGAGGGTCAGGATGTCACCATCACGCACGGGTCCCTTCACGTTTCTGATGATCTGACGGCTAGTCTCTCCAATGAACTCTACTTTGACTTGGGTACATTGTCCCTGGGAGCCGGTACGGCCCAAGACCTTGACGACGCGAGCGAGAACGTTTGGCTTATCCATTTTAGCTTAGATATCGAGCAATTCGTGAATAATACACGTGCACCTGGAATGGCGTGTGTGGAAAAGAAATTGACAGCTTGAGTGATGTACTAGTTAGTCTTCCGAGACGTCGTTAGTCGTCTTCAGTTTAGTTAGTCGATTATAGAGCTAGCCGGTAGGCATTCTCGTTGCTAGTACTGATGAAACGAAACTAATTCATTTACGGTTTTAAAAATTGAACTATACTGAAGATGCTGAATGGTGATGTAAAAATGATGCCACTATTATTTGAAATGATCGAATAACAGTTATTTCTATATCATTCAAAACGACTCATATCGATGAACGTAAGCATGTGGTGTGTTTTTACTATAAAGTAATTAGTTGAATTATTCTAAATTTGAAATTATAATCAATTATTTGAATCATTCGTAAAATAATACTTATTATAAATATAATATTAAATCGTGAAAATAAAATAAATTTTTCGGTTTCTTCCTATGATCGGTTTTAAAAAGGGCACATCACTAGTGAGTACTAGTGGTGACATAAGATTCCACGTCAATCGAGTTGGAAAGAAAATTGGCATTTCGCCTCAAGTTTCTTGCTCCGTTGGACTGTTTGTTACAAAAGTGAATAGCCTATAATCTAGTTTGGTAGTCGCCACAGTTTATAGCACATTTAAGTAATCAATTACATATTCAATCACAATGAAGTTAATATATTTGACGCTCCTGGTTCTCCCTGCGGCTCTCCTGTGTTTCCAAAGCGGTAAGTTAACTGAAAAACGTTGAAATCTGTGTTTTATGTAGATATATGTACGTGGCATCGTATATGTTACCCTTTTTGAGAGAAAGTCTTCATAAAACTTTTTTATAACTTTACAAACACTTTTTACTTAGTGTCTAATTTGAGTATAGTACTTACTTTTTATTGGAAGTATTACTTTGTAACCTCTGTTTCAACAGATAAGCCATCTTAAAGCAGATCCTCACTGTAAAGCTATAGAATAAACTACAATTAATGGGGTAATGCCACTATTTCAATGTGTTTTGTAAAGGACTGCTGAAAATTTAGAAAGTGGTCATGTAATATTCATCTTTCATAACACTTTAGTACCCTTCTAATAATGAATTGCAGGTCACTTAAACTTTCCTTGAAATCTCTTGTAAATCCATTTATGGTAAATGAAACCCTTGATATTATATTCTAAAGACATGGTTTACGCCATTTACTGAGAACAAGTACCATATGTTTGTATGTATCATATACTCGTAATCAGTGTGTTTCATTGTGATGCGATTTGATAAATTGCTTTTATTGGATTTTGAACCTTAATAAATCAGTACAAGGGTCAATATTAAACGTAAATCCTTTCCAGTATTGTGTATGTAGATATTACAAAAAAAATATTTAAAAGATCACCTTATAACTTGTCCTCATTTTTGTGATTTTATAACAATATGGCAAGAGAATGATGATGGTGATAAAAATGATAATGTTTTATAACTCTATTTCAGTGACAAAGTTAAAATATTCTCTATGGTAGTATTTAAGTAAACAAAAATATATTTTTTATGCCATTCTACACTGACAACATGACTCATGCCAATTGCAGTGGAATTTAATATATGTATCAGGTAGGGATATGGACCATCAAACGGAAGAACTTTCTCCATAGGACCAACATCGTTATGAAAAAAGTAATATTGTAGACAACAGCAGACTAATTCTTTTTCAAATCACCATGTTTCAGGCAACACAATCCTGGCGAGAGCTGAGGAAGACGAGCTTGATGATGTAGTGGACATTGAGGGTGAAGATAACCAGGTAGTCGGAGACGACACGCTGGGAGATGATGATGACTCTATTGTTAAGTCCTCACAAGACGTTGATACCACTATCCTGTTCACGAAACCTATTACTAGTTTAGGAGATGCTGTGTTTGGTAAGAATTTGAACAGAATTTTTTGAGTATGTTAATTTATTTTTCAGCATGGTAACATTGATTGTACATCAACATCATTGAAATCTCTTTGCAATGTTCAAGCTTATGATCGGTTGTCAGTTGAGATCTAAAATCTAGAGAAATAGCTTCCCATAATTTTTGAGGAATAATTTTAAAAATTTTTGATTTATTGTAATTCTGTCATAATTTATAAATGATACTTAAAAAAAAATAACTAATTGCCAGCTAGTTAAATATCGTTAAGTGATGATTGCTCATTACTAGTTACTTATTGTAACTAATGGATATTTATTCTCCCACCAGATATTCAAGCGGGCTACCCAGTCGAATTCCTGGTTGGATTCATCAACAAGGGTGCCGAGGACTATGTGGTGGATTCCATGGAAGCCTCCTTCAGATACCCCATGGACTACACTTACTATATCCAGAACTTCACGGCTCTGCCTTATAACAGAGAGGTGAAGCCCAAGCAAGAAGCCACTTTCGCGTACTCGTTCATTCCCAACGAGGCCTTCGCTGGCAGACCGTTTGGCTTGAACATCCAGCTCAACTACAGGGATGCCAGTGGAAACTCTTACCAGGTCAGTGAAGTGTTATTGAGCTTCAATCAAGTGGCTACCGAAATTATCGCACAAAAAAAACCGTTACAGTTGTTTATGGATATTTTGGCGCGTGTTCGTTGCAACCTTGCAAATTTAAAAGACCATGGAAACTGCAACTGCTCTGCATGATTACTTGGTTTTTTAAAAAAATCGTCGAAATTCGGTCATCGTCGATAGTTTAGACTTAACTTTTTGCTAAAAAGAAATGCTCACCTGGCTCAACGGGACATTTGAGCCAGGTGAGCAGTAATTCAGGACCCTCCTTCCTCCAAAGACCTTTTTCTATTTAATATAGTACTTATATTGACCAGTGCAGTGATACTTTATGTCGAGATAAATACAAATTTACTTTTTTAGGAGTATTATTAGTTTTATTTACTTAAGTTTCAAGACTTGCCTCCATTGAAATATTTAAACTTATAATTAATTTTATGATAACAGGAGGCCGTATACAACCAAACGCTAAACATCGTGGAGGTGTCTGAAGGTTTGGACGGCGAGACGTTCTTCCTGTACGTGTTCCTGGGCGCGGGCGTGGTGCTGGCGCTGGTGCTGGGCCAGCAGGCGCTGTCCACACTGGCCCGGCGCCGCTCGCCACGCGCCGCTCCGCGACCCTTGGAGACTGGCACCGCTAACGACGTGGATTACGACTGGCTGCCCAAGGAAGTCGTCAATCAACTCAGTATGTACTTTTTTATATATTTATTTCAATAAATCATTGACACACACTTTTGAACTGTCAATGTAGGTTCAGTAGTTTCAGACAAAATCTTCCATACAAACTTTCATTCCATTCATTTATTATTAATTCCATTTTAGGGTGAAGCCAAATGAGCTTAATTATGCGAATTGTGAGTCGCGTATTTTACGCTTCATTTAGTTTCATAGAAAAGTCTGGCTTGTGTCATATGACCATACAAAATGAGGCACATCCCATAACTCACATAAGTTAGGCCTCACTCTCAGGTGATGAATTTTCAAAAATTCTTCCTTAGTGTTTGCCCCCGTTATATAATGAACTATTGTGCAAATGCTTCTAAACTTAGCGGTTTAGGCTGTAGTAGATAAAACTTCTAAGTTCCACCACTAGTGGCGTTAGCAGCACAAACAGTAAACAAACTTGATTTTGTCATAGCCTTTCAACTTAACTGGAATATCCAATCACTACTCTAGCGTTATGTAGTAAAAGTTAATTTTGGGGTGACCTTTACTAATTGAAAGGTCCTAAACAGTCTTTTGCAATGGAATTTGAATTTAGTCCAGTATGACATTGAGTTTGTGTTCCCAAAACTTGCTTTTTACTGCTTTTGCTGGTGGCACCATCTATAGATTTCATTTTGCTGTCAGTGTCTCGTTAATGAGCTCGCTTTTGACCATTTTCTCACATAATGGTTAACGATAATGCAGTCTTCAGACATTCAAATGGCCTTCATACTAACATGATGAACCTTTGATCCTTTTCACCGTAATATTTTGGAGCCTTCTCGAAATATGGAATATAAACACACTGAATGAACTAGGTTTTATACTAATCAATAAGGTATTTTATAAAACGTATGCTTTTTACAGAAAAATCTCCAAAGACGCCCAAACAGTCGCCTCGCCTGAGGAAGGCAAAGAGATCAGCTGGAGACGATTAATTTCAGTGTTGAGTAGTAGTTCTTAGAGTACAGAGAGTACATCAAGAACTCGCGGAGTGCAGAGAAAACGACCGCGGAGGCTAAACTAACAATAGGCCTGAAAACTATATACAAGGCATTACAAAATCATACATTGTTTCATAAAAAAAACACCACTTCTTTTCCTTAAACAATTTAGTCAGCCAGGCCTATTATTATTTTAAGTCGATTTTTTATATACAGACTGTGTGGTTTGTAGATACTAAGTTCAGTGTGTTGTGAGAGTAACTTATGGAACAAACAGTGTGGAAGCTTTTTAACAACGTGAGCGATTAATATTAATGTGAGAATATTATTTAATAAAATGTTAAATTTGTAATTGCTTGGATTTTATTTATAAACTACAACTTTAAATATCTGGCCTTAAAGATGACTGTGCAGTTGGATGGGATAGGTAACAAGCAACAAGATGCATGTGCTGGCAGATCCCATAACACAAATATTTCGAATCTGTCTTTCCAAAGGAATGTTCCCTAACTGTCTAAAAAAGGCAGTTGTTTTCCCTATCTATAAATCTGGACACAGGGTCTTGGTTAATAACTACAGGCCAATACTCCCCTCAATCTAAAAAATACTAAAGAAAATTATAAACAACAGACTAGTTAGCTACCTAGAAAAAAAAACTTCTTGTCACAGCCGATTCAGTGCATAGCCTGACCGATTATGTCTCAAAAGAGTTAGGCAAAGGGAACCAGGTCCCACAGCCAGGTCCTGAGAGTCTTCCTTAATTTAGCGAAAGCCTTTGACACTGTCTGTTTCTGTGCTTCTAATTATTGGCCATAGGAATAAGAGGACCTCCGCTAACATTACTTGCTGATTACCTGCTTAGATGACCGATAGCAATGTGTTAAGTTTGACAACTTTACGAACGATGTGCAGAAAAATACTGGATTAGGTATTCCCCAGGGGAGTATTTTGGGCCCTACCCTATTCCTGGTTTATATTAACGACTTGTGTAATCTAAATATCGATAAAGACTCGGCGCTAATATTTTCTGCTAAAAACAGTAGCGAACTGTTTAAAAACGCTTAACTCGGTTTCAATACTGTGACTAATTGGCTTCAAAGCAAATTATTAATATTAAATGGTGACTAGACAAAATATATTCACTTCTCCATGCGCAAGCCTCAACACTGCTAACTTCCATAAATATATGCCCATCAATGTGGTAACTTGTCAGTCAACATGTGCAATTGTCCTTCTATCCTCAAAACATATACATACAAACAAATGACACACTCTTTTAGGCATCATATTGAAAGTCTGGTTAAAAAAGTGCGTAAATTAATGTACGACGTAGGTAGGTATTTAAAAGAATACGAACTTTTGTAGATTAAATTAATCACACAAGTTTATTTCGCGGGCGAAATATGAAACAGTAATGATTAGAGATTCTCTAAACATTACTGTATCATTTCATAGAGCATCAAAAACTATCTTGCTTCCCCTTGAAAGAGCTCGCAGAGCAATTTTAATGTTAGCAAACTTCCATCCCTTTTTCTTTCCCACAGATCAGCTGTATAAATCCTGCAACGTGCTGACTATTCGCCAGCTTTTCTTTATTCACTTAGTATTAAATCAGCACACCGTGCTCTCGTACAATACTAACAAGAGACTGAATGATTTAATACGTAGGTATTTAATTTGTGGAAAGATTATTTTCATTTTAGGCTGATTTCTGTACAATAGATTCAACAGAAAACTATGTACATATAAGTTTTCGGTACCTCGTCATTCAATGATAACATAATTAAGACACAAACACTTATTATTATGCAGGGAGGGCTTAATTATTTTAGTTGTAAAAAAATTATAATTACATTATTACAACCCATACACAGCGCAGCATGTACAGACAGAAGAGATCTACTTGTTGTCTGCAAATAAACTGCCAACACGCTGTTTTTTGTTTTTGTTTTACGTAAGTTATAATTTTAGTATGTATGTCGAATTGTCAGAATTTATTCCGTTAGGCTCGTACATCGTGTGGGCAGACAATAGGTTTCCTGCGATGAAAATACACTGATTGCAATACAAGCTGTTTCTATTAAACTAACAAATTACTTGAAATTACAATTTAACACAATAAAACGGGGCACAATGTATCGTTCCAAGACGTCTCAACTCCGCTGCGATCAGACATTGAATGCCGTCCTCACCTCCAGCTGTAAACATCACAATTCCCTGGCTCTGTAGAAGCACGCTGTGGTATGGGTAGACTTGCAAGTAGGTCACGTGATGTCATTACTGGCGTACTTGCGATTCATTTTAAGTCCGTACCAATGACCGGATTCGACAAGTACTTTACTTTAGTAAAAATTAAATAATTTTTCATTTATATTTATGTACTTAATTTAAGTATTTATATGC
Organism: Eurois occulta; assembly: GCA_950022335.1. Classification (NCBI taxonomy): domain Eukaryota; kingdom Metazoa; phylum Arthropoda; class Insecta; order Lepidoptera; family Noctuidae; genus Eurois; species Eurois occulta. The sequence goes on from OX465496.1 coordinate 2,431,093, forward strand.
ACCCTGTAGCCTGAAACACAGGTTCAACCTAGTTCAGGCAATAAGCAACTGTGCTCTATTTTAATTGTTACGATAATTTGTTGTAAATGTGGCCCTTTTTATAAATAAACGATTATTATTATTGTATTATTACTTTGTAACTTGTATGGCCCATAGAACACGGTTCGGCTGGCAATTCCGTGCTATAATAGTAAGTCACATAAAAACATATGAGGAATTACTGAAATTTTCATGGGCGAAAGATTGCTTATTTCATAATTTATAAGCAAAGACCCTGTTTATTCACTCTTTACGCTAGCCAGGAGTTTAAAAGCCACTGCGCCTGTTAAAATATGGGAGCAAACTAACGTATGTTCGTACTTGTTACTTTATTTTCTGTAATAGCCAAACGGTGCCTAGTTCTATATTATTTGTAATCATATCATCTTCCTGCCCTTGTCAAATGTTATTTGGGGTTGGCGCAACACGCCACGCTATCCTTTAATCCTTTTTCTTTCATATCACTCCTCACACAATCCATCCATCGTTTCCTTGGTCTTCCTCTCCCTCTCCATCCATCAACATTTATGTTCATCATATATTTTATTATTCTCAACAGACTCAGTAATTAGAAAAATGTGAGTCTATATAAATATAGATAAAAATTAAAGACAACGGTTTTTTTTAATTGAAAAACGTATAATAATTATTCTTATTTATTTACTAGGTATTCGTTAGCGTCAAATTATTATAAAAATGTTTATTTAAATTACATAAAATTATAACGCACATGATTTGGAGATCACCTTTTAAGCAAGAAGATGCTTGTGTAAGGTGACTCCGCTCTTTAACATTAAACAATGTATACAACGGAAAAAAAATACTATAAATAATAGTGTTATGCAGTCACTTGTGGGATGGCTCAGCAAAATCCCAGCTTGCTGCACTTGAATCGGTAGAACGCGGAGCTAAAAGGTTCATAGGCGACGAGACGTTGGTAGCTACGCTTCACAGCCCAGCTCATCGGCTTAATGTCGCCTGCCTGTCGGTCTTCTACAGACTGTACTTCGGAGAGTGTGCGCAGGAGCTCCACGATCTGATCCCACCATCACCCTTTTATCACCGGACTAGCAGACGTACTGCGGCGTACAATCCACACTTGGGGTATTCCATCAGGAATTTCTCAGGAGCAGCCACGGAATCTGGATTTGTGCCCGGTTGGTGGAATAGAATTGAATAGGCTCGCCCCCTGTCACATGGGACTTCAACATAACGAACGGCGAAAGGAGAAGGGGACTTCTGGGCCCAGCAGTTAACTAGTTGAAATGCGTATTAAAAAAACCGTCATATTTTTCTAAGGAAAATCACAAAATATGGTACCTGGTTTCTATCTAGGAAGCGAGAAAACTTAAATTAAGTTCTAAAAAATCGATTAAATAATGCCTGAAATGTTAGTAATCGATTACGAATAAATCGGTAAAATCTCAGAAAATGTATGAAAATCGAGTAACGAGTATTTTTTTGTGGAATTAATTCATAGCGAATCGATTTCCTTTAATTTCTCTGCTAGCAACATTCCTGTCTGACATCAGTCCGTCAGCGATTGACAGATGGCACTTGTTCGTTGTTTTTCGTTCTGAGTGCGTACGTATTTTCCTTGTTTTATTGTTTAACCCCACGACCTCGGCTTTGAATAGGACTTTTGACGGATCCTGCATTTCTAAATTACCTGGCTCTCTATTTTGTACAACTGTTTACGCCTATCGATCGGATATTGACGACATGGATTGCTGTGTAAACTGTATGATTGCGACTGGTCGCAGTAACTCTATTGGCAGCAGAGTCTTGGAAGATGAGGCGATTTTATCAGTTATTCGTCGGTGGCGTGCATCTCAGCCTGCTGCTGCTGCTGCTGTGCCCATGTAATGTGCATAATATGGTATCTCAGTTGGGCAAGATATCAAGAAAATATCGTAACCCCTGCACAATTCTTAGACGATATTCTCCTAATTTTTGAAGATGAATAATACATATTTTACTCATATATTGGTGTTTTATTTTATATCCTCCTGTCCCTTTTTTAGTTTTTAAAAGGTAGGTCTTGCACTTAGAAGCAGTAGGCTTCTAAGTGCAAGATATTTAATGAAGAAACTTGTCTTCGACTGTAGCGACTGTCCGGGGCGCGAGAGAGCCAAACGTGTCAGATCTTTGACTCTTTACACACGCTCCATGCATAAAACCATAGCACAACCAAAGCCATTCAAAGGTATTTCGTAAAAAAACATAAAAAAACTGCAACGTTATAATATAACCTCACTTTTACTATATTTCATATAACTTGATTCCTGGATAGCCAAATTTCACCAAATTTTCAGTGAGGCCTTGTTATTATATTCTCTTACAAATAAGGCCAGTTTGATTCAGTTAACACTTGGGCCCAGGAATGTATGGAGTAGTTCCCTTCTCCTTTGGGTGTACGATACGGTACACCTCTGCCTACCCCGTCGGGGATTACAGGCGTGATGTTATGTTATGTGTGACAACTGACTGGCTGATCAAAATGTGATAATGTGGGTGATGACTTCAAAATGCGTCCTTTTGTGTACTGTAATTCTGGGCGCAGAGATCCGAAACAAAATTAAATGAGGCGACGATATGGCTTAAAACCGTTTATTTTGGCGCTATACAACCTTTTTTTCAAAGTAAACCATCAAAAACGCCTTGTTGGGCACTATTTACTTCAATACCGTTCTGTATACAACATTAAATGACTTATTATTTTCCGCAAGTACGTGAAAGCTTTGGGCACTGAACAAACAACATAATTATGTGAGAAGCATGGAGTGCACAATTGAATGCCTGTCACTTTTATGGTTTGGCCCTGGGATCTGTTGATCGTCATTGTAAAAGCCAACTTTAAGGGAAATTGTAGGACATGGACAAAAATTACATTCCATATACACTTACATAGTCAATATATTATATTAAGAAAAATAGAGAAGTGAATTGTTGCGTTGTTAGGTGAGATCATGTCCACCGTCTTTGTTCTTTTTTATAGTAGAAGGTGTTGCCTATGCACAAATTTTGACCGAAAGCGAACTGGATCAGTCGAGACCCACGTTCGTTTCGGTTGCCTGAGCCATGCGGACCTACAATAAGCTCATTATCCATGTCTTGTCTTTATTCTATTTTGGCGTTGAAGTCACCTAGAACAATATTCCAGGTGCTTCGGTGTTCATCGCACGCTTTATTTAATAGGTCGTAGAATTCCTCTATTTCAGCGTCAGGGTATGATGACGTGGGGGCGTACACTTGCACTATGGTCAATGTTTTCGAACTTGATATTTTATATTTTAAAACTGCAATTCTATCTGAATATGAAATAAATTCTAAAATGTTGTTTTTCCATCTTTTTGCCACTAAAAAACCCACTCCGTAGAGTCCTCCGTAGAGTATAAAATAACAGTAAACATGGTAAATATAAATATCCCGTTTTCAGTGTTAATGATAATGTTAGTGACCATGTCAGTCTAAAAACTTGTAAGTACACTCTATGCGAGAACTATCTTTTATTTAATCCAAGGATCACATCATTTTTCTCCTGCCCTTAACCCAATTTATTTGGGGTCGGATAGCGCAGTCTACTAGCAGTCTGTGGTTCTCGCATTTCTCACCATCCTGTAGGATTTTTAGTAAAGCGAAAACTGATGATTATAATGTTGATAATTTCCACAAGACTTATTTATAGTTAATTATCATTTCTCACGATCAAATTTAATTAGTTTCAGTCAACGTTGACCTTGGCGGAATTATAAAGATAAAACATTACCATTACTGTCCTAGCTGATATCGCTTGCAAGATAGTGTGTCCACACTGGGAATAGGCCGAGGTCTCGGGCTAGAGTTCCAAATCAAATCAATTTATTATTTATAGGCATATTTTAAACGTGGCCGTTCCAGTCCCACTTTAGCTTTAGTCCCTTTTTGAGCAATGTCAATAATTAGCGTGTGTTGTGAGTGTTTGGAGCGCAGAGTCGTGTTGTGATCTGACAGTTCGTTTGATGCCTTTTTTTCGGATGGGAAATCATCAAATGACCCCTCCATCCATGTTCCTTCTTTAACCTTTGTGTTCCAGGGCCGCGGAATCTCTTTCGAACAGTCCCGCAGCCCTGGGAGGCATCGGCCCTTGCGGACACGAACGCGCCGTCGACACGGCCTGTCGTCATTATTAAGACGGACGGACGGCGAGTTAGCCCATTACTCACCGTCCACAGGCCCGCAGTTAGTTTGATGCCTTGAAGATGGTCAGGCAGGAGAACTGTTTTACTAATTTACTATTACTGCGCCATACAATAATTATGCGATATTTTTTAATCTTTTGTCTTGTATCACATTGTTATATCGTTGTAGCAAGAAAGACACACGTTCCGAGGAGTCCTCAAGTAGCTGTTTAAATGAAGTGTCAAGGGCAATAAAATACAAATGGCTGTAAATAAATGCCGATGGCTGTGTCCACATGGGGAATCACTACTAGATTATTATTCAATTTATTTTACCTACGAAAGTCTTTAATCATTTAACTTTACTTTCCCGTCCGCGTCCGCATCATGCCCCCCGACATGGACGGGAAATTAAAGTTACATAAAAGTTAAAAAATAAGAGGTAAGGCTAGCGGCGCGGCGCTTCGCCCATGCTTGAAACGTATTATAATTCTCCTGTTTTCTCCCTGGATGATACAAAAATGTTTTACCATACCTACAGGGTTAATTTTCAATGACCAGCCAACCTTTAAAATTAAGACTCTTTATTATTATTATTTTATTACTGAACAAATACAAATAAAAAGTAATGGAAATATTCAATTTAAAATGTATTTTCAGAAGAATAAATTATTTTCTCTTTGTGAACTGCGCTTTACTTTAATTGTTGGTGCAGATTTATTCACCAGGGGGCAGCGGTCAACACGACGAAATCAGTAACACTTTAGCCGTCGTACCGCTCACACTATGGCTGATAAAGGTACAATAATACTAATAAGGAATTAAAATAATTTATCTAAGAACGCACTATCATGATAAAATCTGTGTTTTGTGTTAAATGTTCTGATTTCAGTTGTAAAACTTAGCTGCAATTCGGTAATTAGGCGCTATGTAACTGCACCAGCTGCGGCGCCATCTATTCCAAAATGTGATTTTACGCCGAACCGATATACTGTGAGTTTCTTTTTTTTTTATAAAGTAACCTTTTGAACCTCCAGCTAACACTGTGCCCGCATGATGGATGGGTGGACCTCTCCGTCCCACGGACTGAAGTCTCAGTCCCAGCGGTGGGAACCTGTTACGTTATCAGTTGATTATGCATAAGGGTGAAAAGTGATCGACCGTCGTACGTGGTACTTATTGTAGCAAATATCTTATAATATTAAATACCAATCATAAAGTAGATAAAAGTACCCACCTAAAATAGAAAATATTTAATAAGTAAATTACTATTTTTAACTGTCATGCTACAAAATGATGGGATTTACAGGCAACGTGCTTAAGCCTGTTTCTATTAACCTGCCAGATGGAATATAAGTATCATACTAAACTCATATTCTCCACAACAAAGAACGAAAAGAACTCGCACACAACTTTGTATACTGTCACTTACGGAATATCTTCTGTAGTTCCGTGATTGTTCATGTTTTTTTTTTTTGAAAGCTTAAATTTGTGTTCGCACAGTGTTCCGTAGCATTAAACGTTAATATGATAAAACTATTTTAACGCTCATTCTTAAGTCAATTAACACTCAACAACAAAATGTTTTCATAGTAGGTACCTACTTATTTGTGTAATCAAAAACAAGTTAATGCTGTATATAGTTTGACGAACGAGTCCCATAACTCAAAAACTAAATATGAAATTTTTTTCAACTAATTTTCGCTGAAAATTCTTTTTACGATCTACATCTACAAACTCACATTTTATCAGAATTTCCCCCCTCATACTTTAAACATTAGAAGGGAGGGTACACATGTTACGGCTTTAGAAGCAAATATCTGATCAACCATTGACTTAAGATAAAATGTGTTGGGAACCTCGATATCATTTTTCAAGAGCAGTTGATACACCCCCCACACAGTTATTTTGCAGAACATTTTGCCTTTCTCATAACACCGCTTTATTCTAGCAGTACCTACTTAAAATTTAAGTGCTGCAGCAGCTGTATCATTAAATAGTGCCGATGTTTCAGGGTCCATCGTACCAGAAGACGGAACAAGTGAAGAGTCAGCACTTGCCTCCCGCGGTTTTCAACATTTACAAGAAACCACTGCTGCTTCATCAAGGCCGCATGCAATGGCTTTACGACCACGAAGGAAACCGCTACCTGGATCTCTTCGGAGGCATTGTCACAGTCTCCGTTGGACATTGTCACCCGTAAGTACCTATACATGGATCTTTTGGCGTGTGGTCTTAATCGGAACTAATGTCGCTCTTTTATCAACAAGAAACACAAAAGTACGTAAGTTACCTACATAGGTTGTTCTTGTGGGTGGTATAATCTTAAATTCGAACAAAGAGTCTGGCTATAAGTACTCAAACAAAGAACTCCATTGATGCTTCTTGGCAACTGCAATTACCCACTATTGTTTATGTTTTATAGGTACAGTGCATGTCTTTATTCAATAGTTGCTTATAATAAACATTACGTATACTTTGCACATTCATTTAACATTTAGTTAATCTAAAATTAAAATAACTTTGGACTGCCATTCATTTGAGGTGAATGGAAAGAATGAATTTTAATTTTTTTAAATATTTAGTCGCACCGTCACGAATTCACTTGTAATACAACAAAAGAACTGAGGCGCCTTTCACTTTTAATGAGCGCTAAAGTTGATGGTACTTTAAGGACAGCTACTTAAGTCGACGATTTCCGGTAAATAGACGGGCTAGGACCAAACCAGTAGTCTGACCCTGGATTTTATTAGCTGTGCCACCTTAAGGCCTAGAACGAAGGAACCTAAACTCAAATTCGAACAATTCCAAAAATTTATAACTTTAGCTTCAGACTTCGATGACTTTCGTCTGTTTGATTCACTTTTTTTGTGCAAAATAAATTTAGCTTCCGAAGTCGGTGGAAGGTAAATATATTTTATTCTTTTTGGTGTTTTTTTGGAGTCGGTAGCACATTTTTTTTTTAAATGTCCTTTTTTATTTGATAATTTTATATTTTAATTTTACATTGTCATGGTAATAGGTTTACATTTGGCGAAGATTACGTTGAGCATTAGGTAAAAAACAGACGAATGGATAACCTCTTCTTGAAGTCAGTTAAAAATAGGTACCGTAGTCGTTTCTTGCATCATATTATTTATTTTAAGATTTTTTTTCATATCTATGTGTGATATAAATTACGTTTCTCGTAGGTATAAATTGGCTTTAAATGTTTAACTTAACACCAGATATAGGTATAGTAAAATCTAACTTTTAATAATATTTTTTACACTCCCAAAAATGAAGTAGTAAATGATCACCAAAATTAAAACCCCATTTTAATGTAAAATTATAACTAAAAATGTTACATTTTGCAATCCTATCAAAGTAATCGTTTCTTTACTTGATTTTATTTTCAGTAAGGTTGTTGGCGCTTTACAAGATCAAATAAACACTCTATGGCATTGCACGAATATTTACCGCCACCCGAAGATTTATGAGTATGTGGAGCAATTAGTGTCGAAGTTTCCTGGAGATCTCAAGGTACCTACCTACCTAATAGACAGCATAAGTTTTTTCAAACAAAGACTACTATATATATATGGAGATAGACGGCACTCTCAACCGTATTTCCGTCATCATAACAACAGCGCCATCTATCCGTGATGGTGCCGAACTAATTCCATAATCTATACCTACACCTATACATACAGCTACCAACAGTACACAAACAAAACAATAAGTATGGTACCAAGTGCCAAAAAAAAGTAACAAAATGAATTTTGTTACTTTTACTTGCACTTGGTACCATACTTATTGTCATACGCTTCACATATTGTTTTATGTAAAATCTAAATGGAAATAATACAATGTATGTGGAATAAAAAACGTTTTAAAATTACTTACACACGTTTATTTTCGAACTTATAAAGTTAGGGTTTACAACATATTAATTAATTAAATACATAAAGAAGTAATAAGTAGACAATGAATGCAAATCTCTGGTTGCTAAGATCCTGATATACATCCTATACTTCGCAGGCTTGGGCAAAATACATGAGTTACTTTCATGATTCTTATAAAAATTCTTGAAAGTATTTTCTAATTTTATTTTATTGACATGTATTTTGATGCGCGTTTGATAAACCAATTAAAAATACATTGTGACAAAAAAAGCTTTCCGCAAAGCAGTCAACATAAGGCTCTATGTAATGTATGTTTGAAAAGTATCATAAGAAATCTGATGCTTATGATACTTTTCAAACATGTACCTCAATACCACTTTGCCTCGTTCTCTTCCTCAATTTATATTTTTGGTGGTGGTTCCACGCTTGAACTTTTATAGCATTGTTTGTATCACTTAGTGGTGCTTTTCCACATGGCACTGTGTTTTCTTTACATGACCTTGATGTGGATGGTTTACCATCAGCAATAACAATCTTAATTCCAGGACCTAGAAAAACAATAAAAATAAGTCAGTTTAGTGGTGAAATGTTTATTTCCTAGTTCTATTGTTTACAACTTTTTCAATTGAGTGGTGGGCGGGCCAAATTAGGGTAATAAAATTAAATAAAACATACCTGATAGGCTAAGGTTAGTTACATCTAATAGAGCTGAAGTGGTTGGTTGCTCAATATTTAACATTTGAACTGGCTCTTCTTGACCCAAGTACACACCTGAAAATGAAATGAATATTAGCTATGCAAAAGTAACTCTGTTTGGTTACATTTCACTATTAAAATCACTTCAGCAACTGATTTTAATGAAAACCAGTATAAAGATGGCTTCAACCCTGGAGCTTGACATAAGATACTTTTTATCTGGGTACATTAAGTGCTTGCCCAAAGTGTATCTTTGAACAACTCGTAAAACTGCGGGGAACAGCTAGTGACATAAATACACATTATAAGTAATACATTCACAAGGTGGGTATATTGTGCAAGCAAAATGTATTTATTTACCTTGAATGAACAATGTAGGTATAGCCAATTTACATAGTCTATCCTTAGGGTACTGGAAGACTGCTGCAAAATGTCTTCGGCATACTCTTCGGTTGTTATAGATGAAGATATCATCCAATTCTTTGATGGAATATCCTACACTTCGAACCCATCTCTGGAAGCGATCTCTTTCAAGATTTCAAAACCCGTAATCCGAAATCTTGAAATCAATTAAAATTCTTCAAAATAACACATTTTTCTAAATGACAGACGGTTTTTTTTTTAAATTTATTCATGACCATGGATACATGTCCTTTAGTCATAATCATTGAGACAGACGGTTGATATGATAGTGTAACCATGACAAAAATACGTTTTTGTCATTGATTGAATTAATTCTTTTATTTTTACTATTACTTAGTTATTATAGTGTAAATTAAAAAATATGGTTTCTTAACCTAAATTATCTATATTGTTATTTTCAATTAAATCATAACACTGTTATAAACTGGTATCCCAACCAGTAAATATTTGGAACCATGGGGGATAGATGGCGCTAGTTTCCATACAAAAGTTTAATGCAGGCTCCAATGTTCTAAGAGAGCATACCCTGTTTTCAAATGCGTCTCGCCTGCTTGCTACTACAAAATGTGCTTGTTTTCTGCTTCTCAGTTATTTATTTATATACATGTAACTTTTATTTTATTCCCTTTACGTCTGTTCAAGAAAATTGTTACCTTAATTGGGTAATGTAATTATCCAGTTGATTTTCAATAAAACATCCAGGAAATTGAACTGCATAAGTCGCCAATCCACCTTGTGTAGGTATCCGTGGTGTGCATTTGTCAATGTTCATGCATTCCCAGTATGAGAAGAAGTATTTGCCCTGTAGTGGGACAGAATGGGATGGGATTAATTGACAGATAAATAATTATTATAATACCAGCTATTATAATAATTATTTATCTGTCTATTTATCCCGCCGAGTGTTTATCCTGCAACAAACGCCACATGGGCCACAACAAGGTCACAATTCGCGATAGTAATCATAATTATTATAATAATATTGACATTATTATATTACGTATTAAAAGCCGGATCATGTGAAAAAGATAAGAATTGGTGCAAACATTGTTATTTTGTGTAAATATAACTAGTTATCAAGATTACAGATAGATATATCTACTAACTGTAGTTATTTAAAAATAGATAGATACATAGGTTACTTATAAAAAAATTATAATGGTTCTTCGTATCAATCATTTTAAAAGGTATTTATTTAGTTTGTAGGTAATAATATTTGGCACTTGCTATACAGGGTGGAAGGGACGCGAAAACGGTTACCACGTATTCAGTACATCATTCCAAGCCCCCACACGTAGAAATTGTTCATATTTAAAAAAAAAACAGTTATTCCATACATTTATATTTATTTATTACAGGTGCACTTTTGAAGGAAACAGCAGATTTTTTTTTAAATAAACGTTGAACAATTTCTACTCGGTAGGGGCTCAGAATGATGTAATGAATACGTGGTACCTAATCGTTTTCGCGTCGATGTCCCTTCCACCCCGTATATCTATGGTTGGAACCAACGCCGCCATCTTGAATTCATTCTTCAATTCTTCTTCTTTTTCGTGTCGCTGCCGCGCTGGCACAACAGTATTTTATATTTTTTTGACCCAAAACTTCCACCAGCACACCTTCCAAACCACGGTGTCGTTGGAGCAGCATGTTCTTTCAATACATTTTCCATAGACAATTTCTCAAATATTTGCCAACAGCCCCCTCTTAACAAGTGTCAGTCAAGCGCCAAAAGAACCATGCAGCACAATAATCAATGTAAAAAGACCCTTAATGCCATCAGCAAAATGTTTTGAGTGCCTTACGTTGATTCCTATCCTACTGCAAAACGTTATTTTACACCTAAAAAAAAACGCGTTCCAAGCAATAATTTTTGCGTAAATTTATTTAGTTTTATGTACAGAATGCTTGGTTGACTGCTTCATGAAGGGTCCGTTTACACCTTGTAGATATATATTGTTCTTATCTATGAATTTACCTAGGCCAGGCAGGTATGTAAGGAACGTACATTTCCACGATTGTAAGTAGGTGCATATCACTTATGTATATTAATAGCTAATACGTAGTACCGCTACCTTGGTTAGAAGGAGAGCTAGATAACATTCTTATCAAATTGTAACGTGATGTTCACTGATGTTTGATTAAAGTCGTATGAATTGGGTTCCTTGTTTCCGGTCAAAAGATACAGTCGGTGGATCTGTGACCTAGACACACAGAGGGCGTAGGCTTAATAATAAGTAGGTAATAAGGGATTTCTTTCAACTTCGTGGTATCTGTGACCTATACTGTTTATGTACTACGAAGTGACTTCGTAGTACATAAACAGTATAGGTCAGGCGGATTTCCCTATAGGCCGAGTAGGCCCGGGCCTAGGGCGGCCAAATTTGGGGGGCGGCATATTTTTTTTTTTTTGTAGTAGTTGCCTACGCGCCTACATTTGTGAATAACGATTCATTGTTACTCACAAATAGAAATGATAAGAATCAGTATCTGAAATACTGATTGAGATAATTAAATCATTAACTGACTATCGTTTTTTTTCCATTTTAATTTAATTTCTATAGTTTATTTAATTTTTCATGCTTTTTAGCATATAGGGGGGCGGCAATCTTTCGTAGGCCTAGGGCAGCCAACGTTTCAAATCCGCCCTTGACGAAGTCTATGAGATCCTACACGAAAGAATCGAAAGAGATACACGCTTTATAGGCTATACAGCGTGTATTAAAAAGGTGTGATCATAAAAAAGGATGTGCTACAGACCATCAAACCCAACAACTTTTTGGATTAGATCATCTATGTTGTTGGTCTTAGTTTAAAAAAAAATCAGCATGTCCCATACAAAACTTTAATTCTTAGACGACCCAAATGTATGAGACATGAACTTTTACATAAGCTAGTGTTAGCAATAATGGATATCAGTTCCTGGGTTGCCATTTGGTAGTACTGTCATAGATAGTCCTAAAAGATATGAAAATGGGCTTTAGACACGTCCTCCGTCCCCAAATTGTACTAGAGATCGCATGGCTACGGCGTTAAGTTTGACCTTACCTAAATAAGCAAATTTTCTGAAATATCTGGCAAAGTCCTGTGTCCACAGCCAGTCCAGAGCCTGGTTCGGTCAGTTCGTTCGCACCTTTAGTTGTGTGACACTGACGAGAATTACACTTAGACAATGAAAAGACGCCAGCACATCAATCTACTACAATCTATCTTTAGGTAATAGATTTTCAACATTTTCGCTAAAGCGTGGTTCAAGGTTGATTGGGAAAATTTTACAGTTTCGGGTAGCTTGATGTGCTGCCGTCTGTACCACCGAATTCATTGACGGTTGACCACTTTTCACCCTTATTACTTAGGGCGTAAGAATGAAAAGTGGCAGATCGTCAGTGAACTCGGTAGAACGTGATAAGTAACGTTTAGTGTTCTTGGCCTAAGTTTCGACACCACCTTCCACCTTTAATACCATCACCATGAAACATTCCAGGTGGTTTACCTCGTGAACAGTGGCAGCGAAGCAAATGACCTCGCTACCCTGCTGGCGAAGGCCTACACCGGCAACCTGGACGTGGTGTCTCTTCAGAGCAGCTATCATGGCTACTCCTCCGCCCTGATGGGACTTACCGCCACCCAATCTTACAGAATGAAAGTACCTGTACCCCCTGGATTTTATCACGTAAGTTCAAAATATGTTGACGACACGGTTGGCGCAGTGGTCAAGCGATTGACTGCTGCGCTGCATGTCGCGGGTTCGATTCCCGTACGGGACAAATATTTGTATGACCTACCAGTAGTTGTTCCGGGTCTGGGTGTTTTTCTATCTATAATAATTATGTATGTATTTACAAAAAAAAATGTATATATGTAGTTTATCAGCCATCTAGCTACCATAACACAAGCATTAAGTTGCTTAGCTTGGGGCTAGATGGTGCTGTGTGAAAATGTCCAGGGATATTTATTTATTATTTATTTATATATTATAATCACGTCTAAGTTCCCCAAAATTCGAAGGTGTACTTAGGCACAATAGGTGACTGTGTGCGAGCGTTTTGCCATCTACCGAGCACAAATCCAGGGCTGGCAGTGAAAATAGTGATTTTGAAGAACCGAAGACTGTATTTGTTTGTAGGGTTAATGAAAACCCTAATACTGATTGGAATTGCCACACCAGGGTTCAGGTCTTTGAGGCACGTTCGTGTTCCACGCGCGCCTCAAAGAGATGTCAGCAAACATGAGGGGCCCGCAAAGGCCGATGCCTGCCAGGGCTGCGGGACTGTTCGAAAGAGATACCGCGCCCTTGGAACATAAAGGGCAAAAGAAGGAACATGGGTGGTTTTTAGTCAGTAAAAGTCTGACACCCCCTTCCGCTCCGCCCAGAGCGGGAGGAGTCATTTGATGATTTCCAATCCCAAAAAAAAATGGTTCAGGTCTTGGATCGTTTTTTTTTTCAACTTGCGTCATTTCTTCAAAGATGATCATGGGCTCTAGGACAAGGTGAGCTTATAATAAGTTTCTCAATTCTTTTTCTAATCTTTGTTTTCAGACCATGTTACCGGACCCTTACCGCGGCATTTGGGGTGGGTGTCGAGACTCGCTGTCTCAGGTGCCCGGAGCATGTGCCTGTCCCGGCGACTGCGTGACTTCAGACAAATATATTCACCAACTTAACGAGGTAACTGTAGAAAGTGGGCAGACATCTTATAGCTGACACTTTCAATCGAGAATGGGTAGGTACTGTAGGTACTTCTGTATTAGTGGCTTACATACAAAATCATGGTATGCGGAAAGCCGGATATTTTTTAATTTTAGGTTTATCATTGACATTGTGAGGCCGCGGCGTTCTACACACATGTTCGGTTTGGCCTGACTCAACACAGCTTGGCGACAAAATATGCAGTTTTGACGATTTTGCTTCCCTGCCTAACACATCCCCAATTTGGAGACACGAATGAATTTATTTACTTTGGGGTACCTAATCAATATCGACTGGCGTCAATCAGCCGCCATTTTGGCACCATTACATTCAAAAGTTTTTTCCATTCTATTTGACAGCTTCTAGAAAACTCGATACCCAAGGGACGTCTGGCAGCTTTGTTCGCGGAGTCGATACAAGGAGTCAACGGAACCGTACAGTTCCCCAAAGGATACCTGAAGAAAGCCCACCAGCTCGTCAAGAAATATGGCGGCTTATATGTGGCTGACGAAGTAAGTTATAGGTTATTTTTCTTTTGGCCACGAGATTCAAATGAAAGTTCCACGAGTGCCTACTCATGCGAAGAAAACAAGTGAGGAAGCCGGCATGGCCTAGAACCAGAAATTTAAAATTATGTGACATCAAACAACACGTACTGGGTGGATTATGGCCCGCTCTCTGTTACCGAAAGGGAGCCTGAGTCCCATCAGTAGAACAATATTAATCATACATATTTTTGTTGTTTTCAGGTTCAAACCGGTTTTGGACGTACAGGAGACGCTTTCTGGGGTTTCGAAAACCACGAGGTGGTCCCCGACATTGTGACAATGGCCAAAGGCATAGGCAATGGGTTTCCAATGGCTGCTGTTGTCACTACGAAGGAGATAGCCGCTGCGCACGTCGGATCGACTTATTTCAACACTTTTGGCGGCAATCCTATGGCTGGAGCAGTGGGTAAAGCTGTTTTGGACGTAAGTGTGCTATGCCATTTTAACTTTTTTTAAATATTTATAACGTATCATCACGCATTTTCTCCGATACATTGGAAGAGGTGTAGAACATTGTAGGTACTTACGACTTATTTTCGCAAGTTAGGATCCCATGTGCCTACCCCACCTGATGTAATGTACCTTTAAATTCAGACTCTTATGTTACTTGCACGTTCTTAATGGAAAACAATACCGATTTGCCCGACCATTAGGTAGACCAGCGAGGCAGTCAATCGAACTCAACTGGTGAGCAGTACCTAATTGGTCCATACAGGACCTACGTTAGTTCCTAAACTAGCTTTGTACAAATATTATCTTCATTCTGCGCAATAAAATAGATGCATCTGAAGAACCCGCTATCTTAATTAGTGTTTCGTTTTAATTGACATAATAACTTGCAAAACGATTTGTAACGTTATCTATAGCCTCTGTAATAAAAGCAATGCATAACAATGTATCCACTTAATAGCACCACTTCAATATGTTACCTACGAAAAGATAATAAAGAATATAGATAGAGGTACCTAAGATCAATTTCATTTGGACCTAAAATAATAAATTGCTGGCACTCTAGAATAAACACATCCGCAAAACGGTCAAAACAAAATCACTTTAATCAGTATTTTTTTTGCTTGGATATCTTTGGTAAGACGTACTGAACACTGTATTAAAATTTGTCCATCTATTTTAATGTGACGTTATATATTATTATTTTATTATAGTCATCATCCGGGCACAAATTAAGCAATATTCACTCACCGGACCGGATCATTCGCTTGTAATGTAATCCAAGATTCAATTTTAAACAGAAACAAGTGAATGTTACAAATTGTATCGTTACAAGTTGCGTACTGTAATGTTTGGTTCTTTTCAGTCACCGATGTACCTAATGCTCGAATCTGAACTGTGCCTTACATTACAGCGAATGCTCCCGATGCGGGACCACCTTATTTGATTAATCTTACGCTCCTAACGCAATTTTAGGTGATAGAGGAGGAAGAATTACAAAAGAATTGCAAAGAAGTCGGCAAGTACTTCATCGAACAACTGATGCAGTTGCAAAAGATACACCCAGTTATCGGTGACGTTCGTGGGAAAGGCCTGATGTTAGGCTTCGAGTATGTCGTACCGGGAACCAAGGAGCCCTTGGACGTAGCTGAGGTGAACGGCATTCATGAAGATATGAAGGACATGGGAGTACTTATAGGACGCGGGGGAAGATGGAGCAATGTAAGTCATGGCGATCGCTTCGTTAACTAAACTCCTGCATTATTTTAGCGCATAGTCGGAACTAACGCTGCCATTTTATTTCTTCAATACAATTATTACCAAAGACAATTTCACAAATAAATTTATAACAACAGCGCCCTCATGACAATGTCATTTAAACAGCAAAAGAATCATGTAGCACCATTGAGATATACTCATGGAGACGGCTTAAATTATATTCTAGAAATAATAGATACAAATATCTATATCGACACACACATGTGGAAAATAGTTTTGTTTCTTTTTAATAAAGCAGTATCTAGCTGCATATGAAAAGAAAAACAACTACAGATTGTCAAGTGCTTATTTTGGCACACTTGACTTACATGTGACGTCATAAGCCCATCCAAGCGTGACCACTTCGCAACGTTTTGTGGTAGACACAGAGTAGGTACATTGTATATATACTGAAAGTGGTAGATCTGCTGCCAAAGGGTTACGTGTCAAAAGTTGTTTTGTTGTTTTCTTGAATAGTGATGAATGAAAATGGCGGCCCTTTCGTGCGCCAGATGGTTGTAGGTAGTTACGCTAATTCTGGAGGTAGGGTATTAGGTATGCCCAGTGTGCAGCACTGTTATGTAGGTACTAGTGTTGTTGACTGATCGTACTTTACTGAACTGATTGTAGTTACGGTTTTGTGAAGCCGGTAGGGACACATAAAGACATAAAAGTATTTTACTGAAGGATTTTTCAGTGACCGGTGTCCAGTCAGTCCAAAATTGATGCGCACCTGTTTGACTGATCCTTTACAGTCGTTTTTATAATTAATAAAACCAACCAAATATTACCCTTATATTTAAATTAAATAAAGTCTGGAGGCGTCTATGCATAAACAATTGCCAAGAATAAGTAAGTACATCTTAATACGTAATTTATATTTACACTTTTACAGGTAATGCGGATAAAACCTCCGATGTGCATCAACAAAGAGGACGTCGACTTCGCTGTATCTGTTATAGATCAGGCAATCAAGAATTATACAAACAATAAAAAATAAATGTCTATAAACGAAAGGCGGTTTTATTTTTGTGGTGTTGACATTATTTTCGAAAGTAAAAAGAAATTGTAGTTACTGGCTAACCTTAAAACTAATGCGCAGGACATGTGGCAAGTTTACTAAAAACTAGTATATATTTTAAAATAAACCTTGCATAGAATCACGTAGAATTAATTAACTCAATTTAGAACTTTAAATTACCAACGATAATTAAACTTAGGTACACAATATATATATATATCTGCCTTTTATTTTTATAATAAAATTTACACACACATGGCCACATTCGGAACGATGAGGAATAGCGAAAAATAGTCAAAGGAGTTACGGGCTCGATTTAGATGAAAACTAATAAGGATCGAATTTTGGAAAGAAATGACACTTAATGTTTTTACTAAAATCCAATAATGCAGTTAGTTTTCATCAAAATCGGGACCGAGACTCGTTTGAGCACTTTTCGCTACACTCTTAGTTCGGATTTTGACCATCCACAAAAATGTATCCGGTATCTATGTAAGGGTATTATGTATCCTGGCTCAGACCCTGTTAGCATCGGGAACAGGGTCTGAGCTACCGGTGGTCAGGGCTATTGAGAAAGGAACCTCCTAACAATACGTGTCCAGAAGTACTGCTTCCAGAATCAAGCCCTTGATCCAGCTGCCAAGCGAGAGCCTCCTCAGATGTTGGTCGAGGCTATCTATCGGCACAATAACTGCTGTACTCACGTCCCACATGTCGACAACCTCGCGAGCCAGATCTAGATATTTGAATTGCAAAAACATTTATTAGTAATCCAAATCATAACAAGAATATATACACTTATAAATTAAAATAACCTAAAGTAACTAACTTAAAAATAAACTAAAAAACGGCGTCAAAAAACTCAACAACGCTGTCAACTGATAATGTCCCCAAGAAACTGGCGGCATTGCCACGTTGTAATGCAACGCTAAGCCTCTCGCCAAAGTAAACAACAACAGCTCTTGGGTAACGGGAAGTGTCAATTAGGCGTTTTGAAATTTCCTTGAAAAGGCTGTGAGCAGTCGGACGGACCCCACGGTCCTAGAGTTTCAACCCCCAATGGCTCGAAAGTATAGTTACCAATAACCACCAAATAAGATTACTATACTTACGCCGCGGCAGCCCCAGCACAGCACGATGAGCTAGGAAGATGGGATGGCGCAAGAGTATCGACACATGTTGCGTCCCACACTAAAGGCCTAGGTGTACCCATTTTCCATGGAAACAAAAACATGCCGTCTGGTCTTTTGCCATCTTCGCGTGCCAAACCATTAGGTTCTAATACAATTGGAACGCCAACGGTGACAAAATCTCGTCGGATAATGTCGTTTAAGTTCGCGTGCCGTGCAAAACGGCCCGCACTGCGGCTACATGACAGGCCGTGGTGTCAGAGTTTCCAAGCAATGATTGCCTCGGAGAAGCACGGCACATGAAAATCAATCGGTGTGGAAGCCAGGATATGCCTGATTAATTCCTCAGTGCCGTGGACCGAGGATATGAAAGCCGGTATAAAACTCCCATACGAATGGGAAGAGTAGCTGGTGTCCAAGCTTGGTCGTCCAAAGCCACATTTAGAATGGATGATAAAGTATGTCTAATAATTTGATAAATTTTGTCCAAATAGGGAAGCACAAAAGAAATATAGCAGAAACGTATTATGGTGATGGCTGAGTCCATGTTAAATTGGAGTAACGAAATGTGTCAGGTCAGCTGTCACTTCACTTGGCTGTCATTGTCACTCAGTCAGCTGAGCTGTGTCTCTGCCAGGCTCTGCCAAATTATCGGCTTTATTTTTCATTTGAATACTAGCTAAAAATAGTAAATAGTGTCAGGCGCCAATAATTGTATTTCTAGATAAATCTATACGTCTCATATAAATATATTTCGGCTTCTAATTAGAAAATAACCTATAAAGCGGCGTACTAATTACCAAACATTTCATCATTAATTGTAAAGCAAGGAGTAACCACATCATGGTGTTTAAGTGCCAGGAGGATAGCTTCTTAAAACAGGTATGTCAAGCTACCAAATTATTATAGTCAGACCATCTTATTTGCAAACATTAGGTAACTTCCTTGTTTATGTTTAGTAAATGCAAACTGGTGATAAGCTTACAAGACCTAGGTAATCCTTAAAATTAAAGCGCTCATTATGGCTAAACATGTTTATTCCCTTACCATCAGGTTAAACAGTGGCTAAGAGTCTTTCAATGTCATTTTAATTGAAATGTTATAAAGTGGATTTTTGTTAAAATCAATTGGACGTAGTTATGCAGAAACGTTCCAACCCACAAGTCACCCGAAATCGAGATAATGTGATCAAACCACCTTTTATGACACTTAGCGTCAGATTTGCAAAAAGATTTCAAGTTTTAAGTCTTATATCAGAAAATATTCTTTTCACTTACGTTCCAACCCACAACCTTTATCAAAGAATAACTTGTGTAAATTATCTAGAACGTACTATGAGGACAGGAACATTTAATGTTTTACGAAACAGTATATTTATTTTGTTAACAAATGTTCCATTTATATTTGGAACGTTTTTGCAAAATTAAAATAGCGAGGCATAAACGATCCAAAACTGATTTCAAAGACTGATTTTTTTGGCACAGAATAAAAAAAACTCACAGACAAAACCAAAGTCAATTGGTCAAATACAAAAGAAATAAGAATTGAAAAAGAGAGTGTTTTCAATTTTTATGAAATCATCATTAGAGGAAGATTACAAGGAATTAATAATTGAAAAAAAAGTTAGAGGGGAAACACGAAATATTAACATGTCCGATTTCTCATATTATAATATATTAGTGTATGGATTTCTGTTTGTTGTGGCCGGATGGTAAAGCCATTGCTCCAGCCAAATTAGCAGATTTACAATCCATGTATCAGTACATCCTTGAGGATTGTCATAAATTTTATAAAAACCTAAAGAGTACGGAGGGAATCATAGATGATGTCGATGGGTTTGGTGGGGAACCAGATTTCGAAATGCAAGAGGATGATGAGTATGACGTATGAATATTTTATCATCATCACCAGCCTATAGCAGTCCACTGCTGGACGTAGGCCTGCCCAATAGCACAAGATTATATACTGTTTTTTAAATTGTGACCTAGTAATAAAAAAATCATAAGCAATTATTATTCTTTTCTTTGTTGTTCAGGTTTTACATATTTAAAAAAATAAAATTTAAATGTAAAACGATGATGTAAAATTTAGATCATAAATTAAGGTAAAGATGGATAAAAAGTACCTGGAACGTTTGTGCAAAATTAATTTGAAGCTATGTTCATGTAAATATTAATTATGTTAAAATGTTCCAATACCAAAAACATATTTTTTTCTTATTGCAAAGTGAATACGCTAAAATTAAACATATGATTATCTAAACACAATATAATTCAACAATAAAACCTTAAGTATTGACCTTTACTAGTTAGAATAAAAAAGAATACCATTGAAACGCGTAAAAGCTTTTATCTCAAATTCAATTTACTGTGGAATGAAACATTTTTGCGTAGTTATGCAAAAATGTTTCATTCCATGTCCAATTGGGAATAGATTTAAATTTAGTAGATTATACACCATGATCACGGATCAGTTTATCATGGTGATGGTGCTTGCAACAGCGCCGAAATATGGGGAACTCAAAACAAATAGTAAACATGGTAAATATCCCATTTTCATTGTTAATTATAAAATGTTAGTAACCATGTCAGTTTAAAAACTTTTCTGGTAGATTAGTTTGCTCCTCAATTTTTTTCAGTACTCATCGATAGTTATAAAATGTGAAGCAACATCTGAGCCAGTGGTTGAGTATGGAAAAACTTCCCCGTTTGAAGGATACCAAGTTACTTTGCAAGATACAATTCTGTTTCCTGCGGGAGGTGGTCAAGTAAGTTATAAACTAATAATTGTAGCCATTTTCGAGTAAAGTTATTTTAAGTGATAAATTGCCACATCTTCTGGCAATGTAGTACTCAATACTAATATTGGATCTGACAAAACTTTAATTGCCCACATTGAATATTTATAAATTAGAATTGTATTACGTCGTCCTATCCATGTTAGAGCAACTTTGACAGACTTGTCAAGATGTGTTGGGCCATAAGAGCAAAAAGTTTATGTAACCCCAACAATGTTTAAGCAAATATTAATGGCCCTATTACAATTAAATTTTAAGTGAATGAGACTGTTTATTATATATTTCATTTCCTTAGCCCCATGATGTTGGCCGGTTGAACAGTACAGAAGTAGTGCAAGTACTTCGCAAGGGTGATGAGGCACTGCATTTTACTAAAGAGCCCATTCCTGTGGGTACCGTTGTGGAACAGGAGATAGACTGGGACAGACGATTTGATCATATGCAACAGCATTCAGGTAACTTACTATTCAGTGAGATATTGATTAAAGTTTTTATTAACTAGGTTTTTGGTGCCCCAACACAGTGTTGCAGGTTCAATCCTAACAGTGATTAGGTTTTTTAAATTTAAAATATACTTTTAGTGAATAAAACTGTCCTTACGAAGTTTTAAAAACTTAGTAAAGTCCTTATACTTAAAGACGAGTCTCAAAGCTACTTTCTAATAAAAATGTTTGTTTCCTTCGCTGTGTTAAAATATGACATGCGCCATGTTTTGAAAAAATTCTAGTACTATAATAGATGCACAAACTGACACATTCATTCAAAATGAGATTTACGTTAACGCTATATTAAATAAGAAAGTGACACTACTATCTAAGGCAAATAAACGCAATAAATAATGACATTAGGCACCCTCTGTAAATAGTATTATCTACGTAGTTAGCAAAATAAAATTCTATTCTAGTTCATTTTTCATTGCGACCACAACTTGTACCTATACTACATCATCACCATCTGGCTAGCCTTTTCTCAACTACATATGTTGCGGTCGGCTTCCAGTTTAACCGGATGCAGCTGAATACTAGTAGTATAATTATATTTTGACATTAGGTACATCATCCTAAATTCAGACTGTATTTTGTTATAATTAAAAATAATAAAACTGCCGACTGCTGACGCGGTCTTAGGTGCGATGACCGCGTCGGAAAACTTTATCGCGTTAATTTATAAAACTTAGTAGTGCCCCAGTTTGATGGCATTGAGGTTATATATACTTATGGTACTGAGGTACACCTCTGCCTAACACTTCGGGGATTACAGGCGTGATGTTATGTTATGTTTAGTAGTGGCCCAAATCCGCGCAATATGCGCCTGGTGGCAATGAGCTTGCCACATACTAATCTAACGGACAGGGCAAAATGACGAAGAACTATTCCATAATAATCTTCTTCTTCTTTTTCGTGTGGTTAGTGTCTAACCTCTTGAATCAGTCTATCACAGTATCTCAGTTACATTGAGGGCTACCGCAAACCGTGATTTTACACACCAAAAGAAAAAAGAAAAGTCGTTTCCCAGCAATAACGTTTTCGCAGTGTCACTTACGAGTATTTTGATGTAAAAAATGCTTGGTACAAAATGACAGATTCGTGAAGGGTACGTTTACATTACACCCTGTATAAACATCATAATTTGACCCTATCAATATCTTTCTGCCCATATTGAGATAGGCGCAACACGTTTTTTTGTCTCTCCAGAATATGCTACATCATTTTGTTTGAAAACGTTTTCAGGCCAGCATTTACTGTCTGCAATATTAGAGAAAGAGCACAATCTGCGCACAACGAGCTGGTGGCTAGGCTCTGACGAGAGCTACATAGAATTGGACACGGTCAAAGTGAGCAGTGACGTAATAGCTAACGCGGAGAACAGATGCAATGAACTGATTCAAGAAGCGGTGCCAGTCAACGTGAAGATTTGTAAAGTTACCGATCCTGACTTGGATGAGGTGTAGTACCTAGTCTTGATTTCCATCAGGATTCTCGCACTAAATAACTGTCCTCTGATTTTGCATCACTGAGATCTTTATTCTTGTTGGGTGGGTTGCCGCTGTTAGCATGCTCATACCGTAAGTATATGATCAACATCTACGAGCGAAGACGTACGAACACTTAGGCACACTTCACACGCTCATAGCGAGTGCTGTGCACTCGCGACTGGCGGCATATGTTTGAGATCGACAATGCGTATAGACGCATTTCGCGATTGAACAAATACCGCCGCAAACCTTAATCTATCTATGTGTGCGCCGAAGACAGCCGTACCCATAGGTGTGCCTGTTTTCGCACGTTGTGAGAAGCTTGCTTTTTCAAATCCAGTCTTACCAAGGAGTATCGTGCTACCCATTAACTGACGGACCATTAATGACGACACGGTTGGCGCAGTGGTCAAGCGATTGACTGCTGCGCTGCATGTCGCGGGTTCGATTCCCGTACGGGACAAATATTTGTATGACCTACAAGTAGTTGTTCCGGGTCTGGGTGTTTTTCTATCTATAATATGTACTTATGTATTTACAAAAAAAAAAAAAATGTATATATGTAGTTTATCAGCCATCTAGCTACCATAACACAAGCATTAAGTTGCTTAGCTTGGGGCTAGATGATGCTGTGTGAAAATGTCCAGGGATATTTATTATTATTTATTAACTAGACTGTGGACGTGGAGTGTCAGATAAGCAGTAGCTATAGATCAACAAAAAATAAAACTGGGTAAAGGTTAGGCAGAAGATGATGAATCATGCAACCGAGATGTTTGTCTACAAAGGATTCTTAATTTATTTATTCGTCAACTTTTGTTCCTCAGGCACACACAAGAGGGCTGCCTAAAGACTGCATGGATACGATCAGGATTATAACAATCGGGTCTATTGACGAAAACATGTGCTGCGGTACCCACGTCACCAATCTGAGGTGATAACTCACTCTTACTGTACAGGGTTTTTTTTTCAATAGCGAAAATACAGATGTGGTTATCTACAGGAATATAACACAAATGCATTATATTCATCATTCTGTTGCACTTATCCCAACTTATTTTGGGGTCGGCGCAGCATGTCTTCTTCCATACTTCTCTATTACTCGTCATCATATCAGACACCTCCTTTCGTGCCATATCACCATTCACACAGTCCATCCATCATTTCTTAGGTCTTCTTCTACTCTTATAGCCATCTACATTAATACTCAACATTTTCCTCATTCCTCCGCATCACATGTCCATACCACGATAACCGATTACCACACACTTCCTCTTATGTACTCATTCCTTATTTTATCGATTCGCGTTACACCACACACCCCCCTTAGCATTCTTATCTCAGCCACATGCAAATGCACACAAACACATGTTGTGGACTAAAATTGAGAGCCCAGTGCTTTCAGGTCCCATCGTCCCTGTGCTCCCTTTACCACCGGCAGCGTGGCGTCGGCGTTTGACGGGGAGGATGGGAAGTTTAATTTACCCAGATCTTATATTAAATAAAGTGGTAATATCTACTTAAAAAGGGAATATCTCTATGAATTAAAAAGATTTGGACATAACTTTATTTTTCCATGTTTCAGTCAACTGCAAATAATAAAGCTGACAGGAATAGAGCCTGGTAAAAAAGGAAAAAGTCTCCTCAAGTTTCTGGTCGGCAACAGAGTCACTAAAACCTTCCAACTCATGACTGACAGAGAGAGGGCGCTGACCGCGCTACTCAAGTAAGATACCTTTTATACTACTGTTTGCCTTCAGCTATCTTCAAATCGTTGAGTTCTTCATCAACATCTTGAATGTAGGATATCTCCGAAAGTACACCTATGTCACATTGTAGGTAATAGGGGTCGCCCCTTATAAATGCCATGCCTTCAAGGTCGCGGGCAACAGCTAGTTAAAAATACATTTTTAGTAAAACCGACATCTAAGCCTCAAGCCAAAAAATATGTTCTTGTTAATAAAATTTAGATTTTAGAAACCGCCGCTCTGCCCTTAATAAAAAAAAATCTATTACAGAAACGAACCATCGAGACACGAAATACTAATACAAAAACTGCAAAAGAACTTGAAAATCGCAAACAAGAACCTTCAAAATGTTCTCCAAGAGCTAGCTCAGCATGAGGTGAATAAAATAAAGAGTGCTTATCCGAAGCCTAAATACGTGATCATGTTCAAGAAGGAGGCTACTCCTGAATTTAACCGGGCAGTCCTCAAAGGCTTGGAGGGAGAAGGCTTGTTCATGTTTTTGGTTTCAGAAGAACCGGATAAGCCTAAAGAGGGACAGATTATTATACAGGGCCCTGAAGAGCACTGTAATGCTTTGGGCACTCAGTAAGTACCTTTTTTTGAGTATAGCAATAAATACCTTAATAAATGTTTTGCCCAGACCTAAGTAACTTGGCAGGAAGATGATATAAATGTCTTTGTAATCTCTACACTAAGGGCGAGATTCACAGAATGCACTTTTATTTTACTTCAGGGAGTAATCACTTGAAGCAAAGTTAATCTGAATAACTTTCATGCATGGGTATTATGAATCGCTTGTTCACATTAGCTTTTACGAATAAAAACATTATCCGCATTAAGCTTACTGTCTACTTTTTCGTGAATCTGCCGTTTCAGTTTTGTATATATCTTTTAACGGATGATGATTTTTTGCAGATTCTTTGAATCCTCAAAAACTTTTTTTTATTATTTGCTAAAGGCTTTATGGCTAAATAATATGGACCCTCACCTTGACCTCACCCTCCTTGACAGGCAAAGAATGCCTAAGACATGAAGTCCGCATTTGTGTATTTTTTGAATGCATTTAGTTGATAAATATTTATAAATTATAAGCGCCTTGTACTTTTACAGAATAACCGAACTACTAAAAGGCAAAGGGGAGTTCAAAAATGGAAAATTTCAAGGCAAAGCTGGCGATTTAAGCGGCATGAGTAAATGCAAGAAATTGATCGAAGAATACTTCGAAGGTCTTGAAAAATAAATATACACGAACTGGTCATAATAGTTGATATTTTATTGTAATAAATATTTCTTACACAATCTTCTGTAATAACATAAAATCCTTTAACTTAACTATTAACGCAGTCCGTACATACTACAGGAAAAAAACCAAGTGCATGTCGAGCCACGCACAACGTAGGGTTCCGTAGCCTTGCAATGTTAATTGAATCCACTCCCTACGGTTCGATTTGCCTCCGAACCATGATTTTTATTGTAATAACAAAAACAAACTTACATTTGCATTTGAAAAACCTTTGCTCCCATACATTATGTTTAGGAAAATATGTTATCCAAGTACATTTTATAAGTTGGTAGACTATTACTCGTAAAGTTGTAAAGCCTACTTAGCTGTGATAGTTTTCCTTTTAACTTCGTAAATATATTACCACCGTGAAATTTTTCACACACCCAAACACAACAGTTTAGCTGGTAGAGGGGGGGGGACACTTGAGTCTAACAAAAATGAGCACTTATAGCTTAATATTTCACAAACGATTCCCATAATCGAAAAAATATTTGAACAAACTCGCAATATTTCTAAGACCTATCTAACGATATCCCACACTATGGGGTACACGAGAAAAAAAACCCACTTTAAGTGTACAGGAAATACCGAAAAAAAAAAAAAAAATACTTTTCGACATTTTATTTTACCACTTTGTCGGCCCGCGTAACTAATCTGTACATACCAAATTACAGCTTTCTAGTACTAAGGCCCGTATTACAGAACGTCACTCAATACTCAAGCATCATTTAAAACTAGATTCAAGCCATTTGATTGGTTGAAACTAGTTTTAAATGATGCTTGAGTATTGAGTGACGTTCTGTAATACGGGCCTAAGAGTCTGAGCTAAGCTGCGGAGAGACAGCCAGACGGACATGGCGAAACTATAAGGGGGAACTCTAAAAAGGGGTGTAGAACACAAAATGGCGTGCTAGGAAAAATAATAATACAGTACGGCCGCGTCTACCAAAGCGATCATCGCATTTATATCAAGAGTAGAATACTTATAACAAACGAATTCATAATGTTCGGAAAACTGGAAGGCGCCCTCTGTCGACGAGACCACGCGTTCTGGTTCGCCGAACAAAATTATCGAGAAGCTTCCATATTCACTCGACGATTATTTTGGTCAGGACGCGGGGTTACGTCAAATGATGTCAGCATAATTAAAAATCACTTAAACTTAAGGAATGAATTTAAATAACTGAATAACAATAACATATCAAAGTTTCAAACACATTTGCAGACATAATAAATATGTTTGCTTTTCTTGCATAAAGCTCCAGCCAGACTGAAGCGAATCCTGCGTGGGGTGCGAGACTAGCTCGCACCGATTGGGTCAACCAATTGTACGAAGGTTCAAACTGGCGCGAGTAGTCGCTTGACTTCTTAACCGTTGAAATGCCAGAGCACAAACGCAAGCGCGTGCCCGCCACGTCTAAAATTCACTTAGCATTTTTTCTCATATTTATCGCTTGGCGTACAGGGCACGCGCTTGCTTGTCACGTATATGTGACAATGGTGTTCAAAAGGTTAATCATTAAACCAAGCTACAAACGCAGTCGCGTCCCGCGCGGTTTTATTAACCGACTTCAAAAAAAAGGAGGAGGTTCTCAATTCGACAGGTATATATTTTTTTTTATGTATGTACACCGATTACGCCGAAGTTTCTGAACCGATTTACGTAATTCTTTTTTTGTTTGATGCGGAATAGTTTCGAATTGGTCCCATAAAAATTTGATTCAGGTAGTCCCATTAGTTTTTATTTTATGAGCATTTGACTCTGAAGTCTGTTACTTGTTTGTTGTTGTGGAGTTACTTTCGCATTTATAATATTAGTAAGGAAGTAAGAATAAGCCTATTACCATGAAATGTATAAGTTTAAAGTTTTTTAGTTAATTGTTTTATTAGTTTGGCCAACTGAGGCGAAAACCACCTCGAGGTGAGACCGCGCGGGACGCGACTGCGTTTGGAGCTTGCTTTAATGATTAATTAACAATTTGAACGCCATTGTCAGATTGCAAGAGAATTATTATGATTTTCCTGCATGGGTAAGTTGAATAACAGTAACTTGAAATGCTGATGAAACTGAAACATATTAATGTGTTTTTGAGGGGGAAAAAAGAAGGAAAACCAAAAATACTTTTGGCCACTTATTTCAGTTTTCATTCCCATTTCAATTCAACTTTTATTTCTCTTCACAAAGTAGTATGACCAATATTAAAATATCGAAATAGACTGATTTTGAACGAATAGTGTCAAGAATTGGATCAATAAATGCATGACTACAAATGTAAATGCATCCTATAACAATGCTTAACACATGTTAAACATAAAATTCGTATATTCAAGTAACACATAAATGTATAATAAATTACTCTAACACCACAAAGTAAACTAAACCATCACATACATTATCCAACTAACTACTAAGACCTCCACCGCGTGGCAAGGCTACAGACAGCGTGCCGTGATGTCACGACGGCCGCCCGCCGCGGATTCTTGGTCAGTCTGTATTCTACATAGATGGCACGCTTACCACGTTAGGTTGTATGCTGTTAAGTATAGCTTACATTGTGTGTAATACTCCTTAAATATAATTAACATTATCGGAAGAGTTTCTCATCCTCCTTACAGTCAATTGTGTTTGAAGCGTTGATGCTAGCAATCAGTTTCTCTATGCCAAGGTTGGTCCAGTCTTGCGACAGGTCATCCAAGTAGTTGTCGAAGTCTACAAGATCTTTTTGGACACCACGTTGCAGCAAGTGCGATACGGTCTCTAAGACGTATGGACTTTCTGTAAAAGAAGATAGAATATCACTACATATTATAAAACAAAGTCCTCCGCCACGTCTGTCTGTCTGTTCGTGATAAACTCAAAAAGTACTGCACCAATTTCCATACTGTTTTCACCAATGGATAGGTTTTAGTATATAATTTGTCAAGTTTTGTATACATTGGCTAAAATATAATGATATGTGTTGGAAAAAAAATAATGCAACAAAATGATGTATGATGGAATTGTGAATCTTTATATAGGTCTACAGAAAAGTCTGCGATGGCATATGTCTATCTCTTAAGGTGAATGCTCCAACCAACCCGCGAAATTCAAATTTTCTTACGTTTTTTGCAATTTGCAGGCCAGTGCTAGCTTGTATGTTGATTAAAATATTATTCGCGGCTGTAAGACATATGTAGTTACAGAATTATAATCATCAAAATCATCAATACAACGCTCTAAGTTCATAAAGCTGTAGGAATGACTTTTTCTGTTTTTTTTTTGTTCCTACGCCTTTCTGAACTTGGAGGGTTGTATTGGTGATTTTGATGATTATAATTCTGTAACTACATATGTCTTACAGCCGCGAATAATATTTTAATCAACGTACAACCTAGCACTGGCCTGCAAATTGCAAAAAACGTAAGAAAATTTGAATTTCGCGGGTTGGTTGGAGCATTCACCTTAAGGATAACATACTATATCCATTTTAATACTTTAAAAAATGGGCAATTATAAAGCGGTAATTGGAAAGCTATTTAATTTGGTACAGGGATAGATTATAGCCTGGAATATATAATACGCTACTTTTTATCCCTGGAATAGGTTCCCATGGATTGCGGGAACAGGATCAAAATTTCATGATTACTTTTGGTTGCGATAACCGACATACACACAGGCGAAGCTGCGGACAACAGCTAGTTAAAAATAAGACAGCAAATGGAAATTATATAATTATATGAAATCAATAACATCTGTTGGAGAAATATACCATAATCATCCTTTATCGTTTCCACTGATGAGACACAGGCCTCCTTTCTGTTAAAGAGGCACCAACACTTATCTAGCGGTGTCTTGTGGATTTTTGTTCAAGTATATGCTGGTTTCCTCACAATGTATTCCTCCACTGTATTGAAAGCAGTAATGAATAAATTTTTTTTTTTTTAAATTAGCCTTTTGACTGACATAAGTTCTACCTGTCTCTTAAATTCATTCAAATCAAACATGTATAACATTAATGGAAAAATGCTACTTACGGAACATCACTTTGTTGGCATCCTTGGGCTTCCACCTTCCATCAGAGTACTTGTGCAACTTGATGGCAGGTGTGTCCAGGTGCTGCATCATCCGCTTATTATCCACCTGAGAAGAACAGGAAAGAATTGTTCAAATGTGGGCACGATTCTAAAAATTGTGTTGGCCATGCACTCAAATAGGATCATTTTTTTTTGTTTCTTTTCTGATTCACCTCAAACCAGCCCTTGCAGTCCACATCTAGGTTGTCAAAAGTCAATATATATAAAATTGAATTGTCAAAACAGGTGTGATTTTATTGATTGAACGTGAATAGTAATTTGATAAACATTGATGAATTTTTATAACAGATCTGTATATTTGATAATTGAAATAATTCTTACCACAATGAAGACAGCAGAAGGGAAGTGCTCTGCAATTTTTTCTGCAATCTTCTGGCCAGGACACTTCTCAACGGTGTTGTCTTTGAAGTTCTCACAGGCTGCATAGTAACCAGCTATCACACGGTTGTCTGTCTGAGCCACAGTCTCAATCTTTGGAAACAAATTATATAATGTACAAGAGAAGCTTCAGTTCAGCAGTGCCATCTAAGGGGTGATGGGATGACATGAAGACACAGGAACATTTGTTTAAGGTCTACTCACATATTTTTTAGAATATGTATATTTAAAAAAATCTTTTGTTCAATAATTTTTCAATCTATTCAATAACAAAAATTACATTTAAAGTTTACAAACAAATTCTTATAAGCAAGCACTGAGTCACTGACAAAATATGTAAGACTTGTATATGTGTAAGAATGATACAATAAGCGATTTGGTAATCTTGAGGACAGAACTCTAACACTACCGAACACTGAACAGTCTAACCATCAATAAATTTGTTATACAAAATCATAAATTAACCTAGCTCATCTAGTTTTGCTAGGTACAATTACCTGCGTAAGAGCTATCTCAGCCATTGGAGACAAGTAATGGCTGTGGTGGAACAGCGGAACTGTGTCCACAATATCCAAATCCTGATTCTTAGCTCCATCTCGGATTTTTGTGGCATCAGCTACAAGAACTCCATTTACAGCACAGTGCGGGTATTTAGCAGCGTGTAAGATGATTTTAGCGTAAGCCGCAGTTTCCAGCGACACTTCTCCCATTGTTTTAATAAATGTTTATTCAAATAATGAAAGTAAAACTGATTTAACACTTCGCTAGGTAGCTCGATACCTCGCAGCCAGCAAGCAAGCAAGAAAGGAAATTGTCAATTGACAATTTTACTTGTCAAATACGATTATCGGTGTCATTGCTTTGTCAATTTGTGGTTGTGGTTGTGGTAGCCGTCAAGAAATATTATGGCATAACCTTTTGCATTTTGAGACGCCACTAATACCATAATCAACAAAGTCTACTACGAATGCCCCACATAGAAGAATAAGCTCTAGAGTTATGTATGTACTGTAGGCACTGTAGCAGAAGGATAAGTCCAGCCATACCAACTCGTGTTGTGACAGCGACAGTTACCGTGACGCGACGCGATTTGCAACGAAATGGTAGATACTCACACGACGGAAACCACTGATCGATTCAACAACTGAGTATAATACTAATAATAAAAATAAACCATTCCGTTTGTCGCAAAAAACCATCGTATGGCATCATTCTATTATCAATTAATAAATTAATGATACTAAGGAGGAAGCGCTAACTCGCTAAGGCAGCCCGCGAAATTCAATTCATTAGAACATTATTTGCAACCGTCACAAAAAATGCCTTTACAGAGTTATCATCATTAAAATCATCAATCTAAAGTTCATTAAATCTCGTTGAATGATCGTTTCTAAAATAGCCAGTTATTTATTAGTTCAACAGACTGACACTGCCCTGCAAATTACAAGTCAGTGTCAGGCTGTTGAAGCTGGCGCTTTTACTTCGACAACTGTTGTGTTGTGTTGGGTCATACATCGAGGAATAGTTGGGTTAACATATTATGTAGCTCTGTGAGATGGGTTGTAAGCGCAACTCTAGGAATCAGCTGACTCAACGAGAGCAGCTGCACTCAGTGATGCCAGATTGGGGGAAATCCCCCCAAATCTGAGGATGTTTTAAAGTTATGGGGGACAGTATTTTTTGGAGGATTCGTGGGTTTGGAGGGAATTGGGGGATTTTTATTATGTTTTTGTAAGCCAATTGGCATTAGGAATTTTGTCGTTACGTTTTTATAACGCAGTTGTGCAAAGAGTTTCCCAAGTAGCAATTATTAGAGACATGCGTCGATAAAGATTAGCCATTGACCCTGCCAAATTTATCTTGGGAATTAAATATTCTTGATGGAAATATAAGTTCATTTTAAACCCAGTTCAATTATGCTAAAGAGATTTAACTCGGAAAAAATGTACAGAACTGCAGACGACGCGAGTGAAGATGAGGATTCTGTAATGGAAGCTAATGCCCCAATAGTATAAAATTGTATATTTCATTAATAAAAAAAAATATTTTGCCATTTGTATGGGATTTTTTTCTTCAAAACCTCAATTTTGGGGGGATTTCGGGGAAGGTTTGGGGGGAATGCGAGACGGTAATCTGGCTGCACTGCACTTGAATTTGAAGCGGTGTCAATGTCATCCTTGTGTCAGCTTTTGTTGACACATACAAATTATAAAGCATAAAAAACATTTATTTATTTTCAATGTTTATTACTAAATATTCAACAATAATCTCCTGATTATGGATAAATATGATACATCTCAAATTACAGAATTCCCTCGTTACGAACCAGAGTCCGCTCAGAGCGGTGTCTCGACGTTCTTTAATAAATTATGGAAGTTTCCAATATTTTCGCCAAGTGAGGGCGCAGATAGTTTGCAAAATAGAGCGATGAGCGACGGTAAAGACGCCCCTCTTGCTGACGATGAGAAGCAAGATTATGATGATGGGAAGCCGGAGACTGGGTCCTATGCTATTGAATTAGAGGGACGAAGTTTGCCTAACGTCCTTAGAAGGATAAGCAGTCTCATTGCTATGGGGTCTGGTGTAAGTAGAACATAACTATTATTTGGCCTAGTCAGACTTTATTGTGTAATTTTATCGAGTTTGTTTTGAATTCGGAATAAAAATAAAAAGCAAAAGTATAAAACACTGATGAAGAATGTACTATATATATCTAAATACGCTTAATATTTGGTATTTGGCTACCTTTCTTATCTTATCTATGATGCATTTAGAAAATTGACCTTGAATAAGTTAATTGTATAAATATCTGCGCTTTGTATGCTTAATGTACTTAGTGTTTTAGTCTAGGACCAAATATTTAAAATTTTAAATAAAATTTGTTTACTGTAAGTATTCAAATAATTATTCATTTATATTGTTTTATGACATGCTGTAAAGTTAAGTTACTGTATTATCTAAACTTGATATAATTCTTTATCCTCTTGTGTTGATGACTTAAATTCTATCTGACCAGTACAAAGCGACCTTGACTACTTTGGTTTTTGCCACATCTAAGTCTCACCACATTGACTCAAACTCAATTCTTTACTGTACATAAAACATACGGGGTGGAAGGGACAGCCCCCCCCCCCCACCCCACAAAGAAATTTTTTACGGTTATTAAAAACGAAAAACAACTGTTTCCTACATAAGTGCAATACCTATATGGTCAAAATGTATAGAACAGCTGATTTTTTTAATAACCAATGAAAATGAAAATGTGGGGGGGGGCTCAGAATGTGGTCCTAAATACGTGGTAACTGTTTTCGCGTCGGTGTCCCTTCCACCCTGTAGGTTCACTTGGTTTGATCTACCAAATGCTTAATGTATTTTATGTACGATGATTTATGAAGTCCATGTACAAATGTGTTGGTAATACAAGAGTATTTATGTAAATAATAGCTTTATTTCCAGGGTGGTACAAAGTACGCAGACACGGAACTAGCCCGCTACTGGATGCCTGATGATATATCTCGTGAGTGCTATGAATGTGCCACGCGGTTCAGTACGCTAAGAAGGAGACACCACTGCCGTGTGTGTGGGCAGATATTCTGTTCCAGATGTTGTAGCCAAAGAGTGCCAGGTAAATATAATAAATTATACTACTTCTTCTTTGCATATAATTGCAGCTTAAGAGGCATTGCAAAAAAAATAAATAAAAAAAATTGCTTGGATTGCCAAGGCTGCAGGTAAACAGACACCTGAAACACTAGAGTAGGTGGAGCATAGTCTAAGGCCCTAAGACCTTGGATCGAAAGAACCAGAAGTCATGGAGAGATGCCTTTCTCGGCAGTGAGGTGAGATGATGCAGGGTAACAACAAATAGAAACTAAGACCCTGGTATCTGAAACAATAATCAAGAGAAAAAATTGACCAGAAACCATCAATCAAACTAATGTTACATCATTGGTTGTTTTTTATGTCAGTCAGCCAATGAGAACAGCTAATATAGTAGCTGCCACACATATGCTGTGTATTATTGGTTTGGCAGCCTTATAAGTACACAGAGCAGAAGAATATTCGTCTATTAATTTATTTAAACTTGAAGCATAACATAACGCCTTATGTATAATAAATTATTCCTCACAAATAAAAACAAAACCATATTTCCTTGCTTCAGGGCACATATTCGGTTGCGCCGGCGGACTACGAGTATGCAATTATTGTTGCAATGTAGTACTAAGTTATCTAAAGGAGAATGACATGACGGGCGAGATTCCGCCAGATTTGAGGACCTTACAAGAAAACTTACAGGTTTGTGTTACACTGACCACCTATTATGGGAAATTCCATCAGCAAAAATGACGAACTTTCAAAGCAACTATAATCCTCTGGTTTTATTTTTCTACGATACTCCCCTGATTTAATTTTATCATCCTTTTTTACCAGGTGAAGTTCCCTGAGAATAAGTCCTCTCAAGCGAGCAAGTTACGCGATAACTTCATGTTCGCGCGCGAACAGGAGGAGCGTTGTGAAACGCGCACGTCGCACAAGGAAGTGCTGCACGACGTGTTCCGACAGCTGTCCTTCACGCTACCCACGCAGCAGCACAGGTAACACACAGCAACACAAGTATCACGCAGCAACACAAGTAACACGCAGCAACATAGGTAGCACGCAGCAACATAGGTAACACGCAGCAACACGGGTAACACGCAGCAACACAGGTAGCTCGCAGCAACACAGGTAGCTCGTAGCAACACGGGTAACACGCAGCAACACAGGTAGTTCGCAGCAACACAGGTAGCTCGCAGCAACACGGGTAACACGCAGCAACACAGGTAGCTCGCAGCAACACAGGCAACACGCAGAAACTCAGGTAGCTCGCAGCAACACGGGTAACACGCAGCAACACAGGTAGCTCGCAGCAACACGGGTAACACTCAGCAACACAGGTAGCTCGCAGCAACACGGGTAACACGCAGCAACACAGGCAACACGCAACGACGCAGGTAGCACGCAGCAATGCAGGTAGCTCGCAGCAACACAGGTAGCTCGCAGCAACACAGGTAACACGCAGCAACGCACGTAGTGTAAGTGTATTGGACCTGAGCCTCTCCTGACAAAATGGGCGAATCGTGGGAGTGTCCAAAGAGTCTGTCTCCTCCTGATTAGAGGACGAAAAGGCTTTTTTCGGGGCCAAAATAATGTAACTAGACGAATGTATCATCAAATCGAAAAGAAGAAAATCGTACACAAGTTTTCGAAACTACATACTTTCAAGTAATTCTACTGTCTGCGGTAGTTGACAAGCGTATTTTGACCTATTTCGGCTACATAATGCGAAGGGGAGATAGCAGCCTTGAAAAGCTGGTCATTGTTGGCAATACCGAAGGCAAGAGAGCATGAGGCCGGTCGCCAACACGAAAGTAAAAGAGGCTATGGCTCAACTTTCAGCAGGTGGTGATGGCAACTTTGGACCGGAGTTGATGGAGGCAGATTGTCCGTTTAAAGGGGTGCAGTGACCACTATCCTCAGTAATGAGGGACCGAGTGAAGAAGAGAAGAAGCGGTAGTTGACCCCAATAATTGCATTAGTTTATCCAATAATTTTATCGTATTTAGATAGCGATACCCATCAAGTCTACAAAGTATCTATAGTTAATATATAACCTTGTATAATTTATTATTATTTTCAGGTATCGTCTTGTCCGCTACAATGGCGTTTGGCGTGGCTGTGACATTCTGCAATGGGTCATGGATAACACCAACAATAAGACGAGGTGAATAATCTTTACAAATATAAGAATATACTAATAATACTTGATGAGAACCTCGTGAAAGCCGAGAAAGATAAGCAAATCAAGTATCTTTTATTGGCTCGCGAGGTTGTCGACATGTGAGATGTGGACTCAGCGATCATTGTGCTGATAGCCGTATCAGCCTATGGCTTAATTGCCAAGGGCCTCTATCAATACCGGAGGAGGCTCTCGTTAGGCAGCTGGATCAACGGCTTGATTCAGATAGCGGTACTCCTGGACACGGCTCGTATTTTTAGGCGGTTCCTCTCTCTGGAGCCCTGACCGCTGGTAGCTTGGACCCTGTTGCCGA
Organism: Eurois occulta; assembly: GCA_950022335.1. Lineage (NCBI taxonomy): Eukaryota > Metazoa > Arthropoda > Insecta > Lepidoptera > Noctuidae > Eurois > Eurois occulta. The sequence goes on from OX465496.1 coordinate 2,467,740, forward strand.
TACCGGTGGGCTACTATTTTATATTATGAAGCGTTGGAGTTATGATAACAAAATAATTAAAAACAACTACTGAACACTTTCAATAAAAATTTAATATAATAGGTCGTAGGTAATGAAGCCCGTCATAATAATCTGCTCTAAGGAGGTAGGCGCGCAAGTACTGTCCTGCCGTAAGCCGCGTTACGCGTAGCTGCAGGTGTCGTCGCTGGAGCCGATACGGGGATAACACAATTTATTAAAATTTAAATTAAAACTTCTTAACAAACTTGATAACGTTTGGAAAAAAGTCTGAGCTTCAACAAAAGGTTTAAAATTGAGACTGCACGTGTGACGTCACGCACAAGTGTGTAGTACCTATGCGTGAACGCGCATCTCAACTGCCGTCCGGCCCTGCTCGTCGATCGCTGCTCGCGTCGCGCATATGTGGTACGGAGTGGGAAGTATTGTGCGAGTGAGACAAAACGCAGCCGCGCTAAGTGATGTGAACGGGTTGGAATTATATTGCAATGACTTGATTTGATTTGCTTGCCTATTTTGATTTACAACGTTACAATTATTTAATGTTTTTTTTAATTGTTTTTTTTTTTAAGAATATTAAAAAATAGTAATGAAACTTGGCATGTCACAAAACAATAAGCAAAAATACACCTTAATGTTTGAGATTGGATCTGAAAGTCTGTTTTCCATTGTTCTAAGTGATTTTTAGCTTTCGTTACTGTTGGTTGACATAATAAAACCTTCACAAGTGAATTATAATTTTAGAAATAACTTAAAAAAAGTTTCGGTTTATTAACAACATTCATTTATTGTCAGGCAACTTTCGCCCATAGATATATACCATACAGCCTAACATAATTATAATGAATGGAAATGAAAAAAAAAACGAATTTAATGTTTTTTTTTTAATAATATATTGAATGCCTAAAATCTATATTACTGTGTTCCAACGATAATTAAGGCCGATTTCCACCAATAAAACTTCGATAAACTGCGTTCAAGAGCGGTCAGTGTCGTTTATGGAGTATTGACTCTGACAGCTCTTGAACCCAGTTTAGTTGTGCTGATCACGTTCAATTTTATTGATTAATTTCGCTCTTAGAAGTAAGTTTGTTTCATTTTCCAGAGCGCAAGCAACGTTGGTATGCCAGAACCTCTTAAGCGCGGGCTATATGGACTGTATGACGGAACTGCCTCAGTTCGCCGACTACGCCCTGTATAAGCCTATCATGCTGCCACCGCGGGCCACCGATGAGGATGAATCACGTAAGTAGATACACCCGCCCCTGCTTCACATTGGTAGCAGTGTAAAGCGGCCAGTCGGCATGATTTTTTTCGACATCTTCAACAAATATCATCATGTTTCAGCCAATTTACACAAAACCCTAATGAATTATACACCTAAACCCTCATCTAAGTCTATTGGTGAAATCGTATGAAACACCGTTATATCTTTTTTGAGTTTATCGCGTTAATCAGCCAGACAGATGCGACGGAGGGCCTTTGGTTTATAATAAATGTAGTGATATTGTGTGTGTATATATTTTTTAACGGGAGACAATGTAGGGAAATCCGAATCCACAAGAGGCATCGGGAAACTTTCTTAGGAAACTTTAGCACCCTAAAAAAAATTTTACAATATTGTTTTGTCCAGCTGTTCATAAAACTTTAGATAAGTACAATACATTATTGTTTTGTTATAAGATAAGCAGTCCAACTATTATAAACAAGATGATTTGTAACAATACTTCTAAGAAAAGCTATCATGACCTTTGAGAAGATCTCCTGTGTGGACCCAACCAGACCCTTGGCCGAACTTTCCATCGCTTTCCACCAGGCGTGATCGAGGTCAAGAGCAGGCCCATTTTGTAATATAAAAAAAAAAGAAAAAAGAAACTTTCATAATTGAACGCGAATAAAAAAACAAAAATTTCGTGTCTGTGCTGTTGATCATTGAGGAGTTCCCTCATCTGGAACCAATCCGAAGTGTAAAATCAGATCATGCTTATCATAGAAATGCATTTTCATTGAAACTGAACTAACATGTAAAAGGACATGGCTAAATTGAAGTATGGACGACTGCCCCCGCAATGAAAACGCATGTATAAACATGGTACCTAGCAATATGTAATGCTAAATAGCTGAAATTAGTATTTTGTAATTTAAAAAGGTTCAGGAACTTTTAATATTTGCACAATCCTAAAAACAAAATCGCGCAACTCCTACGACAAAGGTACAAAAACTTCAAACAATGACATTGCTATAAACTTTTATCTAGGCGTTTTAATGTGTCTGCGACGATTTTTATTGATAATTGTGTTTTTGACTGGCGATTTTGCACTAAGGTACTTGAAGTAAATATCTACATAGGGGTAATTGCAGCAAAAAAAAACTTTGATACATTTTGGTAATGCAATATGTCTCTTCCCTAGCTGTCAGTATTCCTTGACCTTGTCATGTCAAACCAAAACAAAGCATAAAAATACAATTAAGAAACTTTTTTATGTTTATTAGTTCACGAAAGTTATAAGACATTATTAAACACTAAATAATTCATGAATTAATATTTAAATATTACTGGTTAGTGTGAGGTTCCTATTTGTGCTAGTCATGTTGGGGGCAGTCGTTTAGCCATCTCTTTTCAACTACGTATGATGAGAGGAACTTCAATAGGAAGGTTTGCAAAATTTGACTTAAAAAAACTAACAAACATTGTAAATTAAAAAAACGCTTTTAAAAATTCAGCCCTTATAGGTAGGTACAACAAGTGCACACACGAGCATCCATTTATAAAGTAAATAACGTTAAAATGAAGATCTTTTTCAGAAAGCAATGGCCAAGTAAACTATCGTCAAAATACACATTCGTCCACACCAGAGGAATCAACGAGATTAGTCGAGAGCGTCTCATCTTACTGCCTCGATCTCAATCTTGGAGAGAACTCCGCAAGGCTGATAAGAACATCTAAAGCAGGTATTCAGGCGATAATATTCCTTAACGCATATCGAATAAGAGCTAAACCAAGTCCGAAAGTAAATTCGTGAATTGTTTCAGAGAAGAAATCTTCATCTAGTGAAGAAGAGGCGCCTGTCATAGAACAAAATGAAGGTGAATATTTTTTAATTTTTAACCAAAATTCGGAAGTTTTCATAATTTTTGAGCTATGCCGATTTCTTTTGTTTTTGTAGTTCACTTCGATTGTTGTAGAGTAAGTAGTACATAAACGAGCGAAAATAAATTCAATTTAAAGATGTCAAAAATACTGAATAAGGGCTACGGAAATACTAAGAGGGCGAATACAAATGTTTAAAACGACGACCTGAAAATACAAATTTGAGTTACTAGTTGCTCAATACGATCAGTGTGATAAATTCAAGGAATCAGAAAAAAACTTAAGCATATTAAACACTAGATTGTAGATAAGGCATAGTCGACGTAGCCCCTCTGGACGCGGCTACTATTTCTGTTTGCAGGGTTTAAAGTAACCTACCATGAAGGGGATGCCGGGGTCTTAGTTCGCGCGTTTTGCCCGCTCACTAGACCCCGCCGTCCCCTTCGAACCTAACCTGTCCGAGTCTACGTACTTACTTGGTATAATTCAATCAATATATTAGTCGCCCATTAGAATTTTATTCGCCCGATTAATAATTTCCCGTGGTTAATTAACTATTTATCCAATTGAAAAAAAAGTGGTTTGCCCAGCATCGACAGAAGCACGCAACATATGCAAGGCGATCGTCGTGTCAGGCGAAGATCACCTGCGTCTACTGATGCGACAGTGTCTCGCGCGGCACGCCCTGCCGGCCGCCTGGCTACACGTGCTCTATCCACTGTGTGTGCACGCCGCCGATACCATCGTGCTAGGTTCGTATAACATCACCAGCCTGTGTCCATTGATGCATGGGACAGTGCGTACCGCGAGTGCGACACACCCTCCGCCTGGCTACACGTGCTCTATCGACTGTGCATAAATACTAATAGTGACGTTATTTATGTACAGACGTGAACAGCAATGACATAGACGTGCGGAATTACGTGCAAGTGAAGAAGGTGCCTGGCGGTACTATGAGAGACAGCTGCGTCGTGCAGGGCGTCGTGCTTACTAAGAACGTAGCTCACAGGTGAGATTTTTGTTTATTCAGGCAAAAAAATACAAGGGAATTCAGTCAACTGTATTTATTTTAATGTCGCATGTAGTGGTTCTGGCTATGTTACAGAAAATCGATGTACCTAATACGTAATCTGCTTAACAATTTAAAGCCTTGAGTGTATTTCGTTTAGGTTTTTTTTTCCTTGATTGACGATCACATTTCTGAGAAAAAGATCACAAATATAAATGGTTAACAATAAAGTACATATTTATATAGGTACTATCTGTCTTTTTATAACTTATTATGTACATTATTTTATAATGATATGGATTATTAAATTAACTAAAGAAACTCCGCAGACGTGATGATTTCGGTGAGACAACTTTTTCCTCCTTCTTAAAGTAGCGTATTCAGTATATTTTTGTGTTAAGACATCATCGAATACGTCTGTGAAGTTGCGCAATATAATCATCAAAATCATTTTGTTTTTCGTTTTATCAAGTTTGCATTTTCGCTTGCTATTTAATTTCATCCTGTATAATTGTTTTAATGCAGAGGCATGCCGCAGCAGATTTCGAACCCTACGATATTGCTTCTAGACTGTTCTATCGCGTATCAACGAGTTGAGGGCAAACTTACTTCGCTGGAACCAGTGTTGATGCAGGTCAGTTGAAAAACTTTATTTTAGGGATTTTATATTTTATACTTATGTGGTATTTAAACTGTCGTTTGTAATATAATAACAGCGACTCGAGTCAATCTTCAGGTCGACGGGTGACCACCCATTACAGTTTCCTCCGTGCCTCGGACAGCACGTTAAGCCGTTGGTCCCTGCTGTCAATTGTAGATCTTTAATAGTAGTTACAGGTAGTGGCCCCAAAGTCTGGCAACCAGTCTTACAAGGGTTATCGTAGTACCCAGTACTAATTGGATTGTGGAGGTCACATAGGCAGTGGCTCCATGTAACATATTGGTATTCAGCTGTATCCGATTAGACTACCGACCCCAATATATTAGGGAAAAGGCAGGCAGATTAAATTATTGGTTGAGTGACAACTATACTTGCTGCTCTTGTCTGTTTTAGTCGCCGTGGGACGCCTGTCGTTTTGTGAATTGAAACTAATAGCTTGACCTCATTGATCAGATTGGGACTTATTTATTTCCCAAAATTATTGATCAATAAAACAGTTTACGCCAACAAATATAACTTTTATTTTTATAACAATCGTTCATAATATAAACCGTAGCAGGTGGCGTTTTGAAGTTTGTCTACCCATACAGAAAAATGGAAAACTTGTTTTTTACATTCACGCCATCTAGTGTTCAATCTTAGTAAACATTTTTGTATACGTCTGTGTGTGTAAACGACCCTGTATGCAATGGCAGATATTAAAACACATCTTTTTACCGAATTGGGTGGATTTTAAGGCAATGATATGGCATATTTCAATAAAATATAATATTCAGTAACCGCAAAGACTATTCCTACGACTTAATAGTTTTCCAATTAAGCAAAAACTCAAATAAACTAGAAATGTAGACTTCAGCGCCATCTAGCGGGAGATTGGCTGGGAACAGACCGTAGCAATCACCTTAAGCAGATACTTCTTCCGATGTTTGAATGTGTGCAAGTGGAGGACGATTGGTTTGCAGTGATGACTCGTTTCGAATATATATTATATGTTTGAGTAGGTACATTGTTATATACGATTAAAAATGACTTGGTTTCAAGTCAACGGAGTAGGTAAAATTAGGTGGTTACTTGGGTTTAGTAGCGGAAACCTGTTCTTGTTTTCCCCGTATTGTTCTAATTGCTATTCAATAATAAGTTTAATAGTATTGAGACATAACTGAGCGGCAAAGAGGGTATTTTGTCTTTTTATTCTAGACAATTTTACGGAATTTTTCAGGATTTTTTAAATTGACGTTCTCGTTTTGTTCGCACTGGTCAGGAGCGCGAGTACCTGGTGCGCTGCGCGGCCCGCATCAGCGCGCTGCGGCCGCGCGTGGTGCTGGTGCGCGGCGCGGCGGCGCGCGGCGTGCAGGACGCGCTGCGGCGCGCGGGCGTGGCGCTGGCCGCGCACGTGCCGCCGCGCGCGCTGGCCCGCGCCGCGCGCGCCGCCCGCGCAGACCCGCTGGCCTCCATCGACGCGCGCGTCGGCATGCCGCGCCTTGGGACCTGCGCCAACTTCTACGTCAAGAATTGTGAATACCCTTTATAAACCTATATACGCACTTATGAAACGCTAAAAGATAGATGCACAGTTTGGATTGATCGTTTCCTGTGAGGAAGGACCACAAGGAAGTCCAATCTGTAGTTTCGTTTGTCGTTCATAAATGGCGAGCATTTTGGTAAACTGTCATATGTAAGCTTTGACGTTCAAAAACTGCCGATTCTCAGCCTAAGTTTAATAAATGACTTTCAAACTCTTTTTGTGATAGAATTTTAAGTTCCTGTGCTTTGAGATGACATCATACGTAGACAGACATAATGGCAGACTAAGCAAACACGAGCTTTTATCTTTTCATCGGACTATCATAAGTAACTTAAGTGAAATATCAACGGTGACAAAAACTCTCCCTTCCACAGATTCTAGCAAAACACTAATGGTACTCGAAGGATGTGCGGAACCAAACCTAGCCTGCTGCATATTGCTACGTGGGGCATCCTTACAGGAACTAATCAAAGTGAAGAAAGTTGTCAAATTCATGTTGTTAGCATGTTACAACTGGAAGCTAGAAAAAGCATTCCTAGGAGACATCGAAGCGATCTTGCCAGAACCAGGAATGACATTTGACGATGATCTAAATGAAATCGACACAACAAAAGAGGAAACTGTTAAAAATGATATTACAAATAATGATACTCAAAGTGAAAAAGAAGTTGCTATTCGTAAAGATTCCTTGAACGAGGAATCGAGGAAGAGTAACGAAACGGACAGCAATGAATCTTCTAGATCTGACAATATATTTACGAATTCAAGCATTAAAGACACTGCGAAGAGTGACGATAAAAACGCTACTTCCAAAAATGCAAATGATGAAAGGAACAATGAACTTAATTATAAGAAGTCGTTTGAAGAGGATCCTTTACAGAGTTCAAAGCAGTTTGTCCGTAAGACAGATAGTGATAAAACGCTTAGTTGTGGAGTTCCCATCCGGGACTTCAGTGATCCCTTGCGCGCTACGTTGTCTGTTGACGACGATGTTTTCTTACCGAAGGAGGAAGCTAAGCTGAAAGCAGATCCGCATACCGATCGGTAAGTTGGTTTTAAAAGCGGGTGGATGATGTTTGTGTGAAGCGTGGCCAGTCTAACATCCGCCATTTTATTTTTATTTCTAAATAGCGGCCAGGCATAAAAACTGCATTAATCAATAACTATTAACTGGTATCTATATAATCAAGTTTTTTTTTAAACAAAATCTTCTAAAGCGTCACGTTTCTGAAATATACGCTATCAAAGTTAGAATATATATATTTGTAACGGCACTACAAAATGTACCACAGCAACATAGAACAAAAAGTACTACAGCGCCATCTATGTTGCAGAGGACAAACTAAACATCGAAATACATCTAAATCCTGCATCGCGCAAGTAAAGTTATTCGCGACTAAAGACTATACAGCGTGTAACGGAATGGGGGTATGAACCCTGAAGGAGGTGAATGTGCTCATGAAACTCAACAACTTTCCCCAAAGAACATCGGTCGAAACGATATGAAAAAAAAATTTGGCCCCCCCATAGTAAATCAATCAGCTGGTAGTCAGTTTTGTAAGTCAAGTTTAAGTCAGTTTTGTCTTCAGGGTTGATACCCCCCTTTCGTTACACGCTGTATAGAAGAACCTGACAACAACTGTCGGGCAGTATCCCACCAGATATAACACCCGTCTGGTCGGAGGATCCTCCCTTTTCAATGGGGGATGAAGAACTTTACACCCTGTTCTTCTTACCCCCAAAGATTCACTAATGGCACAATCAGCACAACTTTGATTTTATTAGCCACGCATAAAACCTGGCATCAATCATAAACAAGTCAATAGCTGGCATCAATACAAACAAGTATTTAATGAGACAAAATCTTATAAAGCGCCATACTTCCGAAATACAAGCTATCAAAGTTGTGCTAATGGCAAATATTGTAACTTTGATCGCTTATATAAAAGAACGAGAAAAGAATAATTTAGAATTGAATATAATAGAATGATTTATTTAAAAAGAAAAGTATTAAAAAAGTCCAAATAATTCAAAGCCAACTCTCAAATATAATATACACTCCAAAAAAAAAAGGTAGGTACTACAGATAAATAAAATTAAAAGTAGTGACTAGATTGCATACATTCGTAGGTTAATATAATAAGATGCCTTTTGCAATATTCTCTGCCACCAAAAGCAGTTAGCCAAGATCGCTTCCTCTCATTTGGATGTAGATCCTCCAATAATGGTGACTGGAAATTGGGGCAACCTTCGGGACACGTATTAGCAGTTGTTTGCAGGATAATAGCACAAAGTCCGAAATCGTAATTAATCATGTAGATGTGTCGTACTCTTAACCATATAGTTCGGTACGGGCCCCTTTGGGGGCTTGACATACAAACCTCCGCTGGCTCGGTATCGGCCCCCAAAGGGGCTAGCATTTAAGTCATACGTCATCCTCATTATTTATGTAAATATTTAATATTCTGATAATCAAATACTATAAGTGTGTGTTAATTAAGAGAGTTGGATAAAAAGCTCATATGTCAACGCCATTAAAACTTCTGTATTTAGCGCGCAAGTATCTTAATTTCACCTTAAAAAATCCAAGTGCGTAAAATACGGTCATCGCCATTTTGACAGCAGTGCTGGTCGAGGCTAAAAATCATAAAAATTGTGGTTTTCGGACATCCAAACTCCACTTTATTGAGAATAATTAACTCGTCATTTAATTATGTGACGAATTCATCCATAGTTCAATTTAAATAAGCAGTGGTATTGATGAATTTTGGTATCTAAAGTCGAAGTTTCGCGCCAATAGTGCGTGTTTACATTTTTATTTCTCACATTATATCACACAAACGCATAAAGATTCGATAACAAATGTGACAAATATAATTTCAAATATTATAAACAACATGAAAATGCCCAGATCTTAGCGTAATTTACTCATTCAGGACAGGACCAATAACACGTAATATTCATTACCACTACTCAATATGTATTCGAAATTGACGACCATTTTTTTTTTTAAATTATTGTGATGTGTGAAAGCGATTATTTCAATCGATTCTTGTTTTGTAATTTTCGATCGAATCGAGTAATTAAATGTAAGGAATTTAAGAAATCGATAGATAGAAATGAAAATAATTTTGTTTTAAGCGTTAAATACAATAAAAAATGTAATAATATTTTTTTAAGCTTTTATAATGGTGATCTTAACAGATTTTCGTGCATTGTAGGTATTAAATTCGACCCAACAATACACAGAACAGATTAATCTGTGGCTAAATTCGCGCCGATTTTGTTTCCATGTCAAAATTTAAATTAGGAATGCACTCGCTGTTCCAATTTATATTGTATTTATAGTTACTAGATAATTTATTGTGATTTTATTTTCTACTAGCTGTGCCCGGCATGCGTTGCAATGCATGTTTTCCTACCTACTACTTTCACTACCCTACCTATCTACCCTACCTACCTACCCTACCTACCCTAGCTACCTACCTACCTACCCTACCTACCTACCTACCCTACCTCCCTACCTCCCTACCTCCCTACCTACCCTACCTACCTACCTACCCTACCTACCTACCTACCTACCTACCCTACCTACCTACCTACCTACCTAACTACCCTACCTACCTACCTACCTACCTACCCTACCTACCTACCCTACCTACCTACCTACCTACCTACCCTACCTACCTACCCTACCTACCTTATCTACCTACCTACCTACCCTACCTACCTACCTACCTACCCTACCTACCTACCTACCTACCCTACCTACCTACCCTACCTACCTTATCTACCTACCTACCTACCTACCCTACCTACCTACCTACCTACCCTACCTACCTACCTACCTACCTACCCTACCTACCTACCCTACCTACCTTATCTACCTACCTACCTACCCTACCTACCTACCTACCCTACCTACCTACCATTGTTTTTAAGATGTATTCTGCTATTCGGGGCGGAGACAAATCCAACGAATCAAAAACCATGAAAATATTGATAGATATGATTGAATTTGAACTTTATGCAGCGGTAATAATTTGCAAATTGACTCTTTGACGTTAGGAACACACCTAAATTGCTTAGACAACAGTGAGTGATTATAATTTAATATGAACTTTATTGAATAGCTATAAAGTTCAAATTGACTCTAGAAAACATTTGTATGGGAAATAGAAAAGGGCTGTTTTTAGGGTTTTCCCGGAAATTATTCGATTTTTTCTCGCCTTTTAAACCTTCCCTAGACCTCCACGAACATTTCAAGACTAAGATAAGATAAATCCGTTCAGCCGTTCTCGAGTTTTAGTGAGACTAACGAACAGCAATTCATTTTTATATATATAGATTGGTTGGTTGAATATAGAACGCCAAGGATCTTGGTAGGCCATAGTGTTTGTTTGGTTCCCACCAAGATAAATTATATTCTGTCTACAAAATTGGGTTATGGTTAGGTTGGATTGGTTATTAGGTATTCACTATTTACAAATACTTTTTTTTACCAGCCAGGTCTCTCCCACTGCTGGGCAAAACTCCCCATGGCTTTCCAATTTTCTTTATCTTTTGCCTTCTCCGACCAATACTTTTAATCATCACTATTTTTGATGCGTAAATAAGCTGGGTTTAGTAGCAACCCCAAAAACTATAAAATTGTATTTTTAAGAAAACTTCTAGAAATGCGAGTAGGACTCTTGCCCTGAGGGTTCTGTCTTATAGCTGTTCACGGCCTCACTCAAGTGACACGGCCCACGGTCTATGATGGATAACCTGAACTTTGCATTTGTAAAAAGAGGTTTTAGAGTGGACAGTGAACCGCTTTGAAAAAATAAACTAATGTTTATTTAGGATACGGCCTATGCACTGCTGATTGTGAAATATAGGACAATAAGTTTGTCGGTCGTCGTCACCGAGGCAGGCCCAAGAAACACTGAGGTGACGATTTGGACTCACTCGTTCTTGACTGATAGGCCAGAGAAGGCAAAACACCGAGAGAGTTCAAAAGGTATGGGGAGGCCTTTACCCAGCAGTGGGAAAGAATAAGCTAAACAAAAAAAAAGTTTTCCCAACCCAACACAATAACCCAACCGTACTAACACAATTTTGTAGAATAAGTAACATAATGAATCTTTGACGAATCAAACTATTTTTTTATTATGCCTACCGAGTTCCTGGGCATTCTATATCCAACCGCCAGATATTATAAAAGCAAATTCACAATAAAAAAAAAAAAAAAAAAAAAAATTTGAATCTATTTATTTCCAAAAGTATTTATCACGACTATTACAATTCAAAAATAACGCTCAATCCTTCTGAGGCAGGATTATGTGCGCTATCGGTTAGGTTCAGGTTACCCACTCACAGGTCTGTCCGGTAGTGGAGCCCTCAACGGTAAAAAAAAAAGTCTTCAGAATGCCTTTTATCTGTCGAGGCTTTTTGCTTTCCAGCTTTTTGGCTATTTCCTTAGGCAATGTATTTAGAATGCTTGGAAGAGCATACGTCCAGACCCTTCTACCGTATTCATTATTTACTTTCGGCAGTTTATATAGAGGCAAGTACGACAGGTTACGAACAAAATTAGGTCTACTCATTTTCTGTAGCTTACTCATATTTTGTTCACAGTAATCAGAGGCTACAGCTAATTTTACTTTGTCAAAAACATTTAGAACCTTACAGTAATGGAATAACCTATCATAATCGGGTTTATATTTGAGTTTAATTTTATAAGGAACCACTATTTTTAATAATCTTATTTGAATGTTATATATTTTTTGAAGGTAAGTTTTATAAGTTCTTCCATAGCTGGTTATACCATAATTGATAACAGCGTCGCGCGTCGGCCAATGCCATATACAGCAATCTCAAGGTCCTATAAGGCAATTTGTGCTTCAATATGCGCAATTTTGACATGATAGCTCGAAGCTTTACACATACAGAGTCCACATGAGGGCCCCAGTTAAATTTATGATCGATCTTAAGACCCAGATATACATGTTCTTTGACACTTTCAACCGGCTTACAGTCACAGGTATCCAAGCGCCAAATGATGTACCTAGTAAATTAAAATACTTTAAAATTGTGAATTGCGAGCGTATTCTTAATTTAAAATTTGAAACAAAAAAATCTACGCGAATTTAGCCATAGCTTCTGTCTGTGCTTACAGTTAAATTGAAAATCGATCCATTTTCTAATTTTTTTTTGCTTGAACTGTGAGACTTATTTCTTGCAAAATTTAACGCTGCTAGTTGAACGTAAAGAAAGATAATCATCAAAATGATTACATAGAATCAAGTTTTTTTTTTAGATTTTATTATTTATAAATCTCCTTCTCTTGAAGTCAACCAAAAGCATCGAATAATTACTAAATTAAATTAATAAAAAAGATAAAATTAAATGATTAATTATTATTCGAAATTATACCAAGAATTCAGTCTCAACTCTTTTTTTTCTAAACTCGATTTCATTGCGAGTATCGATTAGGCTGAATGTCACTTTTTAATCGTATTGATAGAACTTGGGTTTACGGTCAGCACTAGGAAGTGTCATTTTGAAACACTTGCAACCGCTTGCAACATAGTTTTTTAGTAATATTTGTCAAGACTTTGATCGTGTATTTTATGAAATTATGTATGAATAATGGCAAAAATAAGAACGCAGATAGAATGTTACTGTATTTATTTTTCCTTTTCGAGTTTTTTAGCAAACGAGAAACTTGTCTATGTACATTATTTCTAGCGCATCTAAGTTACCTATTTTTTGGAAGCGTGCCGTAATATGTATTTTACACATATTTGGCAATAGACTGACGCCGTTTTACCAACCCCAACACGGTATTGAAGATATTTAACACAAACTTATCGTGTGAAACAGCTGCCGTGACATATTTATCATCACAAAATCGAATGCTGAATGTTGACGAAAATTCTTGAATTTCATGACAATTCGCATCACCCCCCCCCCCCCGATTCAACTGATGTGTCAGGTGTCAAAATCTTGTCGAGCAGAGTGGTTAATATGGGCAAAGGAATGCACATCCGAGGCAGGCCGCTGGCAGGTTCACCATGTATTGTGGGGCGAGTTGAATGAAAGACGAGTTTAGATTATACACTGAGTATATTTTAGGTTAAACATGATTAAAATACTTAATAGTGGACACATACTACAATTAAGTACTTGCAAAATAACAAGACATTATATTTACTGACTAGTTTATGTAATTTAGATGAATTTGTAGGATAAGAGTAGCACTGGTCTGGTCGTTAGGATTCTTGAATGATGGTTATGAGCAGCAGTGATCATCTCTTTAGGGAGACCAATGCGACCAAGCGTATAACCAGGATCGTTTTCGATCTATAAATAACATTTGTGTTTAGCAAATAGACAGATATATTTTGGCTGATTTCATAAGTTCCATAAAATATTTATAAAATATTATTAAACGATAGATAATATAATAGATTCTAAGTTTGTGCCAGACAGACACTTCCAGGGTCATTCATTATGGGGCACAGTCTGTATGTGAAGGATTGGGCTGTGGCCCAGCAGTGGGGACATTAGAGGCTGATTATACTTTCCTTCCCAGATGGTCAACAGACGACGTGGTGCTATCCATGTCGCCGAACATGATCATCCCGGCGCCCTACCTGGAGACGGAGGCGGGGCGGCGCTGTGCGCTGCGCGGACAGTTCCCCGCGCCCCTGCTGGCCGCGCCCCCCGCGCCCCCGCACACTCCCCGCGCCCCCCGACACTCCACGCGCGCCGCCCACACGCAGCAAGAGCTCAAGGTATCGCACACAGCTCCCCGCGCCCCTGCTGGCCGCGCCCCCCGCGCCCCCGCACACTCCCCGCGCCCCCCGACACTCCACGCGCGCCGCCCACACGCAGCAAGAGCTCAAGGTATCGCACACAGCTCCCCGCGCCCCTGCTGGCCGCGCCCCCCGCGCCCCCGCACACTCCCCGCGCCCCCCGACACTCCACGCGCGCCGCCCACACGCAGCAAGAGCTCAAGGTATCGCACACAGCTCCCCGCGCCCCTGCTGGCCGCGCCCCCCGCGCCCCCGCACACTCCCCGCGCCCCCCGACACTCCACGCGCGCCGCCCACACGCAGCAAGAGCTCAAGGTATCGCACACAGCTCCCCGCGCCCCTGCTGGCCGCGCCCCCCGCGCCCCCGCACACTCCCCGCGCCCCCCGACACTCCACGCGCGCCGCTCACACGCAGCAAGAGCTCAAGGTACCGCACACAGCTCCCCGCGCCCCTGCTGGCCGCGCCCCCCGCGCCCCCGCACACTCCCCGCGCCCCCCGACACTCCACGCGCGCCGCTCACACGCAGCAAGAGCTCAAGGTATCGCACACAGCTCCCCGCGCCCCTGCTGGCCGCGCCCCCCGCGCCCCCGCACACTCCCCGCGCCCCCCGACACTCCACGCGCGCCGCTCACACGCAGCAAGAGCTCAAGGTACCGCACACAGCTCCCCGCGCCCCTGCTGGCCGCGCCCCCCGCGCCCCCGCACACTCCCCGCGCCCCCCGACACTCCACGCGCGCCGCTCACACGCAGCAAGAGCTCAAGGTACCGCACACAGCTCCCCGCGCCCCTGCTGGCCGCGCCCCCCGCGCCCCCGCACACTCCCCGCGCCCCCCGACACTCCACGCGCGCCGCTCACACGCAGCAAGAGCTCAAGGTACCGCACACAGCTCCCCGCGCCCCTGCTGGCCGCGCCCCCCGCGCCCCCGCACACTCCCCGCGCCCCCCGACACTCCACGCGCGCCGCTCACACGCAGCAAGAGCTCAAGGTACCGCACACAGCTCCCCGCGCCCCTGCTGGCCGCGCCCCCCGCGCCCCCGCACACTCCCCGCGCCCCCCGACACTCCACGCGCGCCGCTCACACGCAGCAAGAGCTCAAGGTACCGCACACAGCTCCCCGCGCCCCTGCTGGCCGCGCCCCCCGCGCCCCCGCACACTCCCCGCGCCCCCCGACACTCCACGCGCGCCGCCCACACGCAGCAAGAGCTCAAGGTATCGCACACAGCTCCCCGCGCCCCTGCTGGCCGCGCCCCCCGCGCCCCCGCACACTCCCCGCGCCCCCCGACACTCCACGCGCGCCGCCCACACGCAGCAAGAGCTCAAGGTATCGCACACAGCTCCCCGCGCCCCTGCTGGCCGCGCCCCCCGCGCCCCCGCACACTCCCCGCGCCCCCCGACACTCCACGCGCGCCGCCCACACGCAGCAAGAGCTCAAGGTATCGCACACAGCTCCCCGCGCCCCTGCTGGCCGCGCCCCCCGCGCCCCCGCACACTCCCCGCGCCCCCCGACACTCCACGCGCGCCGCTCACACGCAGCAAGAGCTCAAGGTACCGCACACAGCTCCCCGCGCCCCTGCTGGCCGCGCCCCCCGCGCCCCCGCACACTCCCCGCGCCCCCCGACACTCCACGCGCGCCGCTCACACGCAGCAAGAGCTCAAGGTATCGCACACAGCTCCCCGCGCCCCTGCTGGCCGCGCCCCCCGCGCCCCCGCACACTCCCCGCGCCCCCCGACACTCCACGCGCGCCGCTCACACGCAGCAAGAGCTCAAGGTACCGCACACAGCTCCCCGCGCCCCTGCTGGCCGCGCCCCCCGCGCCCCCGCACACTCCCCGCGCCCCCCGACACTCCACGCGCGCCGCTCACACGCAGCAAGAGCTCAAGGTACCGCACACAGCTCCCCGCGCCCCTGCTGGCCGCGCCCCCCGCGCCCCCGCACACTCCCCGCGCCCCCCGACACTCCACGCGCGCCGCTCACACGCAGCAAGAGCTCAAGGTACCGCACACAGCTCCCCGCGCCCCTGCTGGCCGCGCCCCCCGCGCCCCCGCACACTCCCCGCGCCCCCCGACACTCCACGCGCGCCGCTCACACGCAGCAAGAGCTCAAGGTACCGCACACAGCTCCCCGCGCCCCTGCTGGCCGCGCCCCCCGCGCCCCCGCACACTCCCCGCGCCCCCCGACACTCCACGCGCGCCGCTCACACGCAGCAAGAGCTCAAGGTACCGCACACAGCTCCCCGCGCCCCTGCTGGCCGCGCCCCCCGCGCCCCCGCACACTCCCCGCGCCCCCCGACACTCCACGCGCGCCGCTCACACGCAGCAAGAGCTCAAGGTACCGCACACAGCTCCCCGCGCCCCTGCTGGCCGCGCCCCCCGCGCCCCCGCACACTCCCCGCGCCCCCCGACACTCCACGCGCGCCGCTCACACGCAGCAAGAGCTCAAGGTACCGCACACAGCTCCCCGCGCCCCTGCTGGCCGCGCCCCCCGCGCCCCCGCACACTCCCCGCGCCCCCCGACACTCCACGCGCGCCGCTCACACGCAGCAAGAGCTCAAGGTACCGCACACAGCTCCCCGCGCCCCTGCTGGCCGCGCCCCCCGCGCGCACCCCCACACGCAGCAAGAGCTCAAGGCATATTCACATATTGTTCTGTTTGTAACTTTGACGTTTAGTAATATTTTTTCCTAATTCCATTTTTATTAGATTAATTGTTATATTGTTACCTCTTACAGTTTAAAAACCGTACTGGTAGTTGCATATTACCTCTTAGGGTAGTGTGTCAAACACCTGTTTCAATGTCAAATTCAAATTAATTTATTGGTGTCCCGTCGGTTTCACTACTTCAAGTAGGTATACCTATTTTTGTCGTAGACTGTGTTTTAAGAATTTAAGATGCGCAGTGCAACGCAGCTGTTTTCACTCTAACTATTGCAAGTGAACCATACGCAATCGGTTCAGACGATTCCAAGAAAGAAAAATAAAAAAAAATGTTAGTACGGAAATATCAATTTTCACGAAATCGTCCATACAAATCGGCAATTTCACACTTGAACCAATATAATTGATTAAACTGAAAATGTCCATGCTTCATTTGTGTAAAACTTGTCTCTTGTAGGAGCTCCACCCATTCTCAACGATGGCTATATCAGCGCCGGCCGACGACCCAGCGGTGAAGGCGGCGCTCGCGCATTACCGGGCTACCGGTTGCCGGCTCGTAAACGATAAACATAAACGTGAGTTATTGCGTACTCTTATAGCTTATTTTTTCGAGGCAGTCTTTCTTGTGGGATGAAAGCTTATGCCGTGGTGTTTTTTTTTTTGTTTACAAATTTACAGTGCAAATTAATTTACCTAATCGACAGAAGTGATGGGTATCGATATAAAACACAACAAAAAAAACAAGATTCTCTAAACTCATTCTTAAAAGAACTATCTCGAGGTCATTGACTAAAAAAAAAACATATTAAGTATGCACATTTATTTCTGTTTTATTATGAGTGTGTGTTTTTTTTCCCGAATTTTAAAATCTTTTAATTTTTTTTTTTTTTTTTTTTTTTAAATCTTTTAATCTTTTGATCGAGTAAAACGATGTTTACAGTTACGCGGATTTATTGGTACTAAAGTAATTAATTAACAAATGGGACGCGCTGCACCGCATCGTGAGTGCAAGCGTCAGCATTATAACTAAACAATACAAAATGTACGGGTTTGCTCGTACATACTCCCTACAGGAGAAATTAACAAGATACAAGATAAATGTTAGGTATCAGATCAAAGATCAAAATACATATTTGAAAACAATGTTTCAAGAAAATACAAGAAATAATAAATGTTGTACAGAAATTATGTTGATACAATATAATGCAAAAAATACTTAATTAATGATAAAGCTAAGTATTGTCTTTTGTCGCACCATTATCTTAACGAACGAAAATAGGTGACGTAGCTTTATTCACTCGCGCACTATTGAGATTAGAAACACTGCTCTGATTGTTGTCATTTAACTCACTAACACTGTGATAAAACACTCGGTCACCGAGAATCACGCACGGGTTGTCGTTGTTGCTGCGAGCAGGAGGCGCAGGCGCGCCCTGTGCTGGGGTCGGCGCCGGCGCGGGCGTGGCCGGCACGCTCCAGGCGCGCACGCGACGCCACGCGTACACCAATCCCGCTGCTCCCAAGATGCCGACGATGATGTATATCGCCGTGTAGTGGTGTATATCATGAACAGAAATGCTTTCAGCTATAGCGGCATTATCTTTCATGATCTTAATTTTCCGGCCAAGTTCAGCTAAATCCATTTGATTCTGGTCAGTTTCTGAATCGTTCATGGATATCATATGCGGGATCGTAATGTTGATAATATGATTTATCGGTGGTATCAGTGGAGTGTAAACATCAGGTTTAATGTTCAGTTGGCTAGACTGTTGTCTGTGAGCAATCAAAGTAAATGCTTGCGTTTTAATAATACACCCATTGTCTATAGCAACAAGACCCGCACCGGTCAGCTGATGACTGGCAACTTGATCCTCGCACATTATGCGCAAAGAGCATTGATCACAACAAAAATAAATGTAGTTGTTGATTGTGTTACTTTCAAACCAGCTGTTTTTGCAGGGAGAGATCCTTGTCGCACATTCAAACTCTTCGGTCTGACAGAAATCTTTATCCTCATTTAGATGATAAATAGGTCTCTGAATGTGACACAGATATGCATCTGATATCAGACATGATGTTAGTGTTTTCTCTGTCATAGTTAAGTAGGTATCCTTCTTCAAGTTTATGGCCACATAATAATAGAAAATATATGTTGGGAAACCATTTTATGTTGTCTGTTCATGGATTGCTCCGTTCGTTTGAGAAGATTATATTCAACCTCTATAATCGATGTTTGGTTTTTCCAGTAGGAGGCCATATGACGTTGGTTGTCGCGTAGTAACGTTATGTCCTGGCGATATTGTTCGGCGAATCTCGCATCTAATACCCCGAAGAGGCTATTCGCGAGATATCCGACACCGTCGATAAGACCGCGCCGCTGTCTAGCGCGCTGCTCGTTCGAGTGCTGACCGAGCAACATGTGGTTATAGTACTCAAGTTCACCGAGGCCTTGAACCAGCTGTAATAATATGATATCACAGTTCATAATATTACGAATTGTATTGCATGATTGTTCTAGGGACTTCGTGTATTTGTTGAGAGCTGTTATGCCTTCCCAATATGGTTGCATATCGTAGTAGATAATGAGCTTCCACTCGTCCCGTATAATTTGCATGTTAGACAATTTATCGAAATAAAGACTCTGATTAGGTCTAAATCTTGTTGATTGGAAATCGCAGTGTCCTCCTGTTACGACTGTCATAAATAATAATAAATATGTAAATAATGTAGTTACGCTAACTCTCTTCGCTTTCCTTTGAGGTTTTGTTTGTTCGCGGTTTGTTTTAAACTCTTCCTGAACGTTGTCTGACGAGTCTGATAGATTTTGGTTTACAGGTAACACTGATATTTTGGTTATTGGTCTTTTAAGAATTCCGTTCTTCGTTTTTAAGCTGATAACGCGAACGAATCCATCTGCTCCAGGATGAAGATCGACGACCCTTCCCATAGACCATTTTCCAGGAGGCAAATTGTCATCGTGCAAAAGGACTACGTCGTTTAGGTTTATGTTTTCACGAGGTTGTCGCCATTTGCTTCTGGTTGTTAATTGTGTCAGATACTCAGCGCGCCATCTTTTCCAGATGTCAGCGACAATTTTCTGAGTTAACTGCCACCTAGTCCTCAAGTCCCTTTCTGTTTCCACTAGGGTAAGTGCTGAACCGCCGGTCAAAAAGTGAGATGGTGTTAAGTAATTTAAGTCCTCGGGATCTTCGGTGAGAGGACATAACGGCCTGGAATTGAGGCACGCTTCGATTTGCGTGAGGATTGTTGACAATTCCTCGAAAGTCAACCTTTGCTCTCCGACAACTCTTCTAAAGTGATGTTTAAAACTCTTGACTGCGGATTCCCAAAGACCGCCTGCAGAAGGCCAGATGGGTGCATTAAAATGCCACTTGATTTCCATATCTGTCACTTCAGTCAAAAGTTCGTTGTTAAATATTTGTAGCAGTTCCTGATATTCATGTTGAATTTGTTTGTTGGCTCCGACAAAGTTTCGTCCATTGTCACTATAAATGTGACTGGGGGTACCTCTACGTGCTGCCATTCGTCTTAAAGCTGCTATGAACGACGAGGTGCTAAGATCGGAAGCTAACTCCAGATGTACTGCCTTTGTAGACATGCAGACAAAAACAGCTACATATCCTTTAGAGGTTTTTATGCCACGGCCCTTGTTGGCTTTAAGGAGTAGGTGCCCAGTAAAATCTATCCCAGTGTGTTCAAACGGACGAGATGGATTGCTCCTTGCTGCAGGTAAGTCACCCATAATTTGGTTATGCTTGTTAGGACTTAGTTTTCTGCATTTAACGCATAAGCGTATTTGCTTTTTCGTTGCTTCATTTCCGCCTATAATCCAATACTTTTGTCGAATAAATCCCGATGTCAAGCGGGCTCCGCCATGGAAAGTAAGCTTGTGTGCATGTTCTATAAGAAGCTCCGTTAAACGTCCTCTTTGTGGAATAATTATGGGATGTTGCATGTCTGCGTGAATATGAGCATGTCTCAACCTTCCCCCGACACGAAGAAGCCCAAAGCTATCCAAAAATGGATTTAGTTTTAATATTCTGCTTTTGTTGCTAAGCTTTCCTTTCTCTTTTAAGCTTTTAATTTCTTCCGCAAACTCTTGCTGCTGCACTTGCTTTATGATCTTCATTTTGGCTTTTCTTATCTCTTCTAGAGTAAGATAGGAAGTTTGCCTATTGTTTAGCTTGCTTGTTAAAAATCTATACACCCACGCTAAAATGTGTACAATTTTGGTAAAAGAACTGTGACTTTTCAACAAGTTCACGATTATATTGTCGTCTTCTGTTTGTTGGATGACAGTGTTAACTTGCTTCTGGGTCTTGGTTTCCAATGTTGTTGTGTAATTTATTTCCTCACTTCTTTCATCGGCTTTAACAGTTTGTAGCCAAGATGGCCCTTGCCACCATAAAGGATGTTGCAACAATTGCGACATCGATAGCCCTCTACTTGCGCAGTCTGCAGGATTTTCGGCAGACTTTACATATCGCCAGCAGGCAGGAGGCATGATTTCCGTTATATATCGTGTTCTGTTGGCAACAAAGGTTTGCCAACGGCCTGGATCTCCTTGCAGCCATCCCAGTACTGCTGTGGAGTCAATCCAACCATAAATATCAATCTTGTAGTCAGTTAAAGAAGCCTTGACCTTAGCCATGAGTTTAGCTAATAAGTAAGCGCCGCAAAGCTCCAATCTTGGTAAAGATATGTTTTTGTTAGCCGGGACTATTCTTGATTTTCCCGCCACCAATATAATGCTTCTTTGTTTGTTATAAACTTTACAGTAAATAACGCAGGCATATGCCTTTGTCGACGAGTCACAGAAACCATGTAACTCGACTCTTTGCTCGGGTTTTGTGCCTAACCATCTTGGTATTTTAACTTGACTTATGTGCTCGATATCCGCCTTAAGTTTATTCCATTCTTCAAAAATATTTTCAGGTATCTGGTCATCCCACTGAATTTGTGAAGTCCAAATTCGTTGAAATAAAATTTTGAGTTTTGTTGTTGTAGGTGTTAGCCACCCCAAGGGGTCAAAGAACTTGGAGATATCCGATAACACGGATCGTTTTGTAGCTTTGTTGACCGTTGAAACAATTCTTGGCTCAAACGTAAAGTTATCCTTGACGGGGTTCCAGCGGAGTCCTAATGTTTTTGTAGACTCCGGCTGTCGAAAGCTTTTGCTTTGTTGTTGGCATGGGATTTCATCGTGCAGTAAATGCGGATCATTAGAAGCCCATTTTCTTAGATTAAATCCTCCGCGTTTCAGAAGTTCAATTAAATCTTGTTGGAGTTGGCGTGCCGCTGATACGCTGTGAGTACCATGGAGAAGGTCATCCATGTAGAATGACTCTTCTAGGACTTTAGACGCTTCTGGATAATCGGAGCGTTCGTCGTTCGCTAGTTGTTTTAGCGTCATCATTGCGAGGAAAGGAGCCGCTTTAGTCCCGTATGTGACCGTGGTCAGCTGATATTCTTGTAGTTTATCTCTGGGACTATCTCTCCATACGATTTTTTGCAGGCTCTGATCTTCCTTATGGACCAAAATTTGGCGAAACATCTTTTCGATGTCTGCGGTGAAGGCAAATTGATACTGCCTCCACTTAAGTATTAATGACTGAAGGTCCTGTTGCAGATTTGGACCCTTGTGCATCAGATCATTTAAGCTTTGGCCACTTGATGTCCTTGATGAGGCGTTAAAAACGACTCGAAGTGACGTTGTTGTAGAATCGTCACGTAGCACACAATGATGGGGCAGGAAACATTCGAGTTTCGTGTTACAAATAGCTGGTTTCATATGTCCTAATGCTAGGTACTCGTGTATGAATTTTTTATATTCTTTTGCGATGTTTTCATTTTTGATTAATTTATTTTCCAAATGACCAAATTGTGCTATGGCCTTTGATTTCGAGTAGCCCAATTGTTCTTGCAAATTTGTTTTCAGAGGGAGCCTCACTACATATCTTCCATCCAGCAATCGGTTTGTTGTTGAGCTGTAAAATTGCATACACTCTTGATCATCCGATGAAAGCGAAGTGGACTCTGCAATTTCCTCCGTTTCCCAAAATTTTTGTAATTGGTCAATATCGAACTGTACGACATTGCATTGTATTACGTTTACATTGCCGCACAGGATCCACCCAAGCCGAGTCTGTTGAGCAATGGGTGTTGTTTGTTCAAGTCTGCAGATTCCCTCCATAATAATGTTTGAATATATGTCCGCGCCAAATATAATATCTACCGGACGACTGACATAAAAGTCAGGATCTGCGAGTTCTATGTTTTCCAAGTAAGACCACGTGGGCTTTGCAAAGGTATAAGTTGGCAGATTTTTGGTTAAAGTATTCATAATGAAAACGTCAGTATTAAAAGAATAAGACTCTCTTCTTGAAGAGCAATTTATGTTGATAACTCCTTTGCAGGCATTATCCCTAGCTCCTATACCGGATATTACGCCCTTGCATCGTTGACGGGAAAGTCCCAATTGTTGCGCCGCATTTTCGGTGATTAGTGAAGTTTGGGAGCCCTGATCAATCAAAGCTCGCATGTTAAGATAAGATCCATCACATTTTTGGACCTTAATCACGGCGGTGGACAATAATGTTTCCGGTACATCACGTTGTTGAGCCACGTGAGTACTAACTTGCTGATTTTGCTCAGGCAAATTACGGGAATTTCCAGCTTTAGGTATTGCTTGGTTAGGCGATTGCGCAAATGCCTCGTGAAGTATCGTATTATGAGTTCCGTCGCACTCATGGCACCGTTTTGTTGAAATGCATTCCTTGCCTTTATGGCTAAAAAGACAATTTTCGCATAGCTTGTTGTCAACGACAAATTGTTTTTTGTCGACTGGAGACATTCCAATATATTGTTCACAATGGAATAATCCATGACCATATTTGCATAATGGGCAAGTTCGTTTATTGTGAAATTTTCCGTTCGATTTCGAAACGTTCTTGTTGCTTGAATAAGATTGCTTTGAATTGCGATTGATGTTTTTGTCATTAGAATTGTTATCCTTAGACGATTTTGCATTGGAATTTGGTGCTTTCTGATCTTGTTTACGCCGTGATGACTCCATACTCGTAAACTTGGTTTCCAGGAAGTCCAAAAAGTCTGATAAAATGGGCAGTTCACGAGGTTGTTTAAGAGATGCGATGTATTCGGAATGCGTGTTAGCATCTAATTTGTTCGACATCAAATAGCAAACTACGGGGTCCCATGTGCTTATATCTACTCCCATGTTCTTTATAGCATTAACACATTCGATGGTTGTATCGTGGATGCGTTTTAAATAATAGACTGAAGGTTGATGCATGACCGGAAGGTTGGTTAGAGTATTCATGTGTGAGGTGAATATAAGCAGTTTGTTATTGTACCTATGGTTGAGGATTTCCCAACTCGTTGAATAATTTTCAGAGCTAATCTGAAGATGATGTATTAAACCCTCGGCTTCCCCTTTCAGTTTAGCTTTAAGGAACTGCATCTTTTGAGCTTGAGAGAGCGACGGATTGTTGTGGATGGCCTCCGTGAACAAGTCTTTAAAGGATACCCAGTTTTGATAGTGGCCATTAAACGTAGGCACTTCCATCTTCGGTGTAGATTGTTCCCGGTGTGACACAGACCACAATTTGCTGTTCAGAGACTTCTTCATATTGTTGTACGTCATTTCATATGAGGTAAACTTATCCTCATATGAATCATCCTGCCCGTCGAGTTCACCTTCCAACTCCCAGTGAAGCATGTCAATGGCTGACCACCTCGTTTCTAATGTTTTCAACGTATCTTGAAACTCCCATTTCTCAGTTATGGCATCGACGTTGATGTTCGCCACCGTTCGATAGAAAGCTTTAAAGTTGATAGTCTGCTTCTTCAGTAATTCATCCACTTTGCTGTTGGTGCCCTGAGACTTGAATTTTGGTGGTTCACGAAAGGTTGTAGCCTCACTCTCCACGAGATTCTTGCTCTTAAGGGTCCCGTCCCCGCTGGCCTTGGACGTGCCGGCTAACGGCGTTGCGGGTCTTAAAATAGACGGAGTTCCTGCACTTTTAATTGTTTCACGCGTCGAAAGATAGAAAGCATGCGTCTTTTGATAGTGATTCAATGCAAAATACTCATTCGAATTGTTGCTAAATGGGTTCAACTGATCGTGATTAGATTGAAACTCCTTCCAGTAGGAGTCTAAAGTATCCAATCTACGTTTGATGTAGTCAGGAGTCTTGCGATCCTGACCATCCTTCTTAAAGTTTGATAAAAGTTGGTTCATGGCCACCATGATTTGATTCTGGTTGGCCAGAAGATCCTCCATTATTTGGCTCATATTGTTAGATCAAGCAAAAAAGGAAAGATCTTACTTTGATTCTGCTGTATGTTGATTGCGCTCAAGAGTGCTGCTTACTCCCTGAACTGCAACTCCGCAGCTGTTGCTGATATGGAACCACTCACACGAACTGACTTAAAGTCCACTGATTGCTCGCGTTAATGATCCCGCTCGTTGGCTCGAAGGACCATAAAGATGTACGGTGTCTACCTTACACCTTGTTTGTTAATGTTAAAATGTTAGGAGTACGCGCCGCGACCCAGGTTAGGGAATTTGATCGAGTAAAACGATGTTTACAGTTACGCGGATTTATTGGTACTAAAGTAATTAATTAACAAATGGGACGCGCTGCACCGCATCGTGAGTGCAAGCGTCAGCATTATAACTAAACAATACAAAATGTACGGGTTTGCTCGTACAGTCTACTTTATTTTCGGCAAAGGCATCTAAAAATTTACGAAAAGTTTAATAACAGTCTAGATTCACACACCGTTCCTATTCCAGCTCAATGTCCGATGTACAAGCCATCCGTGGTGAAGAAGCCGAAAGAACCCGAACTGGACCCGAACGAGAAGCCGAACGACAACGAACCGCTCGACCCTCTCGCGCCGGAGAACCATCAACAGCTCAGTCTGTTGCTGTACAGCTTTAGTAACAAGTCTGCTAATGTGCCTGACTTCTGTGTCAACCCTTGGTGAGCACAATCAACCTATAAAGTTCCTTCTTCTCGGTAACAGGAAGCTGGCCATAATCCTCCACGCCTTACAAGCCATTCGTGGTGAAAAAGCAGAACTGGACCCGAACGACAACGAACCGAATCCCCTACCCTATCACAATGTTTTTTTATTTAACCCAAAGGTTGATTGGTAGAGAATGCGGCATTACCTAAGTCCGCCTATGTACCACTATTGTAGATAAAGTTTAAATAAATAAATAATAACCGCTCGACTCGACCCGCTCGCGCTGGAGAACCATAGCGAGTCCTTAAATGTTATGCAAAATATTTGGTGTTAATTCCGCGAAAACGAACTAGGCTTGGATGCAGGATGCAACAGGAGCCCTTCCGCCCGCAAAAAGTATGCATATGCAGGCAAAGCAATAACTAGCATGCCATGCACACAAAACTATATTCGACATGTTTTTCGCCATACGGGGCACCGTCAGATGTTGACTCGACGACTTAACACAAATTTTTAGGGTTCCTTAATCCCAGGGCTGCGGGACTGTTCGAAAGAGATACCGCGGCCCTGGAACATTTAGTCAGTAAGAGTCTGACACTCCCTTCCGCTCCGCCCAGAGCGGGTCGGTTTTTTTTTTGGTGTGTGGGAAATCATCAAATGAACCCCTCAGTGGATGATTTCCCACACACAAAAAAAAAAAAAAAAGGTTCCTTAATCAACAAGAAACCCTTATAGTTTCGCCATGTCCGTCCGTGTGTCCGTCTGCAGCTTAGCTCAAAGACTTAGTACTAGAAAGCTGCAATTTGGCATGAATATCTGTACAGATTAGTTACCCCGACAAAGTGGAAATCTCGAAAAGTATTTTTTTTAGGGTATCTCTCCCGTACACGTTAAGTGAGGATTTTTTTCTGATTAGGAGTTTTTTTTCCAAAAACTTTTGCAATGGGACCAAAAATATCAAATTAAATCAACTATTAACAACAAAGTTTGTGTAGTACATGGACTGACAAAATGCATGGAGCAGCTGCTATTTAATTTGGAATACAGACATGATGTAAAAAAAAATCCTTTCCTTTGCTATTCAGGATAGTGACCATGGAAATGTATGGTCGTCATGACATATCTCTGGGCGCATTCCTTGACAAGTATTGCTTCAACGGAGACTACAAGTGCACTTCGCCGAACTGTAATGTACCCATGAACCAGCATGTGCGAAGGTACGTACTTACTAACTGATCCACTCACATATTGGTCGAATAATTTAATTAAAAGTACCTTGATCTATTTACAGAACATAATTTCGTATTCAAATCTTTTTTCCAATTGATTTTATTTCCAATAACTGTCACTGGTTTAAATGACAGTGTAAATTAATGTTATTTTAAAATGCCTAGTACCTACAATTAAAAAGCAAACTTTGGACTTTGTGTGTTGGTTTGAAAGTTACTTTTCCAAAAACAGTTAAAAAACTAAATTGCAGATGCAGTTGTCTTCTACTTAATTAACTTACTTTAACTTTAATTTTAACTTCTTAGTTAACAATTTAATGTGCAGTAAGCAGTAAGGGAAATATACATCAAACCCGGACGTGCAAACTGTTACAATGAAAAACGTCTAGAATAATTTCATCAGTTGTTTTATTACATACAGGGTCAAAATGTGTATTTTCTACGTTGGGGTGTTTAAAATCATGTATTGAATTCATGGTAACATTTTTAGCGTCGATATTCCTTACTTACACCCTTTAATTGTTCACAATTAGGTTCGTGCACGGGGACGTGTGTATCACCATAACGTGCAATACCATCGGACACAGCAACGTCGACAAAGTCAAGGAGGAACAGAGCAAACAGGTAAGCAACCATTTTTCGAAAGATTACCCATCCCAGGAAACTAAGGGATAGACAGAAGACTGTCAAGTGACTTCATTGACTGTTGTGATTCCTGTCAAGTATGCCTAACTATGTTATGTCTGACGGTAGTTGTTCGGTGGTTGTACATAAATGAAAATCTCGCCGATAATGCGCAATCTAGAATTACAGTTAGTGTGTTGGGTAATAGGTATCGCTAAAAGTTCGTCTCCCACGTGCAGGTGATGTTCTGGTCGCGCTGCGAGTCGTGCGGCGCCAGCGGCGCGGCGCGGCGCGTGTCGCGCGCGGCGCTGAGCATGTCGCTGGGCACGTACGTGCGCGCGCGTGCCGCCGCGCCGCGCTACGTGCGCGCGTGCCCGCACCCGCTGCACGCGCACGCGCACGCCTTCGTGCACCACCTCACCACCGCCTGCTTCAGGTAACTGTGACATGACGCACACGTCTCGCACGCACTCGCAGCAAACCCTTTTAATTCATACCCATATCATGGGGGTGCATATAAAATAACGAGTCCGCCATCTTTGGGAGTCCGCTATATAGGATTTAGAATGACATCACTTAGCTAACCATGCATCGTTATCCAAACTAACCATGTATGTAAAATATCAGCTCAATCGGTTGGGGATAACTGTTTTAAAATTCAGTTGTAAGATTTAACCTAAACAAACAAATTAATTTACAAACATTGCAAGTTAAATGATAGCTTGTAAAAAATAGTTATTTTGGTAGATGAAACACTACATAACATTACACCTCGATTCCCTCCCAAAGATTAGTCACAGGTGAAACTATAAACTATAGCAAAAAACAAAACACACAAATAAGAGACATCAATCCCACAGGTACAGCAAGATAACGCCGTACGAGATCCAGCTGCCTCCCGACATGATATCTATAAAGTACGACACCAAGCAGATGCGGGACACCCTCATCGCACAGCTCAACGAACTGGTACAAAAAGGTATGAGATATGTTTCCTCTCATAGTGGCCAGGATTATTCACCAGCAACTTGCCTTGCTTACGTGAGGATTTGTAATTGGCTTTCTGGTGACTATGGTTTCCTTTTTGTTTGTTTTTATTAGCTTAAGTCCTCCATGTACTAAATCCATCCATAGGTACTAATATTATAAATGCGAAAGTAAGTTTGTTTGTTACCTTTTCACGTCTAAACCACTGAACCGATCATCCTCAAATTTTGCATATACGCGCAGGTGTACAGAAACAGACATAGGATACCTTTCATCCTGAAAAAGTACTGTTCCCGAGGAAAACAACAATAACGTTCTTATTATAATAGATGGCGCCACGTGTCTTTCGAATCATGATTGAATTATATTATTTCGAGCAGAGTACAACCCGAATTAATTGTCAAATTCTAAATAAACGCGAGCGAAGCCGCGAGCAAAAGCATAAATATAAACTTGTGGAATCTGAGGTTAGAGGTACCGTACTGCAAGTATATAAAAACATCAGGAAATCCATTATCATAGACAGTTGGATTTCGGATTAGAAAATAACAAAGCTAATACATTTTTCAGGGCACGAGATATTCAGCGGCTTTTCGGACGGCGACGCTGAGAAGGAATACGCAGCGTTCAAACAACACATGGAGCAGATACATCTCGCGCTCACGTCGGCTTGTCTGCACGAGAACAACACTACGGCTGGTGAGGGAATATACACCTTATTGATTTTTGAATAAAGATCGGAGTTCCTTTTGTAGTCTACCTACTATCCAAGTATCCACTCACTTACTGATAATTACTCACAGCATAGAAGCATGGGATTCCGCACAAGTTCCTTATGTAACTGAGGAAGGATTTTTAAAAATTCATTCCCTTTACTCATCCCTAAATTTGGGCGTACTGCTTGTATCGAAAAAGATTCAAACCGAAAATTTATTGCACAGTTGCGGACTAAAAATGTTGAACAATTGGTCTGATATTGCTTGCAAATTTTTGTGCCATAGTATAACTCAAAATTAAATATCGCTGTTCTCTACATTTTGCCGGGCGCAAAAAAAAAAACGATTTTTAGAAAAGTAGTTCGTAATGATGGGTGAATAAGTGCAATGAAAAAAAAAGAGAAAAAAAGAAACGAAAATGTATTTGAAAAAAAAAGAAAAGAAAAATCTTTTTTTTTCAACCGTTTTCCTGATGGAAATTTTCCTGTTTGATGGTCTTCGACAGTTAAATTTTGGTTTCGACCGAAACTGGGACCAGGGCCGAAGGTTCTGTTTCAGCTGAACATCCTGTTTCGGTCGGACACTATTATTCGTTTATTAATTTAATATAAAAATATCCTACTAGAGAAACAGGCACACGAAGCTAATGTAAAAAAAACCCGTACAAAAAGAGAAACAGATACATGACACTACAAATCCGAACGATTATTAAAATTCGATGTGCTATATTTAGTTTCGGATACTATAACATGTCGATGATTGTTGCAGCCGTGGTGCGTAGCTTGTGGAGCGTCTCGGATCGCATCATCTCGGGGGAGAAGATGCTGCGCGACGCACAGGACAAGTGGTCCAGTCCCCCCGTTAAGAGCAAGTCACAGCCTGATAATGCAGGTATATTATGAGCTTCGTGTTACAAAGCTCTATAAAGTACAGTCTACACTCTGTGACGCAACATAATGCTGAGCGGTGACAGTTTTGCGTGGATTTGACGTACATATTCCCAAATAGCACATACACAATAAGTAGTTATTGTGTATGTGCTATTGATGTTAAGCAAAAAAGGGGAGGAAAGGACACCGACGCTAAACGGCTACTAAGTATTCAGTACATCATTCTGAACGCCCCCACATATCATATAAATTTTTCGTCGGTTATTAAAAGAAAAACAACTGTTTCCTACAAAACTGCAATACCAACACGGTCAAAATGTATGGAACAGCTGATTTTTTTTTTATTACCGATGAATAATTTCTTTGTGGGGGGGTTCAGAATGATGTACTGAATACGTGGTAACCATTCTAGCACCGGTGTCCCTTCCACCCTGTATATTTTCTTTCTTGCCTTCCTTTCTGCGTTACTAGACCCATGCATACTCATGTGCGAACGACGGGTCAGATAATGCAGGGCACTGACTGTACGTAGAAGAGATATCTTAATCAAAAACTTTTACTATGAATTCAGTATATATTTTGTTCCCCACAACGCCAGACCAATGAAGTCATCCATTACAAAAAAAAAAAGAAGTAAAAAAAAGAAGAAGTATAAAAAATACTTCGTTGCTTTTAAAAAAAGAGCTTTCCTTACAAAAGTATAAGTAATGGATGATGTTTTTCTCCGCGTCTCACCACAGACAATACTTATAAATTATATTATTTCCACCAACAGTTGAAGAGAAATCAGATTTGGACGATTCTTCTGGCGATGACGGTAGTAAAGAAAACTCGGGTATGTTTTTAATTACTACGAACTTTTAGTTTTTTTCATGAATTATGGCATAAGCATAATTAGCCTATAATGTTCCCACTGCTCGGACGCAAGTCTCCTCTCTATGAGAGGGAATGAGCTTTAATCTACCACGCGGGCCCAGTGGTTTCCTCACGATGTTTTCCTTCACCGTTTTGAGAACAGTGGAGATGAAATAAGTTACACAAAGAAATTCGCCTGCCTGGGTTCGAACCACGACATACTGCTCGTAATTCGGGGCCGCCACCACTGGGCCACCGCTGCTCCTTGGCTTGGCTTAAGCTATAGCAAAATTTACATTCAATCAATTTAAATCATAAATCAATTTTGCCGCCTGCCCTGTGTCGAATAAAACCGGCCTGAACATTAACTTTTAATTTAAGTTTCAGGTACAACATACGTGTTCACTTCAGATAATAACAAGGATTCGGAGAAGGAACATACAGGTACAGAATAATTTACTTCGGATGTAAAATCAGATATATTTTTATCTGGTACCTTTGTACCTGTCGAGATTCGTCGGGATTATTTCTAATTTCACATACAATTCCACATTAATATAATGTAATGTATAGCGTACATCTTCAGACGAGATTTTTGGATAAAAACATGCCAACTGGCGCCGGTCGGGCGTTTCGATATACGTAGACTTGTATGACAGCGTTCACTGTTCAACGCGCAACCGACGCGCGACGCCGGTCTCGCTCTGAACTAGCGCTAAATGCGCCATCTTTCTGTCCCTGTCATGAAAACTAGATACGACAGAAACAGAGCGATATTGTTCAGTGATTTATGGTGAAGATAAAAAATTGGTTAATATTTAAGGCGCGGGCCTCATACAAAACCAACCAACCACACCAACCAACCACAACAAGCCAAACCAAACTAACCTAACCATAATCTTAAATCTTTCCAGGGATTCCAGATTTAAGTAGGTTTCTATTTTTCTTCCCTAGCCTGCTCTGTCCCACTCCTGGGCAAAGCCTCCCTCCACTCTTTCCATTTCTCGCGAACCCGCGCGTCCTCCTCCCAGTTCTGACGGCACCTGTCCAGTTCGTCCCACCATCTCCCTCGTGGCCTGCCGCGACCCCGCCTCACTGTGTCAGGGCACCAGTTTCCTGCTATTTTGGCCCACAGTTTGTCCGGCATGCGGCAGTCCACATGACTTGTTTATAACTTGACTACCTTGAAGGTGAAGTTCGGTAACTGTCCCACGGGATCATACTAGCGGGATAAATAGTACCTCTATCTGTGTGCCAGATTTAATTCCGTTCAGTAGTTTTCGCGTGAAAGAGTAACAAACATCCATCCATCCACCCTGACAAACTTTAGCATTTATAATTTAGTATTAGTTTTAACCCAGACTACAACTGTATGATGTACTCGTTCAATTCTCTAGGCACAGAAGAGGATGAAGAGAAAGGTGACAAGAAGACAGTTCGCCAGATATTGTCCCAGCTGCTGTCGAACAACCAGCCAGCCAATCAGGTAATATTACTTTTGGCCTGTAGCGGCATATGATAGTACAAAAGTACAACAGCGCCATCTATGACGCACAGAAAGAATTATCATAAAATAATAAATAGCGATATTAAAGTTCTCCGCGAGGCGCGAGTTAAGAAAATATTTAGTAAACCCGACAGCAAGTTGGGTAGTAGCCCACCAGATACAACACTCGTCTGGTCGGAGGTTCCTTCCTTTTCTATGGAGTATGAAGAACTTTACACTCTGTTCTTCATACCCCTATAGACCTTTTTATACTAACTAAATTATTTATTTACAAGCCGTGTGATTTCCCGTGGGGAATGATTTTTTGTTTTTTTGAACTTCTATACAAACTTTGGTCCCATATCCCAGTCCGACAAACAGGAACTCGTGGCTAAATAATAGCAGCCACTCGTGTCGATCTTTAGGTAAAGCCGCACTTGCCTAGTTCGGTCCGTGGATGGGTGACCACCCATTACATACCGAGCTCCCTCCGTGCCTCGGAAAGCACGTTAAGCCGCTGGTCCCGGCTGTATTTGTAGATCTTTGACAGTCGTTAAGGTAGTCAGTGGCTCGAAAGTCTGACAACCAGTCTTACCAAAGGGCATCGTGTTACCCAGTGCTAGCTGGGTTGTGGAGGTCAGATAGGCAGTCGCTCCATGTAAAATACTGGTATTAGACTGGAAGCAAACCCCAACATAGTTGGGAAAAGCTAGGCAGATGATGATCCCCGTCAGACAAACGAATGAAATTTTAGAAGAGCTGTTGATAGAGACCCCACACAGATGTATACAAGTAGGTTTTATTTTTCAACCTACTTAGTGTTGAAAAAAACTTTTTTTGTGTGGGAGGTCATTTTTCCACTTGGTTATAGAACCCTAAAATCAAACTGAACATCTCATTTCTTAATTTGCCAGTCGCCCCTTGAACGACAACAACATTGATGTGGACTACTGACACGCGCGGTATTCCACAGCACTAGTGACACTGACAACTCTTGAACGTTGTTTAGATTTTCTGCGCGCGTTCAGTTTCATTTGCGAAATTCGCCGTTATTCGATCCAAGGGACAACAACAGCGAACAGCGGATTCTTTGTGTCATATTGAATACTGCGTCCAAGTAACATGGTACAAGGACAGGGAAATGATGATATTGATGGAATGTTGCGTCCGTTTGCAGAGCGGCATCATCCTGTGCGGCGGCGTAGTGCCGGTCGTGGTGCTGGCGGGCGAGCTCGGCTCCGTCATCGCCGCCACGCTCGCGTCCGTCACCTACCGCCGCACTACCACGCACATGCGGCACAGGTCTGTATGTATGAGCTCGGCTCCGTCATCGCCGCCACGCTCGCGTCCGTCACCTACCGCCGCACTACCACGCACATGCGGCACAGGTCTGTATGTATGAGCTCGGCTCCGTCATCGCCGCCACGCTCGCGTCCGTCACCTACCGCCGCACTACCACGCACATGCGGCACAGGTCTGTATGTATGAGCTCGGCTCCGTCATCGCCGCCACGCTCGCGTCCGTCACCTACCGCCGCACTACCACGCACATGCGGCACAGGTCTGTATGTATGAGCTCGGCTCCGTCATCGCCGCCACGCTCGCGTCCGTCACCTACCGCCGCACTACCACGCACATGCGGCACAGGTCTGTATGTATGAGCTCGGCTCCGTCATCGCCGCCACGCTCGCGTCCGTCACCTACCGCCGCACTACCACGCACATGCGGCACAGGTCTGTATGTATGAGCTCGGCTCCGTCATCGCCGCCACGCTCGCGTCCGTCACCTACCGCCGCACTACCACGCACATGCGGCACAGGTCTGTATGTATGAGCTCGGCTCCGTCATCGCCGCCACGCTCGCGTCCGTCACCTACCGCCGCACTACCACGCACATGCGGCACAGGTCTGTATGTATGAGCTCGGCTCCGTCATCGCCGCCACGCTCGCGTCCGTCACCTACCGCCGCACTACCACGCACATGCGGCACAGGTCTGTATGTATGAGCTCGGCTCCGTCATCGCCGCCACGCTCGCGTCCGTCACCTACCGCCGCACTACCACGCACATGCGGCACAGGTCTGTATGTATGAGCTCGGCTCCGTCATCGCCGCCACGCTCGCGTCCGTCACCTACCGCCGCACTACCACGCACATGCGGCACAGGTCTGTATGTATGAGCTCGGCTCCGTCATCGCCGCCACGCTCGCGTCCGTCACCTACCGCCGCACTACCACGCACATGCGGCACAGGTCTGTATGTATGAGCTCGGCTCCGTCATCGCCGCCACGCTCGCGTCCGTCACCTACCGCCGCACTACCACGCACATGCGGCACAGGTCTGTATGTATGAGCTCGGCTCCGTCATCGCCGCCACGCTCGCGTCCGTCACCTACCGCCGCACTACCACGCACATGCGGCACAGGTCTGTATGTATGAGCTCGGCTCCGTCATCGCCGCCACGCTCGCGTCCGTCACCTACCGCCGCACTACCACGCACATGCGGCACAGGTCTGTATGTATGAGCTCGGCTCCGTCATCGCCGCCACGCTCGCGTCCGTCACCTACCGCCGCACTACCACGCACATGCGGCACAGGTCTGTATGTATGAGCTCGGCTCCGTCATCGCCGCCACGCTCGCGTCCGTCACCTACCGCCGCACTACCACGCACATGCGGCACAGGTCTGTATGTATGAGCTCGGCTCCGTCATCGCCGCCACGCTCGCGTCCGTCACCTACCGCCGCACTACCACGCACATGCGGCACAGGTCTGTATGTATGAGCTCGGCTCCGTCATCGCCGCCACGCTCGCGTCCGTCACCTACCGCCGCACTACCACGCACATGCGGCACAGGTCTGTATGTATGCCTCATTTTAGCTTTGTCTCCAGAATGCCTAAAGAAGCCACCAGAATACCTAAAGAAGCCACAGTTATTATACAGAGATTTTCGTAGTGTAATTATATCAGAAAAAGAATTCGTACGAACTTCGCGCCACAAAGTAACTCCTCACAGAGGCAATGTTTCTAAGTTATTTGGAATTGTATAGACTTGTTAAACTATAGATTTCGATCCAAAATTATATAAAATAGGCAAGTACTTCCGTGGTTGTAAGTGTAACTACTCTAATAGATGTAAAAAGACCCTAACCGAAGCCGAATATTTCACACACGTGGATTTTTAATGTTTTTTCATAGACATAATAATTTCCACAAAATTTAAAATATGGATAAACATGATTATTTAAAACAAATAATTATTTACTTTTATGAACAAATTAACATTTATTTGTGTTCTAAATTCAAAAATTATTGAATTTCCTATTTTCCTTATTAGGCTGTTCATCATACCTTTGCTTCTTCTTCAACCTGGCGAAAGCAAAGCGCGGAAAAAAAGCAAATTAAATCATAGTTTCGTAATAATTCCTGACAAAAATACTTTCCGTTCTAATGTTTTATTTCTTCGAAAATGTATTGAAAAACCTCGTTTGATAAGCGTGGGGATTTGTTACTGCAGTTCTCGGCTCCATAACATGCCTCGCCTGCAGCTCGGGTGTTAATTAAGCCTCGAATGTAATAACAAAGTTTCCCCACTTATATCAAAATGTACTATTCCCAGCCATATTTTTTGTGTAGAGTAGTTTGATGTACAGAATGGTCGGTTGTCGGCTTCGGGAAGGGTTCGTTTATACCTTGTGTATTGCATCTCATGCGATTTCTTTTAATGTGTTTTGCTGTTTATTAAAATGATTGTATGTCATTTCTCTAGCACACAATCAGAGCAGGAAGAAAATGAGAACACAAACTCAACGGGAAAGGATAAGCTGGATGGAGACAAATCCAAGCTGGCTAAGTCCAATGATCACGTGGAAGTTCTGCTCAAGGTACGCTCGTATCAGACATATGTGGGAAAAATGAAAATAAAATTAATTTGTATAGTAGTTTTGTTCACTGTACCTACAGTGCTACCAAATAAAAAATCAGGCATCGGTAAACATCGGAAACAATATCGTACGTTACAAAAACGATTGAGAAAGTAATTTGGTCCTTTGCAATTTCAACTTTATCACAAAGTAGCTTTTGCCCGCGGCTTCGCCCGCGTGGATGTCGAAAATTATCCGACGGGAACTTACTACCGGGATTAAAAAGTAGCCTATATCCAGGTTACGATAGCAAACATAGTTACATACCTTCGTCCCCCTGTTTAACCCTCCGGGGGTAGCAATATCAAAAACGCTGAGACACGTATAAATTAATTTTCAATCGTCAGCCTAAACACAAAATTTGACGATCCTAACTTCAAAACTGATGGACTTTCATATAAACTTCCATCCCCTATTTTACCCCTTTAGGGGTGGAATTCCCAAAATCCTTTCTTAGTGGATACTTACTCTTCATAAAGGACACACCCTCCAAGTTTCATGTCTAGGACCAGCGGTTTGGGCTGTGTGTTGATATATCACCCAGTCAGTTTACCATTTTATATTATCACAAATAACTAAATGTCAATGTCATTATTAGTATAATTAATGTATGTGTGTATAGCATGTCAAGTCATGGCCAACATTTACCCTGTCATCAGGACGGTCTGGTATGCCGCGTGTACTACGCGGCGCAGTTCCAGCGCCTGCGGCACCTGCTGCTGTCGCCGCTCAGCGCGCCCGACAAGTGCGGCTGCTACGACGAGAGGGACCGGACTGATGGTGCGACACCTTGCCATATAATTGTTGTAAAATTACCCTTAACGAAGCCAAAAAGCATATGTTCTCCCCGTTATTGCGATCTTTTAAACAAAATACCTTTCGTTATATTATTTTATTTCTGCGAAAGTGTATTGAAAAGCGTCGTTTGATACATCTGGGCATTTGTTACTGCAGTTCTCGGCTCCATAACAACCTCGGCTACGGATAGGTTGTAAATTCCGCCCCGAATGCCGTAACAAAGTTTCCCCACTTATATCAAAATGTACTATTTTCAACCTTCAGTTACATGTAGGGAGGGCCACCCCTATTTTTACTTTTTAGGGTTCCGTAGCCGAATGGCAAAAAACGGAACCCTGCCATTGAGGTTCCTAAAACCATTTTTTGTAAAAGTCAATCGTTTGAAAGATAGACACTTCCAAAGTGGTAGTGGTGTGTGTCCGCCCCCCTCTAATTTCTAAGCTAAGAGGAGGAAAATTCTGAAAAATGTAGGATTGTAGAACGTAAAAAAACTTTCAACGTAAATTGGTTTGAATAAGATTTAATCTTTAGTTTTTTAGATTTGAGACTTTTTCATCTAACTGCAGCAGCAACTTTGTTTTTCATTAACATACTATGAAAAACTAGTTTTAATGTTCAATGTAATACAATAAAAAAATAAAATAGTTTTTAATTCGGATAAGCAACATCCATATGGGTTAGTAAAAAAACAAAAAGAGGATAAACTTATTCCTATGTTAGTAAACTTATGTACCTATTATCTATTTGACAACAAGGCTGTTGTTCAAAATGCATCTTTGAACAAAATCACCTAACAAAGGAGAATCGTACCTCCCCGCTATGGTCTTCAGGATGGAGTTGGAGCTGTCCCGCACTCTGCAGAGCAAAGAGCCAGATTTTTGTCTGACGATGGCTTGGAAGCCATCGACGTGAGCATGTGCAAACATACCTGATGCACTGCAGAAACGGGGCAGCCCCATCAACATCCTGAAGCCGTTATTATACTGGAACACAATGCAACATATGAATGAGCTTTAAAAATATTGTTATTATATTGTTTAGTGTTACGGAACCCTGTGTGCGTGTGAGTACGACTCGCACTTGTTTCGTAATTTCTCATCGTATTTATGTAGCGGTTCATAAAAGGCACCTGCTCATCTTTCAACTGTGTGCTGCCAACAGTCTCAGAATAAAATGGCTGTGACATACGGACGGACAGACGGACAGGACGAATCTATAAGGATTCCGTTTTTTGCTATTTGGCAACGAACCCCTAAAAACTCTATACTATACGACAAACCTAGTACGATTGCAAAGAAATCCAGTTTTCTGGGCGTTTAGTCTGCGTCGTGGTCGGCCTACATACAGGGTGTGTGTTCCAGCAGGGCTGTGCGAGATAGAGGAGGGCTTCATCCGCTCGCTGGCGCACTGCGTGCCGTGGGCGGCGCGCGGCGGCAAGTCCGGCTCCACCTTTTGTAAAACTAAAGGTACATATTATATGTTTTGCTTTCTCATTGCATTTAAATAATATACAGTCAAGGGCAAAACTATGGATTAAATATCATAGTCCATAGCGTCAAAACACAATAAATAGACAAAAATAATTTTGATTCTCTGGCGAAACTTCACAAACGACTTTTTACGAAGATTTTTAATCACGCACTAGATTTTCAACTCTCAGTATTAAGCCGAGCTTTGAAATTCCGTTAGAGTAAATTCCAGTGCAATGTTAAGAGTTTCAAATGCGGGGTGGAAGGTACACTGACGCGAAAACGGTTACCACTTATTCAGTACATCATTCTGAGTCCACATAGAAATTTTACATCGGTTACATAAAAAAAATGAGCTGTTCCATACGTTTTGACCGTGTATGTATTGTACTTTTGTAGGAAACAGCTGTTTTTTTTTTTTGAAACCGATGAAAAATTTCTAGGGTCGCACCGTATAATGCGTGATTTGAAAAAAAATCGCCCGTGCTACGAGAGCTTATATTTACTAGACTATAATAAAATTAAAAATTTATAACCAGATGACAGATACGTGTTGAAAGAGATGACGAAGCCCGAGTGGCAGCAGTTTCTGGACTTCGCACCGCACTATTTTGGATACGTCACGAACTGCAGGCAGAACAAACTACCCAGCTTGTTGGGTAAGTCCTTACTCGACGCACAAACGGTTTACAAGTATACAGTACAACATTCCGAACACCCCAACATAGAAATTTACATCGATAATTTAAAAAAAAAATGCTGTTCCATACACTTTGATCGCATATGTATTATATTATTATCAGTAATAGCTGGTTTTGTTTTAAATTATCGATGAAAAGTGTCCATGTTTGACCACCACATTACATACAGATTCGTCCGTGCTTCAGAAAGCACGTGCCGTTGGTCCCCACTGTCAATTGTAGATCTTTGATAGTCGTTACAGTGAGTGGCCCGAAAGTCTGACAACCAGTCTTACCAACGGGTATCGTATCACCCAGTACTGACTGGGTTGTGGAGGTCAGATAGGCAGTCGTTCCTTGTAAAATTAAGATTGGAAGTAAAGTTTAGGCAGATGTACCTATGTCTTCGTAATATCAAAGTGTTTATTATGAACGTGCTTTATTTCTGGTATGAAACACCACAAGAAGTAGGCAGTGACGGACGCACTAATTGTGTGTGTGGCCGCACTAACATGTAAAAGGGGGTGAGCCTGTTGCCATCAACTGGGCACAAATCCTGACCCCGTGGCTGCTACTGAGAAATTACTGAAGGAAAAACACAATAACACTTTCCGACCCGAGAATCGAATCCAGAACCTAATACTCAGCAATCGCGCTTGCGACCATAAACCATTGAATCTAAAATTGTACATGTCCCATACACTGTCCAGCGCGTATCCTGGGCGTGTACAGCGTGGGCGGCGCCGGGAACGGCGTGCTGGTGATGGAGAACGTGTGGTACTCGTGCGCGACGCGCGCCAAGCGGTTCGACCTCAAGGGCTCCTCGCGCCACCGCCTCACGCCCGACACCACGCCGCTCGCCGTGCTCATGGACGAGAACCTGCTTAATTGTAAGTATTAAGAAAACACACGCATCTTCTGAGCACGCTCGTTTCATCATAGACCTCATCCATCACTTTTCACCAGGCGTGATCGAGGTCAAGAGCAGGCCCAATTTGTTATAAAAAAAAAACGAAACAGTACTATACGACGCCAAAAGGGTGCCTGTCATATATAGGTACTCGCTTTGTATATAGAATAATATTATGATCTTGTTAAGCATTTGAAATCCCCTAAATTGACGTTCGACGATGGTACAAATAATCCTGTACAGGTCGTCCAGGAAAAGTATGCGCTTCGGCAATCATCGTCTATCTTTATAAATGCAAATACGCGATAATGAGATCTATTAAAGAGCTGTTACAACCGTGGAATTACTTGCCTATTTTTTGTAACTATGGGTAGACAATTAAATTCTATTTGTTTTTTTTTATGTTTAATGTGCCTACTCTTGACCTCAATCTAGTCCTAGAGGACAGAGATGAGGTCGACGATGGAACGAGCTAACCCAAAAGAAGCCTATTAACTCGCGACTTAAATAGATTGGGGTCATATTAACTTGATGATGCAAATAGAATCTAATTTTGACTTTAAAACAACTTATTAAAACTTTTAAATGACTCTTGAGAATGTCAGACCTAAGTAGGTATCCCAGTAAATAGAAAATTCATGAATACAGGCAATGTTATGTGTACTGCAACAAACCACAGCAGCACTAAACTTGGAAGCCTTGCCTATTAAGAATATTTTTTTTAGCCAACTCTGGCCCACTGCTGGGCAAAGGCCTCCCCATTCCTTTCCAACTCTCCCGGGGCCATCTCTGGGCAATTATTTAAGAACGGTTCCAAATCGTTAAAGAATCATTTACTTGCATAAAATACAGGTGTTCCCAGGTGTAAAAGTTGATGATGCGTGCACTGTGCACAAATTGTATTTTGCCTGTATATGGCTTGCAAATTAGTTTTACACTTATACCAACAGACCACACACACAGTTGTAAACATAGAGAATATAACCACTAGAGAGCTTATAGGCCGATTTCTTCTAAGAACACGACTCACCATCGCGGGCCGGGGGACGGGGAAGAATGCGCGGCTGCAATTGGTCAATTTGCGTAGGTATGCATATCGTTAGGGCTGCTCTACTTGATATGGAGAAAATAGTCGATATCGATAAAATGGATTTTAACATAATGAAAACTACTCAAATTAAAATTGTATTATTTAATCAAAATCAATCAATACTTATTCTTATTCTTTATTGCACACAAAATAACAAAAAATTAATCAATAAAAAGGTCCAACAATTTAAAATAAAGTAATTAAAATAAACAGTGGCAACTAAGAGATGACCAGTCCCAACTGACAGCGCCCGTTCACGAACATGACGCATGGATCAGCGCCATTCAACTCAACCATATTGAAGGGAACTAAATGACCCGACACACCCGCCACCATCAGTGAGACATTTGAGTGAGCATGACATTCTCTCAGCCACCAGAACACATTCAAACCAATGAAAGATAACAAAATATAAATGGTAACTTTACGGTACATAGTACTCACACATGTGTGTTATGCAATTATATAATTCTAGGAGTTGGAATAGACATATACATTGATGCCACTATACCATTATTGATTTTTAAAATGAATTAATTTGGTATAAGTTTTTCGAATTAAAGTTTTAGGGTCCTGACTGTTCTTTGTAAAAAATGACAAACGAGCATCTACATATTTTTGAATTATGCATCTTGCTAATTCAATTAAATGATTGGTTGATTCTATTTCAAATTGATGAAAATTAATATCCGGGAATAAATTATACCCAATCAGAGATTTTAAAACCGATCTTATAAAATAATCGGTATTATATTTCGAAGACAAAACTTTCGAACTACTTTCGTTGATCGTCCTCTTAATATAAATTTCACAACGACGGCAAATTTCTATGACTGTGGTGGATCCGTACAATAATTTGTTTTTAGTGTCCTTTTGAAATTGTAAGGCGTTTTGATTTGGTACACCAATCAGCGCCCCAATGCAAGTTTGGCATTTTATTTGCTTTATCAGAGCATGGACAATGTAGCCGGCCATATATTCTATAACTTTTTCACCGAATTCAGAATTAGGTAACAGGCTTTCAAGGTCTGAAAAATCTAGGCTATCAGTCTCTAAATCTACGTTTAGGTCTTTGTATCTAGTAGTGATATTGATACGGTTAATCGCAGAAGTGCATTGCAAAATTGAAATTTGACCAAGAGCGCTGCAATTGCCACTGCCACTATTTTTTATTTGTGCATATGTCAGGAGTTTCTTGTAGATGCTTTCAAATACCCTAGCACTAGGATTGTTGTTTGATCCACCGTGGCATCTAATACTTCCAAACAGGTGCTCCAAGTGGTCCTGACTTATTTTGTGTTGAGGAAGATATTTTAAGGCGCACTCTGAGTTCAGAACCAAGTCTTGGATGAGAGCAATGGCACTTTCGATACATACACAAAATCCTATAAATCCGGTATATCGAGGTGATTTAACTAGTTTTACTTCCTGTTTTATTTTTCTAACAATTATGTGTGTGGACATATTTAGTAAAGCATCTCTTGCTGTCTTTAATTTAAATATAACATTCACAGCATTTTCTGCATTGACTGCTCGTTTAAAATCATACCCATGGGTGTGCGAGTCCAGAATATCAAAAAGGTCATTCATCACATCCAGAAATTGTGTTGTGGGTGTGACATCTTGAAACTCACGTAAATTAAGCTGTTCTTTGCAAAATTTGAGTGCATCTGATACACTCTTACTAAAAATTTGGGTTGCTAAGCTTACTTTCATAATTTTAGTTTTAAAAAATATATGAGAAGCCCTTAGTCGATTCGATCGACAGAAGTCCGCACTTGGGGTCTGCCAACGAGCTATGGAGCGAAGTATACTGGGTGTCAAACTTACGGACCGCATCAGAAACTCCATACTTCGCTCCAAAACCCAAATAGCTGATGCCGGCCTTACAGCTGCTAAGTTGAAGTGGAACTGGGCTGGTCACATCTGCCGCATGTCGGAGGAGCAATGGGCAAAAATTACCACTCAGTGGATACCCAATAGCAGGAAACGACAACGCGGCAGGCCCAGAAGGAGATGGCGGGATGAGCTGGACTCTTACGTAAGGGATTGGCCTACAATCGCTCTAGATCGCGAAATGTGGAAAGAGGGAAGGGAGGCCTTTGCCCTGCAGTGGGACAATACAGGCTTATAATAATAATAAAATTAGTCGATTAGCTAGATGAAAATTTTCCGCTGTTTGTAGATTATGTAAGTTAACGAGATATTGCCACGATATAATATTGCCGCGTTCGTCTTTCAAATTCCTATAAAACTCAAATGCATTTCGCACTAACTTGATCATGTGTGCCGGATCTAAAAATACTGCTATTTTTGAACTATTGCAGGGATTTTCAAAGGTGGATTTTATCTGATCAACTTCAAACGAGCAGCCTAACTTTTTAGCCATAGTAATATTTGCTGGGCAGCCGTCAAATGTAATAGCTTTGACGTTTACACCAGCCTCTTCTACCAAGTGGATCGCCTCTGTTAGAAGTGCGGCTTTTTGTTCTGCATTTATGCCATTTATTAAAAAATATCCTATTGGAATTTTCCAGGATGCATTTATTGGCACCAACAAGAAAACAAGGGCTTCTTTAGCTTCGTCTTGACAATCCGTTTGTAAACTGGCGCCAAAACTCACATGGCCATAGTACCTTCTGCCTTGGGGATGATATTCAACACCACTTCTGATTGCCATTTCATCGAATATGATAGTGGCGTAAATTTTGTTCTTAGATTCTCTGGCTTTCATTTTGATAGTATCTATTGCCTCCTTTGTAAATCCTGGTTTACCGTCAATGGATTGATACCAACTTCTCAGAGTACTTGTAGCAGGTAAACATGTGCTGAAAGTTTGTCTAACGAAATTATACGCCTTGGGGGAATAAAAATGCAACGTTAAGGAGAATGCACGTAATTCAGGTGAGTATTTGATTTTGGGTATATGTCCTGTTTTTGATTTCAATATTTGGCGTTTAACGATTTCTTGATTTTGTACACCTATGCGACTTAAAATATCTTCATTTTCTTGAGTAATATAAGATTTTTTAGTCAAGGTATTCAAAATTTCTTTTAGATTCGCATTTTTTTTAACCAATAATCTATTTTTATCTTGAAGCCTCTTGACTTCTTTCTTTTTTTTACTAAGAGAGTATATAAGATGGTCTATGTGTCGTTTCATTTTGCGTTTACGTGGACTCAGGTCTACAATTGCTGTGTCTACTATATCTTTGTTACTTAT
Source organism: Eurois occulta (assembly GCA_950022335.1). NCBI lineage: Eukaryota > Metazoa > Arthropoda > Insecta > Lepidoptera > Noctuidae > Eurois > Eurois occulta. The sequence goes on from OX465496.1 coordinate 2,512,392, forward strand.
TGCTGAACTCTGAAAAATAATATTATATAAGAAAATAGGAAAAGAAAGAGGTAATAAGAAATATTAATATTGAATTTTTCGTAAATACATAGTTGAGAAGAATGTAAAAAAAAGCATACGGGAATTTCATAATCATGGGAAGGCCTTAAAATGTTACTGTCATCAATTGGAAAACGCTGCAAAGGAGTCTGGTCTTCAGTTAGTGTATTAGCTTCAGCTTGCACTTGTGTATTTGATAATGGACTCTGTAATTAAACATGTCGGCTATCAATAAACGCAGTTACATGCAATAATACAATAACCCACGGACTTATCATCGAAATAAATTAACTTACGAGGGCGTGATTGTGATGCGAAGGCCCCGGTACATTAGTATTAGAGTCAGTCATACTATTTGGTGAAGCCTGTAAAGAATTAATGTTTCTCATATTCACGATTTGACTTTTGCCAACATTATATCAATAAAAACCAATAAAAGCAGTATTATCCAGTATTTTCTCAATACTGATCAGTGGTCCAAAGTTTTGACTGGTGCTGGCATTGGCTTCACCGTTTGCATTTTGAGCTATTACTACTTCTTCTTTTGAATAATTTTTTCCCATCGTCTTTCTTGATGTTTTTTTTTTTCTTCAATTTTCTTGTTTCTTCGGTCTTGGTGGTTTTTTTTTTTCTTCAATGTTGAATTTTCTTTCTTGAGTTCTTCTTAATTTTTGGTTGTCATTTCTTCAATAAATTGTTCTTATGGCAGGGTCGCCATGAAACGTATCCATAAGGATGGGTGGCTGATGGAAACAACTGTTCATTCCAAAGTTCCTTTTATTAATAACATACAAATCATATTGCTAACTTAAATTACTTAGTTACTAGAATATTAATGCTTTGCTTGCGAATCGTGACATGTTATTTGAGCGACGACTGTCTTAATGGAGATCGGCAAAGGCATGTCCTTACAATACCTACCAAAATAGGCAAAAACATCGTTGGTATCGCTGAACTAAATAAACGGCGGCGTTGTTTCAAATATTTAAAACAATCGGGGGTGAAGTGCCTTGAACAAACAGCGCTGTTTTCTGTTGGAAACCAATTTTCCCTATTAACCTTATTTATCCACTTTTCTTTTAGTTCCGGAATCTTCGGAAATCTAAAATGAAACAACATGTACCTATGTCAAGCACACAGATGAAAAATAAAGTGAAAAATAGCTACACAAAACAAGAAATAGAACATTATCAAATTCAAGTCGGTTACAAGTTGATAGGTATTTTATTGCAGTATTTGAATTAAATAAATATTATTTTAATTTTACTATTTTCGATATCGACTTCAGCTATTAAAGGTAACAGCACTAATTTTTACGATAAAAATACAAAGGGAAAGAAAGGGATAGACGTATTAGAATTGCCTGATGAAAGAAGAAGACAGTTACAAAAGACATCAACGAGATACTCAAATTTTGTGCTCTTTCACCCAGCCACCATTTTAACTAGAACTCTGCGGTGGCTCATAATCTGATTAAATCAAACATAATTTTCTTTACTGTTTACTTACCGATGAAAAGTTATACCATCCTTTTTGTAATTCGATGTCCTTGAAGTTTTCCCACACCACATCACCGCGCATGAAGGCATTTTGATGCGTTAAAATTGCGTAAAATGTTGTACCTATTTTTAAAAATTTTGCGTGTACACAGGTCTAACAACTGGACACAACTAAAATGGTTACTAATACCGTAGCCTATATATAGGTGCAAATGCACAAATAGTTTTCGAGCGCGGGGGCACTGTATGCGCAGTCAAGTGGTTTTATAGTCTTTGGTTGTAAACCAGGGTTTGGGTATAAAACTATGTAGTTACTTTTTGTAGAGCAACATCAAAGTAAAATGTGAATAGTACGAGTAACACTCAGGTAAAACATCACCGTGGAGCGCGACACTAACTTCCTCACGTCGCACACCGTCATGTAATGTTACATAGTAACACTCGTGTAACACATTCCCCAGTGCGCTGGGAGAGCCCGCTGTACATACAGTCGCACACGGCCAGCGTGCTGTTCGCGGCCGTGGAGCGCGACACTAACTTCCTCACGTCGCACACCGTCATGTAATGTTACATAGTAACACTCGTGTAACACATTCCCCAGTGCGCTGGGAGAGCCCGCTGTACATACAGTCGCACACGGCCAGCGTGCTGTTCGCGGCCGTGGAGCGCGACACTAACTTCCTCACGTCGCACACCGTCATGTAATGTTACATAGTAACACTCGTGTAACACATTCCCCAGTGCGCTGGGAGAGCCCGCTGTACATACAGTCGCACACGGCCAGCGTGCTGTTCGCGGCCGTGGAGCGCGACACTAACTTCCTCACGTCGCACACCGTCATGTAATGTTACATAGTAACACTCGTGTAACACATTCCCCAGTGCGCTGGGAGAGCCCGCTGTACATACAGTCGCACACGGCCAGCGTGCTGTTCGCGGCCGTGGAGCGCGACACTAACTTCCTCACGTCGCACACCGTCATGTAATGTTACATAGTAACACTCGTGTAACACATTCCCCAGTGCGCTGGGAGAGCCCGCTGTACATACAGTCGCACACGGCCAGCGTGCTGTTCGCGGCCGTGGAGCGCGACACTAACTTCCTCACGTCGCACACCGTCATGTAATGTTACATAGTAACACTCGTGTAACACATTCCCCAGTGCGCTGGGAGAGCCCGCTGTACATACAGTCGCACACGGCCAGCGTGCTGTTCGCGGCCGTGGAGCGCGACACTAACTTCCTCACGTCGCACACCGTCATGTAATGTTACATAGTAACACTCGTGTAACACATTCCCCAGTGCGCTGGGAGAACCCGCTGTACATACAGTCGCACACGGCCAGCGTGCTGTTCGCGGCCGTGGAGCGCGACACTAACTTCCTCACGTCGCACACCGTCATGTAATGTTACATAGTAACACTCGTGTAACACATTCCCCAGTGCGCTGGGAGAGCCCGCTGTACATACAGTCGCACACGGCCAGCGTGCTGTTCGCGGCCGTGGAGCGCGACACTAACTTCCTCACGTCGCACACCGTCATGTAATGTTACATAGTAACACTCGTGTAACACATTCCCCAGTGCGCTGGGAGAGCCCGCTGTACATACAGTCGCACACGGCCAGCGTGCTGTTCGCGGCCGTGGAGCGCGACACTAACTTCCTCACGTCGCACACCGTCATGTAATGTTACATAGTAACACTCGTGTAACACATTCCCCAGTGCGCTGGGAGAGCCCGCTGTACATACAGTCGCACACGGCCAGCGTGCTGTTCGCGGCCGTGGAGCGCGACACTAACTTCCTCACGTCGCACACCGTCATGTAATGTTACATAGTAACACTCGTGTAACACATTCCCCAGTGCGCTGGGAGAGCCCGCTGTACATACAGTCGCACACGGCCAGCGTGCTGTTCGCGGCCGTGGAGCGCGACACTAACTTCCTCACGTCGCACACCGTCATGTAATGTTACATAGTAACACTCGTGTAACACATTCCCCAGTGCGCTGGGAGAGCCCGCTGTACATACAGTCGCACACGGCCAGCGTGCTGTTCGCGGCCGTGGAGCGCGACACTAACTTCCTCACGTCGCACACCGTCATGTAATGTTACATAGTAACACTCGTGTAACACATTCCCCAGTGCGCTGGGAGAGCCCGCTGTACATACAGTCGCACACGGCCAGCGTGCTGTTCGCGGCCGTGGAGCGCGACACTAACTTCCTCACGTCGCACACCGTCATGGACTACTCGCTGCTGCTCGGCGTAGAAGACAACACGCTCGTGCTTGGCATTATTGGTAAGAACAACATTGTACTTGTAACCTCTATCCGCGATAGGACGACGACCTTAAGGCCGCGTTTTTATAAGCTAGAATATTCACAGAGGGATATGCGTAAAATTAACCAATCAAGTGAAAAAAAATCGGTATTATTAGTAAGTTGATCCTTCGCTGCGGTGGTTGCTCGGCTACGTGGAAATGTAACCTAGAACTATGTCTGGGAAAGATTGGATGCGGCACGCAGAAGGCATAATATGTTGTGGTGCAGTTTGGGAGATGTCCAGCTGTGAACAGCGATAGTTTTTTTTATTTGATAGGTCTTTTCTTTGGTGTTCCCGTTCTCTCTTATAGGCATATGCATTTCTCAACATCGATCATCGTTCACAGTTACTCGTATGTCGTGCGAGTATAATTATTTTACTTTTTATAAAAGCATATAGTCGCTAACACATTGTCTATGATGATCATAGTGTGACCATTATATTGTGACAGGTCCTGACATCAGACTATAGACAATATCGTCCAAAAATTTTTTTTACAGGCTTTTATTTAACTTGCTCACTATTAATGTTTAAGCCTTTTAATTTTGTTATTTGTTTTTTTTCCTGAATAATTATGCATTTTAATAAAAATCCCAACTTTCAACAGATTACATCCGCACGTTTACTTGGGACAAGAAACTGGAACACCTGGTGAAGAAGAACCTCGGCTCGGGTCAGCCCACAGTGGTGTCTCCGGAACAGTACAAGTCCCGGTTCTGTAGCGCGACTAGAAAGTACTTCCTACAGTGCCCCGCGCACTGGGACCATCTATACAACACTATACATGGGTAGCATCTCGCCAGTACTCTCCGAAGGGCTAGGCAGAGGTGACATATCCCCACATTTTGCTGAAATGGCGAGCATATTGCCATAAACTGGGCAAGACTTCGGGATGCTACTGTGAAGTTAATAATTGCCCAATAACACTGTCTGACAGTGATCGAACTTAGAACCAGTGCGACGTCGGGGTTACATGGATAATAAATAATGTATAGGTGAGTTTAGACCAAACGATCGAATAATGTACTCGTTCATTTTATTGCCGCTCTACAAAATTCTCTTTGTGTAAACAAAGGTTTCTTTCGCCGTTCTTACCGTGCATATCTTTAAAAAATAAATACAAGTTCGCATGTAAAAAATATTACCTCGGACTGGATTCTAGGTAAATCCTAGTTAAGTGGACGTTTTATACGTTTAACCTTTTTAACGCCAGAGCATGAAGGCACGCGCGTGCCCTCCACACCAAGCCACAATTTCACCTACCATTTTGTCACATATTTCTGTCGTTTGGCGTACAGAGCACGCGCTTGCTTGTCACGTCAGGCGGTTAAGACGCGTTACTTGCTAGCTTAAAACTTCGGGCGTAAGTTATGGCCAGCTTAGCTACTATACGAAGTACAATTAATTTTTGGATAACGTTCCGACGAAACGAACTGTTTCTATTTAAGGTAATTTAAGACCTAAAGACCTCAGAAAATCTAGATTGTTCTACACTGTTTAAAAACAATTGTTATAAAAAATGTGTCACAATTATTGAAGCGGTGTTCAAAACGATTCGGCGTTATATGTACAGACGCCAGCGCATTAAGCTACTTCAATCTGCCAAATTTCTTTATAGATTTTCAACTTTATTGCTAAAGTATTAGGTTCAAGGTTGATTGGGAAAATTTGTCAGGATTCGGGTAGCTTGATGTGCTGGTCGTCATGCTGTGCGTCTGTACAGCCACGAGCAATGAAATGTATATGTTACGGTTAAAGCAACATAAACTTGTTTATGTGCACACCCATCTTTAGCCGTAACATATACACTAAACAAAATTCGATTTTCCCGTGAAAAAATGGTTTCTGCTTTGAGATAAGAAGCCATACTATATTTCGTAATAGTGTGGCTTCCAAAATACTATGTTCGTGAAAACGTCAACATTAGAAGAACATTACTAAAAGTTTCTGCGTGTTTACATTTCATTGCTCGAGACTTTACTCAGTCAGTTTTTCGCCGCAGCAGAATAATAATGAAGCAGTGAAGACATCTCATACACGCACACGACATACGCTATATTACGCTATGATCCGGTCGCAGATGCGAATAAAACGCCTGTCTGGACAGATTTTGTAAATAGGCTCTTAGCAACGCGTATTTCCCGTTCCGAGTTCAATGGGAAACAATTGAGTGAAATCGTCACGCTTTCATAGCACGGCAAATCGCCAAAACTATAGCAATTTTCAAAATTTCGCTACTATGACCTAGGACGTCTACTTTTCAGTTATTTGGGTAAAACAAAACACTTAGGCGGATTCCAAAATTGGTGTTTTAACATTTTGAACGCCAGAGCATAAACGCACGCGCGTGCCCTCCACGCCAAGCCACAATTTCACCTACCATTTTGTCACATATTTGTGTCGTTTGGCGTATAGGGCACGCGCTTGCTTGTCACGTATGTGAGAATAGCGTTCGAAAAGTTAAATTGAATGCGGAAAGGAAAATAACGCATTAGATAAGTAATCACACTATAAATTAACTTCAGATATTATTTACTTTCTTTTCTTGATCTGATTTACTTTTGTTAGTGTAAATGTGCAATCAAAGTGCAAACTCGCAATCAAAGATATTATTTAGCAAAATTTTACTTTAGTTTAAGCTTGCTTATTATTTAGAAATTTAATCATGTTATACTTATACACCCCACATTCCTGTTGAAGATTTATAATAAATAAGGTTTGATTGGAAGTTTTTTTGTTTTATTGGATTCCATCGTACCAGCTTCCTCGGTTTCTAGATGTAGTATATCAGAACGTTCGGCCAGTCGAGATAGAGATGTGTACAGGTTACTCACACCCAGTTTAGCGACCGGCGCACGCCGCTTACGGCTCTTCTCGTGTCCGCTGTGCGCTACTGCCAGGTTGGCCGAAATAAATATGAGACATCTCTCCCCTCTGCCACTAAATCTAAGCGAGGACGAGAAGTGTGAGTAACGAAATTGTATTGGTTGTTTGGAATACATATCCCCTCGCGTCTGGTCTCGGTTTTTTCTACCGCCGAGGAAGCAACTAGCTATTGGCCTTTTTTTTCGCATGGGAAGTCATCAAATGACTCCTCCCGCTCTGGGCGGAGCGGAAGGGAGTGTCAGACTTTTACTGACTAAAAACCATGCTGTTCCTTCTTTTGCCCTTTATGTTCCAGGGCCGCGGTATCTCTTTCGAACAGTCCCGCAGCCCTGGCAGGCATCGGCCCTTGCGGGCCCCTCATGTTTGCTGACATCTCTGAGGCGCGCGTGGAACACGAACGCGCCGTCGACACGGCCTGTCGTCATACGACGGAACGGCGAGCTAACTAGCTATTGGCCTCGCTCACCGTTTTGGGAGCAGTCAGCTCGGGTCCAAATGTGTATAGTTTATAGCCAGAAGGAATCAACAAAAGGTAGATTTCGTCGGAAAATGATTGTAAAACAACATTGTAAAATAATGAATCACAGTTTAATGTACAATAACATTTGCCGAACAAGCACAAATTAGTTTTTAATTATTTAGAGAGTATCGGACTTAACACGAAACATATATACAGGGTGGAATGGCCACCAACACACAAACGCTTGCCACGTAGTCAGAACATTATTTCGACCCCCCCCCCCCCTCCAATGATAATTTTCATCGGTAATTTAAAATAAATGAATGAAGACAAATTTCTATGTCGGTTCTGAATGATGTACTGAATAGGTGGTAAGCGTTTCAGTCGGTGTCCCTCCCACCCTGTATAATTAAGATATGAAGTCATTTGAAGATGGCAGGAAGAACATTCATACTGATATCAAGCAACGTTTGTCCACTAAGTAAATGAATACAGCCTCAATGGCACACAAAAATATATGTATTTGTTCGTATTTACAATTTTAGCGAAGGTTCCGTACATACCTCTAATAATATTAATCATGTTTTCGATTAAGGATACATTAATTTTTCATAGCAAAATAATGCATTTGAGGATATTTTGTACACATTACTATTGAAAGGCCAATATTGCAACATAATTTTCAAAGTATAATATTGCCATACAGAAAAAAATCCATGAACCTGCCTAATCTTGGAATATCATCATCATCATCTGCCTAGCCTTATCCCAACTATCTTCGGGTCGGCTCCCAGTCTAACCGGATGCAGCTGAATACCAATACTTTACATGGAGCGACTGCCTATCTGACCTCCACAACCCAATTGGTCCACTGGGTTATACGATATCCTGGGTAAGACTGGTTGTCAGACTTTCGGGCCACTGACTACCTGTAACGACTGTCAAAGATCTACAAATGACAGCCGGGACCAACGGCCTAATCTTGGAATAACAAGCATTAAATAACATTCATAAACTACAGAAGTTGTACAAGGATCTTTTGGCTCCTGGCCAAGTCAGAACTAACGCCGCCATCTTTCTTCAATATTTCACTGCACAATTTTTCAATGTTTAACATCACTCCTCCGGCAGTGTCAATCAAGCGCCAAAGTATTCTTGTAGCACTGTTATGTGAGTCTAATTCAGAAAATAAATACAGCTTGTTCGTGGAATAGATTTTCATTTTCTGTTATAACACTGTTCATTAGTAGTTTTGCAAGAAAACATGAATTTAGTCTTATTTTTCGACCAATACATACGTGCACTTAAAGCTCTGGCTAAACCAAGGCAAATTTAGAGCGGGATATGGGGCAAAATTCCCTCGCGCCGATTCTGTACTTGCGCAATAATCGAGGGACTTCTTAAATATTAACCTTTTGAACGAACACGCGTGCCCTCCACGCAAAGCCACTTCACCGCAAATACCTACAAAAAGTTTTGGAATCCAATTCCAAAACTTTATCGATAAACAATATTATTATAATATTTTTGTCTGTAATTTTCGAATATACACTACTAACATTGAAATTTTATTTAACCTCGCACTAATTACTACTAATTTATTTCGTGTTATAGTGCACCGCATTTTTGTCACATATTTGTGTCGTTGGTGTACAGGGCACGCGTTTGCTTGTCACGTGTGTGTGACATGACAATGGCGTTCAAAAGGTTAAAGCCAATCACATCCCTCGCGGGGTTCGTCTCAGTGTAGCCAGAACTTAGGTCTAATAAAAACAACAATCTTAGAATACATCGGACCTCCTTTACCATAATTATGATACTAACCCCAGGTTACTGAAAACCTCACCAAATCCTGTAAAATCTCAGTTAGATTTTGTAATTTACTAATATAAAACTCGACATGAGATTTGACCAAATATAAAATAGAATAAGATTTTGGAAACCGGCACCCTAAAGGCATTAACGCGGGTGCACACCCTGAAGGCGAAATTCAAATTTTCTTAAGTTTTTTGATTTGTCTGGCTGTATGTAGAATAAAATATGATTTGCGGAAATCTTATTTTTTTCTACTGACCTGCTAATTGCAAAAAACGTAAGAAAATTTGAATTTCGCGGGCTACCGTGGCGCTTCCCTCTAAAGATATCCGTCGCATGCGCCCGCGCCTGCTAGCGCTGCTCATACTATTTTTCAATACAGACACGCAAGCGTACACCCGCGTCAGTTTGAGCGTACGCCGTAATTCGCAATTCTAATGACGATCTCCATAATTTTGACAGTTCAACAACATCCATTGACAGCATCATTACGGTTTTCATGAACACTGATTTCAAAGCAAACAGACCAATAGATATTGTTGAATTGATTCATCTACCACCTTTCGAATACATCATGAGAGAAAAGCTTCACGCATTGAGGTAAGATGTGTTCTAAAATCCATGTGAATCCATTCAGTAAGCTAATTCTTCGACACCAAATTACAAAAGAAAATCCTAATTTTGTAAAATAACTAACAGACAAATGGAAGATGTTTAATACTATACACAGTTTTATTTCGATGATCAATTTATTTAATATTCACTTTGTTTACATGTTATATTCCGACTGGATTTTATATCTGGCTAGGTTGCATAATTAATTACTTACTAATGTTCTAATTTTTAATATACTCTACTTTTCTCAAGTTATAAAGCTAAAAATAAGCTAACAGTTGTTAATTCAGTCAGCCAATCACAGCAATTATGAGTATGACAGTTTGCTAATCAAATAATTAAATCGTTAGATTCGCCCTATCGCACCCTTTAATTGTATTGTCTCGTTCGATCACTTATACTCAAAATCGTACATATCGTGCGTATCGGAACGTTTTGCGCGACCTAAGTACGATGAAGGAACATCGAACGATTTAAACCTTACTGTTACCTAAACATTTGTCAATATCACCTAATAATGTTATCATTAAATATTAAAACAATGCAACATATTATATTGCCCCACACAAGCCACATGCTTAGATAAAAAGTAAGTAATCCTCATCCATCACCTGAGCGAACAGCTCTTCAGCTTACAAACATTTTCTCAGTAACCGGAAGCATTGCTTTAGTTTAGCGCAGCCGAAGAAAAAAGTAAGCCCAACATTACTTAAATAATTTAATTCATACAACCAAATTGATTTTGCTTCAAATTTCTTCGCTCAAAGAATAGCTGTTACAGCCTAGAGTTAAATCCAATCGGAATATAAATGAACAATTATATACACTTAAAGAAAACAAATGGATTACTGTTTTAGTTGAATACATACGATTACGCAGTTTTAACAGACACTCATCTTGATGCTAAAGGATGTAAACGGACCCTTAACGAAGCCGTCAATCAAGTACGTCACAGTGCAAAAATTATTGCTGGGAAACAACTGTTCTTTTCATAACAAAAATCTCGGTTTACCGCTCAATGTAAGATAATACTCAAAACTTTATGCAGATGCATTGAATAATACAGGGTTCATGGAGGTATCATAGCTTCCTAACTATAATAGTATAAATGCGAAAGTAAGTTTGTTTGTCACCTTTTCACGCCTAAACCACGGCATCGATCATCCTAAAATTTACCTCTTGCGATGTTGAGTGGGCCTCTAAGACCCATTTTCAAATGTTTGATTGCTGTTGATCAACCCTGTAAGGCCCATCTGTCACTGTCATCGGTTATGTCATAAATTTGCTTATAAAAACTGCATCTATCTTGCTCAAAACTTTCACAGAGTCTAGGAGAAAGAACAAGAGAGATATACTGCCTCTGTCCAAGTTATTGAAGAGCGCGCGAAAATCCGGCAAAGTACCCCACAAATAAAGTGACGTTGTCAGGTGTACAGAATCGGACATAGGGACCTTTCATCTCGAAAAAATGGACTGTTACCCGAGGAAAACAACAATAACGTTCTTATGGTAATAAATGGCGCCACGTGTCTCTCGAATCATGATTGAATTATATTTTAAACAAGCAGAGTACAACCTGAATTGTCAAATTCTAAATTAACGCGAGCGAAGCCGCGGGCAAAAGCTAGTTCAAAATAAAAGTATAACATTTGAAACACCGCACGCAAAATACGCGCATTGGACGTGGAGTTGCGGACACCAGCCCGTTATACAATACAACATTTGAAACAAAAAAACGTGTGAACCTTCAATATCTCCATAACTAGAAGGTTCCCAGGTATGGTCAAGAACGAAAAAATATCGCATAGGGGGGGGAACACGTGTCGTCCGGCTTCGTTAAGGGTGTTTTTACACCCTATACATATAGCTAAAGGTCAACTAAAGGTAGAATTCCGAATGCGACCGGAACCGCTAACTGTAGCGACACGCTTCCGAAGATTGCGACTGTACCGCCTGTTGTCATTTTCAGAGTTACATACACAGGATGTTTGGTGCATCGTTTGCCAAATTGAACGGGCCGACATGAGGGTCTTTTGCTGTCTCTTCAGCCCCAATAACTCATCCATGACAATACGGAAAATTTTTAATATAACCACAGACACCAAACTTCCTGTAGAACCAGCTGTGGCGATGCGTTCTGTCTTTGCGTTTAGGTTAGCGCTTCCACTACGGTAGGGATCACCTTCCGAATTGTAGCTTCATATTATGATCGTTGTTATTTCCTTATAACCATCACAAGCTTACATAAGATTTGAGAAACGATTTATTGAACAGAGATTCGATTTGGTTTTCAGAAGCCAGAAGTAGGAGAATGGTGTAGTTCTAAGATAGTTTTTACATCAATTTGTCCAGGCGCGGGTCGCCAGTAAAATATAATGAAACTTTTTTCATATATGATGACGAATAGTAATCCTACCTACGATACAGATTCTGTACACATTAAGACAGTATTCCATTTGTTTCCTACCGTGCCAGTCCGTGGCTCATCCAGGGGGGAGAAGTGCGGAAAGAAACGAGAGGGGAGGGTTGGAGGCAGTTCACCATCATGTTGGATCCAGGTTCGTGCTTAATGTCTTCAGCTGCTCTAGTCCTGACAGGAGCTCTCTGTAAAACAAAGACATTTCTGTTTAAAAAAAAATAGAAGTACCTACAAAACTTGACTAAAAGAACATCAAATACCTACCTACTTGCTTTATTTTGGATTCACAAATTGAGCATTACAAAGTAATAATATAATAAAGTAAAATAGAATATATTCTATTTCAACTAATACAGGGTGTAAGGGTCAGCCCTCCGCAGACTGGTGGGGTGTATTCAGCATAGCATTCTAAGATGACCAGAACAAGAAATTATTTCCCGAACGTTATGGGAATCCAATAAATTTGATTTCTTTTATTTCCTCATACGCAATGTATCGTTACCGTGGCAAAACGCACGTAGCGAACTGCAAGCGCGACGACGAGTTCGATGAACTCTGTAGCCAGGCAGGAAGTGAACAGCTGATTTCACGCGTCGTTCGCTAGAGTATTTCAACATCCATTGTTGGATTTTTGATTTTAGCCGTTTTATTCACATACATGGAGTGCTGCGTTCAGAGAATGTAATTTTACATTGAAATAAAGGAATAGTAAGTGAAAAAAACGATAAAAAATGAAAATGTTCCTGAGAAAATTCCATTGGAATATGATTCACAATAAGGAGCTGAATACACCCTATCAGTTGTCAGCGAAGGGCTGTCATTCATAAATGAACTGAGACTACAACCATAATGTTAAAGAAGATAATTAAGTTAATGATAGACAATTATTTCACAAGGTGTCAAACTATTTTCATTTTATTATGATGTGCAGTACACCAATTACTTCTTTACTTGATTAGCCCTGCAAATGGTGTTACGGGCCGTGTGGTACGGTGGAGGTAGTGTTTGTTCAGTTTTTCTCTGACTTTACATTATTGTCAAAACGTCGTTGTAAGGTTGCTGTGCTGTTAAGTTGTTGCCAAAAGTCTGTCAAAACCACTGCACGTCCGCACTTAGCTACGTGGGTTACCTGAGCGAGGTCTGCACGCCCGCACCTAGCTACGTGGGTTACCTGAGCGAGGTCTGCACGCCCGCACCTAGCTACGTGGGTTACCTGAGCGAGGTCTGCACGCCCGCACCTAGCTACGTGGGTTACCTGAGCGAGGTCTGCACGCCCGCACCTAGCTACGTGGGTTACCTGAGCGAGGTCTGCACGCCCGCACCTAGCTACGTAGGTTACCTGAGCGAGGTCTGCACGCCCGCACCTAGCTACGTAGGTTACCTGAGCGAGGTCTGCACGCCCGCACCTAGCTACGTAGGTTACCTGAGCGAGGTCTGCACGCCCGCACCTAGCTACGTAGGTTACCTGAGCGAGGTCTGCACGCCCGCACCTAGCTACGTAGGTTACCTGAGCGAGGACTGCACGCCCGCACCTAGCTACGTAGGTTACCTGAGCGAGGTCTGCACGCCCGCACCTAGCTACATGGGTTACCTGAGCGAGGTCTGCACGCCCGCACCTAGCTACGTAGGTTACCTGAGCGAGGTCTGCACGCCCGTACCTAGCTACGTAGGTTACCTGAGCGAGGTCTGCACGCCCGCACCTAGCTACGTAGGTTACCTGAGCGAGGTCTGCACTCCCGCACCTAGCTACGTAGGTTACCTGAGCGAGGTCTGCACGCCCGCACCTAGCTACGTAGGTTACCTGAGCGAGGTCTGCACGCCCGCACCTAGCTACGTAGGTTACCTGAGCGAGGTCTGCACGCCCGCACCTAGCTACGTGGGTTACCTGAGCGAGGTCTGCACGCCCGCACCTAGCTACGTAGGTTACCTGAGCGAGGTCTGCACTCCCGCTCCTAGCTACGTAGGTTACCTGAGCGAGGTCTGCACGCCCGCACCTAGCTACGTGGGTTACCTGAGCGAGGTCTGCACGCCCGCACCTAGCTACGTGAGTTACCTGAGCGAGGTCTGCACGCCTGCACCTAGCTACGTGGGTTACCTGAGCGAGGTCTGCACGCCCGCACCTAGCTACGTGGGTTACCTGAGCGAGGTCTGCACACCCGCACCTAGCTACGTGGGTTACCTGAGCGAGGTCTACACGCCCGCACCTTGCTACGTGGGTTACCTGAGCGAGGTCTCGGCGACCAGCGTGGCCCGGCGCAGGCCGGACGCGGCGGCACCCTGCACGCCGCGCAGGGAGCGCACTTCCTCCTGCGACGCCGCCAGCTCCTCCTGCACACGTTACACTTCAATCTAAACTACATGCACCGATTGCAGTGGTAAGTAGATGCCCAGACCTCGAGCGAGTGCTCTGTAGGTAAACCTATCGACCGATCGCTCGTGTACTCGGCATTACATAAGGCTACGAAAAGAACATTTCCGTATCTGCAGCGTCGAGAGACGGTAGTACTGACCAGATTGAAAGCGCCAAGAGTGTGTTGTAAGGAAAATGTTTGGACCACAGACCGCTTTCAAAGCTGTCATTTTCTATAGCTGACAATGCTTCCTCTAGCAGCGGCCGCTAAGGCGTCTCCGAGCTTTGCGGTGCTATATTTCGACAAATAATCATATTCAATAACTGTCTGTTCAAAAAAAATAATGCTACTGGGTTTAATAGTATTGGGTAGAGAATAATTTTGCAAAACTAATTAATGGTCAAAACAGTTGATTTGAATATAACTCATGACAAATCTAAAAATTGACTAACCTTTAATTTCTTAATTTGATTCTTCAATCTAGCTATAGTTGATTCAGCCTCCGCCGCCCGAGTCTGGAAACATTTATATTCTAATATAATGTAATCTATACAAACAAATAAAATTGATGTGTCTGTTTGTGCACGACATATGCACATGCGGAATAATATATTATGCATATGAAAGTACTACGGTACTTTAATTTAAAAAAAAAAAAACATTATTTTAATTTTTTTGTCTGTCTGTTCCCGTTAATCTCCGAAAAGGCTGGACCGATTTTGCCGGGACTTTTATTGGCAGATAGAGATAGCTGATGTTATAAGGAGTAACTTCGGCTACTTTTATTTTAGAAAAAATATTGGAGTTCCGTGCAAAAAAAATCCTTGAAGCTTTTACGAAAATCCAATCCAAATAGAGAAGTAATATTTTTATAATAATTTCACGCGGATCAATGTCGCGGGGCACAGCTAATCTAATCTATAATCTTTTTAATGTTTTCGGTGCATCTAGCGTTGGACGCCCACGCTGCGCTTGCCGATACGAAGTCTGAATTCCAGGACATACAATAAGCAAACGTTTCAACAAAACTGGGAAAAAGCTAGACAAATGATGAGATTGGATTGCTATCACTCACTGTGGCTTCAGTGAGACTGTTCTCCGCCCTGTCCGCAGCGGCGTCCAGCTGCCCCGCGAAGTCCCGCTCGGTGCGCCGCGCCTCGCTGCGGCGCGCGCGCAGCTGAGCGCCCGCCGCGCGCGCCGCCGCCGCCTCGGCGCGGAGCAGCGCGTTGCTGGAGCGAGCCTGCGACAGCTCCTCCTCCACGTGCGATCGACGGGAGCGCTCCGCGAATAGCTCACATCTGTACATATGAAAATCATTTCTGAACGTGCTAATAGATATATAACTGACCCGCACGGAAGAAGAACTAAGAACTTCTAATATTATCTTAATAGTACATTTTGATACAAGTGGAGAAACTTTGTTATTGCAGCCGAGGCGGGATTCACACTCGAGCCGCAGGCGAGGCTGTTATGGAGCCAAGAACTGCAGTAACAAATGCCCAAGCGCCAAAATTGAACGAACTGTTACGAATGCGCAAGAGCGCGATGGAAGAGGCGACACGCGGGGAGTCGACAGGCGACATTTCGACGTGCTGTTACTTTTGACAAGTTGCAAGGTAATTTTAATAATCTCGTTAAAGTTGTTTATGTACACAGTCAACATAAATATTTAACCAAAAAGTTTTAAAAAGCCATTAAATCCGTCACTTTTAGCCAGTAAGTATTGAAAGAATTTCTTAGCGTTATGTGTTACTGGGGAGTTCAGATGGCTTGGAAATCGACTGCTTTTTCTTGTCTTTTTATTAAAAATCAACTATTCTTATGAGATGAAAAGTAAAAACCACTGCAGCGTAAAGATATTTTTCCAACTCAATTAAATCATTTCTCACCTCCCTTTTTAATTAGGTATTAAGAAAGCATTTAACATAATTAACACAAACCCGTGCCAATACGACAGACCATCATTAGCAACCATTGCACGTGGCGAGTTGGTTAGGAAATGGCGGCGTCACGTCACGAATAAAATTGTTTACATGAGCGGAATAATATACCAAAGGAACATCCGGATCGAATGGTTAAAAGTTTAAGCAGCAACCTAACAGCAGCCTTATTAGAACGTAAGTAAGGATCACTATTATTTTAACGGACTTGTCAGCGGCAGCTTCGACGATGCGCTCGGCAGCACGCTCTACGTCTTGCTAAAGGACTGTAGACGTTTCCAGCCAATACGCTTCCGAATATAGTTTTCTGAGTTTACCGTGGATGTTTATACTGACTCATCCACTGGATAGTCTACACAAATCTGTATGTTACTCTTCTCATGTGATCTGACCTGACCCTGATTATGTCTGAACTTTAAAAGAGACGTTTGTTTCGGTGTTTCTCATCAGAGCAGTCGGATAGAAAACTTCAATCTCATCTAGTTCTAAACTAGGGTAATTTATTTAGGTACTACCGATACCGGCTGACTGACTCAGGGCATATGGGTGAAAAGTGGTCTACCGTCAGTCAGTTAGTACGATGTGTTAAATTATTTTTAAACCAATGCATAGAAATAAATAACTACGTACTTAGCGTTCATTCCCACAAGTAGTTTTTTGAGTTCACTGAACAAAATTCAGTCATGATATTTACAAAAATAAAGTTTTCCCACGCTTCTTCTCTTGTCGTGTATATAAAACGCATCGATGTGTAAATTATCGTAAAGATTTTTCAAACTAAGGGCTTTTCATTTTGTCGAATATCACGTGTACGCATAGTGTGTTTGCAATTGTTAATGTTAATTAAAACAGGTCAATTATAAGTTAAATATACTGTTACAACAATGTAAAATATTAGAAGATGCCACAAATGCATGCATGATGACATGCATGATTTGCATGATTTTGATGGGTTCACTATCCATTTGCATAAAATGTTAAGACCTAATGTAACTTAGCATAATTTTGTTTGGCATAATTATATTTTCGCATAATATAATTACGCATAACAGCTTACGCATACTTTTTTAAGCATAATTTCTCTAACCATAATAATGATGAAGCATAATATTCTAAAGCATAAATTTATTAAGCATAAAGTTCTAAAGCATAACTTTTTTTATACGCCCTAGCTTTTTTGCCCGAAGAGGATAATTATACCAATTTATTTCGACGATTGGAAAAAAGCCATATCTCCTGAATCTATAATATGGTAATAAATAACATATTAATATAATATACCGTATTGAACAATTTTGTGGGTTTTTTTTTCGCTGTAGGAAGCATGAAGCAAGCAAGCATACAGCATGCAAGCAAGCATACAGCATGCAAGCAAGCATGCAAGCAAGCATGCAAGCAAGCATGCAAGCAATCATGCAGCAAACAAGCAAGCATGCAGCATCAAGCAAGCATGCAGCATGCAAGCAAGCATGCAGCATGCAGCATTCAAGCGAGCATGCAACATGCAGCAGGCAGGGTTTCTGTCACGGCTCCGGCGCTGCGGGCCTCCGGCGGCCCCACGCGTGCTAATCGCCGCAGACGGCTTTCGCTCACCACCGCAGCTTCGGCTTGTTGGCCGGCTTCGCCGGCCAGCCTCAGCCGCGGCGCCTCGCTCGCAGCCACCTGCTCCTCAGCCCGCGGGCCGCCTCGCCCCTACGCGCCTACGCGATTTTAAATTACACTCTAGGGGTAGGACAAACAAGACTACGTGGAGTCGGTTTTGCAGCAATTCGGTTCTGTCACTAACTTTTGTTGCACAGCATATTAAATTTTTAACCAACAATATTTTGTATGCCTAAATATTATTATGCTAATAGTCATTAGGCCTACTAACGTTATGCGAATCATATTTATGCCAAAACAAATTAGTCTTTAAGATGATTATGCCAACATAAAATGTATGCCTAAAAAAATTATGCCGAAGTATTATTATGCCAAAACAAATTGTGCCAAAATCGTTATGCCGAAGTATATTAGGACAAAGAACATTATGCGAAAAGAAGGGATCCCTTTTGATGTCATCAAATAAAAGAATCACAGAAAACCCTAACAAAAACATCCATCAAAAGCATCCTTTTCTAAAATTGTGCCGTATAATGCAAGCGTTATCGCGATTAGTCCAGACGGAGGTCTTCAATCTAAGACAAGACACGCACCTGGTCTGTTCCAGCTCAGCTATGATCTGGCGCATCTGCTCGTCCTGGTGTTCGGGTTCCGGCGACGTCCGGCCCGGGTGCACCGGCAGGAAGTCCGGCAGACACATGGACTCCGCTCCTGAAATACATTCAAACTCCAATACATCACACCTGTATTTACTGAAAAGTTAGGCAGAAGGATATCTAATGATTACATAACATCAAAGGCGCCTACGACGCGAGTGTACCCTAACATGGCCCCAACTGAAAAAGATGGAACACCCTACGGGTCGGGAATAGAACACAAAACCCCACGCTCACCTGTCGCGGTTACGAATGCTACTTATGCTATACACGTTTCATCCCATTCTCCTCTGTCAACGCTAGCTACTCCTTTTTCTTTCATATATCATTAAACCACCAAATGAAGCAATGACTTTACGTGTGTTATCATAGAAAAGATTTGAATACAACACTTCTAAAAACTTCAGGAAATGAGCTGTCAACTGCGTGTTTTTTTCATATTTTAGAAATATCTGACACGCATTCAACAGCTGTTTTGATAGCTGTGAAAGGGGGAAATAGAAAGGTTAATTTAAGTTTAATGGGCCGTCTATCCTGGCGGGAATCACGTCACTCAGTGCTGCACCAGTCAGTCCCCTAGTACAGACCATCCTAATTATTGCATTCTGTACAATTTGATGGCAACCACATGTTCCACGATGACTCTTTTTTGTTTAAACTAAGGGTATTTAAGTTTCGAGGCTGTAGGTTCAAAACTTCAAATCCGGGCAATTACTAATGTTAATTTTTAGGGTTCCGTACCCAAAGGGTAAAACGGGACCCTATTACTAAGACTTCGCTGTCTGTCTGTCTGTCTCCAGGCTGTATCTCATAAACCGTGATAGCTAAAAGCTGAAATTTTCACAAATGATGTATTAACTATTGCCGCTATAACAACAAATACTTACTACAAATTAAAAAAAAATATATATTAAGGGGGGGCTCCCATACAACAGATATGATTTTTTGCCGTTTTTATAGATAATGGTACGTAACCCTTCGTGCGCGAGTCCGACTCGCACTTGGCCGGTTTTTTTAATTATTTTTTGTGCTTTCTAAGTTTATCTTAGACATCTCTGACATCGGTGAAACTTCGTGAGGAAAGATGGACTTTAATGAATGCCTCCTGAGCGTGCGTATTGATCAATGCTCGGACATTCTATACATATATAAGACGAGACCTTTTTTCTGCAGTGGGGAGTATTGAGTCCCTCTATGACCTCGATGTTTTAAATAAAATGCAGTAACTCGGTGTAGTGACGGACGCTGCCAGAGGCGGCAATATCAACTTTATCCAGAAGCCAAGCGTGTCATCGTTTACTCACATTATGAAACAAATGATGTATGGAAACTGACGACTTTGAAGACATTCACAGTGCCTAGATTTTAAATCAGTAACGGTGAATTTTTCTCAGTTGACAAGACGCATGTTCCATACATTTTGACCGTGTTTTTTTTTAATTACCGATGAGAAATTTCTATGTGGAGGGGTTCGGAATGAGTACATAATTCATGGTATTCGTTTCGGCGTTGATGTCTCTTCCACCCTGTATTTATTAGACACCTCTGTCAGCCCCTTCATGAATATAGGCGTCAAGTATTGCCGATTGTGTGCTCAATTTGAATTACACACGCTGACCTTTAGCGATATTCGCATTTCGATTTGTTAGGTTTTTGTAAACAATAGGAAGAGCAGTGCCCCTGGTGGTATCAGGCCCTACCTACGTGCTGTAGGTCGTGGGATCGACAACAGGCAGGCACATTACTTTGTGTAATTTATTTGATCACCACTGCTCTCAAAACAGTTCTAGAACCGAAGATCCGTAGACATGAGGTTTCCCGCAGCCCACACTGAGCCCGCGCAGTGGTTTAAGGTGGACGCACATCTAGACGCGACGCAGGAGCCGTACGCCCGTTGTCGTGTATGGAGTAAGTACTAGAGATTGTGTGTACTTTAAAACTGTCCCTTTTATCGAACACAACCACGATTTATATACGAAATGAAATAATTAACCATGTTAATTTATTTGTCAGTATTATCCGAATACCAGCTGAAGTTCAAGTGAAATGAACCACCGATTGATGAATATAAATACACCGTATTATGTGATAATTGAATATTGATCCATTACAATAATGTTTGTCTTTAAATGGCACAGTTCAGAATGTGTGACCGAATTTTAACAGAGTCAAAAAGCTAAACGCGTTTTCAGTTTTACATAATCCGCTCCACCTAGTTTTTTCCAATTTGTACCAATTAATTTATCTATCAAAAACCACACAGTATTAACTATTTTCTTTAATACTATTTTACGTGGCTAAAGTTTAGATGCCTGTCACATTTTCATGAATAAAACTAAACTGGTTTTGACAGAATTTAGTAGAGCTTAAACACCCGTGTCTATAAAAAAGTCTAAGTGATTACTTGGGCAAACTTATGATACAATTTTTATTATTCTGTAGTTTAGTAACTGCTTGAATTAAGTTAGAACTGTCAAAAATTAGAATTCTTAGCTTTGCTTTCTTTGACGGTTCTTATTTCAATTTATTCATTAAATTCTGTCTATTGCATAAAAATGGTTGCATAAGTAATTACTTACGTCAACTTGTCTATAGATACCAGGCCCCTAGGGTAAGAAAGGATAAAGCACGTTAGTTTAACACGCTTTACAAATCAACTCATTCTTGGGTGTTTGTATGGGAAAATCAGAGCTTCCCATAGTCCAAGTTTCTGAGAAAACTAAGTACCTACCTTTCTCCTAAGACAGCCCTTATGAACCATTGAAGTAAAATCGTAATAGTATTTCAGAATAACCAACTTTAATAACAGTAATTAGTTAAAGTATCCCTGGTCCTAATCACATGATTAAGATGCTAGTTGAATTGAGAGAAATCACATGAAGGGCACAGGAGATAAACATGCAATGTCACACAGACAATTAACTGAGAAATTGCTAAATTAGTTTTTTGATCCTTGAAAAAGCGTACATTAAAGCTCGAAATAAAATAAATAATATTTATTTCTAAAGGAAATATATTTGTCTTGCGTGTGTAGTACAAAAAACCCTTTTCTTACTTATATTTATTGAGTTTGAGAAAAAAAATTGAACAACCTCAGAAAATACAGTATGAAATAGTATTAGTTTAAGCTTCACCTATATTTTATCCGTGGGAAGTATTGCTTAGCTTTTGGTCCACAAAACTTGGACATTGCTTGTTATTGCACTGTATCAATATTTTTCTATGAAGATTACTCCGTGACTGTGCATTTTACTGCAAAGTGTGTTTTGGTGTTTCATTCTACTTTACACTATACAATGGTATAGCCAGGGTGTCTAAAATGGCCGCTTCAGCAGAATCATAATAGGATAATAATATGAATTACGTTTAAATTCGTAAAATGGTTACAAGGTGACAATTCATAAGTAGGTACGTCTATTATGATTCTGCTAAAGCGGCCATTTTAGA
This sequence comes from Eurois occulta, assembly GCA_950022335.1. Lineage (NCBI taxonomy): Eukaryota > Metazoa > Arthropoda > Insecta > Lepidoptera > Noctuidae > Eurois > Eurois occulta. The sequence goes on from OX465496.1 coordinate 2,534,441, forward strand.
CCCCCGTTCTAAAAGCGTAAAAATGTGAATTTGCATGTTCTTCCCCTGTGTCGTTCACATGCAATGCGACCGGTCAATGTGGCGACACTTCCCCCAAGTGTCGCCACACTTCCCCTGATGATGATAATGACATGCATGGCAGAATATTGCTAATTGATAATGTAAATTTGGATTTGTAAGCAAGGAATAAGGGAACATTTCCTATCAACATGAATGTATGTATATATATAGGATTTTATAGGTATGTATATGCGTATGTAATGTATGTATTACGTATATTATATTGTAAGTTTAGTTTATAAAATTAATTAATTTGTGAATGTTATTGCACCATAAGTATACCCTCTTCTGCAAAAGTCGCAGTCAAAATTAGGTTTGCTGTAAGAAAACCCAATTCTGGGTTAAGCTCACCATTGTACCTATGCTATATTATTGCAATTTGTGTGTAAATTTGTTATTTTGTGTGCAATAAAGATTGAGAATAGCTTCTACACGAGGCACAATAATCTGCCAAATTTCTTTAATAGATTTCCAACTAAAGTATTCAGATAAAGATTCATTAATGACTCTGCCCTGGAGTGTAAATGTGGTGCTGTTCTACAAACGATGGGGCACTTAATATTGTGTCCTGTTGTTTGTTCGCTACAGGAACTGATGGACGCTACTGAAAGCGCCAAACTAGTAGCTCAGTTTTGGGCTGATACAATTTAGATAACCATCGATACGCTATGAAGAAGAACTAAAGTATTAGGTTTAAGGTGAATGCTCCAACCAGCCCGCGAAATTCAAAATTTCTTGCGTTTTTTTGCAATTTGCAGGCCAGTGCTAGGTTGTATGTTGATTAAAATATTATTCGCGGCTGTAAGACGTATGTAGTTACAGAATTCTAATCATCAAAATCACCAATACAACCCTCCAAGTTCATAAAGGCGTAGGAACAAAAAGAAAACAGAAAAAGTCATTCCTACAGCTTTATGAACTTAGAGTGTTTTATTGATGATTTTGATGATTATAATTCTGTAACTACAAATGTCTTACAGCCGCGAATAATATTTTAATCAACATACAACCTAGCACTGGCCGGCAAATTGCAAAAAACCCAAGAAATTTTGAATTTCGCGGGCGGGGTTGGAGCATTCCCCTTAAGGTTGATTGGGAAATTTTTTTTCTAATTAGTTTCGGGTAGCTTGATGTGCTGGCATCTGTATATATCATGTCGTTTTTATAAGATTGTAAAAAGATTTGTACATGGTCTATACTTAGGAACAAATTTCTAGCAACTATTTCGTTTAGTAATACTATTTCATTTAAATCTAACATCATAACTATAGAATACTAATACCGTTGTCACCGGACATTATTTGAAAGTACAAAGAATTCATTATAAATTCATAATGAGTAAGCTGTGCGGAATAATTAGTTATTTGTGACATACACACTTATTGAACTGATATTGTCATTAAGGTAAAAGTGCCACGGTAGCCTGCCGAAATTCAAATTTTCTTACATTTTTTGCAAAAAACATAAGAAAATTTGAATTTCACGGGCTACCCTGACTGACTGAAGACTGTCTATGGTTGATGCTGAGGGAAGAAGAATATGTCAGAGCATTTCACTTTATTATGAATGCATACTTGATCTTGCCTCCGGCTTTGCTTGCAAAAACTTAAAACCCCATTTTCAACCATTCACGGTTGACTGGTAATGCTGTTTATTGAACTGTGAATTTCCTAATTTGAATAGCTAAGATCCAGTCGTCCTCACATACTACATAACGCTATTCTAATGCAACTTTATAGATTTAGCCAGGGTAGAATAAAATAAGTAAAGGTTTTCACTCACCAGCATTAGGAGGGAGATCCAAGGGGAACGTACTTCTTGGAGACACATTCCTTCTGTCTGCAGGGTTCACAGACTCCGTCAGATCCAGGCTCAAGTGTGGGGGCAGGTCCAAGGGCAGGGCAGGTCCTGCTGCCTCTGAGCCCGGCGGCAAGTCCAGTGGCATCCCACTACCAGACTGTCCAGCATCAGAAGTTGATGCTGCTCCCATGTACTCTTCATAAGCATACCCCCTTCCACCATAATTACTGTTGTTCCTCCTACCCAAAGAGGAAGAGGATCCCGCATTGAAACTAGTATTAAACGTAAAGTCCGGTAGGTTATCCAAATCAACAGATATTGGACCATTAAAGTTCAAATATGCCTGCTCCACTAATATGTGATCTTGCACAAAATCTGGTAATGAGGGCATCCCTAGAGGCTCCGAAGCCAAATTTGGTCTGTGATAAAAGGGCACGTCATTATTGTCCGTGTAAAAGTTATGCTTAGAATCAGAGTTATCCACTACACTAAAAGGTACTTCTACGGAACTACTTGAGGATGTGTTGTCACTTATACGATGGCTGCTGCCGTCGCTAGTCTTGTCTTTGGCTTGGGAGTCGGTCGAGCGGGGCTTGTCCCGTCTCGAGTCGGCGTGCACGTCTATCTTGGTCGGCGAGTGCTGTACGGTGTTCGCGTACACTTTCGGACGGGCGCCTGTGTTTTCATACGTCGAGTTACCCGGCAACGACAGATCCCGCTTCAAAAAATGCCGAAACGAAAACGGGTTCTCATCTTTCCGCGTCGCCCCCGTAGACTCTGCAAGAAAAACGAACAGTCGACGAGGAATGCCTTTATATTTAGGACAAAAAACAACTTCGTAAACTCACTGGAAGAAGAACTTTTCGCCTCCGTAAGCGATGCGTCACCATTTTCATTACTATTGTACTTTGCTTCTTCGATACCTAAGTCTGGTTTCGCTGCATTTTGTTCATTTTCCTGCAAGGGTTCTCCGTTATTCGTATTTTGAGGCGAATTCTTATTCGAAACACCATCCTCGTCCTCCGCCATGATAATGAAAAATGACAATTGTCGAACACGATCAGAAACGACGATATTATTCTAATTTTTCGTTCAGAAATTACTCCAATGATTTACTTGACTTGCTAGAGTAAAAAACCATATCCGAGCCATGCTGTCATGTTGTTAAAAATATAATGTAAAACCGTAAAATATGTACATTTACAGAATTATAATATAATCTTTATTGAAAAAAGTGAAAATACATTTTACACTTATCACAATATAGATCACGTCCCAATATATATAATATACACTTATAATAATATACATATATTTATAAACATAATAATCTTGTAACGTTAATTGTTGTTAATCTTTGAGAACCTTGTTTACCAAGAGTTCTAAGGAAGAAGAGTAGGTACTTATAATTTATCCTAGACATTAGTATTACTGCCACCGTGCCACGAAACTGTGTTCTCCCATTTTTTTATTGTAATATCTAGTAAGTAAACATTTTTGTAGTAGTAACGTATTTTGCCAGGGCTGTGGGACTGTTCGAAAGAGATACCGCGGCCCTGGAACACAAAGGGCAAAAGAAGGAACATGGATGGCTTTTAGTGAGTAAAAGTCTGACACTCCCTTCCACTCCGCCCAGAGCGGGAGGAGTCATTTAATGATTTCCCATAACAAAAAAAAAAAAAGTAGTAACGTATTTGCATAGGTGCAAGTTATGTTTTCATTGCCTCCGCAGGCAAGACTAAATGCCGCCCTTAATAAGGTTAAGGGCGGTATTTTGCCTTACCTTGTCGCAATTGATGTCGTTATCCCGGCTGGCTAGTTCGCGCTATGATTTCGCTCCCGACCTGAGTATATGTATAAACAAGCTCTTTGACAGACATAGGTACGGTTCTGATCCAGCCGGACCCTTGCTGTCCTCCCCCAGCGACGTCATAAGCCGAAGGTCGTACCCTACAGGGGGTGTCCTTAGCATGTAGTCGCTTAGTTTTTAAGTTTTTTGCCCCTGGCTGGGGGTTTAAACTCAAAGCACCCACAGGATAGTCCGGTTAAGGAGACGACCACCTCTTAGGTTTACCTGCGAGATACGATTCACTAAAAAATGGGTATCGGAAGATATCGTCATCACCATCATCAACCTACAGTAGGTAGTCCACTGCCGGACATAGGCAAAGACAATCAAAGTAGACCTTAAATCTCTTTGTAAAACTAGGTCTCTGCAATACACACCCTTAAATCCGATTCTTGGCAATTCTTGACTTTGACTCTGCCGGCTCTTCAATACGTATTCGATCCCTCAGACAAATATAGCCATAGCTAGCTGAGTGACCTTGAATTTACGGACCCGTAAGTAATAACAGGCAGGACGCACTAATCGAAGATCTTAGTATTTGGCTCTGTCGAATACGCGACGAGGAAACTCGAAGCTTGCCAAACGCTGCGCAACCTAGCTGAATTATTCTATTGGCCTCCCTCTCAAATTTTAGTATGTAGGTAGGTACCTACGTAGCTTTACTCAAACAACCTCGAGAGGGCCGCCATTGACAACAATCGGTTTAGTGGTGACGTTCGTAGAACATGGCCTGAGTTTAGTCCACGTCATGCAGCGATTCATCCAACATGACGATGGCATCTGTAGGTACATCTCAATTAAGTTCACTGACGGTAGACCACTTTCAACCTTATTACCTACTTAGGGGATATAGCAGACCGTCAGTGAACTCGGTAGTACAATATGACCATTTTAAGTGTACAGTTCAAGGTGGCGCTGCTTGTCTAATAAAAATCCATCGACATGTCAAACTTGGTACATTTATTTTAGTTCAGTGTTTTCCCGCCTGCACAGATAAGTTGGTTGAAGTGTACCTACTCTCCGTTGATGTTCTTTCTCCATCACATTTTTTCAGTTATTTTACCTCTGAAGTCTGACAGCAATAACCTAACAACAGCCTTTTCGCAAGGAAAATAAAGATCACTGTCACAACTTTGAAAGACTTGTCATCGACATCAATAACGACCTTATTGAAAGTCGAAATACATAATTTTTGCTCATTTTACTCAAATAAAACCATAGAATAAAGAGAATGTTTTATTACATCTAGTATAAGGCTCCTTTTTAACCATTCCATATATTGTACAATACCGAAATGATTCGCTACGTACTTTACAACAAGTAAGTATTATTAAAAATAATAACAGTGGGATTTATTAATAAAATAACACAAAATAAATTCGTTAACAATAAATGCATTACTTTTTACACTACAATATAATAAGTAGTAGTATTAAGTTTTTTATTATAAAAATAGTGAAATAATTTCAAAGATTCTGAGCATAGGTATAGTTCTTTAAGCATCACACCTTTATAAAGATTTAATAAAGTATAAAATGTTTTGACGAATTTATTACATAGTTCAATACGGATAGACCAAAATCGATGTTGAATAACTTAGCAAATATTACTAGCAAGATTCACAGATCGCCTTATTAGCGCATTTTTTGTACATTTATGCCAAATAAATGTATTGAAAATAAGGTTTATAATCGTATGACATGCTTGCTTACATTCGCGTAGATTAATATGGACATTATTCGATCTTATATCATATTCACATTACTTACTATGCAACACTAACTTGACTTTGTAAAGTCATGGTGCTATCTGTGAATCTTGCCTGACTGAGTAGGTAGGTATCCTTAAAGGTAAATAAGTTAATTTCGATCTAACCGATTTTTTAACATTAAATAGGGAAATCTAATACTAATGGATACTGGAAATATAAACCGGCAAACTCCATCGGTCAACAATGTTTCACATGTCTTACATCCACTATAAATTATTTAATGGAATCCTTGAAATATTTTGGCTAAGACCCAAGTAACTACAATAAAAGTGAAATTACCACAGTAACATTAACCAAAATTAATTTAAAAATTAATTTGGCACAGGTTACAAACAATATGAAAACGGTAGCAATTCACATAAAAAATAACCTTTTATACTTTAAACTGAACTTTTAAAAAGGTGCAATGGGGAAGGTCGGTCAAAGCTCATTGTAGATGGCGTGACCATAGCTAAGTCCCAATCTGACCAATCAGGTCAAACCATTTTGAAATCTAAAATGACGTGACATTGACAGATTTTCAACTAATGGCGATGTTTGGAACTAGCTACGCTAGCGCCATTAGTTTTACAGTTAGGTACCATTACCCATTGCGTTGAAATCTGTACGTTACTCCAACTTTATTAATAGTATTTAGCTTGTATATGTGCAATTTCTGGCACATAAGTTAGTAGGACTTTAATCCAATATTAATTGTTTTTCAAATAAATAAATGGCACTGTTCGATGTTAGAAGAGTTAATATACAATCAATTAATAGTTAATAAATGATACACATGTAAACTGAATATATTACATTAGTTTTTACTGATATTTAGCAGGGTTACAAGAAAATAGATTTTTTTTTAACATTGATTGACATATTACACAAATATGTTACAGATTATATGCCTACAATGGTATGACACAAATACATAAAGTTACTAACTGAAATGACAATAATTATTATAAAAAAATGGTTCGGTATAAAGGATTTTTTAATAATTTTATGTTTAACGGAATCGTGATAAAATAATGAACAGAATTTAAAATCTAGAAAATCATTTTCTTTGCCTTAATTTCTCAAATTTTAGGAAATAGAAAAGAAATTGAAAAAGTAATCAGTCTTTAGGTTATTTAGGAAGAATAATTTATAATGGATTATTTTCGTAAAAATACTTATTTAATATATTACTGGATTTTAATGTGGCTTGAAAATAAGGTGCCTATAATGGTACAAGATGAGAAGAAATGCTTCTTCTTGTTCTTGTTCCGAAGATATTAAATTTTTGATTTAACATTTGACTTGTTACAAAAAGAGTGAACACAAAAATATCACAAGATAAACAATGTAGTCAACTAAAAAGAAGAAAAAACAAACAAATAAGTTCTAAAACAAGACTAAAATTTCGAGATCATAATCTCATTTGATTGCACGTAAAATTTCGATTGGCTTCATAATTCATTAAATACAAGCAAACTCATAAATAATCATAAGTATTTCATTTTTGTTCCCAAAAGTTTTTTCGAAAAAGAAGAAACTCCTTAAGAAAACAAAGTTTTTCGAAGTAACCACACTTATAGACGCGAACCCGGCTTGAGCAGGTCATAAAAAGCTTTAGATTAATACAATTAGAGTGGTCACTACTTTAGTCTGGTTACAATATTAGTAGTGACTTTATTATACATAGAAACTAAACAATAAAGGTAATGTACCTATTTATAATAAAAAATAGCCACGCTACCGAAGATGTACATACATGTTCATAACAATATGTACATTAATACTTTACATGCTCAACATTGCTTTTCGCGATGATACTTTAGTCTCAATCATCATAAGAATAAACTGCCAAATATTTTTTTTTAGAAATACATTGCATTAGGCATCAAAATAATGTGTACTGTCACAAGCAAAAGAGTTTAGCGTTTTTATTTGTTGATTAAAAGGTCAACACAGCAAGGGGTCAAGATCGCCTCAACTCGAACCGCTCAGGTTTCTTTATCCAGGGTTTAAACGGACCCTTTACGAAGCCATCCATCAAGCATTCTGTACATCAAACTAAGTAGCCCTAAGCAAAAATTATTGCTGGGAAACGATTTTTTTTTTTTGGGGTGAAAAATCACGTTTTACGGTAAAACTCAATGTAGCACACTCCAAGTATTGTGCTGATGGATGCTTTGAATAGTAAAGGGGTCATGGAGGTAATTAAAGTAAAATTATTACCTTAAAAACTAGTATTAAAAATAAGCTTGTGAAAAATTTGGAACTTTGACCTCCAATATCCCCGTAACTAGAAGGTTCCCAGGTATGATCCAGTACAAAAAAAACATTGCAACGACGGAGAGAACATATATTTTTACACCCTTTATCCTTCATATCGTTCAATAAATGGGATACCTTTATAAGACATAAAAAAGAATTGGCATTATTAAAAAATGAAAAACGAGTCCACAAATAAAAAAATAAAAAGCTATTAATTTTATTCGTGTACACTTAAAAGGAATATTATGAAGTGAAATAATGCAAATTGTTATGTTGTTCGAATAGTGGCTGGGAGCACGCAGGTCACGCTATAACTTAGATCCACGACAGAGATCGGCGAATATAACGCAGTACCTACGCGTGTTTATGCATTCCCTTGTTAAAAACATAAACTCGCGCTTCTTCCTTAAGGGAGTAGGCAATTACAGAACGCTAACTACTACGATCCTTAGTCCTTACATGTACAGATGCCAACATAATATCAAGCTACCCGAAACTGTCAAATTTTCCCAATCAACCTTGAACTTAATCCTTTAGCAATAAAAGTTGAAATTCTATTAAAGAAATTGACGAAACTGGCGTCTGTACTCCTTTTGCTTTGTCCACGTTCATACATGGCATTAATTTCATTTTTCCTTGTTAAATAAATCAATAAACTGTGTAGAAAATTGGGTTAAATCATAAAATTATGTCATGTTTCCATGGAAGATTTTTTTTTTACTGAAATTCATTTTTAGCATAGGGCAAGGCAAGGGACGGTTTTCCACCAAGAATTTCTCAGTAGCACACCCAAATTTTACCAATTTGTTTAAGAAGTATTATGTTTTGTTCCTTTTAACTATAAAATTATAGTTGAGGGAATTTCGTGTGGTGTCAAGTCTCACACTGAAGCGAATCCGACTTGACATCATTCTTGGTCTTGTTCTTATTGGAAATTGGACATAACCAAAAGTAATTAATTCAAATTTATAATTTTACTCTGATAGCACAAGTAGCATTAGCAGAACAATTTTAAAATAAGTTTCTAACAAGGTTTTGATAATATGACTGAGTCCGGTTTTTTTCCCAGTTGATGGATATAAGCTCGCTTCAGATTACATGGGACTCAAACATAACTGGCGAAACGTGAGTGTAGGTACTATAATGGGTGTAAAAGTACCCTTAAAGAAGCCGAAAGGTACTTGTTCTCCCCGTCATTGTGGTCATTTTTTTTGTTCTATCTATACCATACCTGGGAACCTTCTAGTGAAGGAGATATTGGGGGTCAAAGTTCTAACTCTTTCACAAGTTTTTTTAATACAAGTTTATAATGTTATATCTTTACCATTATTCAATGCATCCATCAGCACAATTTTTTGAGTTCGTCACATTGAGTCCTATCGTAAAACGTCCTATTTCACACCAAAAGAAAATTGTTTTTTGCGTAGAGTTACTTAGTTTGATGTACAGAACGCTTGGTTGACGGGAATGACGGGTCCGTTTACACCTTGTATGTACCTCTCAATCCTTCCTAATGACTAATCCTTCGAGTTAACAAGCCTGATGTTGTAACATCAATAGTAAAAAATACATAAAAAGGGACACACACACACATTAGGATGATTACATTCCTCAATTAACTGTATGTCGTCTGCTTCACAGAAGTACAGAACACAAACATGTTATAATGCATGATTGCACAAATGCCTCGGGAGAATTGCATTGCAAACGAAGTACCTATTCACTTAAGTACTTCAATTAATTAACTATTCCTTAAAAGTAACAACACACAGCATTAAAAAAACATTAATAAGCAAAATCCAAGCTATGCTAAAAACTGGATGAACATGACTAATAAAGATTCTAATTCAATATCGAAGCATTTTTTTTTAGAAAATGCTAAACTCGTTTGCCTGTGATAAAATTTGGCAACAACTTTAATAGTAAACACTACCAGTATAAATTCCGAAAAGTATTTTATTTGCTGAAAAAAGTCGTTGAAAAATAAATCGACTGGAGTAGGTAATTGGAAAATCTACCGACTATGTACATTTTCATACATTATTTGGTTTTCCTTAAAATATTGTAGAGTAGAGGAAGAGGAAGATGAACGGAGATATATCAGTCACCGTTCGGTGTTATTCGTGGATACACGCTTGTTCAATTAAAATAAATTTCCAGTGGTTCTCAAACTACTATCGCGATGTTTACCTGCCCGGATTGCAATACCCACCACACTGATGGCCCGACCTGCAGTGCTTGCAAAAGTCAATATGACTTTGGATGTGCTGGGATTACTGAAGCTGGTTATAGGCGTCTAGGGGAAAGGAAGAACAGCTGGCGTTGCCCTAAGTGCAAGTCAAGTCCATTACCCTCTCCTGCCCCAATCTCTCCGGTACCAAGTCAATTGGATAAAATGCAAGAACAGTTGAACCAAATCGTCTTTCAGTTGGCTCCTTTGGCTACTCTTGTTGAAGATGTCAAGTTGATCAAATCGGATGTCAACAATCTAAAGGACTCCCTTGAAATGGCTCATGGATTGATCAAGAACTTCTCAAGTACCATTGACTCCTTGGAAGAACGAGTGTCTTTAGTGGAGAAAGTTGCCACCCAGATTCCAACTCTTCAGGCTGAGATAACCAGACTAAACCGGGAATTGGACGAAAAGGATCAATGGGCCAGGGCGAATAATGTTGAAATTCGGGGGATCCCACAAAAAAGGAATGAAAACCTTTATGAAATAGCCCAGAAAATCGGAAGTTTGTGTGGTTTTCCCATAAAAAAGGAACAAATAAATTATATTGCCCGGGTACCTACACTTGCACCTAATGCAGAGAAACACATAATAATAGCTTTTAATAATCGCTACATTAAGGAAGAACTGGTCGCGTCTGCACGTAAAAGTAAACAACTCACTCTTTCCAATATGGGGTTCTCATCTGCCGGTAACTTTTACGTAAACGACCACCTTACGCAGCGGAACAAGAAACTGTTGAGTAAGGCGAGATCATTGGCAAAAGAACGGAACTTTCAGTACATATGGGTGAAACATTCAAAAATCATGGCCAGGAAAGTGGACGGTTCTCCAGTATTTTTTATAAAATGCGAAAACGACCTTGCGAGGATAATTTAAGCTACTTTAATTTTAATTTAACTTCTTTAATATTTACAATCTATGAAACCTATGTAAAAAGTTTGAGAACCACATTCTGTTCTGAGCGGGGCTATTGTGTTGTGATTTATGACCAGTGTTTTAAAGGTGTCAACAAGTTAACGCACATATCTATGCAATACTCAATGGCATTCTCGTACTTACTGACGCGCCTACTCATACTTATAGCGGTCGCTTTCGCGCGCACACTTAACTACTTAAGATTGAATATGTCTTTGCATCTATGTCGGTTTCGATACACGGTACGGATGTCAGTTAAACGAAATAGTTGTGGGTTTACCTGCAATGTTAAAATAAATAAGCGTTATTATATTTCTATTACAATTATGATCCGATTGTTGTGTTTTATAGTTATGGTATACTATTTGACACGTTTTTATCTATCTCTCATACAAATATTATCTGTGCTTGGCTCTTTGCGTGTCGTGTTATTGAACTCGCGACAATCATATCGTCCTGTTTTTATGTTATTTAGTTTTGAGTGTGTTTATTTGCCGACGCGTACATTGTTGAGCTACTCACCGTGCGAAATATTTATCAATATAACATTTTCAATTAATTGGCTGCGCTGTAGTTTTATGTTTTTGTTTTATTGATGGCTACTTCTAATTTAAGTGTGTACTATCAAAATACTCGGGGACTGCGCACGAAGACGCACATATTTAAACGTAATCTCCTTCTTTCATTATATGATATTGTATCGTTGACTGAGACGTGGTTATTGGAGGGTGTATGTGATAGTGAGTTGTTCGACGAAAGGTATGTTGTCTGGAGGCGGGATAGGAACTATGTTGCGACGGGGGAAAGATACGGTGGCGGCGTGCTGTTAGCTGTTCGTCGCGAGTATGCTGCGGTTGAGCAGCCCGATTGGCGCTCGACGGCTGAGGATATTTGGGTCACCATAACATTAAAAAATAATAGTCCTGTCAGTAGATCATATCGACTGCATGTATGTACTTTATATCTTTGTAAAGAAAAGTCAGGTAATTCTTTCAATACACAACTGCAGAATTTCACCGAAAATCTTTCCTTTATTGTTAGCGCCCACCCTCAGGATGCGTTCCTGATAATGGGCGATTTTAACTTAAGTCATATTAATTGGTCAGGCGATTTAGGTTCTCTACAGCCTAGTGGGATTAATGGTGAATCTCAGGTATTCTTTTTCGATACCTTATCCGAATGTGACCTCAACCAATATAATTTAAACAGGAATGCAAATAACAGACTACTGGATTATATATTATGTAACTATAAGGTAACGGTAACATCATGCACAGACCCGTTGGTACCGGAAGATAGTCATCATAAGTCGTTAGATATAGTCCTCGATTTTACCAAGGAGTGTTTGTTGAAAAGTAAAACCAGACTTAAATATTATTATAATAAAGCGGACTACGGAGCCATAAAAACTTTCTTAAATAACATAAATTGGCAAACATGCTTAAATAATAATACATTAGAGGACGCAGTACAATTATTTTATAAACACCTATATGATGTCATTGAGCAGTATGTTCCTCACAAATTAATAGCCTCTGACTCTTTCCCACCTTGGTATTGTGCTCCTTTAAAGAAACTTCTCAAAGAGAAGTTCAAATTCTTAAAAAAATTTCAAATATATGGTAATACTAGTGACCATGATACTTTTTGTCTTCTTCGTGACCGTGCCAAACGATTGGAGAAAGAATGCTACTTAAAATATATAAAACACGCGGAAGATGCAATAATTAAATGTCCCAAGTCTTTTTGGTCGTTTATTAAATCAAATAAAAAGGGATCGAACTCACTCCCATCAACTATTCATTATAATGGTGTTCCAGCTGATACTGGGGATGAAATATGCGATGTGTTTGCTTCTCATTTCCATTCAAACTTTCTACCTCCGTCTACATACTCTTCTTCAATACCCATGTCTATTGATAACAACGCACCAAGCAACATAGGTAGTATAGAAGTCACTGCTGACCTAGTTCTTAAATTATTAAAATCTTTAGATTTAAGTAAGGGTGCAGGGCCCGATAATGTGGTACCATTATTTATTGTCTCTTGTGCTACATGTTTAACTGAACCTCTTGTTATTCTTTATAAAAGGTCTATCTCGGAAGGACTTGTACCTAAAATATGGAAATCTGCATTTATCACACCCATACATAAGAGTGGTAGCAAGAGTGATGCTAAAAATTATCGCCCCATTTCCAAATTATGCATCTTTGCTAAGATACTGGAAAAAATCGTATATACACAAGTTTATGAGAGTATCTCACCAACTTTGATCACGGAGCAGCATGGTTTTGTAAGCAAGCGGTCAACTTTATCTAATCTGCTGTCTTTCACAGAGTCTACGACGTCTAGCATGGATGCTGGTGGACAGGTCGATGCAATTTTTACTGATTATAGTAAAGCGTTTGACCGAATCGACCACAAAATATTACTACAGAAGTTACTCCAAGCTGGCATCCATGGAGACTTATATCGGTGGTTTGTTTCGTACATTGAAAATCGATCGCAAGCAGTGGTTCTGAATGGGTACCGTTCTAAATGGAACATCGTCCCGTCTGGGGTACCGCAGGGTTCTTTGCTTGGGCCCCTTCTTTTTAACATATTTATAAATGATGTCACTCAATGCATTAAATACTCACAATTACTCCTTTATGCTGACGACATGAAAATTTTCAAAAAAATTACCAGCTATGAAGACTGTCAGCTTCTCCAAAATGATTTAGATAGTTTTGAACAATATTGTTTAATCAATAAATTAGACTTAAATGTCAAAAAATGTTTTTTTATAACCTTTACTCGTAAAGTCAAAATTATTAAATTTAAATATTTTATCAAAAGACATGAGTTAGAACAAGTAGACTCAGTACGGGACCTAGGTGTCATTCACGACTCCAAGCTAACTTATGAAAGACATGTAGATCATATTGTCAAAAAAGCTTACAGGACCATGGGCTTCGTCTTGAGAGCCAGCTCTCAGTTTTCAAACTTGAAAGTACTTAAAATTCTTTATTGCTCTTTGGTGCGCAGCGTTCTTGAGTATTGTTCCCAAGTGTGGAATCCTCTCTACAATGTTTATATAGATAGAATTGAATCCATTCAACGTAGGTTCCTGAAACACTTGCAACATAAGTCTAAAACATATGACCCCAATTATGAGGCGAGATGTCGAAGACACCATATTTTACCATTGTACCAAAGAAGAAAGTTTTCGGATATTGCGTGCCTTGTTAAAATCGCGCAGAATCACATTGACTCACCGGATTTACTATCCCGAGTTAAACTTAAAGTCCCGAATAGAATGACGAGACGTAAAGCATGTGTGGACGTGCCTCAGAGTTCTTCGAACTACAGGCAGAATTCATTTTTTGTGAGGTCCGCTAGAGAATTTAATAAACTTGTTGACTTTCCTGAACTGGATTTGTTTAATTCAAAGCCACGCGTTTTCAACAGAACATTAACGAAATCATGGTTTGGTTCTCTGACTTCAACATAATTTAGTTATTAAATATACTTACCCCAAATTTCACTTTTCTAAATTTTCAAATTTTGCTTAATGTTAGGTTATTTACATTACCTGTTATATCACTAAAGATTGATAACAAGCTTTCTAGATGTTTAAATGCGGAAACATGTAAATGGTATTCAGTTGTTTATATCTGTTTCTACTCTGTATGAATACACTGTATGTTTTCCTAATAAAATAAAATAAAATAAAATAAATAAAATATCTGATTCCGATGACTACTACCGAGTTCACTGAGGGTCTACCATTTTCACCATTATACACTATACAATAAGGTTGAAAAGTGGTCGACCGGCAGTGAACTGGGTAGTACCTAGTTTTGTGACTCATCATCTGCCTAGCCTTGATTGTGGTCGGCTTCCAGTCTAACCGGATGCAGCCGAATACTAGTATTTTACATGAAGCGACTGCCTATCTGACCTCCACAACCCAGTTAGTACTGGGTAATACTATACCCCTTGGTAAGACTGGTTGTCAGACTTTTTGGGGAACTGACGACCTGTAACGAATGACAGCTAGGACCAACGGCTTAACGTGCTTTCCGAAGCACGGAGGAAACTAGTGTGTAGTAATGGATCGATAACAGCTGCTCAGATCGATCTTTAGGTTAAGCCCTGCTTGCCTAGGTTGGTCTGTGGATGGGTATCCACAGACCAACCTAGGCAAGCAGGGCTTAACCTAAAGATCGATATTATTTTGCCTCGAGTTTTGTGACTACTGAGATGAAAAGAAAAGACAGAAATCGGTTTAACAGCAAGAGAATGATGGTTTTTCTATACGAGGTGCAAGGCACATCGCGACAAACTTTTACTAAAGAATCAGTAGACGATTCTAGACCTCCCAGTGTTGACATGCTGCTGAATACCAGTAATTATGTGCTGGTAGATCTAAACTCAAAACTGAACTTACGGTAAAGCGTTGTCTCTTCCACCGTGAATCTTTTTCGCTCGAGTTTGATTGTAATAAACAATGATCTATATTCTTATCAGTGCAGTGTTATTGCCATTATAATATCATATCGATATTATCCAAAACACGCCTGTCTATATGTACATACATCCCACGGAATAAAATATCTCCATTTATCACTTTAGCTAGCGTTTTACATTAAAGTGGACTCTAAATAGACACTGTAAAGTACATAATTAAATGTGCAACTCACTTAAGCTATTTGGTTCCGTCGTGAACCGACCTTGTCCCGACCTTCACGCTTCTTAATAGAACAATTATCAATTGATAATGTTGGTACAAGTGTTTCTGGCATAAAACTGAATATTTTATATTCTGGTTCTTATAATGAATACTGCAAAATGCAAATACATTTATAATTTTCGGATTGAGCATTTTTTTAATGAGAATTATCTCTAACATGTTTTGCGGCGATTGTACCCAGGACCAGAAATGAGTGACAGTGAATTAAGATTTTTATTCTACCGCTTCTGATTGGTGAACGTCACAAGAGCATAGCAAGCTACTTGCATACCATTGTACAAGTTTACTGGCATTGTGTATTCCTGTATTAAGGTGTAAGTGCCAGGGTAGCCCGCGAAATTCGAAATTTCTTACTTTTTTTTTCAAATTGCAGGTCAGTGTTGGATTGTATGTTGATTCAAATATGATTCGCGACCGAATCGCGGGTTTACAGAGATATAATCATCAATACGTCGACCCTCTAAGTTAATATAATCCCATTGAATGACTTTTTCATGAAATAGTCGTAAGAAAATTTGAAATCGCGGGCTACCCAGGCAATTCCCCCTTAAGAATCAGTCTAACTAGGGCGAACAAATTGTAGACATCCTTGGAACATCAAACACTGAGAAATCCTTCAGCAAGTCATTGTATGGTGGTGTCCGTGTCCGCATCAGCGTCCGCAACTTGTCCGTACCGGATAGACCAAACCTTTAAGTCCTAAGTATTCCTCGGATTAATCCTTCTGAGATAAATTTAATTCGTCCCAAATTAAAGACTCGCAATAAGCTGACATTATTGGAATCATTCCAAATGTTTTAAATCAGTAAAACATTGTGTTTTCTTTTTATAAAGTGCATCACTATGAGCTTCGATAAAATCATAATATAAATAATCTAGAAAGCTATTTCGAATTATTACACACGTTATGCATAGAACCTAATATACATATATATATAAATATAAGTATATTATCCAGTATTCGTTCTGAAATAATCCAATTTCACACATTCTCGATTTCATTTTTCTGTTATTTCATATAAAAAATAAAATGTTTTGCGACTCAGAATTATTTACAAGTCAAAGACTTGTACAGCCGTCCTCTGAATTGATAATTTAAAGTTAAGAGTTTTTCAAACTCCATTTTAGCATTACAGGAGTTTTATATTGCTGCGGGACTGTTCGAAAGAGATACCGCGGCCCTGGAACACAAAGGGCAAAAGGAGGAACATGGATGGGTTTTAGTCAGTAAAAGTCTGACACTCCCTTCCGCTCCGCCCAGAGCGGGAGGAGTCATTTGATGATTTCCCATCCAAAAAAAAACATTGCGTGAAATATGTACATGTAACATTATGTAACGCTAAATTAGTTTGGACTTGCAACACCAATTGTAATTTAACGTGTTTTAAATGTTTCATACAGTCAATCAAACTAATTCCGAAGAGACTCATAATCATAAGAAACGCGATACAATTCTATTCTTTGTTTTTCGCCAAAACTTTGAGACATGATTGACAGTAAACTGAACAAGAAAACCTGATCCGTTTTATTTTGATAATAAAATATCTGCGACTCTCTCTGAGTATGTGATCTTGTGATTACTGTTCCACATTTGACAGCAATTCCTAGTGAATTGAACATCCACTCATGCTAGGGCCATATTGGCGGAATTCGGTGAACCGTTGAGTATGGGAAAGAAATGGAGCTAGACATCCTACATACCTCCATCTATTTCTCACAAAGTGTTTCGCTGAATACCGCCAAAATAGCCTTAGCATTAGGTTGATTGAAACTATCTGTCACATAGACAAATATACCATGTCGTTTTATGATGTGCACGCGACATTCAACCTTAGGGTGATAAAGTAATTACGAGGACTAGTAGGTATACAATCGTATAAACTTTATGGACGCACATTATCGCGCAAATACCGTTTTATTACAATTACACACGGATAATGTGACTCGTCTGAGATAAATTAACTTCGCCTCGTTTCCAACGAAGCGTTACTCGTCAGTTGACA
The DNA here is from genome assembly GCA_950022335.1 of Eurois occulta. Classification (NCBI taxonomy): domain Eukaryota; kingdom Metazoa; phylum Arthropoda; class Insecta; order Lepidoptera; family Noctuidae; genus Eurois; species Eurois occulta. Next base: position 2,552,054 of record OX465496.1, read on the forward strand.
TTGACACTTCGACAGTCGTGTCAAACGTCATATACATCACTCACAATCCTAATTGGGACTGTACCTCCACCTCATAAAGCAGTATTACTTTAATCTTTCTTCAGAGCGGGACAGAGACGACGCTATACGGGACATAGCATAGTCTCTTTCCCACATCAACATTGAAATATTGCTGTGAGGTGTTGATACGCCCTCTGAGCGAGATTCATCATCACCACTACTCACCTATACAAGATAACCATTATAATACAAGGAAAGTCTTATAAATATCAACATCTACATTCAGTGAAACAGTTTAAACTAATCCTCTTGGAGGTAACATGGCGATTAAATATAATATCACAGGGTCTTACTAACCCTTTTCATTTCATACGTGAGTTTCATTTCTTCGCGGGCTTCGAGAGACGAAGGCGCCGGCGAAGCCCTAGCTACAGGGTACTTCGGAGACGCTGTCCACGTCTGTGGAAGCCCTGGCTGTGGGCTAGCTGATGGAGGAGCTGCTGGAGGTGGATATCGTTTCCCTGCCCAGTTCTGCGGCCATGATGGCTATCGTCAGCTCCTTTTTGGCTTTCTGCACCACCCACACCATTAGTGTGATTCCGATCAGGATCTGGAAAATTCGAAATGTTTAAATTTAGTAAAATATAACAACAGTTTAATTAGTAAGATAGGTTTTTAAAACGTGCTGGATTTTCACAGATCAAAGAAAATCAAATCAATCTTTAATTTGCTCGATAGATTGTTAAAGATGTTTTCTCCATGTTGTGAGCATGGGATTGCAAGGTTTGTGTGTAATTGTGTATGTTTGTTACGTCTTCAATCTCGACAGGTTTGGATTAAATTTAGTTCATAGATGGACTATGACCTGGAATTAACATAGTCGAAATTAAAGCGAGCGAATGCATGGAACCGCGACTGTACATCCGGATTGTTATTTCTTACCACTGTAACATCTTAAAACCAGCAGAAGAGCCAACAGTGGCAACCACCAGAAAAGCAACGAAGATCGACTGGTCCCGGAGAAACAATTCAACTGTCTCAGATCTCGGACCGAAATTTATCAAGAAGGCTCCACAAAGGAGTAATAATATTTTATGGTATAGTTGACTTACGCTGACGAATTGGCGGACCAAAGCTAGTTTACATAAAACGTCCTCGTTTATCTTATAAATAAAACATACAACCCTTCTGAAGGGGGTGGGCTAATACATATTAAAATCAAGGTAAGCCAGCTTCGAGTGAAGGACGACTTAAGTCAACTGACTGTAAAACGTAATTATGTAAGAACTGCACGCAACCCCTGGGCTGGATTTTTGTATATTATTATGGTGATAACCTACTTGTAATTCTTGTAAAGCCTTCGCACACCTCGACACTAATACTGAAATTCTAAGACCCGTCTTAACACATTCGAGTCCACCCCCGTTTCATAGAACTCATGTGCCATTCCACCATAAATATTATTTATTATTATTATTAAATATACAGGTAAGTCACAGGCATTACCTACGTTTCCGCAAAAGTGAACCCTCCTGGAGGGTTCTCGGCATTAGGTTTGGAACTAAGATTTAAAACCCTAAAATAAGTGGTAAAATAGAGTTTTCAAGGGTCATGTTGCTATGACCACTATCTGTGGGGGTATTTTCATGCCTTAGTGGGGTGGGGGATGAGCAATAATAAAAAAATAGAAAAAGATAAATCGCCCGCTCTGATCCCGTGGAGGTGTTCAACCTTTTTTGAGATGTTCATGTATTTTTTTTTATTAATTTTAGTTATGTAATAGCAAATATTGTTTATTTTCTAATTTAATAAATAACATTTTAAAAGTTTTGAATGATGACAAACGTTGCATTGCATTTATAGGTAGGTGTATCCTTCGACACGACAAAAATTTATATGAGATACAAACCAAAAACACTAAAATAAAAAAAAATAAAAAATGTTGCAAAAAAGTGTGGAAAATTTGTTTACATAAGTCGGTCAATTTCGCTTGTTTCATTGACTTTTTGCCACCGGCTTCCGAAAGTATTTTCATTTTGTCGAGTATTCAATTTCCATTGTAACTAGGAAGTCATTACCAGATCATCCACATAGAAAATCGTTCACGTCATTGTCGTCATCGTTTCGTATTTAAAAGATAATTCATAAACTACCCAAGAAAAGTTAATAAAAATCATATGGGACCTCGGCGCAAGCTTCCTCTACCAATTAAAAAAAGAATCACGCAAATCGGATCAGTAACCACGGCGAAATCGATGTACGTACATTAAAAAATAAAAGATGACGCCGAATACATTAACCTCCACCTTTGTCAGAAGTCGGTAAAATATTTGATGAATTTGATATCAAACCCTGAAAAGCCTCGACTTTGAACTCATTCTCGTGTCCTAAATGTAAAAATGATGATTTTTACAAAATATTTAAAACCGTGCGAATGGTTTATCACCCCTGAAATAGCACCCACCACGTGGCTTCTCGGCATCTAGGAAGAGGTAAAAAAATTATTGAAAATAATGCTTGTAATTAGAAGCTTCAGCGTATTCTTATTAATCTTGTTAAAATAAACAATTTTACATTATTTTATGCTGTATTCGCTAAGAAAAACCTACATTTAAAATGAGCCCACCAGGTAGGTTCCCGGCATCGCTAGTGCAACTTGAGTGAAGCCACCAGTTGGGTTCCCAGTACTGAACGTGTTAAGTCAATTGCTCAGCTCTGCCTCAGTTGTCATGACAACGGTTCAAAACGCGCATCAAATCGTATTCTTAGCCACAATTGGCGGATCGTCAAATTTGACAGATGATTCCTTAAGAAAACTCTCCAGTCGTGGGCGTGGGACGTTCATAACACGTGGTATGGTACGGTGTAGTGGGCAGAATCCTTTATGAACACGTCCTGAAGAAACGACAGAATTCTGGACTAAGGAAATATGAAACGTGTCATCGCCAAGATTGAAGAATTTTCAAAATCTAACTGGAGATAATATCAAATGCGACGTTTGGACGCGTTCCAATCTCGCCACAACTATCACTTCAGATCAACAACGACCCGCTTGGTCACTCAAAAACCCTGCTTGCAACGCATCTTTGTAAAACTTTAGTGTGGTACCTAAGTCCGAAAATCCACGCCGAATTGTGCCTTCGTTGGTGACACATACTTTCGACTAGTGTCACCTACACGCACTTTAAACATTGTACAAAGTTGGAGATAAGACGGTATTGGAGTGGGTCCGAAACGTTACAGGGACTGTAGTCAAATTCTGTACCGATCAAGTCATTCTGGTCAGATCTACGTTTTGTAAAGGGCAACTAGTTTCAACTTTCGGACCAACCGACTCCTCGACAATTCAAAAGCACCTGTACATGATTTAATTGATATAAATGCTATGAGTTTGAATTTTGTGCATCGTAGGATTTAAGTTGTAATTACAACAAAGTACGATACTGAATCATATGGGGATGTGGTTATGTTGTCTGACCTACTCGTAAAAAAAACCCAGTGACATACGTAGCATAATAAAATGAGGAGGAAAAAGGTCTCTCAGCGATTTTCCTTCATAGCAAGGCCTCGTTAGGCTCGCAGGCATTAACTTCCAACAATTATTTAAGTATAAAAATCATCATCAACATTTTCATATACCAATTTATAGAGGTGCATCGCAGCATAACTTCTTCTTTCGTTTTTTTTGTTGTCCTGAGGGCTCTAATAAATACTTTTTCTTTCTTTCTCACTTCCATTCTATATTTGTCATCTCAGCAGTCACCCCCATCTCGCCTCATCTTCACAGAATTCATCCATCGTTTCTTTGGTTCCCTAAATCCCTCCTATAGCCATCCTTATCCTTAAAACTTCCTCATTGCTCCGCACCACTCCATACAGCCGATTTCCAGAAAACTATTGAATTAAGTAAGAAAGTAACGTAACTTATTAATAAAGCCGCGTAATCCGTAACTATCGATTTTCTGAAAGGCCGCTGTGACGTTTCCAGGCTGATAAAATCATTCTATACCTAAGGCGGGTGGGTTATCGCACAAACATCGACAGAAGGTCGATGGAAGGCTTCTCGGTAGGTATGTTCTACGAGCCCAAATCATCAATCGTCTAAGATGAACGATGCTATTACATTATTAGGTACACCAGTCGGTTGACATTGATCAATTTCATCGATGCGATGACGATAAGTCGATGACGCATTTGTGTAAAAATAAATAATAATGAAATAATGTTATTTCATGTGTTTTAACCAAATGGACTTTCCATTTGGTTAGAACACACGACTAAGGGGCTGTCTCCACGAGCGAGAGAATCGCGACGATATTATCGTCGCTGCCACGTATTTCTATACACTCTCTTAGAGGCCGTCTCCACGAGCGAGAGAATCGCGGCGATATTATCCCATACAAATACGTAATATCGCCGCGATTCTCTCGCTCGTGGAGATGGCCCCTTAGAAACATGGAAGATGAGTAGGCCTTTACTGTGGGACGCAACATGTGTCGATACTCTTGCGCCATCACATCTTCCTAGTTCATCGTGCTGTGCTGCCGCTGCGGCTGCAGAGTACCTCAAGCGGCGTAAATACATATAGTAACCTTATCGGTAATTATAATTTCGAGCCGTTTGGGGTTGAAACTTTAGGACCCAGTGCTCACAGCCTTTTCAAGGAAAGTTCAAAACGCTTAATAGATACTTCCCGAGACCCAAGGGTTGGCTTTTACCTTGGCCAGAGGCTTAGCGTTGCATACAACGTGGTAACGCCGCCAGTCTCTTGGGGACATTACCAGTTGACAGCGTTGAGGAGTTTTTTGTGGCCATTTTTTTTTAGTTACTTTGGGTTATTTCAACTTGTTTAGACTTAGAAACTAGAGCTCGTGGTTTAATAATAACAGGCGCTCGGGTCGATCTTTAGGTTAAGCCTTGCTTGCCTAGGTTGGTCTGTGGATGGGTGACCGTATTACATACCGAGTTTCCTCCGTGCCTCGGAAAGTACGTTAAGCCGTCATTCGTAGATCTCTGACAGTCGTTACAGGTAGTCAGTGGACCGAAAGTCTGACAACCAGTCTTACCAAGGATATCGTATTACCCAGTGTGTTGTGGAGGTCAGAGAGGCAGTCGCTCCATGTAAAATATTGGTATTCAGCTGCATCCGGTTAGACTGGGAGCCAACCTCAAGATAGTTGGGAAAAGGCTAGGCAAATGATGATGAGACTTAGAAAGTAACTAAGAACTATCACTAGGTTAGTATTTACACCTACCAGAAAAAAAAAACAAAATAATTATACGCCACAGTGGCATGTAGGGGTAATAAATTACCTCCTCAACTATCAGGGGTGCTACACACATTCGATTCAGACGTTATGTTGAACAACAAAGCTTATATTCAATTTTCTAACTATACGAAAATTTTAACTATCTAACTATCACGGTTCATGAGATACAGCCTGGTGAGAGACGGAGAGACAGACAGCGGAATAATAGGGTCGCGTTTTACCCTTTGGGTACGGAACCCTAAAAAATGATCGCAATGACGGGGAGAACAAGAGCCTTTCGGCTTCGTTGAGGTCTCTTGTTAAACCCTTTATATTACGCCTGTAATATGTACAGAAAATTCCTTGACCAAGCCAGCATATTAATCTCGGCAATTTACCTAAGTTATCAACTGATAACTGCGAAGTATACCGGTTTCACTTTTGACTGAATACATTCAGTTAACGCCTTCACGAGCGAGAGAATCGCGACGATATTATCGTCGTTGCCACGTATTTCTATACACTCTCTTAGAGGCCGTCTCCACGAGCGAGAGAATCGCGGCGATATTACGTATTTGTATGGGATAATATCGCCCCCTTAAGGATGAACAAGGATGAAAAAAGGAAAGTATCGCCACAATTTTAAAACGGTCCTGGCAACGATCATTATCTTGACTTTCAAAAACATATGTTATGTACCAATAAATACATGTTTTCATCGACGAGTGTTTTATTTTATACGGAACAACTGACGCTATGACAGGAGCACATTTATAAATATCAGAAATATTGCAGTTTCAGATCATAGGTCTGGCAGTCTCGACATAGATACCGACGCTGTCGCAAACTTTCGATCGCTTTATTATAAATGCTTGTGAGAAACGCAAGTCTGTACATCCAAGATGAGATTCTCGCAAGCATTGTTATTGCAACAGAATTTGTTCGTTATAATGAAGCAATCGAAGGTTTGCGAGAGCGTCGGCATCTATGTCGAGACTGCCGGCCCGGTGCGTGGTAGCCCTAACCACAACCTGACTGCTACCAACTATCACCATCCTATTGGCTACCCTACTAATTACTGTTGAGAATAATAGAGTTCATATTTCATTAGTAACATGGCAGAAACGCGATAGAATGAGGAAAGACGTGAATAATTTCGTAACAATACTAGCTCAGCCTTGCCTACCTTGCATTATGAACGAAAATCGTCCAAGAGAGATGAATTCGATGTAGAAGAAAGGTTCTCTTAAAACAGTTTACCAAGCCACAAGTTCACCACATCTTCAGTCTATGCTAGTTTAAAGTCAGAGTTCGAAACTCGACATCGTGTATGTGACGATTACGTTAACACTTCCTAAGCTTTACTTACTACCCACAGCAAACAGTCAAATATTTTCACTATCTTTTCCTGGTCCACATTATAATTTCATTTACAAGGCCTCTGCAAATAAATTAGGCGTTTGCGTTAGATAGTTATCGATAACGCGATAAGAGTCAAGTGTTTCTGTGGATTCGCCAAAGCCATTCACCGTTGATAACGCTACCGTTAATAACAGGGAAAATCTTGTAAGTTACCGTACCGTAAGTACCAAGACTTTGCCAAGATTCTTGACATTATCTCATATCTTTAGCATGTTGGAACGAAAGCGAAAACGGAAACGGAATACCACGAATGGTGCGTGTCATATGAATGTTTAGTGCTTGGGTTGGGCGATAACCGAAATTGAGGTGAAACATTTTCTGTTTTTGCTTGTATTTCGCTGCTTACTGTGCGATCATAGTTCTATTTGCCGTCAATAGTATTCCTCACCAATCTATTATAGTAATTAAGTCATCCCGTACATAATAAAGCATACCCAATGCTATACAAGGAGTAAACAGACCCTTCACGAAACCAAGCATTCTGTACATCAAAGTATACAAGGTGCAGTTTTGCATCCTTCTCAAATTCAAGGAGGTATCTATACTAATGATTCTCGACCCGAATCGATAATAAAATGGGTAGGTAATTTTTTATTATAATTTCTTATTTACGGAAATCGGTAAGTGTAAACCACCCGTATTAAATCGCAGCCCGTCTGTTCCTAGCCCTAAACCGCGCCGTCACACACACAGACGCAAACGTTTATTCGCCATTGTATTCCTTAAACTTCAAAGACAGCGCGCGCGCAACCCCGGGGCCCCGGCGCGGCGGCGCGGCGGCGCGGCCGGCAGTTAGTTTGTTTGATGGCGCCGCCGCGTACAGGCGCGCGTTTGCAAATTCCTTTCCTCGCGCCCCGGTAAATATCGGTAAAAACAAGATGACGGACAATTACTCCAATATTGAGTTGGTGGAGATGGTCCGCTTGTATGCCATCAGTGGAGACAGCCTACGTCGTGCCATTCCGATGTTCGCGGAACTGTTTCCCAATCGACAACAAATTACGTGAAAAAGTGATTAGTGCTTTCGACACTGTAAAAACGAATGTTTTAGTGTTGGGTAAGCTGAAGGAAAATCAGCAGCGTCGTGCTAGACTGTGCCTAGAGTGTGCTGGTGGAAATTTTGAACAATACCTCCAGGTAACCTAAGTAGGCAATTTATTTATTTGTACATTGACAATCATAATTATGTAAATACGTTGTTCGTGTAATCATTTTTTTTTTGTGTAAATAAGTTGATTTAAAATTTTTAACTACGCCAACAATACCTATCAGACAAAATTATCAATTCATCACCTACTTATCTAGCAAATCTTTCCATTTTTTCATCAAAAAGTAGAAAACATTTTTAGATTTAGTAGATCGGTACCCGAACGAAGGTATTTTTGCCGGTCCTAAGCCCGTTAAGTAGGAAGGAAAATTTAAAATCAACCAATTTAATCCACAACGAAAAACATAATCATTAGGTACGAAAACCTGACATTGAATTTACCTACAATGCGCCGATTTATTATTACCCAAATTCAAGCCCGCGCGCTATCTACAACAGCTGAGCGCGTGCGCCTACGCCTCAAGTTATAGCTAAATCCTACCTACCTACATGTTTTTATTATTCAGATCTAAGATTACCAATTTAAGGATTGTCCGTTCAGCAGGGTTGCAATAACACGTAATAAAGCAAAACTAACATTTTATTAATCAGCTGATAACTACCGTCCTACCGTAGGTACTTACAGTAGGTACGTGAACGTTTCTTTGGGGCACTAGTAGTAAGGACTACTTTCATTAGTAAGATTTCTGCATTCTAGTGATTCTTAATAATGAGTTAATTATCAAGAAAAATAATCATGACAATAATGTAGGTGATTTTCGGTCGCGCTGCGTTTTGTAGGTAGAATTCGGCCGGCGCGCGGCGGCGACGTGGCGCGGCTTCTCGCACAGACTGTCGACACTCACGCACACAGCGATGTCGCTGTGTGCGCGATGGGTGATTCTGAAATTGGCTTTCGTATGATTCTGAAATACTGTCAAATTTAAACAATTTAAAATGGCAGCTGTATTAATTATTGACCAGATACCGTAATTTAAATCGATTATTTATGTCTTTTGTGACAAGCTCCTGAATTTTGACCAGGATGCAAAACTGCACCTTGTATAACTCTACGCAAAAATTACAACGGAAACAACTTTCTTTTTTGGGTGAAAAATCACGGTTAACGGTAGTGCAGCACTCAAAACAATGCGCTGATGGATGCATTGAATAGTACAAGGGTCATAGCGGTATTTAAAATAAAGTTATATTATTAAAAACTGGCAAGACAAGGAAGTCACAAGACGAACCGAAAATACCTGGAAGAGCTACTGGTCCATGAAGGAGCTCATGAAGAGAAACCTTCCTTTGTCACTAAAGCGAAAAATCATGGACATGTGCATTCTTCCCATTTTGACCTATGGATCTCACACTTGGCCTTTGACAAACATTCAAAAGTCTAAACTCAAGGTCTGCCAACGTGCAATGGAGCTCAGCATTCTAGGCGTCAAACAAACTAACCGACCATGTACGCAACACCACATTGCGCTCCAAAACACAAATTACTGACGTTGCTCAAAAAGCCGCTAAGCTGAAGTGGGACTGAACTGGCCACGTCTGCCGCATGCCCAATGGGCTGTGGGCCAAAATAACCACTTTCTGGAGCCCTGACACAGCCAGAAGGCGTCCAGAACAAAACAAATATTGCAATGACGCGGAGAACAAATGCCTTTCGACTTTGTTAAGGTTCTTTTTGCACCCATTATGTATATCCCGTGATGAGTGCTAGAAAAGGTAAAATGATGAATTCATTCATCGGAGAGGCACCATAAGAAGAAGAATGAAGATATCACAACAATACGAATTGGAACTATGCGACGGACGGACGGAAACGACGGGTAAGTAAACCTTTGTCGTAAATGAATAATACTGTTTTTCATCATAATCGTTATCCGTTTAACCTTTCTACAAGTGTGGGTCAGCCTCCACTCTCCAGTCAACCTTCTGTAGGTTGACTGGAAGCTGCTGCTGTTTTTTTTTAATAACCGACGAAAAATTTTATTGCTTCTTATTGCGTCTTACGTAGTTCTTCGGTTCCATACATAAACAGCGATAACATAGTAAAGGAAAGCGTACCAAGCGGCGCGGAGCGAGAAACTGCGATTTATTTGATGACATTGACTCAAACTCAAGGCATGAGGCCTAGTGATATAAATAGTACACGCATCTTCGTTCACGCAAGATCTATATCGATATGCTACACGGTCAAACCCAATTTCAGGCTTGACTAGTATCCTATCTTCATCATTATCTTCCTGCTCTTGTCACATTCTACTTGAGGTCGGCGCAGCACGTTTTAGTCTTCCAATCCATTGTTCTTTATAACCTAACATAAACAAAGCAATTACACAGCGATCGACTTGGATTTGTAGTCCGCGACCGCAGCGGCAGCGCCGCTCGCTTGGCTCGCGCGTGGTAGGTGCAGTTTTAACCTAAACCGTTTAGTGGGGGGACTCTATGACCGTATTTTTGTGATGAGCCCTAGCCTGGTAACTTTGGCGTAGGACCTAGGCTTCAGGGATTTCTCAACTCAAGGGCCAAATTAGATTTTCCTAGGCCCTAGTTTAGCCGGTTATAAATACAGTAGACTTTATAAATATCACTGTTGTTTTGAACAACATGTTTGTGTGAATCAGAAATGCGGTTATATTTATCTTTTTACTTTCACAAAATATGTTTTCCCTAACCAACATCAGCGTCATCGAGTCAGTTTGATAATGGTGGGACTGTACCACGCGAGAAAACTTTTATTATTCCATTTCTAGCTACGCCACTAAGTGAATGAAGAGTATTGAGAAATAAAGTGGTCAAAAGCATTGTATCGAGAACACTGTTAATATGGGAAAATTTTATTTTAGGTATAACTTTCAGTTGTTTCGATCCAGGGATAATGTGGGCTACTGGTCGTTGGTTTTGCCCAGCAGTGGGATGACACAAGCTAACAGTATCATACTGATACTGTTACTTACTTACTGAATAGCATAGGAATGGAAAGAGAAGTGTTGGCCGTCTAGCGGTGAGATGGGCAGACGGCTTTGTTGCCATCCCAGGTAAAACATAGTTGCTTGGAGATAGACACAGTCAAAGAGCGGCCTATACCCAGCAGTGGGAGAAGTCAGTCTATGTTAAATGAGGATAACTTATTTAAACATCCTGTTTTTCTGTAGGGGTTATTGATTGTAAAACTAGCACACAGTGACTGGTTAACATGGTCATCATGACGTGCAGTTTCTGAACGAGCGTTACGCTAGACATCAGTTGATAAATAATTAAGCCGATTGGCAATTTTTAATGAGTGATAATAACATACTGATAATGCTAAACCCAATCACCTAGAAACAAAATTGTAAAGCGATTACTTTTTGCGCAAGTTACGATGAGAAAGAGATTTTGCAAGAAGATTTGACGAAGATATGTCATAGTATGTGAAGAGTAGAGAATTAGAGATGAAGTTGAAACAGTGAAGAATATCAATGATGATCCATAGAGAGGGAGACTAAGACCACTAAAATTGCTGGAATCACCATCATCATTCTCTTGCCCCAATACCAATTCATTTGGGGTCGGCGCAGCATGTCTTCTTCTTCCATACTTCTCTATTACTCGTCATCTCATCAGACACCTCCTTTCTTGCCATATCATCTTTTACATATGTATGAGGAATATGGAGGAAAAACTGCGAGTCGGACTCGCGCATGTAAGGTTTCGTACCATCGTAGTAGGAGAGCCCCCTTTGATATTTAATTTATTTTTACTATTTGTTGTTACAGCGGCAACAGAAATACACTCTGTGAAAATTTCAACTGTCTACGGATCATGAGATACAGCCCGCTGCCAGACACACAGACGGACGGACTGATAGTGGACGCTTAATAATAGGGTCCCGTTGGTTACCCTTCAGGTACGGAACCCTACTAAGGAATAAATGATAGCAAGTAGGTGGACAGAGGACAAAAAAGCAAAAAAAAGTTGCGCCGACCCGAAGTAGCAAAGGGACAAAATGCAAGAATATTTGACGAAGGATAAACAAAAATGGCATTCACGAATGCATGTCTAGTATTAAATCCACCCTTCTGTGGAACTTGTAGACACCTAACCTGTTATAGTCATAATTTATTCAGCGCTGTGACCTTTGAGGTTCACCTTTAGCCACACATAGCTCCATCTATTTCGATAAATACACCTATCACTTCTAACAGTTGGGGCTACCTATGTAGGGACCTGGTAATCGCATTATGCATTTATAAGGTCAACTGTATTATGTGGTACGGAAATAACCTGTCGCTAGGTATCGGAACTATTTTCTGATTAGTCAGTAGCGGGTCTCTCTTCGGACTCTTCTATTGCAGAAGTCCATAGGCGTTTGTCATTTACCGTAGTCAGTTTACCATGTAATAACATAAATGTTATTAAATGGTAAAGTTGCTAACTTGCTTGTTTGCTTGGTGTTGTTATGTTATTTTCCTGTGTTTGTCTATTGTGTGTACATAAATAGTAAAATAAATAAATAAAATGAACTTCCTTCTAATAAAACAGTAGAAGATAGATTTGGAAAAAATCATGACCAAATAGAAGACCTTAGTATTGTTAACATACAAAAAGTAGACACAAAAACGCAGTGCTATTTTGATTTAAAAATATCAATTTTGGCACGACTGCTAATGTTGGAATTGGAACACCAAGCTTCGCAGCAACACGACAAAGAAGCAAGTGAAGCCCTGCTGAGGATGTTAAAGAAGACTGTTCTAAAATATCGTCAAGAGAAAGCAACCAAACCATATTTATGCTAAACGTGGCCATTGTCGCGAATTTCGCTTTGCAAATTCATTGCATCCGCCTTTGGAAAGCCGACATGATGACACCTTAGCTCTGCTTCTTTTGGGAGGGAGTAGTGTTTATTAGTTCCCCAGTTCAAACGGCAGATAAACGCAATAGACAGATAGAACGCTTATTATCCTACTAATATTATAAATGCGAAAGTTTGTGAGTATGGATGGATGTTTGTTACAATTTCACGCAAAAACTACTGACCGGATTTGGATGAAATTTGGCACACAGATAGTTTATAACCTGGATTAACACATAGGATATTTTTATCCCGGTAGTGCGATCCCGTGGGATAATTAACGAACTTACGCGGGTGAAGCCGCGGGCATGAGCTAGTATGCTATAAAATAACGTTGATATCAATTTGTTACGCAATAATCCAGCGGACGTGGAGGGGCCTGTTTATATGCCCCCAGTTCCCTATTGCGTTAACGATAGTATTGCATTGATGAGTTGTGACGTCAGCGAAGGTAAAGTACCCAGGAGTAAATATGTGCATCGTGATATAAAACCTCCTCCTTTTTTGAAGTCGGTTAAAAATGATAATGACGACTGCATCGTTAGTCTCGTGGTTACAATCGTGACTGCTAGCTAAGTCCTGGTTTTGATTCCCAGGTCTAGCAGTGTTATTGGGGCCTTCCAATAAGAATTTCTCAATAACGGACCGGTTTTTGGATTTGTGCTCGGTTGGTGGCAATAGGCTCGCTCCCTTCTACAAGGGACTTTAACAAAACTGTGTGTGTATGTCTGTGTGTGATTTGAGCCTCCTTTTAGCATGAGCCTTAATTCAACATGTGGGCCCATTGCAGGTTTTAGGCCATATTTGAACTTTTTGTCATCGATGCACTAAGAAATGCGTACAGATTTCGTGAAAGTTCGGCATAGAAGTAGCACCTGCGTTAAGACTTAGGATAATTTTAATCCCAGTAGTACATTCTCGTGGGATAAATTCCGACCTTTCGTAATATTTATGCGATGTTAGTGCAATGAAATGTGCGTCCGACACGAAAACAGCACTAAAAATATAAACGCATTGATGAATGTCACATTCATCATCATCATCATCATCCACAGCCCAACCTCACCCACTGCTGGGTATAGGCCTCTGCTTGCGCCAAGCTCCATGTTTTTGTGCACCTCATGCAGGATATTCCCGCGATGGCAACAATGTCGTCTGCCCATCTCGCCGCGACCAACACTTCTTTTAATGCCACATTATGTCTTCGAATTGTTGTGTCTATCAATGTTTTTTTTTTATCTACGACTTCATTCAAAGTTTCTTCAAAACAATCTTCTTTATCTCTGGCCTTCACCAGTGTCAGTCTTGTTACGTAATGAATTATTTAAAAAGTTAGTACCTATCCATGTCGAGATATGTAGGTATGTAACTCGCAGGAAATGAGATAAAATGTTTGAATTACAATACCTATCAACGCTGACACTGGAGTTGGAAAATCTAAATTTTAAACTCGAACTGTTGGAACGCAGTCTGATCTAAAAATAGAATACGAGACTAAGTAGTTTTCTATACAGTGTAGGTAAAGGTCAACGTGCAGTTATGAGCACGGCACGGTATAACCATCGCCTCAACTCGAGCAGATCGGGGTTCTTTCTCTGAAACTATACTGCAACGCAGACTAACAAGCATCGTAACGGCATCACCTCGAAACGGGATCATCATCTCCTTTGCCTTTGTCCCATGCTACTTGGGGTCGGCGAAACACGTTTTTGGCTCTCTTTCGATTGGTAACCTTTACTCTTTTTTCTATCATATCTTTTCTCACACAACCCATCCATATTTTCGTTGGTCTTCTTCTCCCTCTCCAGCCATCGACATTTATTTTTATCACTTTTTTAGTCACATACGATACAAACGAAACTAGTAAATAGGGGTCGCAATACCGGTCCCTCTCTCCAAAACCGGTATTCTCGGTATTGAGTCTAGGAGAATACCGGGATTCCGGTATTTCCGGGATTTTCGACATTTAGAGAAATTATATTTATTTTAATAGTTTTTCTTTCCGGTCATTATAATATAGTGAAATCTCTAATTTTTTATTAAACTATTTACCCCCAACAATTTGCAACTGATGAAGCTACTGAAGGTAACAAAAGAAGGTTTCAGTAGCGCCATCAGGATTATTTGGGATGGAATTTGGTGTGAACAAATGTGCAGTCATGCATGTGAAGCGAGGGGAGATTATGGAATCCGTGGGAACTCAACTCTCGGATTCCATACACCTTAGATCCCTCTCCTCAACAGAAAGCCACACGTGTTTGGGTATGTCGGAAGCAATAGGCATCAATACTATCGAAATGAAACAATCGTTATGGGAGCGCTTCTTTAGCCGCCTGAATAATGTGCTAAACAGTCTTTTGTCAGGTGGAAACAAGGTGCGCGCCTTTAACGGTTGGGTCATGCCGGTTTTGATGTATTCTTTCGGCTCAAATGGACTCAGACGAAACTTAATGCCCTGGAGAGGAGGGTCCGCGCACTGCTGACCGCAAATCGAATGCATCACCCCACGGTCCACCCCCCGGTCGTCGGTGATGAGACTGTATATCCCGCGGAAGTGCGGGGGTCGTGGCTTCTTAAATGCTAAGACCCTGCATAACCGTGAGGCATGCAGTTTCAGGGAATACTTCCTAGAAGCCGACATGGGGATGCACCGAGATGTGGTTTCAGTGGACAAGGGCCTCACCCCGCTCTCCCTGGCTAACGAGAACTGGCGCAAGCCTAGAGTATTAGACACTAATGACCGTAAGGAGGTATGGCATGGCAAGGAGTTTCACGGACGCTCTTACCGAGTACTATATGGGCCCGATGTAGACTTCTTAGCGTCCATATCTTTGCTGATGGATTATCCATCAGCAACTTGATTTGAAGTCCAACCTTGTGGAATCAGAAGTGCCATACTATAACTATGTGCCCGACCCAGTTCTCGATGATGGTAATATCACGTTGTATTGGGATCGATCTATACTCATTGACAGGACTATTGTTGCCAACTGACATTGTGATGATAGATCAATTGGAGCGTTGCGCATTGATTGTAAATATTACATTTCTGCATGACGAGAACCTCGTGAAAGCAGAGAAAGATAAACAATACAAATATCTAGATCTGGTTTGCGACGTGAGTACAGCAGTCCTTCTGCCGATAGCCGTGTCGGCCAATTGCTTAATAGTCAATAGCCTCGACCAACATCTGAGGAGGCTCTCGCTGGGCAGCAGAATCAAGGGCTTGATTCAGAAGGCAGTTCTTCTGGACACGGCGCATAATGTTAGGAGGTTCCGTTCTCAAGAGCCCTGACCACCGGTAGCTAGGACCCTGTTCCCCATGCCGGTGGGCTACTATTTTCTATATTTTTAAATGCTTTTATATATTTTTGTTAGTAAAAATATTTAAAAATGTAAATAATATGTTTAAAAAAAATAATAAAGGAAATAATACTTATATCACATGAATAGAAAGCAGCAAATACATTTAGTGGAAGTTTTACTGTAGGGGCAGAAATAACCTTACCCTATGCTGTTTAGGTTAGTATCCTTTCATTTTATAAATAAGAGACTCATATAATAACATAAAAACGTGTTAAAAACCATTACGTTGAAAATTAATGCTGTGTTTGAAACGTGTTTGTTAGCGATTGGCGGTGTCGCCACCACTCGCATGGAGGATTTGCGATTTGCATCGTTCGGTGATGAATACCGAAAATACCGTAAATTCCGGTATTCAAAAATTCAATACCGGTATTGTGAAGGCTTCTATTCGGTCCGGTATCCCGGTATTTTCGGTATCCGGGATCCCGGTTTGCGACCCCTACTAGTAAACCAAATAGCAGACGCGTTGCTGATACTGTGCTTTTAAGTGTACGTTGACCTCTAAACTAAAATCGCGTTCATTTTATGTCTACATTGTCAAAAAAGTCGAAGTTAAACATGCATACATTACATGTTTGTAGTTGAAAGCTATTTTGAACAAGCATTGTGTGCGCTTGGTTCGTTTGACACAATAAGTTACTCCTAGCCGTTTTAACCTAGACCTCGTTAGAGAACGAACATGTAGAATACAAGGTCTCGGTTGTAGGTAGACTACCGGAGTACTTAATTGTGACGCCTTGTATGCCGCCTGAACAGCCATTAAAAAAACACTTAATTTAAGGGCAAGTACTTGTACTATATGATAGATAGCTAAGTAGATTAGTCCGAGTAAGTTCAGGCAGTCAGGACATCAGGAGCAAAGCTCTTGTGTTTATTTCTCCGTATGTTTTTGGACCATTTTAACCCATCTACCATTACTTGGATCAATTAAGTAGACGAGGAGATTTGGAAAGAACCAATGACGCTATGTTCGCGTACTATTGAGATTCTTCGACAAGACTAGGTCTTGCAGGACTACCGTCGGTTTCGGAGGGAGACTTATTCTTCTTAACAGGGGAAAATTACTCTGGTTTTTCTCCGTAACATGTAAACTTTGGTATTTCCTCTACGTAAAGGGTCAGCATTCAAACCAATACGCTGGTATGACCATTAAAAGATAAATCTTATACAGCACATTGCACAACGATTCGAACATCATCGTCTGCCTAGACTTTCCCAAGGATCTTGCGGGTCGGCTTTCCAGTCTTAACAAGATGGAGTTGAATACCAGTATGTTACGTGGAGCTATTGCTTATCTAAAACAGCCGAGCTAGTTGTACTATAGCGTTACTCAATAATCTCATTCGCATCTCTACGTCTGGGAAAAACCAAAGAGCAATAACTACAGGAAATATAATAATATCATGCAAAAATCTCGATACGCTCTGGAACTTTCGATTTCTACAGGTATCGATACGAAAGCCCTAAATATCTCGGATTGAGTCGCAGCACTTTATGTCGTTGTACAGACTTTCTGGAACTTCACGCCGAGCACCATAAGTAATTGCATTGCAGTTAGGGTTACCATTTCGTAAGTCATAGAGAGCTGGACATTTGGTCATTTAGGAGGACCCTCTTCGGAGCATTCGCCTGTAATGTAACAATGGGGAAGACCGTTAAAAGCTAATAGTAGATGGCGCGACCATAGCTAAGTCTCAATCTGACCAATGAGGTCAAGCTATTTTGAAATATAAAATGACATTACCAGATTTTCAACCAATGACGTTGCTAGGAATTAGCTATGCTAGCGCCATTAGTTTCACAGTTGCCATCCCCATTCAAGATTCTAATTTGAACAGGAACTAGTGATTGTTGCAAATTGTATCGTTACAGGTCGCACACTGTAATGCTAGGTTCTCCTCAATCACCGATGTAATGCTCAATTCTGAACTGTTACATTACAGACGAATGCTTCCGGTGAGGGAGCGCCTTTTAGCCTTATTATTTTCTAAAGAATATCCTTATTGAAATTGAGAAGTCCGGACAAATGACAAGGACGGACAAAACCAGACGGATGGTAACTCTAATTGCAGTAGCAGTGTGCTACACTTGATTATTTACACGATATCTACATTATGTATAAGGAAGCATACACGTACTAACATTGGTGTGCAAATACAGGCATGACATGTAGGTACTTAATTCAATTAGTGGTCACGGACGATGCGCTCGGGCAAACAAACGAAGACATTGCTTACCTTATAGATAATGTATATATTGTGTTTTGGCACACCTTGTTATATATATCTGTCGGAAATTCAACAGACTTACGTAATTTGTCGGTCCCAACTCCCAAAAAGGACGAAAAACTTGACCTCATATTTGGCTAGTCACTTCCTTCAACTTCGGAGGTACAGAATAGAACTCTTCAATGGAGGATAGATGATGTTGTTAGAGAAAGGGCCTCTTAAGATCAGATCAGCATCGCCTCAGCCCCAGCCGTTCGGAATTCTTTCTATAAATCTCCATACTGCAACGCACATATGACGGCATTGCCTGAGATCAGGACCAACTAGTAATAATGAGGTGGGGTGATGTCGATCCGGTGCAGTACTTATAATTTATGGACAGAAGGCTCAAATTCAAACACATACGTGTTCACTCTATTGGAACAGTTCAACGGATGACATTTTGAGAATTTGCTCCATGGAGTAGGCTTTAAGATTAGGGAAAGGCCAAGAAAAACCATGGATGGACTGTGTGAAGGATGATATAGCTGGAAAGGAGGTTAATGCTGATATGACGAGTAAGGGCGAAGGCACACGGCGCGTTGCGGCGCCGCGCCGCGGGGATTTCACCGTATCAGCGGGCAGCGGGGTAAGCTAGCAGCGTTCTGATTCGGTGAAATACCCGCGGCGCGGCGCCGCAACGCGCCGTGTGCCTTCGCCCTAAAAGAGAAGTATGGGAGACGAAGTCATGCAGCATGCTACACCGACCGCAAATCAATTGGAATAAGCGCAGGAGAATACTGATCATGATGAAAGTAGGCTTTAAATTACCTGACACACAAACACGATGTATCCAGTGACATGGGACTCGTGCAACACGTCATGCATGGACCGCAGCGTGGAGCCGAGGTACACGTTGATCAGCTGAGCTGGCAGCAAACCCAGCATCGTGGCCAAGTGGTAGCCGCAGCCTCGGACGTCGCTTACCTGGACAATGGAAACGTAACATTAGAGTGATAAGGAGAGACACGAGAAGAACTTAAGTGGATAATGATATTTATTTCTATAAATTGATTAAAAAAAAAAACAATTTTACACGTCAATAATAAATTAATATTTTAAAACTAGATGTTTCCAAAACGATGGCAAAATCTTGATCTGGTCATATGAGAACAGAGTAAGCTACATAGGTACGCAGAAGAAAAAAAATGTTTACAATGTCGAATGAAAATATATGCCAAGCCATATGTGAACCATTTCCAGAGATAGCAAAATAAAATGTGACAGTGGGATTCTTCGAAGAAAATCTGATTAAAATCAGGCCAGAACAGAAACCCTACAACTGCCTCAAAAATGTAGGTTAAGTAAATGTTACTGTCTCAGGTCTAACTGTGTCTGTCTGAATCAATGCATTCCCAAATATCGGCCATTTTCATAAATTACCGACTATCATTATGAAATCTCTGCTATACTTTCAGTAAAATTTGCGTGCAGTGAATACATTAAACTTATAAACAATGTAGATTTGGAACACGTCAATCCTATTACCATTTGTCATCAAGATTATAAAGTTGTATTGTTTGCGGTTGAAGGCAAATGTGTACAATTATTTTTAGTGGCTAAGTATTCGCTAAGCACGGAGTCACGCCAGCCAGGTGCTTTGAAAATTAACGCCATTCCTTCGGCGCCTAGTAAAAGAGAATGCTCATGGAAGTATGGAATCCCGTACCATGCTGCATCAAAATCAAACCTTGTTTTTTATAGACTACACTGATCGTATTAACTCCTACAAAAATTATTTTTGAAAAAAAAACCCGCGTTTCAGAGTTATTTTATAAAATCGAAACTAACCTAAAAAGTAGGTCTATTTTTTCGACGCTACCAACGACGTATTTTAACACACATACATTACATTATTGCTCTAAAAACAGCGTAATACACTAATATTAGTAAGAATTACGAGTTAAAGTAACATCCACAGTATGCTTGACTGAAACTCGATTTTATTTTAGACCTTTACATTGCCAATAGTCAGTCAGTACAGTACAAATGTCAGATGCCACAGATAAGATAACTATAAACCATAGAGTATAGTAAGTGCTATAAACTAGTCGGGATTTAGGGATGTAATCGATAAATCAAAATCTTTAGGCTGAGAAAATCAATTTTGTTGCAAATAGCAATAAACCAAACTAAATCGATTTGGTGTACTGATCTTACTTAATTGTAATTAATTTTAGAGTCCGCTCGACAGACAAGGGTTTGTTCAATTGAAACGGAACGTCATTTATATTCAGTTGAAACGGAACGTCATATAAAGGGAGTAAAACAATATTCGTACTTTTAAACTCGAAAAGTATATTTCCAGTTCAAAAATCAAATCCCCGACGCGTAATGCCGTAAAAAAATATGAAACTAATTACTATAATAGTTTGGTTTTGAGGCGCGAGACTTTTTGGTACCAACTTTGGTCATTGTCCTTTAACAACAATTTTCACGTACGCTTTTAGAATAAACCTTAGTACCTATACCATGCCAAGCACGCAATATTTAAAAACACCAGTAACCTAATCTTGAAATGTTAATGTTAGCGCCGCGCAATTCCGCGAATCATCAAAGTTTTTTTTTATGCGTTCATTTGGCGAGGAATGCTTTCTGTCAAAGTAAATACCAATGAGACAGTCTTAAAAAAGCAAGATGGATCGATTGTTTTTCTTAAGATAAACAAGTTGACCGATCTGCGGCGGCCTTGAGTCTTGGCGACGCCGGACGCACTGTGTGTCCAAGTAGGCCAATTACTGACCGTATGAAAGTCGGTGTAGTGGAAAAATTCCTGTGGATAGGCACATGTCTGAGTTCTCCAACACATCTTCATATTATGCCATTGTAATATGATTATTATTATCCTTTAAGCGCTTTGGTAAAAAAACTGTTAGCTTAGAATGTATTTCTGAATAAATAAATAAATAAATTATACGTGTAGTAATGGAACTAAAGATTTTAATCATAAAGGAGTCTGAACACTACACCGTACCATACCATGACAGTGCTATGAATGTGTCTAGCAAACGTATGAAACAGTGTAATGGGCAGACTTCTTTAGATGTACAGTCAGCCCCAAACAGATGTAAACACGGACTAGGAACCATTTTATTGTCTACGACCATTATTCCATAATGGTGTCTAGTCTGCAATGTAAAGCTACAAAACATAGTAACAATTCATGTCACCAAAACTTCCTACACAGGCCGGATACAAAATAATATAAACACTCTAATAAAACCGGGTAATCTACATAAATCTCACAAATATGGAAACAACAATCGTTCAAAACGTGGTAAACTAATTTAAAAGGCTGTAAGAAATAAGTATCCAATTGAAAATGCGGTATCATAAGACTATCTATTTACTCTTACGCGTCAGACTGACGTAATTTATTAATTGTTATTACAACGATCATAACTTAAGGTAGTCACCCACTGCATGGGAGCATTACCGTGTTACAGTTTCAGATTCGACACGAGCGAGCGAGTGGTACATCAGTGAACTTGTATTGCTAAAATAATTTCCAACAGTACAGCAGTGTGTGGGGAAAACCGATCATTACAACTGACAATGTCGATACAACTGAATTGATGTTACGCATACGAACGTTTACAATTAGAGCGAATGCTCCTTGATCAGTCAATCGAGCTGGCGCGGTATTGTAACGTAATGTTCAAAAGTTAATGTCTTTCATTGTTCATAACACGCGAATGCTTCCGGTGAGTGAACACCTTTAAAAGGCTAAGCATCATGCGTTAGATCTCCTGTAATGTTGAGCGGGCCGCTACGGCCCGGTTTAAAATTTTATAATGTTATATGAATTTCAAGTTCAACAAAAAACAAATGACACATCACTGACGTCATGCATGAAATGAAAAGGACAGAAATAAACTTCTTGTTCTTCTATCAAACAAGTTCGAGACATGTCAATCGGTGCAAGTCGTATAACACTGTCAGTCTGTGTACCTTGTTTTATAGGGTGTATGTATTATTATGTATTCGGCCCTATGTAGGGAGGTTTTGGTGAAATGAATTGTTTACTATCTTTTGTAGCTTTACATTGTAGACACAATTATGGAATAATGGTTGTAGACAACGAAATGAGTCCTAGTCCGTGTTTACATCTTTTTGGGGCTGCCTGTAATTCCGGAATTAAGTCGTGTGAAGAAGTGCTAACACTGAGAAGAGTGAGCTTGCACATCCTGAATTGAACGAAACATACGATTCAGCATGACTGAGTGAGACAATAATATTCAAAGGTCACGGACTCACGGACGGTCAACGAAACAGAACCGTTAACATTTTTCACACGAATTTAACCATTTCAATCTTAAGCTTTCTTTGAATGAAACCCAGTAATGTATCTTCCCAACGAGCCTCAAATATTGAACGTGAAGACGTTCCGAACGTCCCCGAACGATCGCATATCTGATATTCAAATGATATTTTTAGATTATTACTGTGCTGTTGTAATGAAATTGCTTACGGAATGAAAATACTCCCTGATGTAAAGTAAACGTTTTACGAGCTCTGAAACTCCGGTGCCTGGTATGTTTGGATTGGCCGTCGAAATGTTTACAGCAATTCTCTATAAAATATGGATGCTGTTTTCGATGCAGTTAGAAACAAAGCTATAAAATTTGCAAAAATAAAATGACATTATAAATAATGCATGATGCTGTGTCGTTCGTACACATGTAGTTTTATCCTCAAGAAATTTATTAATTAATACTCACCAGTGTCAGACCGATTAATATACTGAATCGAATGATACATTAAAAAGGAATCTTCATCAACAATGTTTGCCCTTTGGCGGAGATGACACTAAACGCGCCAGATATTTAAACGACAGACAAAGACCACATAAAAACACTGCGCACATCTTTATGTAGTTTTCAAATAATAAATGTAAATACGGTTGGCATAGGACCAAGAAAGATGGCGACAAAGTTTACTGCCCTGCACCAGATAAAAACAGGTCTCAGTTAAGATAGCAGCGGTTGATATTATCTTGAGCATTTAACGCGTAGGAGTAGCCACAAATGCTACATGATAAGGAGATAAGACGTGTGCTGAAGTTTTAAATGAGATATGAATATAGTTCCTATCTTAAAAGTAGACGTAAATACTAAAATTCAAGGTTTTTAATCTTATTTGCGTTTCAAAGTTATGCGAATCCTCTGTGATAAGCGTATTGACTGTTGACCTTGGATTACCTTACCTACCTACTTATCATCACTCCAATCAAGTTGTGGCATATTTAGAACAAAATACGCCACCAAGGTTTTAAGAAATAACCATTTTTCCTTTAAAGCTTTAAATCGTTGGTTTACTCCAAGGTGCCTTAAATCTTTCCTGACTCAAGTAGGATGGAGTTTTAATGGGCAAGCCACGTTTGGTGTGACCATGTTTATATTGAGAGCTACCATTTGTTTATTGATGGGAGCAGACAATGACGACGCTGTAATAAAACTGATGACCGTTATAGAATCTTAACGCGTGGAGACTTCGAGACATTGGTCACAGGACAATTCTGTAATATTCCATATATTTTTCTCAAGAACGTTCGTAATTCGTGTGAATTGGAAGTACTTATGAACAAACAGGAGATTTGCTTGAAGTGCGGTTATAATTCAGGGCTTTAAGACAGGTGGCTAAATTGAAAGTAACGGCATTTAACCTTTTTCCATGATCAATCATAAGCCTAGAACTGTAGCAGGTGTTTTAGGGCACTGTTTCCCTAAGATCGTTCAGTAGAACGAACTATGAACGTTATTGGGTTCCACTGCTTGGCGAATCAAGCAATGGACCTTATTATGAATAACAATATAGATAAAGAAGTTCACGTTGGTCGGACCGATTCCCCCAGTTTAGGTCTCAGACCAGTCTTCAAAGAACTGCGTCTAATTTTGGCTGGTGGACTACCTTGCGTGGGCGATTCACACAATAACAATCAATACAAACACCACGACGGTGGATTGTAACGCATACGTAATAGAAAATGTCGCCAGTCCGACACAGCGGCGCGCAGTGAAAGCGAAACGGGCCAAGTAGGTGGTTAAAACGCGATCGTCCCAGATACCACGCCAAGAACAATGGCTTAATGTTATTATACTAGGGGCATGAACGATAGTAGTGTTCGCAATCTTACCTACAGAGCAATTAACTCACTCTTGGGTAATGCACTTGGTGATTAAATGGTGTCAATATGTACTATTACTTTTTTTTTCATTGCAAGATTAGATTGTTATGGCTCCGTGACTCTATGGTGTATACCAAAAGAAACTGGCAATCAAAGATGGCGGAACACAAGTTGGCAGCTAGAACAATGCTATTCAGTTTTAGGGCTATCGGTGACATACAGACCGCGACCAGCGTGGGTTAATAATAATCTCTTTGTGAAAGAGAACGGATATAGCTGTGAAATAGGCGAAGAACCGGGGAATACTGGTGCCCAACACTGCACTGCAATAAACTGAATTGACAGACTTCAACAATAGTTTTGTTCGGAATTTCGGATAGACAACGCAGAGTGGGGCATTTGAGATCTGCTTTACGACTCCCAAAATAATAAACTCTCGGCCATAATATTAAACTGTACTTCAATGCCAAAACTTTTGAATGCTTTAACTATTTACAGTGATAATACATAATACCGATTGGTGTGAAATAACTAGCATTGGTTTCCATGTTACATACATGGAAACCAATGCTAGTTATTTCACAAACATGTTTTTCACATTAAGGATGCAATATGGAATATTCTAATTTAGTACATAAAACTAGTTCACCACTGAATCTGTAAACATGCTATTTAAAAACTTTTAGAACGGTTAGATATTTTATTGCATGAAATTGTAAAACAATTCGTTTGAAAAGGCAAAATCAGTTATCTAGTTATGATACTCTGAATTGTTATTAAAACTATACCTATTACAAACAAATATGTGATTAAATATGAGATGAATATAAATGTTGATGGATGGAAAGGGAGAGGAAGACCAAAGATGGATGGATTGTGTGAGGAATGATATGAAAGAGTAAGGAGTAAATGATGCCGTGACGTATGACAGGAGAGAATGGAAAAATAAAAAGTGTTGCGTCGACCCCTAGTAGAATGGGACAAGGGAAAAAAGAACATGAATGTCCATGCAACAAAACTTTTAATCAGATCAACCTCTTCAATCCTGTCTAGTTGAATCACAAAAGCTGGATCTTCTGTATCAAAGCTGTATTCTGAATTTCCGACAGATTTCGAGCATACAGTCGCACCACTAATGAGGTTAATTGACTAGAACCATTTATCTCGTCATTCAATTATCTGTTAAATTTCGTGTCCTTTGCCCATTTGGAGCACAAAAAAAAACGTTTTACTTTATGATATCATTACAGTTATAATTGATGTTGTTAATTTTAATATGAAATAATTGTGTCATATTATCATTAGTACTACCATTGATGTGGAAACTAACTCTTGTTTGCTTGTAAATAATGTTTTAACAACTGAAGGGATCATGAACTTGCACCCAGTTATGTCCAGTATTAGGATTAGGGGTTATTTTTTATCCGGGTACATGTAGATTGTAGAAGTTTACGGTGAGTAAAACCGCAGACAGTAGCTAGTATCTTCGTAAACAAGTGGCAAGGTATTTGCGGTTTAGTAAATATTAAGCGCGGTATTTGCATAAAAAAACTTGTTTGAAAATAGAATTGTATGAGAACATAACCAATGAATGCATGAAATGGGTGGAACGTAAAACAATGAGTTTTCGTAAGCGCGTGAGCACGAAACTAGATTCCTGTTAGTCTAGAAGATTCTTAATGTGATTTTAGATTGAAAAGTAGCTAATTCCAGTGCAGACGAGACTAAGAGGTTATAAAACTTGAGATGATAAAAAGCAATTTATTCAAATGTGCGAGATAAAAATATCTCAGGAGTGCTACACACAATATTTGGGACGCCCTGATTCGGCACAGGACGGGTGACAAAATCTAATTTAGCCGGTGAGGCACCAAAATCTAGCTTCAAAATTATATTTACGAATTTCTGTAGTAGTAGTCTGGAAATAAGATAATAATAATAAAGCATTTTTATTCGGTCAACAGATATACAATTATGTTTCTTACACTAAATTTATATTTTAATAATAATAATAATATCATTTATTTCGGGCTATGCCCATAGTGTTAGTAAATATGGTCTTAAAAACTAGTGTTAGTAGACATACATGGCTTATTTTCTATGGATTTTCATCCAATGTCGCAGCATTGGAGACTCCCATCTATCTGCGAATAAACTCACACACACACACACACACTCACACTCTTATTTTACACAATTAAAATTATTTGCGTATTAGGTGCATCTTTCTTTACTTTCTGTAAGTCCGTTTGCCAGTTGGCAAAGGCCTCCTCCAACCTACTCCATTCTGATCTCTCTCTGACTACTCTACTCCATGTCATGCCTGCAACCTGCCTGATATCATCGTCCCATCTTTTTTGTTGTCTACCTCTTTTCCTTTTACCTTCCCTTGGGTACCGTTGTGTAATTATTTGGCTGCATTTGTCCTTTCCTCTGATCATGTGTCCCGACCACTTCCATATTACCTAGTACCCTCCTGGTAATAAGAACTAACTGTTAAAGAATCAGTTAGACTTCTAAGCAAGATGATTATAAAAATTCCTTGACATTTCGTTATTCAGTCGTCTTGTGATCTTGTATTCGGTTTTTTTCCTAAATCCGACACTGGTTCCCCTATTCCAAATGTTACGGATGTAGTCATTACTAGCTTTTGTCTGCGGCTTCGCTCGACTTATTTAGAATTTGACAATCAATTCGGGTTGTATTCTGCTTGTAATAAATAATATAATTTATCCGACAGACACGTGGCGAATTACCAAAAGAACATTATTGTGTTTTTTTTCTCGGGAAAAGTCCTTTTTTTCGCGATGAAAGGTACCCTATGTCCGTTTCTGTACACCTGAGAATGTATATGCAAAATTTCAGCATGATCGGTCCAATGGTTTAGGCGTGAAAAGGTATCAAACAAACAAACTTACTTTCGCATTTATAATATACAAGTATAGTACAGTAAGTAAGTAAGTATGGATTATTTAAATTTTCGGAACACTTTCATTTGTGAGCTGGATGAAGCCCGAAGTAAATAATTCATACTTCAATATTAAAATTATTGTTTGATAATAATTAATCATCGCATACATGGTATAGCAATTCAAGGTGTCAAAAAAACCAAGATAAGGTTGTCATTAAAATATTAATTATAATAACTATCATTAAGAAGTTGAGTGAGACTAGTTAATTAGTTTTTGGACTGAAAATGACAATACACTTTATTAAAGTTCTCAGTTATTATGAAAAATGCCTTTATAGTAATGTTATTTTAAAAAAAAGATTAATTTTCGAAGAAGCCTCGTTGAGAATTTGTTCTAGCATGAAGAGTTTCAGCCGAAGCTTCCAAATCGCTGATCCGAGATCATTCGTGAAATCGCGATCTGTGGCTCGCGATTCCGATCTCAGTTTACAGCTCGGAGTTTGGAAACGTGCCCAATAAATGCGAATCGGCGAATAACTGAGTGAATTATAGTTACCATTGGATTTACCCTTCAAAGACTAGTTGTTTGTTGGTTTTTGGACAGCATGTGTTGTGAAAGGGCCCGTCACATTACTTACTTGAATGGGGATCGCAGATCTTCTGACCATTGGTTCTGGGTTAGATCGTGCGCATTTACCATTAAAGCAAAAACATGGCATTCTGCTGCGAGACATAGAGCCCACAGACAACAGCAGCTACAACATACCTAAATGTCAGCAGCAGTTTTAATGAAGAACTCCTTTATTAAGTTTTGGTAATATTTCTTCAGCAGTGGAATTTAGCAAGTCTGGAGTATGTTTAACTGGAATCCACGACGTTTCCAAAGCATCTAGTCAAGCATGGAATAACAAATGGTAACCTAAGGATATAAATAGCATAGCTGCAATTCCATGAAACGTATCGCCGCCAAATCGCAAACATGACGGGTAGATGATAGTGCTAACAAGGAAACAGCTTGATCGTACAACTCTAATGTAATCAGAACCAGTTTGCCGTTTGAGATAATAGACGAACGTCAGAAACCTGCCCCGATTGCGCGCGGAGCTAAACGATTGGATTTCGTTCTTGAAATATGTACCTACATGGAGACATTAATCACCTTGCGGTTTCTTTTTCGAAAGTCTTTTTCGACTTTGTATTTTCCGCAAATTAATGAGGTGTATGCAGAAATTGTAAGTACGGAATATGCGACCACTAGAATAAATGGTCATAGAAAAACTTGAAGATATATGACATAGTAGTGTGGCAAAGTCGTGCAACACCAAATTGTTATAATTGTTAGATCTTGCACCATAACACCACGAAGGCTTGGTGTTACTTACTGATGTAATGTTATTTTAAGCAGACAGGAGTAATGCTAAATGTAATTAAAACCAGTTTGTTTGCCGTTCGAGATAAAGATAATAGACAAACGTCAGAAACCTGCCCCGAATACACGCGGAGCTAAACGATTGGACTCCTTCTTGCAAAACATAGGACATTAATTACTGCGGTTTTTTTTTCGAAAGTCTTCATAACTTATGGTCGGTAGCCCTCATTGCATACTCTGACAATTAATTAAATGCAGAATGATTACCGTTAAAGTTGATTAATAGAACATGAGGTCTGCTGCCCGCTACCGGCGCCACCACACCGTTAGAATAATCATTGACGTTAATAAGTTGTATGACGGCAAACGACGATCTGTGCTGGCAGGAGGATGATGACGACAGTTTAAAGAAAGTGATCGTGATCAAACCAAAGGGTTAAATTCAACCTTCATTGCCTGTTACGATAATCATCAATCAATCAATCACGAATGACTCTTTACTTTTTTTTACTGGCCTTCTTTACCAAATTAACTTCTACACCGTGAAATTAACGGATTGCGGTAACGCGACGCATTTCGATTATGTCGACTTACGTCGTCGACTTGATACGGGTTTCGCAGTGACGTATGTTTATAGTTTCTCAATTTCACATATTTCTTACGATTGGTCTCGTTCGATTAAGTTTTTTTTTTGCATTTATAAGGATGTAAAAAGGCAAATGCCAAAGGGACCGCAGCATTCTGGGTGTCAACAGAACAGACACATAGTTCGAAACACGCTACGTCCCAAAACGGGCATAGTGGACGTTGGCAAGAAGGCTGCTAGGCTAAAATGGGATTGGGCGAGTCAACTCAGACGCGTACCGCGAGCGCTGGTTTAAGAAGGCACGGGAAAAGAGCTCATGGAAGGAATTGGGGGAGGCCTTTGACCAGCATTACAACAGTATAGGCTAACAAAAAGAACAAGGAAGTGCCTAATGCTGTTCCATTACTGATGATAACATTATATCAATAATAACTTAGTTACTTAATAACTTATTTATACATATTCCATCCATCTTCTATAATGCATCCTCCTTACTGAAGGCCTTTCTAAAGGCCTTTCTTTGTATGTTCTATCTTTAAATATTTAGGTTAGACTTTCCAAGGCATAGTGACAAGGGTAGTTTATGTTTCTTTTTTATGGTCACCATAAAGTTGCCAGCCTTGAAAATAAGGCATAAAGGATTAACAATGCTGATATTTAGTGACCTTGGCCTCTACACCCCTAGGCTGGGGTGGGTGTTTGTGTGTTAGGTGTAAGAATATTTTATTACCTTACCTTGAATACAACTGGGAATTTATGCACAGTACCTATAAAATCTAAGAATGTTTAAAGATTTTTGTAAATATAGTAAAGTTGATTGATTGTTTTTTGTGTACTTGATATGTTAATGAGTTTAGGGATTCAGTAGAGAAAGATGTTGCTTCTGGTTAGAAAATACACCAAGCTTGAGTAACTTGAAGAATATATTAGTTTAAAGATTGCTTAATTTAATTCTTAAAACCTTTACAATGAACAAATAATATTTGGGATTTAATTATGGTACCTATTCTTGCTGAGAATCTTAGATAAAACAGAAAAAAGACTAAAAAAAACTTCATGAATGCATAATACAGACATAACATGAGAATTTTTCTCAAGTATCTCATATCACTTTAGGAAACATCATTTTTGATCAATAGACATTTTAAAAGTTCTTCCCAAGAGCCCTAACCGGTATTAATTTCAATGAAACTTGCTTCCAATTTTAAGTGGGTGTCATAGATAAGAATTGAATGTTTTTTTTTTAAATAAAAGATAATAAACCAATCTACTTAGGCTATCTATGACGGTCAACTGATAAAAGATATTAAAAGATATTTTGCTGATGTTTTTATGATACATGAATGAAGTATTTATTAAAAAGAATGTGAATTAGTTTCATAGCAATATTTGATATAGATTTTTATGTGAAGTAGGTACTTACCTAAAAAAAATTTGTAATGTTAGAATTGAAAGAGGGTTACAAGGAAGTCTTTAACATAGTCATTAATTTTTTGTCCTATCTAGCAATAAGACAAAACTAGAATAGTTAAAAACAGGATATTGTTCATGTCAGCTGTCCCTTGACATAATTATCAGTATCACTGAACTATGTAACATGATATTTGTATTTAATTTTATTAATAACAAGGATAATATTGGTAGGTATTTATAATATTATTGTTTATAAATCAAAATAGAAATTGTTTTATGTGAAGAATGTGAGTTGAGATCCAATGAAACTTTTTTACTGATTTTGAGGATTAGTTGACTGAATATTATTTTTTATGTTTAAAATAATTACAGGGAACAGTGTAAAGTTACGGAGAGACTTTTGGCCATCAGTAGGGCACTATAGGTTGAATAAAAAGTACCTATAAGTTGTAAATAAGCAAAAAATAAACATCAACTCACAGCAAATATTGTGTTCTGCAATCCAAAAGGTATTGGCGTCAGTCTCGCGAAAAATACAATTTTGAAGGCTTGCGGCCCCGAGATCACTTTTAGCAGAGCCCGCGCCGTCTCGTTCTTGAGCAACCGGTCTAGCGGCAGGTAGCTCCGCAACGCTTTCAGGGTGAAGTGGGCAACCGCCACACCAAAGTTCGCACTCACCAACACAGTTATTATACCCCTAAAATTTCCGAATAAATATCCACTAGTTATTATTAACACCAAATAACCTATCGTCACTGGAAAACTCACGATCAAAAATAAACCCATAAACAACAAAAATATTATCCACGGATCCTGTGCGTCCACCCAGTATAAAATAGTCTTCAAATATTCTTTGAAAAAATAAAGCACCAGAACCAGGCATGTGAGCAACAGTATTGATACTACAATGTTAAATAAATAACTGTACGTTGTCCTAGTGTTAATTTTAGCCCATAAACTTTTCTTTCTTGTGACCGCTGTAGCGTCAGGCTGGCATTCTTCAACGTCGATAATTTCCATGGTGACTTTCGTTGATGAAAATTAAACACAGTCTATTTATCTTTGCACTCTTTAATTTTCCACGGTGTAGCGTTCGCCATGGCCTAATTTACGCGAGTGTTTATTTCACGTTTACGCACGACAGAGACCAAAAGTCAACGAACAATCAACCACTTTGATCGCTTTTCACAGACTATAAAATAAAAATTCTGAAAGTAAGAATTTCATTAGTGATATGATATGTCAAAATAATATTTCAGTGTTGCATGTGGTTGCATTGAATTACGGAAGTTCTTTCAGAAGAACACATACTGAATGGAAGGTTTTTCTGTGATTAATTTGATTTAAATTCTAAAAGACATTGATGATGGATTTCTGATATATGTATACTAAGTACATGCAAAAAGCACAAGAATGTACGTCTATATGTTGCCAGTTAAATTTTGCTTGCTAATCTGTACACAACACAACCTGTCAGAACCTAAGCGTTCCATAATACTGTGTGTAGATCTTCAATAATAGAAAAGGACAACAACACCGACCCGCAACAAGGAAAAGCGAGAAGAGTTGCTTATGACAGAAGTTATTAATACTAGAGCTGGAACGAAAATCTTCCACAAATTCACATCTTGGTGCACCGTGGAAGTTATTTACTTTTTTAGAAAACACGTAAATTATCGATAAATACCTTATAAATGGTGTAAAGTCTTTAATGATAAATAGTTTAGATTAAGGGAAAAGATTTTTGGTTGTTGTTTATTCATTTGAAGTTTCGTTCGAGACACGACATAACCATGCCGCCGAAGAAAGCACCAGCCGCCGCTGGCGGTGCTAGCAAAAAGACAGAGGCGAAGAAAAAGGATAAAGTCATTGAGGTGATTTCTAAAAACCATTTCTATCATAATCATGAAGTTTTCATCATCGCAGAGGCTGAAAAATAATCCGTCTTGATTTCACTCTTGGCACTGGTGATTCTATAACAGTAATGTAGGGCACAGTTTATTCTGTAATTCTAGAAATCTAACATATGCATAATACCTACCATAAATCGTTTGCAAGCATTTGAGACACCAATATTGACATTGACTAGAAATGAGAGCAATTGCTCCACAAATTACTTAAACCAAAAAACACTATTTGATTCAAGGTACTTACTAAGACAATACTAATCAAAGACTCTCCCTCCAACAGGACAAGACCTTCGGCCTTAAAAATAAGAAGGGGGCCAAGCAGCAGAAGTTTATCCAGCAAGTTGAGAAACAGGTTAAAAGTGGCGGCATCCATCCGGCTAAACCTATGGAAGACAAGAAGAAAGAAAAGGAGCTCAAAATGAAGGAACAGAAGGAATTAGCAGCACTGTTCAAACCAGTGCAGACACAGAAGGTTGAGAAAGGTATGTTGTGAACTGGATTATGCTGCATCTGGGACTTGGTGATGCAAACTTTTAGGACATGATTCTAAAGTCTAGACCCGACAGAATGATTTTTATTTGAGATTTGTTAAAAAATGCTGTTTGTTCCGGTAATTTGACCGTCCATATCCATGTATTGCACTTTTGTATGAAACAGTTGAATTTTGTCCATGTCCCTAGCTATGCTATTCTTGGAGTAACTACCAACTAACTACTTGGAGTATACCTTTACCAGTCATCATCTATTATAGTTCTTGTTGTTTTATTATTGATCATCATCATCATTTCAGCCCGGAATCACCCTCTGTTGGGTATAGGCTATTGGATCCCTTTTCTTCTTTCTATATTATTGTTCACTCAGTATAAATCTTAGTGATGGCACAGGTAGCACAGTGGCTGAGAGATTGGCAGCTGTCCTGCTTGTCACAGGTTCGATTCTCACATGGAACAAATATTTCATTGACCTACAGGTAATTGTTCCGGGTCTGGATGTTTGTGTATGTGTGTTTAATTGTAAACGCACCTATGATACAGGAGACATTCTCAACGAGGGGTAAAATTAAAAAAAAAACATGGTTATGATCATTTCATGTAATTATGATTTTATTTGATTGTTACTATAAAAGTTTTTCTTTTTCTAGGTACTGATCCCAAA
Organism: Eurois occulta; assembly: GCA_950022335.1. NCBI lineage: Eukaryota > Metazoa > Arthropoda > Insecta > Lepidoptera > Noctuidae > Eurois > Eurois occulta. The sequence continues at coordinate 2,585,762 of OX465496.1, forward strand.
TCGGTGGTATGTGCTTTCTTCAAGCAAGGCCAGTGTACGAAGGGAGACAGGTGCAAGTTCTCCCATGACTTGACTATTGAAAGAAAGGTATGTTGTATACAAGGTGGAAGGAACACTGTCGCTATAACGGTTACCGCATATTCAGTGTTTTTTCGTCCATTATAAAAAAAAAACAATAAAATTGTTTCCTACAATCCTGCAATACCCACACGGTCAAAATGTATGGAACTATTGGTTTTATAAAAATTACCAATGAAAAATTTCACTTCCAAAAGTTTTAGCCACGGTGTGCCTTCCACCATGTATTGTTACTGTACTCATAAGGAGAAATATTTCATGGCATGCAGTGCAAAGCTATTAACTACATACGTATAACTGTGTGATGGATGATATGGCACGAAAGTAGGTCTCTGATGAGATGATGAGTAATAGAGAAAGAAGTATGGAAGAAGAAGACATGCTGCGCCAACCCCAAATGAATTGGGACAAGGGCAAGAGAATGATGATGATGATGATCAGACCACTTGGCATAGACCACTCCTCACTCAATAATTAACAAACTCAATAGTTACTTTATCTACCACAGTAACCAAAGATGGTTGCTAATATGAAATACTGTATGAGTATTTATGAATTGTACAGGTACATCTAAAGATATGTTGCAGCATATTATCAACAGGGCCAAAGTAATGAATGAACTGTACAAAAAGCCATGTGTTATTTTAAACTCTGATTAATTTAAAAAAAATGAGGTCTTGATTTGAAAATCCTTTACAAAAATCCATTATTTATTTTTAATAAAAAATTCAGGCTGAGAAACGTTCCCTATATGTGGACATGCGAGACGATGAGGACACTATGGACAATTGGGACGAGGATAAGCTGAAGGAAGTCGTGGAGAAGAAGCATGGAGAAGGTGATAAGCAGAGGCCCACTACTGATATTGTAAGTTTTCATTATCATATAAGTTGTCGAATAAACATCTTTGTCTTTGATCTCATAGAGATCTCAGAGCCCGAGTTGTTGAATGCTGTTGCGCTTTACATCATGGCTTCAGTCCCTGCCTTTTGTTCAAATTTCAAAAGTAATCTAAACATATTATTAATAGGGTGAGTATCAGTGCTTTAGAAACATCTACATCAAGTAAGACAGTCTTTTAAAATGCTGTCCTTCCTCATTTCCTAGTGTATTAGCTGAGTAGAAGTGGTAGAACAATCTCCCCAGCAACACATTTCACCGTTGGCATATCATCAGTCTCGCCTTTTTCCCAAACTATGTTACAGTCGGCTTCCTGTCTAAACGGATGCCGCAGAATTTTTTTTCATGGGTAATATGATACCAATATTATGTAACATTAGCTGTGTAAAATGGTAACATTTTCCCTATTTGAGTCAGATTTTGTTACCAATTCAAGGGTTTTATTTTTTTTACACGTAACCGTAAACTTTTTTCTAAAATAAAAGTAGCCTAAGTTACTCCTTGCACCATTAGTTATCTGCCAGTAAAAGTCCCGTCAATTGGTCCAACCGCTTCGAAGATTAGCTGGAACAAACAGACAGACCGACATATACACTTTTATATGCATTCAGTAAAAAGCTGTTATTTTGAAATAACAACAGACACTTAAATTTTATTTATTTGTAGATAAAATAAATAATGATGGCATAAACTAAAAATCCCAAGTCCCTTCAAAAGCTACATGACAAAATTACAAAGTGCTAACTACCCAACTTTTCACCAAATTACAGATCTGCAAACATTTCTTGGAAGCTGTAGAAAGATCGAAATATGGTTGGTTTTGGGAGTGTCCTTCCGGTGGCAAATGTATATACAGGCATGCGCTACCAGCAGGGTTCGTCCTCAAGAGAGACAAGAAGAAAATGGAGGAAAAGAAGAATGAGATCTCTTTGGTGGACCTTATTGAGAGGGAGAGGGCAGCACTTGGACCTAACCAGACAAAGATCACGCTGGAAACCTTCCTCGCTTGGAAGAAGAAGAAGATTAAGGATAAACAGGTTTGTGATTGTGGATTCAATTAGTATGACACTTACAGTATGTTTTGATCTACCCAAACAAGTCCATTTTAGAAAGAATTTTACAGTGTATAAGTTTATGCTGTTTCGTGTCATCTTTGCATCTTACTCTTAGTGACAGCATCTGTGCTGCCACAGGAGAGTCGAGTAGTATCTAAGAGTGACTTTGGATTTGCACCCAATCAGAAGTTATAGTCTTCATAACATTCCTGCTCTTCCATAGTTTATTATAAGCCAACAATAATTTATTGGCAGTACTTTTCTTTCCAAATACTTTTCTGAAATGTTGTACTGGCAACAATCTATGTTGCCGGCTGTATGTGCCAAGAAATCTCATTAAACTTAAACTAACACTGAACATTACTTGTTGATACATTTAACTAAAACAACGAATACTTGCACACTTACAGGAAGCACTTACCAAGGCCGAAGACCAACGGCGCAACGACTTTAAGGCCGGTCGCGCGGTCGGTTTGTCCGGCCGAGAGATGTTCTCGTTCGACCCAGCGCTGGCGGCTGACGCGGATGATGATGATGACGAGGCCGTGGACCTCGCTACTTACGGCGATGATGAGGACCAAGACAATACGGAGTATCGGGAGGTGCAGTTCGATCTCATTGGCATGGAGGCTTCGGAGGTGAGACTGTTTTTTTACTATCGCAGTTTATGGCGTGAAAGGTTCTATAGATAGAACACGAAGCACGAAGGTCGCGGGCAACAGCTGGTATAGATACCAACTGTTGCCCGCGACCGTCGTGCTCGTGAAATTATTATAAAAATACGATTTTCTCCGTTTTTGCAACATTTTTCATTAATGCTCCGGTCCTCTAGCTCGTAGCGTGATGTTATATAGCCGATGTAACCTTCCTCGATAAATGGGCCATAATAACACTAAAAGAATTTTTCAATTCGAACCAGTAGTTCCTGAGATTAGCGCGTTCAACCAAACAAACTCTTCAGCTTTATAATATGGATGACTACTGAGATGACAATTCATATACAATTATGAAATAAGAAGACATGCTACACTAGTCCCAAAATAGGGCAGGACAATTTATGATGGTGACTATCCCACAGGAGCTTTACCTGAATAAAGAGTACCTAGTCTATGTCGGTCTCCAGCCTTTAACTGTCTCTACTCAAAAATCTCGCAAATGCTCTCTTTCTGCTTAAAGTCGACGAAACAGTTGCATGGAGCACATGATCTTGCTGCCAATCAATCAACTCAGCGTATGGCAGTCCACTACTGGACATAGGTTTGGCGATCTTGATATACAGTACAGTATTGAACATTAGAGCTTGGATTGGAGCACGTATGATACGTTTACGTTGGCTAAAGATTAAAATACTCTGCCCTGTTTATCCCGAGGGCGTACAGGGCACGCAAAAAAAATCAGCTGTTCCCTACATTTATGATCGATTAACTCGTCAAAATGTAGGGAACAGCTGATTTTTTTTTCGCGATTTCAGGTTTGGTCCCATAGTAAAAGTTGTTCATAGTGATGAGTACAATGACCTCTTAAGAGGTTTCTGGTGTTTTACAAATAACCCTGTATATGACAATAGCGTTCAAAAGGCTAATTAATGATTTCAATTTGGTAGCGCGTCCTCAGCGTCCGCGCGTGACTTATCTATTTTTGGCATTTTAACACTAATTTACTAAAAGTAACAATATAACATCCTTGTTCCCAGGCGGACGACACCGGCACCAAAGCGCAGGAAGACCGATTGCAGCAGCTCAACCAAGGCCTGGAGAACGGCAACGGCGACGGACCGGAGGCCCAGAGCTCCAGCGACGCCTCTCCCTCCGACGAAGCCGCCGCCGCTGTCCCTATCAATGAAAACCTTTTCCTTGATGAAGACTTAGACGAAGAACTTCAAAACCTCGATTTAGAAGACTAGGATTCAAATTCGTTTTTTTTTTAGTTTTTCATGTAGTGCCAATGTTTGGTCTCATGTAACAAGATAATACAGACATACATAATACTTTTCGCAATCTACATTCAATTGCGTTAGGGACATTCAGAAACTAACTTTTACCAAAGTCCCAGTACATGGCTGTAGACCTCACAGGGTCGAAAATTTTCTACATTTAATAAAAAAAATGGTGGCCCATACAAAACGACACGGTCAAAATGTATGGAACAGCAGTTTTTTTTTGTTGTTGTACATTACACCGTGTTTACGCTGACAAGATGTTGACCATTTATCGTGAAGAAAAGCTGACACACTTTACTAACTTATTTATAAAAACTATCTTAGTATAATTGCTGCATTTCACAAGCGCGCGTCAACCATTGTAATTTAGACCTTAATGCGATTGATTTAAAAGTCAAATGACGCGCGCTCATGATTTGCAATTACATCTTTATGAAACGATCAACTACTCGTAATATTTGCTTATGATAAAATAGCCTTCATAGAGATAGTTGAAAAGAATGGCAAAACTTGGGAAATATAAAACACGAAAATTCTTCACTAAAATATCCACATTAAGTATGCTCATAATAAAATTATAAATATTTATGGTCCAGAAAAGAAAGTAATGTATTTGTAAATAAAATAACGTATTTTTAATTGACGTTTGTTTTATTAGTACTTATTCATAATATATTATGTTTAAAAATATAAGAAATAGTAAGGACAGGCAGGGGGGGGGGCTATACAGGGTGGAAGGGACATCGACACACAAACGGTGATAGCACGTGTTCAGTACATCATACCATGTAGAAATTTTTCATCGGTAAAAAGTACCCTTTGGACGGTGAGTAATGGGCTAGCTCGCCGTCCATCCGTCTTATGACGGCAGGTCGTGTCGACGGGGACGACCATAATTATTTTGCCATAATTATTAATTCGAGCAATCGTTCTTCAGTTGCTCAGGGCTCGTTAAACTGTACCTAATAGGTATTATGCAATATAATCTTAACTTTCATATTATACTCTAAAATAAGCTTAAATTTACAATAATACAGTAAAAAAATGAAATGCCCGTTTACTGTAAAACTAGACAATATAAAAGCGCTCTGTCGGATTGCAAAGCTCGACTCAACAGAGTAATGTGGTTCCAACACTTCGAACACTGAAATAATAATTAGGCATTCGTTTAGTTGAACCATCGATAAAACATTATGAAGACTTGTTTTCGATCGCCAGCCATCGCGCCGGGTTCCCAATAGTAATATTGTCTATTTGTTGTTGTGTGAAGCCTTTGGATCTCATCTTCGGGAGCACGTTGCTGATTATGTGTGCGTAGCCATGGCCACCAAAACTGGTCTGAAAACAACAGGAAAGAATGAGGATGAACATCCTCATAATTTGCAGAGAGACGTCCAGCTGGACATAGGTTTTTCTAAAGAGAATTTCAGTTGAATAGAGAGATTTCATATTAAAGAATACTTTTTATAGTTCTCTCTTGTATACTCCCACTTCCTACTAATATTATAAATGCGAAAGTTTGAAAGGATGGATGGATGTTTGTTAATCTTTCACGCAAAAACTGCTGACCGGATGTGGATGAAATTTGACACTCGAGTTTATAACCTGGATACACATAGGATACTTTTTATCCCGTTAGTACGATCCCTTGGGACAATTACCGAACACCACGCGGGCGAAGCCGCGGGCATATATATATATATATTTTTTTTATATTCTAGTATTAATATAAAATCTTTCTCTGGCTGGGGACCTTAAAGTAATTTTTGGCCTCCACAGGATTGCTTCAACAGCTTCAACCTTAGAGAGTTGTTGCGTTGCGAGAGCCCATTAAAAAAAAAGTTTTTTTTTTCATGGAATAAAAACGGAAAAGTCGTCGTTAGCCTTATTTTGATTTGGGTGATGGACGCAGCTCGACATCACACCGAAGTAAAGGCGACATGATCACCTCAAGTCTATTCGCGTCGACAAGTCTCACTCAGACAACAACGGTCGGTTATTCGGTGCAAAAACGGACCTGTGTATTGTTAAACGGGCTATCTCAGCCTCAGAAGTCACCTAAGCTCCTGTTAGAAAGTCCATCTTCCTATACGCTACAAGACCATCATCTTTGTGCCCGTATTCCATCTTACTTGGGTTCGGTGCAACACATTTTTAGTTAACATGCTCCCCTGTCAACCATTACACAATCATTTACTCTTTTTTTCTCATACGAATCTTCCAACTTTTCTTTAGTCTGCCCTCCTATCCCCTCCAAGAATCATTATTTATATTAATTTAGATTCATCCCTCCTCACCACATGTCCTTGCTAAGACAGACAGACGTCAAGATAGCCTACAATAATTTATTAAAACTCACCAATCGATGTTTCGTATGAATATCATGCGACATGAGTATTTTATCCTCTCGGCCCTCGTCGGCCAGTAAGGATATCTTCTGAATCCTTTGAGCATCACTGAGCATATCCGTAGTTACCTCCAGCTGGTAATACGACACTTCTGTACCGAATAAGTCGAACTGGCAGTAGGTGCCTAACTCGGCGAATTCTAATAGAATGTCATCTTCTACCAATGTGCCTGAAAACATAAGGTATATAACATTAACATCGCGACGGTGTTCTCCGGGGGGATAACCAGAAGTCTTATCAGGGCTGAAGGCACCTAAGAAGCCGATTCTTGCTGGCTTCCGAAGGACCGAATAATCGGGCCAACATTAAAAGTTTCAACCTATAACCCATTAATGTTTGATTAACTATTATGAGGGGTAATTAACCAGAATGTAATGGACAAGGTACCGAACGCGGGTTAGCTCCGTCATTTTCTTATAATTTTTTAATATACAAAATTGAACACTGCGAACCGGTTATCATAGGCTGATTAACCTTATAATACGGGTTAACCTTTGCTCTGGGATTTTTCACCTAAATGATTAAAACCCTACGGGTAACGTTTTCAGTACCTACCTGAACTTAACGATTGCATCGGTTTGGTTTAAATAAGTCAGCGTTTATGGACTGAGTTTTCAAAAATACATTATGCTCTGCTAACATGCTTGAGCGCATGAAAAGGACCTCTGTGGAGAAAACGATTACTTTATTCTGCCTACAATAAGTAGGTACTCAGCTCGGGACAGTAGCGCGATCTAGCCGACCGGCTCAACGCCATCTATCGCAACGAGGAGTACTAAATGCCGTCCTTATTAGACTTTTTAGTCACCTTATTAGATACCTCCACCTACTAACATAGGTACACCTGTTTACTACTTAATTTTAGGTTGTGGGACTATAAAACTGTTGAACGCAGTTTTGAGGAATAAGGTAACATGTTTTACTTCTTCTTCTTCTTGAGGAGCTGGTGGCTAAATAAGAACAGCCGCTCCGGTCGATCTTTAGGTTAAGCCGTGCTTACCTAGGTTGGTCCGTGGATGGGTGACCAACCATTACATACAGAGTTTCCTCCATGCCTCGGAAAGCACGTTAAGCCGTTGGTCCCGGCTGTTATTTGTACATCTTTGGCAGTCGTTACAGGTAGTCAGTGTCCCGAAAAGTCTGGCAACCAGTCTTACCAAAGGGTATCGTATTACCTAGCACTAACTGGGTTGTGGAGGTCAGATAGGCAGTCGCTCCATGTAAAATACTGGTATTCAGCTGCATCCGGTTATACTGGAAGCCGACCCCAACGTAGTTGGGAAAAGGCTAGGCAGATGATGATGTTTTACTTCTTCTACCAGCGGTTGGTATAAAGTAAAAGTTACTTACGATCTAAATGCGACATGACGACTTTGTCAGCGGACCCCCCGGCCTCCAGGTAGAGGCGGATGATCTCGAAGGGAGCCTCCTTCACTCTGTGGGGGTGGAAGCTCACCCCGCAACCGACTTGTGGCTGTAACTCTCCTGCAGCTTGGATGACTTTACGTTCAAAATCTGTAGGAAGAGAATTTATTATCTGCATCAGTTGGGATAGTATTTTTGACGTCATCATCTTCCTGCCCTTGTCCCATGTTATTTGGGGTCGGCGCAAGACGTTTTTTCCTTCCATTCTCCTTTGTCAACCGTCACGCTATCATTTACTTCTTTATCTTTCATATCATTCCTCACACAATCCATCCATCGTTTCTTTGGTCTTCCTTTCCCTCTCCATCCATCAACGTTTATATTCATCACTCTTTTAGTCACATGCGATTCGTCCCTCCTCATCACATGTCCATACCAAGACAGTCGGTTCCCTTTCAACTTTTCTGTAACTGGCGCAACTTTTAAACTTCCTCTAATACAGTCGTTCCTACTTTATCCATTCTTGTTACATCCAGCTCAACATTCTCATCTCCGCTACATGCAATCTTTTTTCATCCATCTTCTTCACAGCCCAGCATTCTGATCCATACAGTACGACAGAAAATAATACAAAAAATGAGAGGGAGTGCCTTAAGGTACATGGTTGTGAACCACTGAGATAGCCATTTGAGGAAAGAAAACAAGAATTTGAGTGGTAGCTCGACTCATAACTCAAGGAGCTCAATGCAGACACGTTCACCAGGTACAGTTACTGACCTCTTATTGGCCATACACTGGCGATCTCTCCCATGAAACCAGCCTTAATCTCCGGGTGTTTAACGCAGCCCTTCGTCAGCTCTTCCAGCATATGATTGTACACATCTTCAGTAGACTGTCTCAGAGTGTCTCCGTTCTGCAAGTCTGCGATGTAATGTCCTGTGCCGGCCACGATATGGACGTTGCTCGCTTGAGACACGTTCTGATAGAAAGTCAGGTGACGGTTTATGCCTTCTGTTGTGTTTTCTACTATGGTACCTGATCGGAGAGATGAATTGTGGATTTAAAATGGTGTTTTTGTTATTCCATTTAAGTATTAGGTAGGCGTTGCCTTTCGATTTCCAAGTCTAGCCAAGTTTTATTGGATGTCATTGCCAGCGTCAGCCTTTTTGTGATTGTATACCTCCAGAAAGGTAGGTAGATAATTTTGTCAACAGAGAGCTGAAATTCATATGCTATCTAACGTCTCCACTAAAGCATTCCGCCATGCGATGCGGGGGCGGATACATTATTATCGTCTTCGATAACTAGGTACTGTACCTAGATGACCATAGGTGGCGGGCAGTGAACTGCAGAGGAACATTTCGTTCGTATGAGTTCCGTCGCTCCGCAAGTCTTGTGGTATGCTTTGAACAACGAGGTTTCACCTGGTGTAATGCTGGCCAATTTGCCATCCAATAAAAAAAAGCTTACCTCCCCCAGCTTTTTTATACTCGACGACATCGTATATGACCGCTTGTTGCGCATGATAGTCATCCAGCTTCAAGTTGTACCTCGAGCTGTAAGGGTACTGTCTCACGTAACCAATTGTTCGCAGCTCCAGTTCAGGGGTGAATTTATCAGCCAGTGCTGTGGGCGGTTGTCTGTAGAAGTGCTCAAAGTTCATGCCCAAGTGTTCATGGGTTAAAGTGGGGCCTAGCTCTGAAGGGTTTACGTCTCCAAGCACTGAAATATAATTGTTTAAGTTAGTGTAAATGTTCTGAATGGACCATTTTTAGAAAAGCGCACCTTTAGTTACAAAAGGTTGAATTTAGTTATCCGGCGCTACTTGACAGACGTAATGAGTCGTAACGTAGGTATCGTATCTGATCTAATGTCAATAAATAATCTTCCCTCATAATTTTAAGTATGTAATAACTTACAGCTGATAAAGTTGGCTAACCGCCGCTGAAGGAGTTACTTACAATTATAAATGTCGACTTTTTTTTTTTGAAATAAGTATTTCGCAGAAGTTCCGCTAGCTAAATTTTATTGACCCTGTCAAATTAAAAAGTTATCGTAAAGCTACATAGGTCTTTAAGGCGCATGGTATCACCGAGTAAGTACCTACCTAATCTACCTATCACCGTGGCCGTCATGGACGCGCCACAACACAACACATACACGTCGCGTTGAAGGCAGCGCAGGCACAAGGTCGTGACAATCTTCCCTCGACGGCATCTCAATTACACAGCTTGAAATTAACTACGGAATATTCTATCTACCCTCTTTCCTGTTTACGAAAATTCGTCGTCATAATAATTAATCATTTTGATATTAGTGGGGAAACTGTTGACGAGGGAGTTATGGGGCCGAGAACTGCAGTTGCAGTAACAAATCCCCACGCGTATCAAACGTTTTTCAATACACTTTCGAAGAAATAAAATATTAGACCGGAAAGTATTTTTGCCAGAAATTATTAGGAAACTATGATTTAATCTGCTTTTTTTTCCGCGTTTTGCTTTCGCCAGGTAGAAGAAGAAGCATAGGTATGATGCCGCTAAACAACCTAATATAAAAAATATAAAAATTCAAATATTTTTGTATTTAGAAACAAATAAATGTTAATTTGTTCATAAAAGTAAATATTTATTTTAAATAATCATGTTTATCTATGATATTCTATTTATAAACACAATTTAAATACTCAAAAAAATGTTTACGCGGTAAAGGCGCATCTCTTCTTTAATTAAAAAAAAAAAATCTCCGCCGATTATAGTCATTGAGCCCATTTGAACTTAGTTTATGTATTGTATAGTATATCTCTGGAAATTTTTATTTCCGCACGTGTGGAAAAATATTAAAAATCCACACGTGTAAAATACATTGCATATTGAACCAAATCGTAGTGCGATAAGAACCAGTTTTCGAGAAAGTGTATTGAAAAATACATTCTTATCTCCATAATCTTGGAAAACCCAATATCTACGATCGGAAATGAATCGAATTCCCACAGTTATTCAACATCGCAGAAGATATTTAGAACATTTACAATACTAACACAGGAAGATTGGTTAGTGTTGAAAATTTGAAATATCTGGAATGAGTCATCTACTAAATAATAAAAAAGGGACTTACCGGTTTGCACTTTAGTAGTCATATTGAGAAGAAAACTGTCTGGTCTTGTGACTAGTAGACACTGAATTGAATCTACATACCTACTTGTTTACTTTTCATTCACTTATCAATGTTAGTACCTACATTAAATTATTTAATTGATGATAATGTATAACAATAAGCTTCTATGTGTTTGTGTGTTATATGTATTATCATGCGCAGTCGCAGATACGTCCTTTATTTATTTTTTCACTTTGACTTTGTTTATTCAGCAAAATTGTATAGAATAGCACTAAAATAAACTCAGAGGAACAAGTAAAATGTACTCATTTAAACATAATAAACAGGTTAGTTGCTTTAACTGTAGGAAACGAGGTCATGTTTATGCGGACGGAGGGCAAAATAAACATCAAAACTGCCACATTAAAAAAATAAAATATCTATGTGGTGCGATTCGCTTCTAAATATTTGCGTAGATCGGAACGAATTGAGCGCTAAATTCAAGATTTTCTCCATTGCTATAGCGACAAGAGTTGTTATTGTGGAGCGCTCTGCATCGACGTTTTTCTTGTGTTTATACTCAACAAAATGCCTATTATAGTAAAAGATTACACTTGGTCTCAATCCAATAACACTGTCCACATAAGAGTACCTCTAAACCCTGTCAGCCATGAAAAAGTTGATTTATTTCCTACTGACAAATACATCAAGGCACACTTTAGTCCATTCTTGTTCGAAGTGTTTCTACTACATGACATCAATATAAAGAAAAGCAAATGCTTAGTGAAAGAAGATTTAATTGTTTTAGATCTAAAGAAGAATGAAGATATTACATGGGAATGTTTAGAAAAAGAGTTAACAAAAGACGAAAAAATGAAGATAAAGCAGGAAGTTCTCGAGAAATGCCAGGAAGAAGCGAAGCAGGAGTCGGAGGATAAAAGAATAAGAAAGAGTGAATTAGACAGGTATGCTGTCCAACAGGCGATGGAGATAGACAATAAACAGCACAACCTGATGGACTCCCGGCGGGATTCGGCAAGGAAGACGGCAATGGATCAGTTGGAAGATTGGAGGCTGGGCATAGTTGATGTTAAGGAAAAGAGTCAGATACCAGCTATTAAAGATAAAGATGAAAAATACACATCACCTCCACAGCAAGAAAGGAGAGGCGTAGAAATAGTTGAACTACCTCCATCAGACGATGAAAAAAGCGTAGAAGACGAAAAGAAACAAGAGAAGGCAAAACAAGAAGTAGGTCAAGCAAAACCCGTAAAGCCAGTGCAGAAACCTCCAAGGAAACCAACCAAGACTCCGGTAAAGTCGGAATATGTGGAGAAGAAGAAAAAGGAGCAGGCCAAGAGGGTATTACCAAGGTTAAGAGAGACAATGAACTTAGAGATTTCACATACACCTCGGACGTTTCCCACGCCCAGTAGGGAGTCTACTGCTGCCGAAGAACAGGCCTGGTTGAAGAACATTACACACGCACGACGGGCGACTGGTAAGGAAGTAGACAATCATAAGCATCTAACAACTAACCAACCGCGATGATCTCGTATTTAGGTCTTCGGATACCGTCGTCGACGAAAACAATCGTTGAAAATGAGGAATCCAAGTCGCACTTAAGTACTTAGGCAGTTTTGTATTTGTGGATACACTCCACACACTTTCCAGCAAAATCAACGAATGGTGCCTCCCCTCCGTGGTACGGTTTCGAAAAAGCTATGGTATTTAGTGGATAGGCAGTATCTGCAGCAAACTGTTTGAGTGTCTGCGATAAACGACGAAATAACAAATACCTACAATACAATAACAAATTCATTAGTATAACTAACGCCTAATATGTCAGATATCAGAAAACCCTTACTTCGAAATATTTTGTAGGTTTCATGCATGAGGATCTTCGGCCGGAGGAGCAGGATCCTCAGTGGTGCAAGGCGAAGGGTGACGAGTTCTTCAAAACCGGGAACTTCCTTGGAGCTATCAGTGCTTATACCCACGGTATTTCATTGTCTGACAAACTGCCAAGCCTGTATGCGAACAGATCCGCTACACATTTCGCACTTGGCAATTTCAATAAATGCGTAAGTATTGAGGTTATAAGGTAGTTTTGGGATACCTAGTACCTACGGATATCCTTCACAACTTACAACTGCGAGAAGAGCTCACTCTTCTCATGTTTGTGCTCATCAGACGATAAAAACATGACGCGATTGGTGGGTATAATTTTTTATCAATTTTGTGATACTGATTCCCACTCGGTGATTCAGATCGGGCAGGCAGAGGAAGATAAACTTTTTTTTTTTTTTTTTTTTTTTTTTTTTATTACAAAATGGGCCTGCTCTTGACCTCGATCACGCCTGGTGGAAAGCGATGGATGAGGTCTATGATGAAACGAGCGTGCCCAGAAGATGCCTGTTCACTCTTGCTTTGAAGGCAGACGGGTTATATGTGGGAGGGAACACAGAAGCCGGCAGAGAGTTCCACACCTTGGCTGTGCGCATGATAAACGTGGAGGAGAAGCGCCGAGTACGACTAGTCGGGATATCAACCAAGTGTGGATGGTACGCCGCAGTACGTCTGCTAGTCCGGTGGTAAAAGGGTGATGGTGGAATCAAATCGTGGAGCTCCTGTGCACACTCTCCGAAGTACAGTCTGTAGAAGACCGACAAGCAGGCGACATTACGCCTATGAGCTAGGCTGTGAAGCGAAGCTATCAAAGTCTCGTCGCCTATGAGTCTTTTAGCTCTGCGTTCCACCGAATCAAGTGCAGCGAGCTGGTATTTTGCTGACCCATCCCACAAGTGACTGCAATACTCCATACAGGAACGGACCTGTGCTTTATATAAACTTAAAAGCTGTCCAGATGTGAAGTATCGCCTCACCTTATTCAGGATGCCCAGCTTCTTAGCTGCGGTCTGAGCTTTCGACTCGATGGTTGAGCCGAAGTTGAGATCCGATGTCAACTCCATGCCCAAAAGCTGTAGGCGGTCGGTGACTGGTACAACTGTACCTCGGAAAGCTGGAGACAACTGGAACTGGCTCTTTTTAGCCGTAAAAAGACATGCCTGTGTTTTCAGAGCATTGAATCTGACCAGATTGTCGTCGCCCCACTTGGAAACGAGATTTAGGGTCAGATTCATTCGCTCCACCATGGCCTCTCTATGAGTAGCAGTTTCCTCTCTGCTGGCTCTTGCACTGGACAGGTATCTTTCCGCGACTGTGCTGTCATCAGCGTACCCGATTGCACCAAGCTGTAGCAGGTCGTTGATGTGTAGCAGAAATAAAGTTGCGGAAAGAACAGACCCCTGAGGAACACCGGCATCAATGGCCTTATGATCCGAAGAGCAGCCATCTATGACCACTCTGATCGAACGGCCACTCAGGAAGTCGGAAATCCAGTTGCAAAAGTCAGCAGAGATGCCAAATGCAGGAAGCTTAGCCAACAGACTAGCGTGCCAGACCCTGTCAAAGGCCTTTGAGATATCAAGCGATACAGCAAGGGCTTCGCCGTGTTTCTCAATGGCCTCGCCCCAGTAATGCGTAACATACACAAGAAGATCCCCAGTTGAACGACCACGACGGAAGCCGTACTGGTGGTCACTGAGGAGCTCATTGTCTTCGAGGTATGTTAGCAGCTTATTGTTCAGTACCCTTTCCATCACTTTGCACAGTATGGAGGTTATGGCGATTGGTCTATAGTCAGCAGGATCGGCACGGTTACCCTTTTTGGGCACTGGCTGCACATTCGCAAGCTTCCAGGACTCCGGCACCACTCCGGTTTTTAGAGAAAGGCGAAACAAGCGCGTCAAGACAGGAGATAACTCAGGAGCACAGCTCTTCAGGACTCTTGCAGGTATTCCGTCAGGTCCGCTGGCTTTATTCACGTCTAGATTGCATAGGGCCTTACGGACCTCTTTTATGTGGATTGAGATCACCGGCATTGCGGAGCCACAGTGAGATATGTTAGGTGGTATGTTTGAGGCCGTGTCTAGGCGTGAATTTTCGGCAAAGATGGAGGCAAATAGATTTGCCTTCTCTAGAGCCGTATGAGCCAGCGTTCCATCAGACTTCAGCATAGGAGGCAGCGTAGGACGGCAGAAGTTCGTCTCGACTGATTTCGACAGGGTCCAGAACTCCTTACTACCCGAGGGGCAGGACGCCAGCTTAGCCCCAATTCGTCCAACATGATCGAAGCGCGCCTTCCGCAACACCCGTTTGCAGTCCTTGGCGGCTGAATTGTACGCTTTTTTCGTTTCGCGAGCCCTCTGACTACTGCACCTGTCACTACGGGCCGAAGCCCAGGCCTGGTATGCCTGCTCTTTGAGCAAATCGGCTTGCGCACAAGACGCGTTGTACCAGGGTTGAGCCTCGCAGCCAAGTAAAACATCAGAGAATGGGATAAAATATTCCATTCCCTGGCGAATCACGTCGACAATTGAGTCAGCGCAGTCAGAAGGGTTAAGCGAAGAGAAGCAAGTCTGCCGCCATGGATAAGATGCAAAGAAATGCCGCATCTCATCCCAGTCTGCCGACCCGTACTTCCAAACTCGCCTCGTGCCTCTAGGGCTTAAATCTGGAGGAGAACAGGAAGACACGGATTTCACCAGACAGTGATCAGACGAACCGAGTGGAGCGCAGATCGATACAGAGTACCTGTCCGGATCTGTTGTCAGCAGAAGGTCTAAGCAGTTGGGTGTGTGGCTATCAACATCCGGAACGCGGGTAGCTTGACCAACCAGCTGGTGGAGATCTAGCGATATCGCAAACTTGCGCGCCTCTCTTCCAGCATGGTCAGTTTTCTGGTACGGGAACAACCAATCCTTATGGTGGGCATTAAAATCCCCCAGAAAGACAAGTTCCGCTGTCGGATATTTGTGTTGGGCCAGTTCAGCTGCCTCTGTAAGATGGTCAAAGAGTCTTGTTGTCTCCTGATCACCGCTGTGCGACCTGTAAACACCGACATAAATAGTTTTAATAGAGCCGGTGTCCACCAGTAGCCACAGAGTGGAGAAACCCGCAACCTCGTAGCAACGGAGACGTTGACAGCATATGTCATCGCGGACGTACACACAGACCCCAGCCTGCTTCTTAAACTTATGTTCAAGTGAGTATCCTGGGTAGTTGAGGTACGCCACGTCTAACGGGGTCGCTAACTTAGTCTCCGTCAAAAAGAACAAGTGCGGCTTCTCGGTCTCAAGGTGGTGATGGACCGGATTGATATTTGAGTGCAATCCACGGATGTTAGTGAATTGCACTTTAAGCGGGAGGAAGTGCCGCCGTTGTTTAAAAGTATTCTTTTTGTTTTTTCGCTTCATGGGTTTAAAGAGTTTCAATGGAATTCTAAAGAAAGCGAGGCGAGTCCAGTTTACTGAACAGCTCCCACGAGCAAAGCCCGACGATAAGGAAACTCACCTGGAGACTGCGGGGACGCCCGAACCCCCCCGAAGATGCCCGCCGGGTCCTCCCTTCCAGTCGCCGACTGGCACGGCGGAACATTTCGGGATTTTTCGCGAGGTGGCGGGGCAGCCTTTCACACGTGGCTGGCGTGCTAATTGGGCCCCCAACTTCCTGCGGTCGGCCAACGACAGGACCGTGCTTCGGATCCCGCTACCCTCCAAAGTGAGTTGCCATGACGAGGTTCACTCCTGGGCTGAGACTAGCCCTGGACAACGCAACTACCAACTGTCGAATTCCATAAGGCACTGGAACTCCCACGCAACGACGAAACACAGCAGGCTGCTTGACGCCGGATTCCGGTGGGAGGGTGGTCGTAAAACCAGGCGGGCGTTAGCCCTACCACCACAAGGGAAGAATTGGCCAGTCATAAAAGGTGTTGGGTGTGACTGCCCAGGATACGCCGAGCGCTCGGTTCAGTTAAGTCACTGGCGGAACAAACTGCGCTACACGAGGAGGCTTCTTCATGTATCCCAAAATGTTCATGTATTCCAAAACTAGCGAACACTTGCCACAGTTCCGAAAGATATGAAATCACCTCGATTTTTCTGGTCATAAGGCCATTATAGTTTTATGTTTTGGTGTTTCAGATGAATGACTGCTCTACCGCGCTGGACCTCATGAAGCCAGCATGTGAAAGCAACCGCCGTAGTCGTGCGAAGTGTATCGCCCGCCGTGCAGCCGCTCTCGCCCGCGTAGGGTACCTCAACAAAGCTATCGACGAAATGAAAGCGGCCGGCAAACTTCTGCCTGAAGACGAAACAATCAAGAAAGATATCTACGACATGGAAAAAGCTTGGGAACAAAATCCTGATTCTGACTAAGGAAACATGATATTAAAAGCTAGTGAATGCAAAAAAACTACATTTTACAACCGAAACATTATAATAATAGGAATAAAATTATAATACATTAACTGAATGCATATTTCTACTCTAATTCAAGAGTTGCTTTTTTGGGCAGACCAAGATTCTTAAGCAGCGCATGTGGTGAGGGGTCCCTTCCTCTGAACCTCCTGAACACTTCACTGGGGTGGCAGCTGCCTCCCACTGCCAAGAATGTGTCTCTATACCTCTTCCCCACTTCAAGAATATCCTGGTCGTCCGCTTTCCTGGCTTCTTCAAATGCACTATAGATATCAGCAGCTATCATTCGAGACCACAAACGACAATAGTATGCACTGCCCCACTCTTCAGAGAAAATCTTAGTAAATGATAGGGGATGGGAATCATACTTGTCAAAAGGTAATGCATGGTATTTGGGCCACATTTCTCTCACAATATCTCTCCAGAAAGCTTTTTTGGTATGCAGTTCCAGGTCAAGTTTGGATAGGTACAGTTCTTTGCACAAGTTGTACCCTGCCATGTGACCTCTGATGTTTTGGAGGTTCTTCACAATTTCTTCTGGTATAGGCTCATCTGTTTCACAATGGCCACTCACTGATTTGATTGTGTGTGGATCATACAGCCAGTGAGTCATCACTTGGCCACAAACCTCAGCAGCATCCCATTCTACATTAGAGAGTCCAGCAACCTCCGAGTAGTTAGCTTTGGTCAGTAAATGACGAAGTGAGTGACCAAATCTTTGGAAAAGTATACTAACCTCATTGAAGGACAGTAAGGATGGTTTGTCTTCAGTTGGAGCTTGGAAATTAAATATTAATGCAGACAATGGAGTGGTGGCAGTGGTTGTGCACTTGTTTCTGATTGCAATATGCCACCCTGCATCATCATAAATGCGGATTTTCTGGTCCTGACGTGCATATGGGTCAAGGTAAAAGTTAGCTATAGGATCTCCACCGGATTCATCAAACACATCATAGAATTTAACATCCTTGTGCCAAGTATGAGGACCTGTTCGCTCCACAATCTGTATATTAAACAATTGGTTGCACAAATTGAAGAGACTAGTAATAACTTTAGGTAGGGGGAAATATTCACGAATTTTTTCTTCATCAAAGCCATACAGAGACCATTTTTGTTTTCTTTGCCAATAAGGTATGTCCCAGTGCTCTAATTTGACATCAAAGCCTCTCTCCTGTGCAAATCTTTGTAGCAGCTCTATTTCTGCATCTTGCATTGATCTGGCACTGTCTAGCAAGCTGTCTAGGACATTGTTTACATTTTCAACTGAGCCAGCCATCTTAGTTTCCATGCTCATGTCTCCATAAGTTTCATAGCCTAGTATGCCTGCTTGCTCTTTTCGTAAACTCCTAATATTCTCTAGATTTGTAGCAGTTTCAAGTTCTTTATTGACATAGTTGGAACATCTCTGTACATGTGCCTGCCAGGTGTTCCAACGTAACTCTCTGTCAGAACAGTACTGCATGAATGGTTCATAGATGTGCGGCTGTAAAGTTAGTTTCCAGGGCCCTTTAGTGGGGTTGGAACCCATTGACATAGAGTACAGTAGTCCTTCTGGGAACTCTCTCATAACACTGGGATCTTGTATGGTGCTTGAGAAAACTTTATTTGCTATGTTGACTTTGTCTCTGAACATCTGTCTTTCTTTCTGTAAACCTGACAGGATATTATTTAATCTTTCTCTTTTGATTCCCTTTACATCCAGACCATTTAGTTTACCTTCTAAAATGTACTTGTCAAGAAGTCTCTGTTCTTCGTCAGTTAGTTTCTTGAGGCGGTTCTTTTCTGTGACAGCTGCTTGGAAAATAGGTATGCTGTTGAATTTTGTAGACCTTGCTTTGTGTGCCCTCTCATGTATTTGGATGTATGACTTTGTAGGCATAAGTGAACTGTTTCCAAGGTACAGTGTCTTTGCCATACCCCATGTGAGTTCTAGCTGTGAGTCTAGCTTTTCCAAAGGCTTAAATACTTCAGTGAAGGCATTTTTACAGTCCGCTGAGGCAACTTCAACCTGTCTGACACCATTTTCGTACTCAAGACTTTGCTTACTGATAGTTGCTATACATTTTTCGATTGAGATGTCATTGAATTCTGGTAGTCCATTATCTGACAGTACAGTATTTTCTGCATCTTCACCTATTTCTGGAATACTGAAAATAAAATATACATAAGTTTTATTATTGTTCTATTAGGAGTTCTATTGTCTTGAATTTCCTAGCCTACTCCAGCTTACACAAATGGGCTCAGTCTGCTGAGTAGGAGTTTTTGGTTACAATAATTTTAGACCAATTTTTTTCTAACAATGTGATAAAGTGTGCTTATCTATCCATACTCTGGATTTTAATGTTACGTAAATAAAAAGCTTTCAATACCTACTCGAGACAGAGGGGTCCGAGTGTAAGTTACAAATTCAAAACTTCTTCAGTCATTTAAACGTACAAACTTACCCATACAGAAGTAAAATGTTCAGATTCCGAATTTTATAACATTTTAATTTAATAACCTCACGATAATTCTGTACACAGAGATAATATTGTGAAATAAAACCAAGATACTTACAGAACAACGTATCCAGCGTTGCGTTTATTTTGATAAAGTTGTCGCTTAACATTGCGCGCTATTACACTACTACGCAAAAACGATAAAGCCATAATGGTAAAATTATTTAAATAGAGTTTATTTTATCAAATAATGTTTATTTCATAATCCAAAAGCCGCACATTGATCTAAGTATTCGTCTGACATTTATGACAGCTGACTTCATTCATATTTTCTACAAGGAAAGATAATCGTTGAATGTCTATGGTTCTGCGTTTGGATATTGATTTTTCGAACACAGCGCGGACATGGAAGTAATACGTACTAAACGGGCAAACCAACAATGTTCGTCGGGGCGACACAGAACTTGACAGAACGGCCAAGTTGGTAAGTTTAATTGATAGGTATTGTCAGATCTGAGTTTGAATCGTGCAAGGAGACGCCAAAGATATTTACCCACGAGCAACTAAATCAACACAAGCCATTAGTGCACGTTCATTATGCAGTGTATTATAGAAAACAAATATAATATAATATAATATTCTAGCAAAAAACAGTACTTATTTAAGAATATCAAATACAGTTTAAAAGCTTAAGACCTTAGCTTTAAATTGGTACCATAATCATCACTATTTATATCACGTATGTTTGCCCGGTTATGGCGTGAGTCGATTAAGTTGCTCGCGGGTGTAGTGACTGGATTTGACTTTCACAGTATCAAAATCAAAAGGCATTTATTCAAATGTAAATATTTATTTTTTAAACAAGTTTTTATTAAAATCTAATATATAAAATTCTCGTGTCACAGTTTTCGTTGCCATACTCCTCCGAAACGGCTTGACCGATTTTGATGAAATTTTTTGTGCTTATCCGGTATCTATGAGAATCGGCCAACATCTATTTTTCATCCCCCTAAGTGATAAGGGGGTAAGTAGGTAGGGTAGGTAAGTAGGTTAGGTAGGTAGGATAGGTAGGTAGGGTAGGATAGGTAGGTAGGTAGATAGGGTAGGTAGGTAAGTAGGGTAGGTAGGTAGGTAGGGTAGGTAGGTAGGGTAGGTAGGTAGGTAGGGTAGGTAGGTAGGTAGGTAGGTAGGGTAGGTAGGGTAGGTAGGTAGGTAGGGTAGGTAGGATGGTTGGGTAGGTAGGGTAAGATAGGGAAGGTAGCTAGGGTGGGTAGGTGGGGTAGGTAAGTAGGATAGGTAGGTGGGGTAGGTAGGTGGGGTAGGTAGGTGGGGTAGGTAGGTGGGGTAGGTAGGTAGGGTAGGAAGGGTAGGTAGCTAGGGTATGGTAAAATAAGTGCATTGCAACGTATGCCGGGCACAGCTAGTGATATATAAATATATTATATCAAGGAAATTAGGTTTACCTATCAACATTAAACGCGTACATAATGCTGTTAACCGTTGAGGAGTTCTCTCGTGAGGAGGCGATCCTAACTATAGACTAGGAGGTCACGACTTTGGTAACGATATCCTAAATGGCTAAGAATGGGTGTATATGACAAAGAGCAACTCCCCGATGCCAAACATGACGGTCTGCCTGCGCGAAGTGGTTACCTACGGTAAGTGTATATGGCGCTTGAAAAACTAAACGTAACCAAAAACAAACGATAACGTAAATGGCTGAATTTGATACAGAATTAAGCACTAGTTGCACTCATCTGAATAACATAAAAACTGACCAAATATTCGGTTGCGTTGTTTTTGTTTTTCTATTCCAATTTAATTGACGTTTTTTAAATTTTTGAGTTATACTGTAATTTAATTTAACTACTTGACATTTTATATTCAATGAAAGCTTTGTAAATTTAGGCTGATAAATAATCAGAAAAAAAACAGCACTTTACGAACTTCAAAATTTAAAAGAGTAAACGCCGACCCTTATTGTTGCTGCTAGTATAGGGTAGGAGTGGTAGGACATTTAAGGGAAAACCAAAGTGCGAAGTTATAACATTTTAATATAATAAAATAGCTACAACAATATTATTGTTTAACAATAATAAAATCTACTTTTTCACTGTCTCTCTCAGTGACGGCAGCCATATTACCTGCCAGGGATACGCTAACCATTTGACAGGAACACAAAGTATTGCATGCGCTACAATTGTGCTGTTCCAAGATGGTTTCTTTGCATTCCTTCGTATTAGTTTCTTTGACCGGTGGATTACAACAGAAATCGGTATCAAGGCCCATTTTTTCACCATCTTCTAAGGTTTGAGGTAGATGTTGATTCAGGGTTTCCGGCAAAAGTAAGCTGGCTATACCTCCCGCTACAAGTAAGGCGCCCATTATAATTAATGGAAGTACCATTATGTCAGAGCCCTGAAAACATGAAAATTTATTAATGAATGATGGAGGATTAAAAGTGACCATATCAAATGATGCTAAAGGAGGTCCAGTACCCGGGCGTTAAATGGCCCATCGAGTTATACAAAGAGACTTTTACATAGGTATATGAGTGAGAGTAACAACAGAGACAACGCTCTATAAAGCTGCATTTTTGGTACAACTCTATGTGCCGTATTAACGACCGTGTACCGTAATTAACGAAGTAGGTACCTCATTATATTTTGTTTGATACATTACCAAATAATTGACGAGTGGTATAAATATCGGACCCAACATGCCGAGTACGGAGCTGAGACTCATGCCGAGGCCCCTGACCACAGTCGGATATAATTCCGAGGCCATTAGTGGCAACACAACAAAAGAGGAAGAAATGCCCATCTTGCCGACGCAATACAATGCTAGCGTTACATAGGTTTCTGAAATATAAAAATTTTGAAGTGTTATCTGAAAATATTGCACTTTTTGTCAGTTTTAAAGTGCAAACAGAACGATGTATGGTAGTGTAGCACAAGATAGTCTACGGGTAACTAAAGCAATTATGCTCTATCAAGGTTGGTTACGACGATTGACGAAAATCTAAACCTTAGCTTACAAATGCGATGAAAGGTCCACCAAACATCTTTTAATAATGATATTTTGTAAGAGACTAAAAAAACCATGATGGTGATATACGGATTGGAAGTGACACCGAGATGAAAAATTTCTTTATAGGAGGGGGGGGGGGGGGCTCGGAATGAATACGTGGTAACTGTTTTCGCGTCGGTGTCCCTTCCACCCCGTATATGGGTATGGTAAAAAAGGTCACTAACCATGTTGCACCAAAAATGTTGTCAAACACGCAACACCTCCGACCACCATACTCATACACAAGGTCCACCTCCTTCCAAGCCTCTCCATAGACGGCCACAGAAACAAATATGTCGGCAGCTCAACAATCCCAGCCAAAAAGAAATTTAGGAACTCGTCTCCACCCAAAACAGGAGCGTAATAAGACAAACCAACATAAACACTCGTGTTTGTAAACCATATAAAAGTGATTATGATAGTTTTCTTCCTCAAATTAGGTGTTCTGAACAAGTCCAAGATGCCATATTTTCTCATTTTCGTCTTTTCGATGTCTTGTTTTTGTTTGTCCGTCTGGTATTTACGGTGGAGTTGCACCATGTAGTTTGCTGGCAAGGATTTACCGTTTATCCTGAAAGTGAAAGTGTTTTTAGTCATTTTCTTAGGGATACTCGTGGAGTAGTTCAGGGTTTGTTGGAGGTTGTAACCGCTTGGCCACAAACTACTCGCTCAAGCGACACGCGACTTGCGATGCAACCGTAACCGCACGAAGGAAACAAGATATGGAAAGTAAATCAGAAAATAAACTGTCTCGTGAGAACTTTACTTTTTCGAAAATTAGATTTCCTAACTCGGTGATATAAAAAAAAAACCAAATCAGTCTTGCCTTGCCATATTTTTCAAAATAACTTCAGCTTTCTCGAACTCTCCTCTGGCTAGAAGCCATCGAGGGCTTTCTGGCATTGGCCATAGATACAGGAAGAAGCAGACGAATGGTAGCGTAGTGGCTAACGCTAGGTGGCGCCAGTCTCTCACTAGGTAGACCACACCAGCCAGGAGGATCAGACCCGTGGAATATGCGATGTTGGATAGTATGGTGCAGAGTGTTCGGCTTTTTGGTCCCACCAGTTCTATCGCTGTAATATAAGTTTAATTGTTAATTATTTAATTGTAAGTCAACTGTGCAATACTCAATTTTTATTCGGGGTTTCTTGGGGATCCTTTAGGGCTTCGTTTTTTTGGGTTGGACACCGACGCGAAAACGGTTACCAGTATTCAGAACATCAAAAAACAATCAGCTGTTTCCTACAAAAGTGCAATACCTATACGGCAAAATGTATGGAACATCACATTTTTTTTTAAATTACCGATGAAAAATTGCTATCTGGGGGGGGGGGGGGGCTCAGAATGATGTACTGAATACGTGGTAACTGTTTTCCCGTCGGTGTCCCTTCCACCCTGTATTATTTGGACTGGAACGTATTCTGTGAACATTTCAAATGGCTTGCTGTTTCGGTTCTTAAGACACAATATTGTCGCAAACAGAGAGACACCGGCGTTACCGTACCGTACGTATTTACGTAGTATAAAATGAAAAAGAGTATCTATGTATAGTTATAATTATCACTCATTTCCTTTCATTGTTATTATTTCATGTTTCGTATACCAGATGGTTAATATGAGGATCCTGTTATACTAAGTAATGTAACATCCATGTACCATCTATCTACCCATAATAAGCGGATGAATTATTTGACTTGATTACCTTAGCAATGAGTCCTCAATGCTCAACTCTAAAATTGGTGTGTTATGAAAAAAGTGAAGTGAATTACCTAAAACATAAGGTGTGGTCATAATAGCTGGGACAGTAAACCCCACACCGAATCTATAGATGCACCAAATCACGTAGTTCTGAGAGAAAGCTGTAGCTACTCCAAAGATGCACTCGATTAGAAGGTAGATGAAGAAGGAGGGTTTCCTGCCGATAGTGTCCTGAAGGTAGCCGAAGATATAGTTGCCGATGATGCCCCCAACAGCCAGGAGGACTAAGCCGAGGGTTGGGTAGAAGTCACTGTTGCAGACCAGGTTCCACTGTAAAAAAATCACGAGTTTTAATGTTTTTTTAAACATGGTCTAGTATCAGGTCAAGAGCAGCAACGGTAAATAAATCACGCAATTCGATATACAGCAGGAATTATTGCGGCTCATGAACTCGTCTATCTGGTGGACGTAACACAAGAGTTATCTCGGAACTGCCGAATGTGGGGTCGTTAGTTTGAGTCCCAGGTCGTGTAAAAGTATATTTTCATGTGACAGTTGAAAATCGGCAGTCCATATTTGTTTGGTGTAGGCGTAGGACCTACCTCTGTGACCACGGTGCTCTTATAGACGCTCTTCTCATAAGTCCAGCCGTTGGTGCAAGGTATCACTTCTGCTGGGGAGCCTTTCAGAGATTTCAGATTACCCTCAATGCCCTGGTAGTTTTTCGCGATGTCGCTGTAGTTCAGTTTGTACATGGTGCACTCAGAATACTGTAGTTGACCATTCTTTAACTCCATTGGGATACTAGAAAATTTCGACACATCAAAAATCAGTACATGAAAAATCTAAACATAAAAAAGGAAAATCTGCCTCTCTCAAACAACTGTAGCTTACTTAGTCATGAAAGTACAGTCGAAATACTAGTATCTTGAAACACTAGAAGCTCTTTACACAAAATTCCCATTATGCTGGGAAGCGGCCGAAGTCGCTGACAAAGTGCTAGCAAAAAGAAAAACACTGACTATTTAGAATGCAAAGTTTTAGGACGATCCGAACGTTTGGTAGCTTGGCCACTGTTTTTTTTATATCACTGGTCAACTTTTTTGGACATTTTTCTTCAAGCATATAATGTTTAATTTCAATAGTCCAGCACGGGAAGTAGTTTAACTTCCAAGTCGTCTTACCTCAAATTCTTGGCTAGACTAACATCCGATATGATGTCTAATTCGGGCACCCGACACCAGTGCTCAACATGTGCAGCCATGAACAGCTGCGAGTACGCATGGAACCCGCAAGGAATCACCGCCGGAAGTAGAATCAGGTAGATCACCATCTTTTGGTACCTTCCGAACTGGCCCACGTCTTCTAAGATGGCGTCGAAATCCATGCTGGGAGTTTCTGAATGTTAATTGAATGAATTATTATTCAAGTAGAGGTTGCTTCGGTGTGAAATTGACGCGCCAACTATTACCATGTATTTAGCAAGTGCATGGTTCAAGACCTTCCAGAGCCGATTATATTTCATTTGTGAGATGACGCATTCAGATGATTTGACCTATCTGGTAAATCAATGTTGCCTGTTCAAGATCGATTTATTGTTCCAGCAATGATAGGCATCTTGACCCCGGATTCTGGAAGCCTGTAGAATATACGTACTTGTGCTAGTTGTTGGCAAGATCGCGGTCCAGACTTGCTGTTTTATTTTCTGTCACTGCTGTGACAGAAAGAAAAAAGCAAAAAGATTTGTTTGAAAGCGTTAGCTGAAGTTGAGTGGTAAACTTCCTCGTCTTATTTATCATCTTCCTGCCCTCGTCCCATTCTACTTTGCTTCGGCGCAAAACGGTATAATTTACTCCTTTCTCTTTCATATCATTCCTCACACTATTCATCCATTTTTTCTTTGGCCTTCTCCTCTTTCTCCATCCATCAACATTCATATCCATCTCTCTTTTAGTCACTCGTGTTTCCTCGTCATATTAAATGCCTCGTGATATTCAGAAGATTTTTAATGAGTGTTGGTAACTTACCTTATTTGTATGGAATTGAACTCAGAACTGCACAGTCTTCATAGTCCACTCTTCGAAACGTGATTGTCGACTGCCAGATTGTGCAAACGTTGCGACATACCTACTTCTCATATTTACAGACCCTAAACACTGCCGCCAATACAGGCTGATGCCAATATTTTTTGTCAGATACCATATTTTTCTTTTTATGAACTTATTTTTTTTTTGGTTTGGTTTTAACGATAGTGTAGGTGATACTTATACTAACTTCACCCATCCTGGGTGGAGATTTTTCAGTAGTATAGTTCTGTTCAAACCAAACTTTGTGGCGGCTCGGAAGTTAGCTGCGTGTGACGGTCTGCGCAGGTATAACGGTCCAAACTTTATGGCGGCTTGGAACATCTAACGTAAAGCTGCACAGAATACAATTTAGGTATCAGCGTTTTGACTGTATAATGCGCAGACCGTCACTCGCAGCTAACTTCCGAACCGCCATACAGTTTGAACAGAACTAGGTATAACCCGGAATTGGAGTTTATGCGCGTGGTATTACAATATTACATGGGACTTAAACATACCTGTCGATATGTGGGCGTACTATAGATAGAGGAGCTCGTGGCTAAATAATAACAACCAATCGGGTCGATCTTCAGGTTATTCGCGCTTGCCTAGATTGGTCCATGGATGGGTGGGTCCATGCGTCGGAAAACACGTCAGCCGTTGGTCCCGGCTGTCAATTGTAGATCTTAGACAATCGTTAGAGATAGTCAGTGGCACGAAACTCTGACAACCAGTCTTACCATGGTATCGTATCACTCACTAACTGGGATGTGGAGGTCGGAAAGGCAGCCGCTCTTTGTAATATAAAATATTGGTAATCAGCTGCATACGATTAGACTGGAAGCCGACCCCAACATAGTTGGAAAAAGACTAGGCAGATGATGATGCGGGCGTACTATAGGTACTTACCTACATCTCCACCTATCAAACGCGTGGGCCAATATTATGACGATAATTGTTGGAAGTGTCGAAAAAATTCAAGCTCCCAGCTTTCATCGCAAACGCTGCCCTCACCCCTGAGCGTGACAGGGGACTCCCAGGGAAAGGCGAAGAACTGGGCGTCATGACTTCTATACTTTTACGTGAAAGTAGGCTATTTACTGACGTAGACTTTAATATACCGTGTCTTAAGTTAATCTATGTGCTCTTGATGTATATAGTAGGTACTAGTCATTGGTATGAGATTCTACATTTTTTCTTCACTGTAAATCAAACTGCATGTAGATAAAATGGGATGCGCGTGGGCAATTATCCCATTCGTAGTCCAGTCATTCAATTCGATTAACGGCATAATTGGACCGGGCAAAGGACTGTTCCCTGAATGCCCACCCAAGGTCGGGAGCTAGTAGTATTCCCGCCTAGCACGCTATACATTGACGGCACTATTGGTATCAATCAATCATTTGGAAGATGGTAACAGTCAATGGATTACGAATAATAGATTGAGTCGGAAGGATGTAGTACTCCAAGGTTTCGTCATGGTCTTTATTTTATTAAGTTACTGTGCTATTTGTAGTTTCACACGCTATTTATCAGGCAGGTTCATAAAGGTTACAATAGCATTTCAGCTATAATGTTCCCACAACTTCCTCCAACCTGGAAAAAAGACTTCCTCTTTGAGAAAGTGGGTCTTAATACACCACTCAGGGCGGGTTGGTAGATGTCATATATGTCTTGAATTTTTGGTTATCTGAGTGGCCTGAGGCACCACTGCTGATGAAAGGTTATGTGGGATCAAAAATACCATTAGATTAGAAAACTTATTTTATTTTTAATCAATAAATATAGGTACATCAAGTTCCGTCCTTACAACTGCGTCTTCGACTAAACGACTTTGAAAAATAAAAAAATATATAATACATTTAGAGGATTGGTTTGTTATGGTATTAATAAGATTGCTTATTAAATTATTTTGGTTACGTAAATATTTAAAATTGTACAAATCCTATGGCAGAGTAAAGCCAAATTCACATTATTTTCGTAACATTTTACATTTGAAATAAGTACCTAGTCCAAAATGCTGTGACGCTATATGCCCGGCAGAGTAAAACCAATTAAATCTTATGGCACATCTTCCGGTACCACTCGGGGTCATTCTTGGCAACCGACTCTGGTCTTCCATCCTTATGTCTGTAGTGGAACTCGGACACTCCTCGCCCGGGAACGTTGTTCACGACAAACTTGCAGAACCGCTCCACCATTCGCGCTTCCCAATCAGACGATACGTAGTGGATTGACTCGTATTCAACTAGGACCTGGAACAAGTGGAACACATTGTATTAATGTTGATCCTTGGATATCATTGACTTCATCATCATCACCTAGTTTCAGCCTATGGGAGGTTACATTGTACAATGTACGTAGGTTTGTCTAAGGGCGCAATTTATTTAACTCTATCCTCGTAATTCCAACGTGATAACTGGAGCTGAACACACTGATCCAGCTACTTTCAGCTATTCTGCTTGGATCATTGTTCCACCTTTCGTAATATCGCAGACTTACGGCTAAGGAAAATCGTGAAAATACTGGACAATACAAAGGTTCTAATATGGAATGAACAAGCAATCACTATCGGGGTAAAAGGGTACGAGAAAATACAAAAATGTCGGATAAGGCGGTTTTAATCACGCCACCGCTCGTTAAGCGGATCTCACATCGCATTGGGTTGTATAAAATCCGTTGATTCCTAACACACGTACACCACCACATACTTTGCTGGCTCCGAGTAATGGGATAAGGGCACGGCTTACTATTCTCAGGGGTACAAGATGATCTTGAATCCCATGCACTCACATACCATTTAAAAGCCTGGCAAGTGCGAGTCGGACTCGCGCATGAAGGATTCCGTACCATGGTAGTATGGGAGCCCCTTTTAATTTTTAATTCTTAATTATTTGTCGTAAGCGGTAACAGAATTACATAAATTGTGAATTTGTCTACCCATTACGGATCATGAGATACAGCCCGCTGACAGACAGACGGACGGACAGCGGAAGCTTGGTAATAGGGTTTCGTTGGTTACCCTTCGGGTACGGAACCCTAGAAACATGTACCTGAATAGTATATTCCTCGTCTCCCGCCCCGATCTTGAACGCATAGTCTCTAGGAGCAGTCCCATTTTCTCCATGTTGGTAGAGCTTCAAGTCCACCCATTTTATTGGCAGCACCTCGCCGTTTGGAAGGGATATCATACCAAGTTCTAAACTGAAATCACAGAAAATAATTTTAAATATTTCATCGGTTTTATCACGTGGACTATACAGGTTTGGTTCCAAGAAAGAAGTTCATCAAACCTTTCCCGGCTTACTTTGCTAGAACCAAGGTTTGCTGGGCCCGTTTACAGCCACGGGCGATGCGATTTACGTCATGCGGCACGCTATCTGTTTTTCCTTGGCGTGAGTACCGGCGCTCCGCAAGACGAGGTCAACACGCGTGTCGTTTGATCCTTTAGCTAGTGGCCAAGAGGTAAGACTATTTCTATCCACTGCAATGTTTGTGATTTAATACAATGTCGAAATAATACTTAAATTGCTGGGATTGAATTTCTCAGTAGCAGCCATGGATTGCTCTTGATTTATGACCGGTGGCAGTCAATTGGAGATGTTTGACAGTCGTTAAGTAGTCAGTGGCCCGAAAGTCTGACAACCAGTCTTACCAAGGGGTATCGTATTACCTAGTACTATAACTGGGTTATGGAGGTCAGATTTATAAGCAGTCGCTCCATGTAAAATTCTGATATTCAGCTGTGTCCGGCTAGACTGGAAGCCGACCCCAACATAGTTGGAAAAGGCTATGCAGATGATGATGGCAATAGCAGAGGGGATCGCCCCCTTTTACATGGGACTTAAACATAACTGGCAAAATATGGGTGTACTATTAGGTCCACATCTGCATAACTCTTCAGGGATTACAGGCATCATGATGATGTGAGCTGAGAAGTACGAGTAGGTAGGTACTTACATGGAAGCAGTGGACGGCTGGCAGACAACTCCCACGCTGATGCTGGACCCGTTCTCCAGGAAGATGTGGTGGAACGCGTACCTGTGCATCAGGGTCCAGTCGCGCTTCTGACCTGTACCAACAAGGTTTAGGGTATTGAGTGGGACACAAGTAGCCGCCGTTACAGTCGCCTTTCTCCCATGGGGGTAGGGGCAGAAACCAAAAAACGTCACCTGCATACGATCCTTAACATACGCCTTTTGCATCGTCCACGCTCATAGGTCATACATGCACGCCGATTGCGAGTACTAACTAATAAGAACCTATGGTAAAACGTGGATCCACGAACTAAACTAAAGTTATCTGAAAACAAATTGCGTGAGGTCGTGGATAAGTTTTCTGGCAGTATTATAACGCGATTGCGCGGAGCCACGTTCGACCAAAGGATAAGTCTTTTTGAACTTATTGTGAAAGGCGGCTGTAGCTGTTAGCTTTTATTTCATATTTCCAGTGCTTAAAGCCAGGGTTCTGTGAGACTTTTCTAAAGAGCTTCTTGCTTCAAACTCAAACTCAAAGCATTTATTTCAATTAGACCATTACAGGCACTTTTGAAAGTCAAAAACAAAAAAGCTAAGCTACAGTCACAGTCACAAGGCATAATAACTTGCAAAAGTACTGTAGTTGCAAATTCCAAATCGTAGATCTCTATGGAGAAGAATGGGCAAGAAACTCCATGGACACTCTTTTTAATCAAAATATTGTTACAAAATCTTGGTTACATCATTCATGTTGAGATTATACATATATGTGAGAACGATGTACAAAGACATGCACATTAAGAGCGTCCAGAGTAAACTATTAAACTAACAATTTAAAAATAAAGTAATTAAAATAAACCGTGACAGCTAAGAGATGACCATGATCAGTCCCAACTGACAGCGCCCGTTCACGAACATGACGCATGGATCAGCGCCATTCAACTCAACCATATTGAAGGGAACTAAATGACCCGACACACCCGCCACCATCAGCGAGACATTTGTGTGAGCATGACATTCTCTCAGCCACCAGGGCACATTCAAGTCAATGAAGATAACTAAATGTAAATGGTAGCTTTACAGTACATAGTACTCACACATGTGCTATGCGATTATATAATACTAAGAGATTGAATCTATACAATGCAAAGATATTTTTACAATCTTCTGCAGCTTCCACAATAACTTCACATGGTAATCAATTAGTTTGCCCCTATGGTTGTGGAGCAGGACCAGCATTGAGCCAAGCTTCTTTGTCTTACCAAAACTATGATCCCTGAACGAAGGAAGAGTGTACTCAAAGGATTCGTTTTCAATCTTGAACTTGCATTTCATTGTACCAAACTGTTCGTAATGCGACTGGTGAGCCCTGCAACAGGAAATACATGATTAAACTCTAACTCAAAGCATTTCCTTCAATTAGACCATAACAGGCACTTTTGAATGTCAGAAAAACAAAGAAGGTGAAGCTACGGTCACAGACACAAGACATAATAACTTGTGAAAGTACTGTAGTTGCACATTCCAAAACGTAGTTCTCTATGGAGAAGAATGGGCAAGAAACTTTTTTTGGGTTAGCTCGTTCCATCGTCGACTTCATCTCTGTCCTCAGGACTAGATTAAGGTCAAGGGTAGGCCCAATTAATATTAAAAAAAAAACTCCATTCCATGGACAGTACACTCTTTTCAATCAAAATATTGTTATAAAAGTACGATATCCTCTTGTCCGAATGTTAGTTACGGCTGCGACCAACGGAGACTGTGTATATCAAGTTACTATTAGTGTACAAATGTGTGCACAAATACAGAAGCCCTCTATATTATTGACCAAAAGAGGACTGCCATAGACACCACCACGGCAAGCATTATAAGCCTACATAGCTGCCCATTGCAAAGTTTTAAACAAAAAATAATGCCTCCGATGTGTGCCTTATATCTAGCTTTAGCCTGCGACCCCACCCACGTCAAAGTCGAAAATCGCTCCATGTGAACGGGATAAAAAGTTTCCTTTTTACTAATCCAGGTCCTGGTCAGGTTGTAGTATTAAGTACAAAAGATAAAAGACAGACAAAGGTAAGTACTATTTTATAAGTATTGATTTTTTTACACACGTCTTAAGAT
The DNA here is from genome assembly GCA_950022335.1 of Eurois occulta. Taxonomy (NCBI): domain Eukaryota; kingdom Metazoa; phylum Arthropoda; class Insecta; order Lepidoptera; family Noctuidae; genus Eurois; species Eurois occulta. The sequence continues at coordinate 2,618,295 of OX465496.1, forward strand.
TTGCAAAGTATTTCTTGCTCCATTTCTCCAAAGCTATTGATTTGATGATCGCCGGGGGGTGCAGATCCGTGTCGTAATCGAAGTACTTCGTCGTGGCGTTCCATTCTCCGAAGAAGTCTACATCGACCAATTTGTCAGGCTCGTTTTGGAACCTGGCGGGAAATTCATACATCAGTTATGTTGTGCACATAATTCAACAGCCAAGCAGTAGGGCGCATTTTTACATTCTATAATATTGAAGTCGATCTGAGTATTTCGATCTGATTTATAAAAAAATTAAAACGTTAGCCTTTTTAAAAAAAGAAACGGAGCATGTGCGACTCGGACTCGCGCATGAAGGTTTCCATACCATCGTAGTAGGGGAGCCCCCTTTAATTTTATTATTTGTTGTTATAGCGGCAACAGAACTACACATTCTGTGAAAATATCAACTGTCCAGGCAGGTCTACCTATTACGGATCATGAGATACACCCCGCTGACAGACAGACGGACAGCGGAGGCTTAGTAATAGATAGGGTCCCGTTGGTTAGCAAACAGCACCTTTTTAAAGCGATATACATAAAAATACGAAATAGACTTAAAATGATATCAAAGTATGGTTGGTAATATGTTATAAGTAAGTAGATCTCCTCATAACGAACAAGGGTGCAAGCTTACCACATCTGTCCCTTGTAGGAGACGGTCCATTTCTTCATAGGCTCTACCGGGGTGATCTTAATACCTTCGGCTCCAAACTCTCCGATTTCTGACCCAAACAGTACTGTATCGGGTATCTTCTTACTGCACAACAAGCCTTTGCTCGGGAGCTGGTCAACAAATCAACATTGTCAAGGTTACGATCGGGGAAATTGGACTTAACAAAATTATATGGGGTGCTATAGCATTCTGCTATTATACGGGGTCATGTGTTGTCATTGGATCGACAGGTCATAAATTCGACTGTCGTCAGAGCAGATGATTATTTCTAGATTATAAATACGGTTCTGGATACTGAAGGGGCTAATACGTTTTCTACTTACCATCGTATCTCAGAGTTGGAACCCATAGAACCAGAGTTGTTATGAAACTTAGATTTGAATCTGCGTTTACCTGAAGTTAGTAAGTAAAACATGAAGAGTTACTTACTCCAATATAAAAGACACCGTTGCACATGCCAAGGGGTCTGCGCTCACAACCAGCTATAACATAGACGCCTTTGTTATTTTCGCTGTTCGCTGATATGAAGAACACTGCATCAAAAGCCTGGAAGTTACAAATATTGATTGAGACCAACAGTATCACCCTCCAAGCACCACCTCATACCTTTTATTCTCATGAATGCTGTCCTTCTGTCAGTGGATAGAGATAATGGAATGATCGGACTCATATCGAACAATACTTAAAATGATGGACAGTAGGTAGAAAAGCGTTGGTGGTGAGGTTTACTTTCTGGAACTACCTGCGCTAAGTTAATTATGGCTTGGGGATTTATTCCCACCATGAGTTGGAAGTGCGGTATATATTTACAAAATCACCCACCCAGCACCTTCACTATCACCCACATCATCAGCGTGGAGAAATGTCACAGAGTATTTCTTATCTTCCGTTCTTCCCGTGGTAATATCTGCACCCTTCAAACAAATTTTGAGGAGCCGCGTCCTCAAATTTTCCGCACCGATTTAACCCAAACCTAAGCCGGTATGAGTTCGGGTATGCATAAACATTTGGAATGATCAATTAAGAAAAGGGTTACAAATTAAAGGTTACCTTGGCATGATCGCTCATCGCCTGCGCTCTGTCCATGAGGTTCGGGTTAGCTATAGCCTTCACCCCCTGCCCTGCCCGTCCGTCGGGGCCCGCAGCGGAGTGCTTGCTCGAAAACTGAAACAAAATAGCGTTATCGGATCGAATGATGAATTGGTTTCCTCTAAAATTAAATTTGTAAACGGAACCAGGAGACCGAACCTAAGTCAGCCGTAGCAAACACAATCTCTTCAGATGGGGGTTCATGGACGGCTCAGATCTCAAGTGTGTATGCGGCGTGTCTCCACAGACAATGGCCTACCCTCCATCTTGCGCAGCATGTCCTACTAACACCTGCGCACCTGACGATCTTATGACAGCATCAACGAGCGGAGTTTGCATAGCTGAATTTTGGGCCGAATTTATTTAATTTGCCGAAAATTTGCCATCGACACGCTAATCAGGAGACAGACGTGCTGCACATAAATTTGGGCTGGTCTGATTTGGCAAAGCACATTCGATTTTGCCACCCTGCCTGTGCTGAATCACTGAATCAGATTGACCCTAACATGAGTAGGTACAGCGAAACGGTGAACGAAGATTTCCTTTTCCATTTCTTCTCTCGTTCTGGCCGTATTAAGCTACCTACAACTACGCGAGATACACCTATGGTTTTAAATACCAAGAGTTGTTTTCTAAAGCAACTCTAAATTATAATTAGGTATGTCATTATTGCATACAAATATTGAAGCCACCATTTATGGCAATGGACACCTTTTTTTCTGATTTCCTGAGGATAATACATACTATAATACAAAAAAAAGTCTGGTGCCATTCGATAATGGCTTCCAAAAATTCAATGATTAATAAATGTGCTAATTAACAGATCCGCATGGACAACGCGTGATCCTTGTTAATAATTGTTAATTAATATCAAATCAGTTGTTATCATACACCTGCGTTGCTACCTAGAGTTCTCACAGCTGATAATAATGAGAGCTACTGATATCAACCGCAAACTAACTAAGTACATATCTACATAATCACAGCTATGTCAGTGCACCTGAAAATTTGCACGTAGTATGCTTGACATAAATTATACAGCGTGTAACCGTGCGTGTGATCCTTTTCTGGGTATAGCCATATGAATGCATGGATAGTAAAAAAAATTCAACTATCCAAAACTCGACCCAAATATATGTGGCAGCTGACATGTTTTTTGCGAATACCTATGTTGGTCCGATGGAGAAAATTGTTCAGTTCAACATGGTCTGTAGGGTAGGCCCTGAAGGGTTAGATAAGCCGGCAGAGGCGCACCTCGCTATTACCATGTACCTACCTATCTAATAGGGGCCCATCATTGTTTTAATATAAATGGACATTGTGTTGGAAACTTTCCCGACAAAAAATTTCGTCTCTCGTATCGTCAGTAACTACGGAAGCAGAACAGCTCATGCTGTGGTAAGAGTTAGCCAGGGAACAGGTTGAAAGCTGGAGTCCAGCCAAACGCCCAAGCTGCATCGGTCGTAAGTTCATTTTAATATTTTATCCACCCACTTTTGCCCGTGGACTCAGGTATGGAGATCGAGGGACACTAAAGTCGCTAAAACTAGATGAACTCATCACGAATCTGTATATGAACTAGGCAAACGATCAGCCAAGTAAAGAAAACAATTGAAAATTACTCTGATAAAAGCCGGTAAGCAAGCACAATCTGTAAATACAAAATTCAAATAAAACTCACCTTCCTATAATAATACAGGATACCGAACAGCACATATTTAACGTAATACCACTTTCCTGGGACCGCATATATACCGAGAATAGGCTTTGGGTTCTTCTTAACTTTACTATAAATAAATAAAATAATAGCGAAACCAATAAAACAGAGGTACGACATTTTGTCGCAGTGGCGAACCGACACTAAATGTGGAAAACATTGATGAAACTGATACACATTTATATTAATGATAAGAGCTCGTACATTGTTGTTCGGTTGGATAACTAATTGTGTCTTGCAGTGTTGTTGTTAATGTTATCAACGACTGAGCTATACTTTCTGTCTTTAATTTAATTTATTGTCGTACGTAAAATAATAGTAGGTTCCTGCCTAATATAATAATATTGGCATCTGACTGTTGGAAGGCTTCTCATCTTGTTTCTAAGTTAATTAAGGGTTTTGAGTACTTACTACGACTTTGCAGTTTGATTAACATGTTTCAACATTATTGATAGCTTTGTTTAATCTATCTACAGGCGAGTGGGTATCTATAGGGCTGTTTCCCTGGTCCCGTTGTGCTATGCTTCGCTAGTCTAGGGACCTCGCGGACTACGCGGCCACGACCACGACTTTTGGCCGCAGAAGCTTCGATAAAGAAGAAAGTTTGGTCGCACAACCGGGCGTCCGACCCACAGAACATATAAAGACCAGTTTCGCTCAAGATAGCGTCCAGTCATGCGACAAGTCGTAGTCGTGGCCGCGTCATGCGTGAGGTGCTCTTATTTTGGTCTCACACGCGGTCTTTTGCAGGTAATCCGCCGATGGTCAGCAACACATTCGATGGTCTCTTGGAATCAGTGTGTTACCAAACTATCCTCCCGGGCCTGCTGGGCTATCCTCGCTTCTATGGAGCCAGTTTGACCAGAAAGGTTAAATACCTAAGCAAATATTGAGGTGGACAAAATTAACTAGGCGATAAATAAATCAGCATCATTCTCCTGCCCTTGCTTATCCCAATTTACACTGGTCATCTCATCAGAAACCTCCTATCTTGCATTCTTGCTATATCATCCTTATCACAGTCCATGCAACGTTTCATAATGTACCTAAGCTATGTACTTACTTATTCAACCTTATGATGAAGTTGAAAAACAATGAACATCCTTTTCTTTGCGGTTATACCTCTTAAATCAAAACAAATCTAAATTTGTTTTGATGGAAAATGCCGATATTATTTGCCTGATAATAATTTATTTTTGGATCACTGTTTATCAGTTACATATTATTTTATAGGTATTTCCTCTTCTTTGCTTGCCGGAATTTGTATAGAACATAATTTAATAATATCTATGGCTTTGTAGGTATCATCATCCGTGCTAGACCTTATCCCATTTACTTGGGGTCGGCCTTCCATGTCCGCAGTTTCCACTTCGCACGATCCTGTGCCGTGCTGGCGTCCAGTTGTGCTTCTTTTAGGTCTCTCTCGACCGTCGTCAGCCAAGTGGAGGGTGGTCTTCCACGTCCTCGCTTCGTCACTGGCAAGTTTAGGGCAAGCTTAACAATATGGTCCTCCGGCCGTCTCTGGACGTGACCATACCATCTGAGGCGTTTCTCCCTCACCTTCTCTATTATAGGGGCAACTTTAAAACTCCCCCTTATGTACTCATTCCGAACTTTATCCAGTAGGGTGACACCCGCTGACCAGCGTAGCATGCGCATTTCTGTCGTATGTAGCTTGTTGAGGTGTTGTTTATTGGTCGCCCAACATTCCGTACCGTACAAAACTGCAGGTCGTATGGCTGTTTTGTACATTTTCCCTTTGACAGTAATTGGCATTTTTTTATCGCACATGACCCCTGTGAGTTGTCGCCATTTGAGCCAACCGGTTGTAGTTCTGTGAGTGACGTCGCTGTCAATTTTGCCATCATTGCTGATTATCGAACCTAGGTATTTGAACTGAGTCACCGTTGGTATTTGTGTTGTTCCGATTGATATACTTAAGCTGTTGGGGTCTGTAGTACCATCAAATACACAGGACATATGCTCCGTCTTCCCTCTACTTATCTTCAGACCGTTACTTTCGAGTGCCAGTATCCAAGAGTTGAAATTTTGCTGAAGGTCTTCTATTTTGTCTGAGACTAGGACAACATCATCTGCATATAGGATGTTCCATGGCAAAGGTTTTTGGCAATGTTTTGTGAGATGGTCCATTGTGGTATTAAATAACAGTGGGCTGAGAGTTGAACCTTGGTGAACGCCTACTTGGAGTTCAAACCTCTCGCTTAAACCTGCTGCGCTTTTTACTTGGGTACTGACAGATTTGTACATGTCTTGAACAAGGTTAACGTAACATTCAGGCACCAGTTGCTGTCTGAGAGCCTCCCAGATCAAATTTCGCGGAACGTGATCAAATGCTTTTTCCAGATCAATGAAAATCATATGGAGATTTTTGCGATTCGTTTTTGCTTTTTCCAGCATAATCCTAACTGTTTGTATTGCATCTGATGTGCCCTTTTCCGCTACAAAGCCGCATTGATTTGGGTTCAGTGTTATTATCTGGTTTAACCTATTGTTTATGACTCGTTCCCAGATTTTCAGAGTGTGAGACATCAACTTTATAGCCCTGTAGTTTCCACATTCTCGAACGTCTCCTTTACCTTTATAGAACGGTATCAGAAAACTGTTTCGCCATGAATTGGGTATCGCATGGCCTTGGACTAACTTATTAAACAGCTCATGTAACCATTGAATTCCCAGGTCACCCATGTGCTTCCAGACTTCGGCTGGTATTTCGTCTGGGCCTGGTGCCTTGTTATTTTTCATTTGTCGTAAGGCTCTTTTTACTTCATCTGGTTGAATTAAAGGTATTGGTCCATGAACTGCTCCAGGCCGACAGTATTCTTGATTTCTAGGGTGGGATATGTTAAGAAGCTCTTTGTAGTATTCTGTCCACCTACTTTTGATGTCATCCTCTCTAGTTAGTAAATTATTTGTTTTATTGTTTATGTATTTCACTGTTGTTATGTCTTTTGCATTATTATTTCGCATTCTTGCTATCCTGTGTATATCTATCTCTGTTTGTGCTGACTCTTATTTCTCATAAAAATCACTGTTTGATGCTGCCATTGCTATTGCCACCTTTCTTTTAGATTGTTTCTTCTTCTCCTTATACAAATCAAAGTCCGCGTCATCTTTTGTGGACTGCCACAGTTTGAAAGCATCCTTTTTGGCTGATATTGCGTCTTTAACATCGGCATTCCACCATTGTGTTTCCTTATTAGGGCCTCTCTTGGTTCTTGTTCTGCCAAGATGTTTCTCTGCCAAGTTTATACACGCGATTTCGAAATTATTCCACATTTCATCTGCTGTTAGTGGTGAGGTGTCTATGGAACAAAGATGTTCTTTTAGTTTTTGTATAAAGAGTTCTCCGGGGGGTTCATTTAGTGATTTCCATTTGAGTTTTGGGGTTAAGTTTCTGTTTAACTTTATCGGTTTAGGAAGTTTATATACTGTGACTAAGACTCTATGTTGAGAGGTGAGGGGCTCTCCGGGTATAACCTTACAGTCCTTATATTTTCCTAAATGTTTTCGTCTTGTCAGCGTGTAGTCGATTTGTGTACTGTGGCCTCCACTTTTATATGTAATCAAATGGGATTCTCTTTTTTTGAAAAAGGTGTTAATAATGGCTAAATCACAAGCGGATGCGAATTGGACAATAGAGTCTCCGTCGCTGTTTCGTGTCCCATATCCATATCCGCCATGCCATCTCTCGACATTTGTGTTACATACACCAACATGACCATTCAGGTCCGCTCCTATGTGGAGAGTCTCCTCGGGGGGAATATTTTGCGTTAGTTTATGAAGGTCTTCCCAAAATATTTCCTTTTCGCTGTCACAAACGCCTGTTTGCGGTGCATATGCTGATATTATATTAAAGCACGGTTGGTTTTTAAACCGACTTCAAAAAAGGAGGAGGTTTCTCAATTCGACCGTATATATGTTTTTTTTTTTTTATGTGTGTTCGCGGATAACTTCGTCGTTTATGAACCGATTTTGATAATTTTTTTTTTGTTGGAAAGGAGATACTTCAAGGGTGGTCCCATGATAAGGAAACCGGGATCTGATGATGGCATCCAAGAGAAATTGAGGAGCTTTCAAAAATTGTAGTGGCGACTAGTGCGTTTGTAAATTTTTTGATTAAGTATTTTAAAGCACTACAATTTAAAGAAGATCTGGAGTCGCTCTGATGATGGAACCGAAGACAGTCGAGGGAACTCCTCAACGGTTTACAGCAGTCACCTTGTGTTTGGGTTTGATTAATTTGTATTGAAGAGAAATTTATACCTAGATGGGTTGTGACTGTCATAAGGGGTCTGATGATGAAGACGAAGGATAGTTAAGGGAACTCCTCAACTGTTTACAGTAGCTACCTTGCGTTTGGACTTAATTCATGTATATTGATCAAAACTTTGCACCCATCTGGGTTACAAGGGCCATTACAGGTCTGATGATGAAAAATATTTCTATGGAATATTGCAACTAAAAATAAAAAAATAAAAAAACTTTTTTGCAAAAAATAAAACCGACTCCAAAAACACAAAAAAAGTGAAAAATAATTTTAGCTTCAGAAGTCGGTGACAAAAAACTGAATCAAATAAACAAAAGTCACCGACTTCTGAAGCTAAAATTATTTTTCACTTTTTTTGTGTTTTTGGAGTCGGTTTTATTTTTTCAAGTGCTATTTTCACAGACATTAGTCTGTCACTCACTCTTTTAACGGCTACTAGTCGTTTTAACAAATCCTCAGACAGTATGATCCCGATGCCGTTTCTGCCCGTTGTCGTTCCATTGTAAATGAGCTTGAACCCGTGGCCTAAAAATTTAGATTTTGCTCCCTTCCACTTGGTCTCCTGCACACAGCATGCATCTATTTGCCTCCTCTTAAGGACGTCACTGAGTTCAGCACTCCTGCCCGTCATAGAACCGACGTTCCAGGTAGCCAGTCGTAGAGATGCGCATGTAATGCCTCGACCGTCGCTTAAGGGGTACGCCCTAGTATTGGTGCCTCGATCGTCGCTTAAGGGGGACGCCCTAGCATTTGTACTCGATATTTTATTTTGTGCTTTCATTGTGGACAAGGAATAAAAAGTGGCTATGTAGTTTTACGGCCGGTTGCCACCTGACGCCAAGACAGTAATCCTCCTTAGGACTTTGAGCGCTGCCGTTGAACCATTTAATTGGTCTCTTCCGCCACCAGACTCTTTTGCACCACCCTGCCTGACAGTGCAACTTCAGCATGACCTAGGTACTCCATTATGCAGAGTTAGCCCAATGCTAAGGCCCTCCCTCCCCAATTTTTGGCCAAGCACTTATTTGATGGCGGTGCTAATTCGCCATGTCACAGGGTCGTTATCGGATATATGCGAGTTTTCTTGGACATGCCTGTGCCACGAGACATCCCGCCCGCATCCTGTTAACCCTGCCGCCTCGGTCCGGGACTGCTTATTCAGTAAGAATAAAACCTTATTCGCAGCTATCCTACGTACTATAGGATTATACCACTATCCGCCACCTGTGGACCCGGTAGGTAGCTGAGGCTCGCCCCTACAGGTATATTCTTTAAAATATATTCGGTGTGCTCCATCTCATAAAAACTATGCTAGTTTTGATGATATGGAGGATATGGTGAATAAACAATAAGTAGGTATTCAGTTCACCTGATGGTAGATATGCAGTGTTCACCGTCGTTCAAACCATCTCAAAGACGAAGCTGTCGATCTGTAATGTCTTATTATACTTAAAGGTCTAAAAAGGTCACTTAAAGTGCGAAATTATAAGTTGGTCTTTCAAGTCCTTTCATAAGTATTGATCGTCGTGTCGTTCACCTCATTTGAGTTGTGAGTCGAGACTCGAGCTACCCGATAGCTGATAAAGCTTACACTGACTAGACTGGTTCATTTAAATCTGTGTGGTTCTTTCATCAATAGACCGAATTAGACGCTAATCAGCATGGTCCTCGTGTGTCCATGGAGTTTCTTGCCCATTCTTCTCCATAGAGATCTACGATTTGGAATGTGCAACTACAGTACTTTCGCCAGTTATTATGCCTTGTGACTGTGACTGTAGCTTAGCTTTTTTGGTTTTTGACTTTCAAAAGTGCCTGTAATGGTCTAATTGAAATAAATGCTTTGAGTTTGAGTTTGTGACTCAACCAAGATTAAATTATGTCTAGACTTTAAAAGAGACTGTGAAAATCACGTTTTACGGCAGGACTCAATGTAACGCACTCAAAACGTGCTGATGGATGGATTGAATAATACAGGGGTCGTGGAGGTGTTTAAAGAATCTTATATAAAAATCTTACATTAAAAACATGTAGGCATTATAAAAAACAAATGTGAAAATGTTGGAACTTTGACCATCAATATCTTCGTAACTAGAAGGTTCCCAGGTATGGTCTACAACAGAAAATGATCGTAATGACGGAGAGAACAAGTGCCTTCCGGTTTCGTTAAGGGTCTTGTTACACCCTTTATAATTATTATGTGTCTTCGACCGCTACGGCCCACGATTTCATAGTAAGGTGAAGTTTCATGGGAATTGTGGGGATTCGTTAAAATAAACGCTAGCTAAGATATAGAATAAACATTTTATTTGTAACTTTTCGTAAAAATAAACATATACAATGGGTTTTTATAACTAGATACACTAATAATTATTGTTATTCTTTCATCATCTTTATCTGTCCAGCCTTTTCCCAACTATGTTGGGGTCGGCTTCCAATCTAACCGGGTGCAACTGAATTATTGTTATTCAATAATGGACAAAAAATGACGTTAGGTTAGCTACAGCTATTCAGTTTAACACATAACAAAAGTCGTGCCTATTTCGACTAATCTCTTCATTATTTTAGCATTTACTTTAGCGATTTCAGAAACACAATTATGTAGTTTTAAGAAACATTTTATTTATATTTTATTTTAAACACGTTGCTCCCACACTAGGAATTTCTCCTGTATCGTGGGTGCGTTTACAAACATTTAAACTCATTTAACATCCAGACCCGGAACAACTACCTGTAGGCCATACAAATCTTTGTTTCGTGTGGGAATCGAACCCGCGACACGCAGCCCAGCAGCCAATCGATCAACCACTGCGCCAACCGTGCCGTCCAACTCCTATAATTTCCGAAGAGGTAACACAAATAAAATTCATAGCATTTCGTTGCCTAAATATTATTAACTTCTACTAATGCCATGATTTCAACAAATACTGCCTGTCTTAATAGCTTCATAACTATTCAGTCCGTAGTGATACACAATAATATTTTTTTTTGTAAAATGAGAATAAACGAGTAGTTTACCGCCAGGGTAGGCCGCGAAATTTAAATTATCTTAAGTTTTTTGCAATTTGCAGGTTAGTTTACCGAAACAAATATGGCTTTATGCGTGTTACAATTGCGAATCATATTTTGTGAAATGGTGAAATGTTGATGTACTTTACGACCTCTGCCTACCCATTAGGGAAAAATAGGCGTGTTATGTTTTGAGTTTTTTTCGCAACCTTAATATATTTCCACCGGTTTAGGCTTAACAGTACATAACATTACGGTTCGTTCCACACGGGGAAGGGGTGAAGACATGACTACAACACGCACATTCCACTATGTATGTTTTCCAGTGCGACACGAATATAAAAACTATTTGAATACAGTATTGTCAATTTTACGGTGTATAAGCATATACTTCGTCCGTGAAGTTATTATTTTATACGTAAGTATTTAATCTATACATTTTTCAAACACATTACATAACTATTACACATAACGAACTACGAATACGTACATAATTAAGAATACGTTGTTTATCTCGAATTGATAATAAAAGTGAAAAAACTTTTTTATTGCAGACGAGGCGGAATTCACGCCCGAGCCGCAGGCGAGGATGTTATGGAGTCGAGAACTGTAGTAACAAAAGCCCACGAGTATCAAACGACGTTTCTCAATACACTCTCGAAGAAATAAAATAATTCAAATTCAAATTCATTTATTGGTGTGATGGAACGAAGAGTATGTTTGTCATGAATTATTAGGAAACTATGATTTAATTTGCATTTTTTCAGCGCTTTGTTTTTGCAGGTTGAAGGTTGAGCTGCTAAACAGCTTAATATGAAAAATAGAAATATTTTTGAATTTTAGAACACAATTAAATGTTAATTTATTCATAGAAGTATTTTTTTTTAATAATCATGTTTATTTATGATATTCTGTTTTTAAGCACAAATTGTGTTTATAAATACACGTGATTAAAAAAAACACGAGTGTGCATGTTGGACTTAATCGTAGTGCTACAAGAGCCAGTTTTCGAGGAAGTGTATTGAAAACCTGTTTGTACTTGGCTGGGCGTTAAAGTCCGATTCTTACTGCTGCGTAGGGTGTGCACGGAGTGGTTATGCACGTAAGCACGTTATTTCACGCATCCGTGCGTAGTGTGGCCGTATGGTCGCCTACTTTCTCTGATTACCCTTTAGCCTTTTGAACGCCATTGTCACATATACGTGACAAGCAAGTGCCCTGTACGCACAAACGACAAAAATATATGACAAAATGGTAGGTGAAATTAGCTTGGCGTGGAGGGCACGCGCGTGCTTTTAATCGTTTATGCTCTGGCGTTCAAAAGTTAATGGTTTTCATTTAAAATAATAACAGTGAGTGAAATCTGTTCTGAAAAGTTAAGTATCCGGTTTTTCAATTTTAACTGAGACGGCTGAGGTAGCTGCGAAGTGCAGCAGGGGTCGATACTTGAGCATATCCCTCCCGCACAGTCTCAGTAAAGATCGAACCGCTACGGACAAGTTGTGGACACGGCTCCCGACATCGGACTTTGTTTAGTCTCCAACCTGCCCGCACCGATACTTAAAGTTAGACCTAATTGCTATTTCAAAGTAAAATAAATAATTGAATGAAAATCTATGAATAAAAGATTGTGAGGTGAAGAAAATAAAAGAAAACAATAATCACTATTAATATTTTACATTTAATTAATAAAGGAAAAATAACAAAAATCTTATAACATAAACTCTAACTTTATTATAATTATAAATTATTTAATTAGTTCTTAAGTAGGATTAATACGGTTTTGTGTGTATCAAGTTTAATGTTCTAATGAAATATTTTAAAAATTAGTGACCAGGAATTATTGATACGGACTTTTAATTTACATGTACTGACGCTAGCGCATCAAGGTACCCGAAAATCCATTAGACAGATGGTAGTAGCTTGATGTGCTGGCATCTGTACCGTCATCTGGGTTTAATCGATTCTTCTAGGGATATAAGCAACAATGGTTTAGATATTCTAATGCTTATATTTTTGTTTCTGTATCATGCCTAAAATACTAAATAATATTTTGATAACTTTTGTTTCATTCTGATTTTTAATATTGCAAGCAATTGAGTTAAAGTTAAATTGAAAAGCTGTACTGTTGTATTCAATAATAAACATGTTTTTATGCGATATGCGCCCTAGATGACATTAAGATAAGTAACAACAAATCCTTACTTGACAAAAATCACTTAAGTAATAATTTTGACAATCATTGATGACTTGCAACAGTGTGATGATCAACCGTACTAAGCCTAAAATGATAGTGTATGTGTTACATATAGAGCAGATATCACAATACTGATTATTTCCCATAAATGTAGCATACAGGCAGAATTTAATACAGCAACTCTACGACTCTATGGTTTGTCTAGTATAAGCCACCTTTGTGTGTACATGTGACTATTTTATATTTTTTAATAATAAAGTTACAATATATGAAAAATATCGCACATAATTGTTACTTTCGCTGATTTTACATAGCGGAGAGGTTTAGTTTAAGAATGTAAATGCCCATTTTCTTCAACAGTAGGCACAGGTATATAAATAATGCTTAAATAAAAACATTGTTTTAGTGAATATAGAAAAATATTTAGGTTTTGTGTAAACGGGCATTAGTTGCGCAACTGTTGCTTAACTTCCTGTCAATTTTTTTGTTACAAAGATACTTTGCTACGACGGTGTGAAAAATAAGAAAAAAATCCAGCTTCAACGTAAAATAACTGCCATAACCAAAGAACTTATCCATACACGTGTTATTATGGTTAGAGCACTGAAAGTGTTGCCAGCGGTTGCACAACAATCTTAAGTAGAATTTCGACATTACAACCCGTAAAATCAACGAGAACGAGTCACATGACTCTTATACCATTGTAATAAGGTACAAATTCCAATGACTAACGCGCGTTCGAGAATGGTAACATTTATATAGATTACAGTGCAAAGGCGACCAAACCTTATATAACCTATTTCTAATGAGATATTATTTCAAGAAAATTTATTAATTTTTCAAATCGACATGACCCGTTTTTTCTCTGTTGTCGATCAAAAATGGGACTTATGCAGATGATTTTAATGTTTATTAAAGAAAAGCATTTAGGAAAGGGTTGAAGCATATGTCCGTTGGACTGCTTTACAGTTACTCTAGATATATCTTCATTCACTGCTTTAAATGAAAAAGTAACTATACTTTGAGTTATCTTATTTAAAAATCACGAGTCACGGTGTTTGTGGTCTCTTCCAAAACGGCTCGACCGATTTTTATGTGATTAGGGGGTAGGTAGGTAGGGTAAAAAAGGGGCATTACAACGCATGCCGGGCACAGCTAGTTATTACATATTTATTATTTTGACTCGCAACCGGTGTCACGGTGTGTGTGTTTACCAAGTATGAACCTGGACGAGGCGAAAGGAGTATGTAAGGATCGTGGCAGGTTGCGTTCTGTGGTAAAAGACGGGAGCTTATGTATCAATTTACTTATTTTATATTTAATAAGAGTTTTAGAATCTGCATAAGCCCCTTCTAGACGGATCACGTCATCATCAAAGGATAAATATCCTTTAAAAGAGCGTCGGTCCATTCGTTAAATGCAAAGTAATATAACCTTACTATCACAAGACTTACTAACTTTATCGAAAATTTTATAAAATCGAAAAATATACACGAGACAATTTTCGAATAATATTTTTTGGAATATTTAATGACAAGTTCTCGATAGTAATAATTGGAATAAATTATTAAAATTTAGGTATAGAGAAGACAAGTTAATTTAATGCCTGCTGTGTTTTGGTGTTCGCATTATTTAAGGGTAAGTCTGTCTGGAGAGTCCCTCTCTAGTGAGGAGGCCGTGTGTCCCAGCAGTGGGAACATTATAGGCTGATTATGCTTATGCTGTCTGGAGATGTGTTCGCTATTTGTATGTACCGGTTCGACCGAACTTTTAGACAAGAATGTGTTGTAATTCGTCGCACACACAATATTGTGAAATATGTTATTTGTATTTCTCTTTATAACTAACCTACCCTATGTTTATGAATGTATACGGCGTTAATTACGAATATTAACTACAAACACACTCAGAAAACATTAATCTAACTTGTACTCTATCATAAATCAAGATATAGATATTTTGATAAAAGGTGCGTCTACACTGCGAATCGGTTTGTGGACACAGCAAACGAAAGCTAATTGTATACGAATGTATTAAATGTTAGAGAACAGAACTAAGAATTTATTGTGTAAACAGATATCATTAGAATACGCATTTAGTTTTTTTGTTGCAAAACTATTTGCAAATAAATATTTATTCGCGGTTTTGACGCACCTCAATGCGAACACAAAAACACTGCTTGTAACATCTACAAAATAATCAAAAATCAGCACACATACTCAAAACGAAAGGTACCCTTCACATCCTGGCGAACGTATACGCTGCGTAAACGCGACGTATACGCCAGACGCAAAGGCACCTAAACCGAAGCTCTTTGATCCCTATCCTAGTCTCTAGCTGCTCCAATAATAGTAAGAATGTACAGGAAGATGTTGATAATGTCCAGATAGAGGTTCAGAGCAGCGAAGATGTATTCTTCCGGCGAGATGCTGTACTTGTGCTTACCCCCCATCATGAGCTGGGTGTCGTAGACCAGGTACAGAGAGAAGATTAGGGCTCCGATCGACGCGTACACGAGGGTCACGATCTTGTTGCCGGGGATGAATATACAGACGATACCTGTAATGCAGGAATGAATGGATGATAAATTGGGTTTCATTATTGCTTCTGAAAACTTGAAAAAGATTTTCAGAGAAGTTTTTTACTTTGCTAAGTAGTTAATTACTGAGTTATGGAAATTAAGGAAGGTTACCTAAACAAAAAAACATTTTATGTAAGTAGTTTGAAAATTGCGTAAGATTTGAAATACAACAAATATTTCGCATTTTCAAAGACATTATCAAACTTTAGATTTACATGATAAGAGCGGTAATTTTAACATGAAAGTTGCAATGGAAATTGACCATTTCTTGCTGACAAACAACTCCAACTACACTCATTTTGTTTTTGACCATTCACAAGTGCCTGTCACTGGTATATCTTAAAATGAATGTTTTGTGTTTGAGGTAATTAGTTAAATTTTCGAAGTAAAATAAATAAGTAAAGAGAGTAGGAAAGTATAAGTAGAAATAGTTGTTTATCATTAACTACATACAATTTAATTTCAATATTGTATATTGCTGTTATAAAAAGGTCCATAATTGTTCTTAGCTGTAAGCATTTTGTGACACCTTTTTAACATTTTGGAACGCAAATAGAATGAAGGATATGTGTTGACTCACCAAACACGAGCAGCACGACAGTAGCACACAGCAGGAAGCCGCCCATGACCGTGAAGTCCCACTTGGTCTGGAAGGCGAACAGCGTCAGCGCGAGACACACGGCAGCCGTTATGCCTACTGCCATCATTACCTGGAAACACCGACATTTCATTAACATACTGTAGTTGATTTTGTAAGGAGGCGCTCGGGTCAGTCTTCAGGTTAAGCCGCGTTTGCCTGGGTTGGTTCATGGATGGGTGAGCGCCCATCATATGCCGAGTTTGCTCCGTGCTTCGGAAAGCACGATAAGCCGTTGATCCCGGCTGTCAGTTGTAAATCTTTCGACTATCGTTACAGATACTCAGCGGCAGTCTGACAACCAGTCTTACCAAGGGGTATCGTATTACCCAGTACTGTCTGGATTGTGGAGGTCAGATAGGCAGTCGCTCTAAGTAAAATACTGGTATTTATACAGGGTGAAATTGAATAGATGCGACAAATTTAAATATACAATAATACGTGTTGTCAAGGAAATGTAGAAAATATCAAATGTAAAATTAAAAAATAATTGATCAGTGTTACGAAAAGCGTTAAAATAATTAAAGTATCAAAGAATTTCGCGTAGTTTTCGTGTAGTGGGCACGATTTAGGTACATTCTCGCTATGAATGAACCGCGCCGCCTCCGTCCGCCCGGTCGCCCGCGCATCTCTCTCTTTCCCGCGCGCACGATTAATAAAAATTTTGTGAAACCAAATTTCCCTTCATACTTTTGTCGACTTAGGACGATCAAAAATACAATAAAAGTAAATAGTAAAACAATGTTTTAGTATGAGGTATAACCTGAATAATGTTTGTTACAACAACAAATCAATTACTGTGTTTTTGGCGTATTTAAAAAGTTGGAATCACAGTATTTACAATAATTATGAAGTATTTACAATAAATGAAATCGGTACACTTACGTGTATTTTAATAATTGTTCAAAATGTCCACCTCCGTTTTGTAAACACAATTGAGCATGGTGCCGCAAATTGTCCTTATGTTTAATTAATACTAAAGTTTGTGATTTTACAGTTTCGAATGCAGTAATGATTTTGTTTGTTCGTCTAAAGTTTCGGATTCGCGTTCGTGAACGAGTCTTTTTATTTCTCCCCTCAAATAAAAGTCCAACGGTGTTAGGTCAGGTGACCGTGCCGGCCATGCTACGGGGTCCGCCGCGAGTCCGCGACCTATCCACCTATCACCGTATTCACTTCGGAGATAAGTCCACACTTCACTGAAATAATGAACCGGAGCTCCGTCCTGTTGAAAGTACATACCGGCAAGATAAGACACAGGCACATCTTGTAATAGTTCAGACACATGGGATATTTTAGCCGAAATATCCGCTGCGTTTCACGTAGATTTCTTACGGTGTTGTATGTACTACACGACAATATCGAGATACTGTACGTTTGTTAACGGTTCACGACTATTTCATCTCGTCCTAGGCATTGTTATGACACAAACACAAGACAACAATACAAATTATTCGCAATACGTAAAGTAGGATTTCCGGAATGCGCGCGCGACCGTGACCTACAAACGTTTTAGGACGACTAATGAACGAAGGAAGGGTGGTGGGCGGCGGGGCGCGGGCGGTCGCCGGGAAGGGATGTCAGCGCTGGCGCTCATGCGAATTTTGGCAACGTCGCGCGATACTTACACTAGAAAATAGGCAAAATTAGGTGAATGACCGCTATGAACGGCAACGTTTAATAACATGAGTACTCCACGACGATTATTGAGCACTGCGATGAGTCGGACGAGATTTTTTGATACTTTAATTTTTCTTATTTATTTTGCATATTAAATATTTTGCTGGAATACCGATAATTCGTACTTAAATAAAGATAATAACATCAATGGACCTTTTGAAAACGATAATCGCGTATTTTTTTTTAACGATTTAGATTGTAGAAAAAACAGTTTATAATTACTATGTTACTGTAACTGAAGCTCCTATTTCTTTTTGTCGCATTTATTCAAAATCATCCTGTATATAGCTGCATCCGGTCCTGATGCATTCTATAGACGAACGCTAGCGCCAGAAATTAGTAATCAATTTATTGACATCTTATTTTGTGGTTAATACCTTGCCAATAACAAATCTGTCCGTCCTTAAAAGCTGGCCGAATTTTAATGAAATTCGGCACACTGGTTAACGGTAGTACATTCGTAGAATACGTGGAATATTAACCTACCTCCACGCGAACAAATCCGCGGGCAAAAGCAACTCATCGTGGGCTCAGCCTTTTCCCAATTATGTATGTTGGGGTCGGCTTCCAGTCTAACCGGATGCAGCTGAATACCAGTATTTTACATGGAGCGACTGCCTGCTACAGCAGTTGTAATTAAATATACAAATAAATTATAAAAATTCAGTCTTACCGCATCAACATCATAGACACTAGACGTTACTCCGAGCAGGAAACTCTCAGCCACCGTAAATATCCCGAGGAAGATGAAGTTCATGGGAGCCTGCCGCCGCACGTTGCCGCAGCAAGCCATCGTGATCAGACACACGAACACCACGGCGAAGGCGACCCAGCTGTGGACATAGAGAACTTGTACTACATGTACATTTATACTGCACTAGCTTTTGGCCGCGGCTTCGCTCGTGTTTTAATTTAGAATTTAACAATCCATTCGAGTTGTACTTTGTAATAATATAATTCAATCATAATTCGAAAGACACGTGGCGCCATTTATTATCATAAGAACGTTATTGTTGTTTTCCTCGGATGAAAGGTACCCTATGTCTGTTTCTGTACATCTGACAACGTATATATGTAAAATTTCAGGATGATGGGTTCAGTGGTTTAGGCGTGAAAAGGTAACAAACAAACAAACTTACTTTCGCATTAATAATATTAGTTAGGACTAGTTAGGATAGCATTGTTTGTCGTGTATCGGAACGGTGTGGTCATCTTTAAGGGTGTGGCATATTATGAAATCCAACAAATTTCTTCATGGTACCAATACCGTCATCCCGAAAAAATATTCAGCAGTCTCATACAAATTTCAAAACCTACTCGACCCAAATGTATGAGACAGCAGATAAAAAAACAGTTAAAGCCTGAAAAGTTGTTCAGTTTTAGGGGCCGTCTCCACGAGCGAGAGAATCGCGGCGATATTATCGTCGTCCCACGTATTTGTATGCGAAAATATCGCCGCGATTCTCTCGTTCGTGGAGACGGCCTCTAAGAGAGTGTATAGAAATACGTGGCACGACGATAATATCGTCGCGATTCTCTCGCTCGTGGAGACGGCCCCTTATAGTCTGTGGGCACTACCTATTCGACCCAAATTTATGAGACAGCTGATTTTTTTTTCTCATAGAAGTTGTAAAAGTTTATGGTCTGCAGCACACTTTTATGATACATGCTGTCTAACTTCCGCACGTTCATGTCCAAAGCGCGCATTGTGCTCGAGGAAAAATGGATTATTCGATCCACCCAGCTCTTAAAAAAGGGTCAGCAACGCCTTGGCAATCTCGCCGAGACTATGTTTTTTTTTTCAGTTCTGGCAAAACGGTACAGTAATTAAAAGCTTGTAACAAAATACAAATGAGCCTTAAACACGTGGTTTTTACATATTCCCTGGACTCCACTGGGATACCCTGTGTCGTGGGGTCCAGTCTCTTCCCACTATTTGTGTTACCGTTTTGTTAACAAAACAGAACAAATACTGAGAAAACACGAACCAATCCTAAACAAGTGTCGAAGCCCGTACAGCCCATAAATACAATACTATACTTACAAAAGCCAGATATTCCGATGGGCCCACTGTCTGGTGGGAGCGTGGAACAGGAACAGAGCTATGAAAGACATCGTCACCAGCAGCTGACACATCAGGATGGCATACACCTGGAATTTACAACAGAGGTAGTTAGTACTAAAGAATCGGAACTTGTGAGATCTTTCAAACGACGCGGACACGAGCGCGATCAGGTTGATCGGAGCTTTTGCGACCAAGGATGCGACCGCATTGTGCGCGAGGTCTTTACTGTCAGCCTGCTTAATCTCACTCTAGAAAAGATTTTCTCCATGACCTTTAAAGGTTATTAAAAAAAAGAGTGTGTTCCTGAAGACTTGTTTCCCCAGTTAAGTTTTAACTTGGAGGCGAGTGTACCAACAACTGGATCCTCCGCATCAGTAGATTGCACCCCTGTGAAGCAGATATGATCCGTTATTAAGAATTTCAAAGTCTATGGATTCCCTGTATTCATACCTTGCGGATGAAGCCCCTCCTGATGGACTGCTCGGTGAAGTCGAACCCTTTGACCTCGCCATCCTCGCCGACGCCCACACCTGGCGGAGGCGCGTACCCTTGCGGCTGGAACATGAGAAAATAGCACGTTTTTACTAGAGGATTTAATATTACACCAAGTGTAATAAAAATAACAGGAAACCTGATGAGTAGAACAACTTTTGCTATGGGATCAAACATGGACTACGAAAAAAACCTGCCCTTATTATTCCTATCTATTTGGGTACTCTGCAGCATATCTTCTTCTAATATACTTCCCTATTATATTAGTATTTATATTAGCCGACCGAAGTTGCTTACCATACATTTAAAACATGCCTGAATTTTTATACGTAGACACCGTGATTTATTAGTCGTCTTACAACGGCAGCCTACCTATCTGGCCTCCACAACCCAGTTATTACTGGGTAATACGATACTCCTTGGTAAGACTGGTTGATGGACTTTCGGGCTTACGTATGCAGAAGTACCCATATTAATTTAATCTACTCCAGTTGATGTGGCCAATGTCGCTGGTATGATACCAGCGCCACAGTAAATACAATTACCATTAGTCAAAATACGGAAATCAATATTTTTCATCAATAAGTCTATTAACAGAAGCATGCAAGGTCATGGCAAAGTAATTATTATAAATCCTATCTACTATTTATTTTTAGTTTTGTATGTTTATCAGTTGTCTGGTTGCCATAGTACAGGCTCTGCCTAGTTTGGGATCAGATGGCGGTGTGTTGGTTGTCCCAAGATATTATATTTTATTTTTATATTTATTGTATGTCGGCTATATCTACAGGTACGGCTACTGCCTTGTCGCAGACTCAAGTCCTTCTTTATCGTGTGCTTAGTGCCTAACCTTTTTTTTTCGGATGGGAAATCATCAAATAAAAGGTCCCGCTCTGGGCGGAGCGGAAGGGAGTGCCAGACTTTTACTGACTAAAACCCATCCATGTTTCTTCTTTGCCCTTTGTGTTTTAGGGCCGCGGTATCTCGCTTAGTGCCTAACCTGGTGTCAGTGTTTAAGCCGCCCACAGGCCTCTGACTTGGCTTTACATGCCGTCGAGAAATATCTCTCAGGCATTCTAGGTTCCTCACGATGTTTTCCTTCACCGAAGTAAGTGATAATTATACAACACGTCAGTACAGCACGTCTTTAATTTTTGTCCACTTTACAATAGACGCCTATATTTATTTTGAACTCTAGCCAAGTTGGCTTAATTTCGAAGTTTACGCACTTAAGAATTTGGGCCACCTACTTATGACGTCACCAAGCTTGAAATATTAACCTTCTTGTTTTTAACATATTTTGTTGATAAGTAGCCCATTGCATGTCGGCTTAGTCGAATTAGTACAAGAACATGAAGCCTCTTGTGTCAGTTTTATATCTCACTAGCTAATGCCGCCAGCTTCCCCGTGCGTAGTCCGATAATTATAGCACAGGAACGTACAATCGGGATAAAAAGTATCCTATGTATTAATCCCAACCTGGATGAACACATAGGATACCTACTTACAGTTAAGCTAGATTTAGCTAGTAATGTGACAGGAAAATCCCCGTTTGGGTTTTTTAACCGCAAACAATTGATGATACATAGTCCTATTTAAATAATGTGTCCTATTTCTTCTTTTAATTAGGAATGAAAAATAATAATAAGTACATAGTACATAGATTTTCCTACAACGATGCCTAGAATTGCTTAGAGATATGTGTGTTTGTTTCAGTGCTCGAAGTGATATCATCATCATTTGCCTAGCCTTTTCCCAACTATGTTGGGGTCGGCTTCCAATATACATATATACGTATAGAAGTGATATATATACGAGTATCATGGATAATTATTATCTCGATAATCTTTACCGTTTGGGCTGTGCCAAATAAACGTAATTTCTTTCTAAAAAAGAAAACGAGAAAAAAATCAAACGGCCTTTGATGAGGTCGGGACACTACCAGGAAAAGAGTATTCTATGTCCTACGCCACTGAAGTTTGCATGGCGTGAACATGCAGAGTTACTATCATATTTTAAAAGCTAGAAATATTTGGGGTTAGGTCACACGACCGGAGAGGAGTTTATGCAGCCGTCTGAAAGTCCAGAACGCTAGATCGATTCCTTTACGTAACGAGGATCCAAGGCCGTGTCCTTATTTGAGGTTAAACCTATCGTAATTTAGGTCTAAGGTTCTTGTTATTTAACATGCACCTGGAGTTACGCGCCACATAGCAATATGCTCCTACATCATGACATCACTTTCGAATGTTTTGAGCGAATCATCGTACACTACGGTACATTTGAAATGCATTGTAATGGGTGATTAGTATCACACACCTATTGCATTTCTGGTGGCTGGTGACTAGGTTATTAAGACACAGAATTAGGCTGCGTTCCCACTAGAGATGAGCGAGGATGCGTAGCGAAGGCAGTGTGTGGAACTAACCAATCACATAGCTAGAATAGCTCAAGCTATGAAAAACAAGCGATATAATTAATGGCTGTAATTGGCTCTGTGTGGCTTATAATACAATCGTTACTCATTTGTTATAGCTGGCTAGTTGGTTCTCATATTTGTAAATAAATAAATTATTGGTTAGTTTCACACACATCCCTCGCTACGCATCTCTGGCGAAAACGCAGGTTTACTGTGCGGTCCAAGGGACACTAGAGCAGACGAGGACTTCACTGATGAAGAGCATTCACAATGAATTTGGAATTCGGTTATGTCCATAACAATAATTTTCCAAGCGTGTACCTACTTCAGCCACTGTTTAAGTAAACAAATTCATAACTAAAGCTGAGTTTATCCTTTTAAAACAAAAATATTACCGTTCGTAGAACGTTCATTTTATCTGTTTCCAACATTTGTAACATTAAACTTTTGAACGCCAGAGCATAAACGAACGCGCGTGCTCTCCACGCCAAGCCACAATTTCACCTACCATTTTGTCACATAGTTGTATCGTTTGGCGTACAGTGCACGCGCTTGCTTGTCACGTATATGTGACAATGGCGTTCAAAAGTTATAGCTAAAGGTAAGTATATCAATTTAGGTTACCTACAGCATTGAACTTTTATCACACTCATAGCTCTTCAAAGACCTTTTAGACCCATGTTACACGAATTACAAGCACAAAAACACCATAAACAAACACAACCCTTCCAGAACTTCAAAGATGCCATTTAAACCACATGTGAAGTAAAAATTCAAGTAAAATTTACCGCAGACATATTGGGAAGCGTGTCACGACACCGTGTATACTAAGTTGTGTTTATCAAGTCATCATATCAGTTTGGTGATAAGCTGATATAGAGGAGCTAAGTTTCACACGTTGGGTGGAGCCACACAGATAAAGATTTAGTTAGTAGTAGAAGGAAAATGTTTTATGAAAGAGCTGTTTTATACGTAGACATGAAAAAAAAATGCACTCGTGTACTAGTAAGTATAAAGATGGAATCTACATTAACCCACAAACGAATATCGCGTATTTTCATCAGCGACTAAAAAAAAATACGTCAACGGTCAAAATGATCCATCATACATTTTGACTGTTGGACCGTTTCGTTTTTTTTATACTATGGCTGCTACTACAGCTGATTTGCTTTTTATTTGTGCGTCGTTCACCTGTAGATATTACTTGTGCCAGCATCTTACATGAACCCTGACCGGGTACAGCAATTTTCTATTATTCAAAGTAAATTAGTTTACATTATATACAAATCTTAAAAAAAAAAAAAACTGACAATTAAATAGAATAAAAGTGTTTTTTTTTTTGTTTTATTATGGTGTCATATTTTGAAAACCATATTTTAATAATATGATGCATTTTATTTATGTTTGGTAGGTAGCCTACTTTATAACATTGTGTTAAATTGTATGTTGTTGTGTAATAAGTTATTTTTTTCAGTATATTCTAGAAGAAATATCAAGATCAGGTCGTTAAGTGACAAAGTAATTATCAGGATTGATTTTACGAGTTTTTTTTATGGCAGGTGCTGTTGTAGTCTATAAAAACTATGGAACATATTTTTCCATTCCTTGGATTATGGACCGGCTTCTGATTCCGAATACAATCATTATCTTCCTACTTATTCACAGTCTGCCCTCTTACCCCAACTAAGTTAAGATTGGGATCGACTTCCAGTCTAACCGGATGCAGCTGAATACCAGTATTTGTCTTCTAACAGAATTTGTATTACAAAGTTCAGCCAGATAAGTTACCCGGAATTTATGAATCATGCCATTTATTCATAATACATCGATCAAGGTGATATGATAAAAGAAGGACAGTTTATTTGTATTGCCATTAGTAATATACCTGTGATAACCGCTGGCCCTTGTGTCAATTTAATCATTAAACTAATGATGATGACCAATAATAAAACAATTTAAATGTGGGCGTGAAATAAGTACTTATACTAGATAATAATCGTCAGCAATAACGACTAACTGTAGCAAAACTTCTACGTCTATCATACATGGAGAGGCCAGCCTGCACCAGTTTGACCAGATCAGTAGTAATGATATTTTTAATTTATGTAAAGATTTCATTCGCTTAATGGTTCCTCCGCGCGCATCATCATTATATTCCAGCCCGTATATTTATTAGGGTAATTACAAAAATCTGATTCTGCCATACTTCTGTATTAGCCGTCAATGTAGTATTTATCCCTAATAAGATAATTTTCTTTAATTAATTAAGATACAGAATTTTGAGTATTCACACAAACACTCAATCTATCCATAGCTTATCTTGGCATTATCTACTCTCATAGCACATTCATCTCACATTCATCATCAAAACCTTCCACAGTGATCCTTGGTAATATTAACTTGTAGGCATCATTTGACACATACAAATACGTGCACTCCTTACACAACGAGAGCTGCTTAATTATTATTATATTTTTCCTGTTTATTAGCGTCATCATTTCATTTCTTAGATGCCACTTAACTTAAGTGAAGAATGAGACGGGATCCTGCCGTTTTGCCGAAAAGATTTTGCCAAATTTTCATTACCCAAACAAATTTTAGCAACCTTTTTTTATACCAATGTAATATTTGGAATAATTTTAGTACGCACATTTTCATTTGGTCAAATGTTTACTTGGCAGATTATTACTGCCGTGCTAATTAGAAGTGCAGTAAGGAGGTTATTAGAAGTTTCGAGTAAATGGCGCCTAAACATTTTTACTTTGATTTGGTTTTTTTAGGTATTATTTTGAAGTTTCGCAAAAATGTTTTTAGCTACATGTATAGCTGAATATGCAGTGTTTCGTAAGAACTAACCCAATTTTCTATAAGTATAATACAACTATCATAAAACAAAAAAAACTGTTTATGCTTAGCAGGGTCTTCATGACTAAACCCAATATTACAAGCTATAACAGCAGTAAGTTTGGAGTTACTGCGCTTTCTACTAGCAAATGCAGATTACTGCGCTTATTTCATTTAATTCAATTATTATTATCACTCCGACTACAAATTAAAAACGCAGTGCAGTAGTGAGAAAAAGCTATTTAAAATAGTATTTAAGTATACAAAAGTACACCTATTTGGTTATATTTATCCTAACCATTTCCTAATTTAATATAACGACATGAATATTAAAAAAATACGTTATTTGAAATGACAAATAAATCTTTCTTAACCATACACAATTACTGCATTTTTTACTAGTGACATAATATTTTCTTAAAGCTATGCTTAGACTGACTACAAACCATAACTGCAGTAAAAGAGTGACTTATAGCTTTTCAATTCGTGTACATACGTAAAAAAACCACAATAAGTTGGTTATATCTATAATAATATCAAAAAGAGGTAAATGATACAACTATTTTATTAAAAAAATGTATTCCAATTAAATCTTAAAACAGAAAACATTAAATAAAATCTTTAAAGTCGTAAACTTTCCTTTCTTTTGTAAATATTGGTCGACTCTGTGATGAAAACTGTCAGCAGACATACATTTAAGTGTGCGGAAATCAAGTTGCTGTTAATTATGTTAACTAAGAAAGACAATATCACCCAATTTTTGTTTTGGGCTGAACAATTATCCATCCACAAAATAACGTGATCTTTGTCGCGTTTGTTATCTAAAATTATTCACTAAACATTATTATTTATCGTTATTACTAACAATCATAACATCAGCAAGTGTTCCTTACTGCGCTTCTTACTAGTGAAATAAATTATGTTCAAAAAAATACTGGAAGGCAAAGAGCAGTAATGTGTCTTACTGCAGTTGTGCTTAGTAATTTACTTCTCAGCAAGAAACATACTGCAGTTTGGCTTACTAAAAGTCCCACTTCTGGGACAGCTATCAAAATAAGGATTAAATCACTTTAAAGAGCTCATTACGAGGATTCCGAATATATAAAAAACTCAATTTTCCAAAAATCCTTCCTTACTGCGTTTCTAATTAGCACGGCAGATTACTAAGGATAATGTCATTACGGCTTTTGGTCTTTAATCAAATGATTTATTACAGCAAACAAAATTAAGACAATAAACGTTTAGTCAAATGATTTGTTATGACAAAAAATATAAAGGCAAAAATTTTGGAATGAAGACATAACACAAATTGATTTAATATAACGTAATTGAAATTTAACAGATGCTGAAAGAAACCCTAACCCTAGATGGTCGACGTCAGGGGCACCCCGAGGTTCGGTTAGTTAGGTTCCTGTAAACCTTGCAGACAGAAATAGGAGCCCCGCGCAGCGGGGATCCGTCGACCTGCTGACGGAAACGCTAACCCTAGACGGTCGACGTCAGGGGCACCCCGAGGTTCGGTTAGTTAGGTTCCTGTAAACCTTGCAGACAGAAATAGGAGCCCCGCGCAGCGGGGATCCGTCGACCTGCTGACGGAAACGCTAACCCTAGACGGTCGACGTCAGGGGCACCCCGAGGTTCGATTAGTTAGGTTCCTGTAAACCTTGCAGACAGAAATAGGAGCCTCGCGCAGCGGGGATCCGTCGACCTGCTGACGGAAACGCTAACCCTAGACGGTCGACGTCAGGGGCACCCCGAGGTTCGGTTAGTTAGGTTCCTGTAAACCTTGCAGACAGAAATAGGAGCCCCGCGCAGCGGGGATCCGTCGACCTGCTGACGGAAACGCTAACCCTAGACGGTCGACGTCAGGGGCACCCCGAGGTTCGGTTAGTTAGGTGCCTGTAAACCCTGCAGACAGAAATAGGAGCCCCAACCGAATCCAAATAGGAGATTCCAACTAGTTAATAGTGCTTTTGACTGAAATGGTAAGTTTAAAATTGACGACACCAAATATTTGGCTTATTTAATTTTGCGTAAAATATGTTATACCAACTGAAATATTTGACTAGATAAAAAATGGTAAAAGTACTAGTTGGTGAACAAGTTATTGTTCAAACGTTCACTTGCCAAACATAGGTTTTCGTAACAATTATTTGTAAAGAGATTTTTTGGTAAGTAATAATTTGGCAAATGAAATTATGCGAAAATTTGTTTGGGAAGTGATAATTTGGCAATTTCTTTTCGGTAAAACAAGGGAGACCCGAATGAGACAGCTCCGACACAAGTACTTGTATCGGAGCTGTCTCACTCTTACCTTAAATTTTAATGGTAACTTAGTGGGGCTGCCTCAGTGTATGTATGACAATGTTCTGAGATAAAATTAATAATTTTGTATTGTTTTTTTTTGTAATTAAAATAATCTATTTAAACTTTTCTGTTCAGTTCTGTAAAAACTTTTTTAAAACACAAATGTTTGCTTTTTCATAGTAGCATCATGATCATATGAAGCTCTTTTACCGACTACAGATAAGCTTCTTATCTCTTATCTGTAGTCAAAGATCACTTTGTTGCTATGATAGTACAAACCGGATTAGCGTTATGTAAATATTTTAGATATTAAAAATTCTCGAGAAGTGGTCGGACTGGTTTATATTTGACTCATTTATAGAGCTAGCATATCGACATCAGAACCTTCTTACCATTGGATATCAAACGGTGTAAAGGTCACGTAAAGAAACATTTAAAAATTAAAAAAAAAAACGTTTCGGACATAAGTTTGACGACTTTAGTGACACTAATTAAATAAAAATATAACGTTATAAGCTAGTTCAATTTTCAATCGTACGAATTTACGTAACATTTACAACGCGCAGTCGTGCTAGGACGTCTATATATACTAGTCAAAACAAAATAAGGGCCACCACGTTTTTACAGTACTCTCATGAATTCTTGAGGTTCAAGGGTTGATTAATGATTAGATTGGATAAATTAATTAATTTTTATTATAAACAGCATAAAATAAAGATGGAAACAATTAAAAAAAAAAGATTACACCACTTTTTTTAAAAATTAACATTTCTGAAAAAATATTAAGTGAACAAAAAGAATCAACCAACCAACGAATCAACCAACTCTGGTTGATTTGTGACTTTCCTCAATATCTGGTGTGCCCTCCTCATTTTCTAATGCACTCTTGAAGCCTGGAAGGTACACTCTCCACCAGGCGTACCACTGTTTCTTGAGGAATTTGTTCCCAGCTTGATTTCAGAACGTTTATTAGCTGTCTTTCATTGTGCACGGGTTGGTTTGTGCTTCGAACACTGCGTTTCAGTAAATCTCACATGTGTTCAATGGGATTGAGATCCGGACTGTTTGCAGGCCAGGGCAAAACCTGTATACCAGCCTCCTCTAGGGCTTCTCTGGTGGCTCTAGCTGTATGAGCGCGAGCATTTTCGTGCATCAGATGGAATCTTGCGCCGATTCTCTGTGCGTATGAGACCACATGGGGTGTTAGGACCTCTTCGATATAACGTTGAGCTGTAATTGTACCTTCGTTGAGAATTACCAACACGGTTCTACCTGATATAGAGATTTCTCCCCACACCATAACATTCGGTCCCCCAAATCTGTCACTTTCATGGATACAAGCATCGGAAAATCGCTCACCTTCACGTCTCCAGACCCTAATGCGACGGTCATCACTAAAAAATTTTACTTTGCACTCATCCGTAAACAATACTGTGCTCCAGTCACTCATATCCCATGCCAGATGCTGCCTTGCGAACAATAATCGGCTTGCACGATGAGCACTTGTTAATGGTATCCGCACTACGCGTCTCCTGGAGAATTGCTGGCCCTCGTGTAACCGATTTCTAATGGTTTGATCACTTACGCGTGTACCCGTCGCCTGCCGCAAACGGTTTTGTAAGGAGCGGGCTGTGATGCAGCGTTCTCTACGCGCAGTCAAACGCACGTAGCGGTCCTCCTGCGCGGTAGTTGCTCGAACTCTGCCAGATCCCCGTCTCCTGGTTAGTCTCCCAGTCTCTTGAAATCTATTCCAAGCATTCTGGATCGCTCGCCGGGAAAAACCCAGCTGCAACGCCACATAACGCTGCGAATGGCCTTCTTGAAGCAATGTTACGGCCTTAGTTACGGTTGGTAAGTCCATATGTCGTCGAATTCTCGGCATAACTTTTTTTAAATGTTAATTCAGCCACTAGTTAAACAAAACTTAAACTGTTCTTGACAAAATCGTCACTTTGACTGAGTTAAAATCTGTCTTAAAATTGGGCAGAATCAAGTGGTTACAATAAATTATCAAAAACTAGCCACTTTAAACAATTATGCAGCGGGAATACTCAAAAAATGTTTATAAACAAATAAGGTAACACCACAATAAACAATCAGCTACTTAAGAACGCATACAAAATAAATTATCGCTACCGAGGTCAAAAAAAACAAGTGGCCCTTATTTTGTTTTGACTAGTATATATGGCTGCAAAAACACACAGTAAAATTAACAAACAAAATCAGATTCTTAGCCTGAAAGCCAACAATGAACAACAAACTTTGATTTAATTAAATCAAACAAACAAATCCATTTCTTCTCTACAAAACCAATAGAAAAATACTCATGAAATACGTGCTATGAGAATGCACTACTGGGGCAGTACGACTACCCTTCACCTACAAGAAAATCGATAAAAATGACTCACTAGTCTAAAACCGTGCATTCAAAACACACATCACTTCATAATAGATTAATTTATACATTTCTGTATACAAGTCATCTTTTCTAGTACTGAGTATGTTTACTTGTCATGGCCTATTAGATCTAGTTTGCTTGTCGTTGCAGTTTAAAAAAAATACATGGGAGGTCTTTATTAGAGCAACAGAAGCCAAAACCAAAGTATTTAGAATTTTTGTCTGTCTGTCTTTCTGTCTGGTGTTTGTACGCGCATCACACAAAAACTACTGCATGGATTTGAACGCAGTTTTCACTAGTGATGGGTCGTTGAAGGTTTTTCCGTCAACGAAACGTTAACGTTGAATTGCGTTTGTCAACTAGTTTATCAACTAGTTAATTTCGTCAACGAGTTAACGTGTTACGAACGTCAACTTGCATGAACGATAAACGCCTAAACGCTTTTATTAACGTATGCTGTTGTAATTTTATTTTACGAATAATTTGATGCAGTTTACCTAATGAAACTGGATAACATTTTATGATGACTTTACCTACTGCCTACCTAGGGTTCTAGATGATCTTCCCTTCATACTTTTTTCAGGCTTAGTACTGAGTCACTCATTCCGCGCTCGAATATGATAATTTTAAAAATTAATAATTTCATCCTTTAATACTTGCTTTTAAAAATAATGACATTTATCAAATTACTAAATAAATATCAAATCTTGTATTCGTTATTTAAAGTTCAAATTATTGTCATGACTATCACGTCGTAGCGAGAGTTTTATTGTTAAAGAAATACAATTTACGTACGTTGAAAATAACAAAACGTTGGGTTCAGTTTCTCGTTTCGTCAAACGAGTTGAATTCATAAACGTCGTTGTCTCGTAACTCGTTGACGAATTCAACGAGTTGATTTGTACACGGTCAACGTTAATCCCGTTGAAGAGACATCAACGTTGATTCAACTAGTTCGTTGATTCAACGCCCATCACTAGTTTTCACCGCTCTACTGGTAGATGGTTAACTTAAAATATAGCTTAAAATATAATTTTGCGGGTGTCGCCCCGTGCGAAGCCGGGACGGCCACTAGTATTTGAATAAATTGATGTTTGGTGTACAGGAAGTTTCACTGATAAGTTTAGTCGTCACTGATATCGGTGAAGAAAAACATGGTGAGGACACCCAGACTGAGTTAGAGTGGTGATCAATGCCTAGGCCTCCTCATTATAAGAAGAGGACTTTGTCCTGCAGTGGGACAGTATGTAGGCTGGTATTATTAAACAACCTCTAATTTTGTACCTTCTTTTTGTTTGCTTCGTAAAAAAATTCTAGATCACTCCAGCAAGAATAGTGCTTCTTAAAAGCTATTTGTATTTCTGACCTTGAACTCAAAATAATATTTGAGAGATTGCGTCAGTTGCGTACGCGTCGAATACAATGCCATGCCACTACTACATAGGTACATTCATTCAATGTTTTATAAATTCTCACGGCTTTTATAAAAGTGGCTGATTATGATTACAAATACATACTGAAGTTTTGAACACAACATGACACTTTTTCCATCGTCATCCGTACTAGAAATAATTGGGACAAGCTATATGGTTTCCTAGTCCGCTATGGAATTAACATAAGCTGTTGTAATTGAGTGGAATTACCTGTTTTGGATGACATGCAAGGCTTATTATTAATTAGACCAGCTAATTGGTGACTTTTTTAGAACTCTGCTAGATATGGCAAAATCAAATTTTCTTTTATTGTAATTAGGCTTATAATCCTTACTTTTTGATCGTCAAAAATAGCAGAAGACAGTTCTGCAAAACTCCTGCCCTTCACCGTTTTCTAGTGTTTTAGTTGGGAAGAAGACTCCTCAACAATATTGGAAAAATGAGTCACAACTGATCATTAGTTCATTACAAGACACATCTTGTAGTATTGGTTCAGCTGATCATAATGGTTACTAACCATCATTTCAATACACAAACTATTATAACTACGCTTTGATCAATTTTGAAGAACAATAAAATAAATATTAAACCAGCATACCTCGCCATATCCTACGCCCGCGCCGTACGCTGGTGGTGTTGGGTATCCTCCCGGTGGTGGGTAGCCTCCTTGAGGATATCCTCCCACTGGAGGCGGTGGGTAGCCTCCTTGAGGATATCCTCCCTGTGGGGGCGGCGGGTAGCCCCCGGGTGGAGGGTAACCGCCTTGCTGCGGATAACCGCCTTGATTTTGATCTGTGAATATTTAAAGGGTCAAATAAGTACCTTCATGGGTTTTGGACGTAACGACACAGTCATGACCGCCATTTAAGTTTTACTCTTATTTCATCATAATTATTTAAATTGGTACATAAAACCGGAAAATTATTTATAGAATTTAATTGTTTAAAATATTCAGTTTTGTATCAATGTGTCTTGTTAAACAGAGTATATTCATATTGTCATTCAGAGTATACTCAAGATCAATAGTTGTTTGACCTTTTAAACAAATATGAGAACATTTTGAACCATATTGTGTAACACTTAGTAATTAATTAAATTCAATGTTAAGGACACGTCAGACGACACGTTTGACAACTTGACAAAGTAGGCGGCTAAAAATAATTTTTAATGAAGTTTTGTCTTTTCTAGTGAATTAACACTTTTCGATCAAATCAAAAGTCAGATGTGAGGTGTGCTAGGCCAAGGTACGCTAACAACACCATCTAATAAAGTGTTGATTTCATTATGATGTCATGTCTGTCACTGTATTATGTAACGAGATATTTTTGGCAGTTTTTGTGCTGTTTCAAGATTTGATATTGTTGTTACCACGGAAAACAAGCCTAAGACACTATCGATCTAAGTTATAGCACAGAATACATACTAAGTACGAGGTTATAGTAAAATCTTAATCAGTTGTACAAAGCTTGACTTAAATAATTTTTGCATAAGTACATATCTTTTAATAACTGAAAACTATCAAGTCTTCTTTCTGAGTGATATAATTTAAATGTAAGGGTCCCATTGCAAAATAATCTTTGACCGCCAGAGCATAAACGCACGCGCGAGCCTTCCATGCAAAGCCACAATTTCACGTACCATTTTGTCACATATTTGTGTCGTTTGACGTACAGAGCATGCGTTTGCTTGTCACGTATATGTGACTATGGCGGTCAAAAGGTTAAAATAATTTAAGTTAAATGGCAGTTATGACTGTGTGTAAAATCACATTTCAGGAGCTTAGAAATTGCATTACATTTTATCTTTGACGGAAAAGAGAATCAATGTGGCAGTGTTCGTTATCGACAGGAACTAACACATTACTTACCTAAGGCTAAATATAAGTATGAAAAGAAGTCGAGGATCAGATTACTTGGTGAGGGGGGATATTAGTTAAGGTATTGGATGTCAACATTTACTGAGACAGGACTACTTAATAAAATGTATAAAAACTTCGAAGCCCTTGAAATGTAAACAGTAAGCCAAGTCGCGTATCAGAACATGTAATTTTGGGGAGCTGAATGATGAGAATTACTGACCAGAAATAAGCTTTCATTCAGTGAAATCCAGAATTAAAGCCAATATCTGAAGAAAAATAAATATGTCCAAAATAACAACCGTTTTTCAGAACGAGACAAGGCTTAAAACATATAAAATACTTAGACATTTCACATAATTTGCAATTTAAAGCCAGACAAAGAGTGTACACTGGGTGGACATATAGCGAACACGGACATAAATACACAGACACACCTTTGGATTCAGACATTGCACCCACAGACACTTGACAGTAATGAATGAAATACAGCATACACTAGAGGTAGACAAATCCTGACACCCAATTTTAAATACAGTTACAACATAGTTTAAATGCCTCCCATTTCAGACTTTATCAGCACTGAAATAAGTATCGAATTAGATTGTGTATCAACTGTTAACGTAAATAAAGTGACTCAAATAACATAAACACTATATGGAGTGACTGCATACTGCGAGTAAGTGAAATGTGTTGCTAAGTAGAATTTGCAGTATATGTTTATTGCAATAAGGTGTAAAATCGCGTGGGTAGATCGTATATGAAAAGTGTATACGATAACAAACGATAGTGGAATGTGTGAAGGTTGGCAAATGGTGTGACTTTATGGAAGGGGGTTCCCCGATAACAGTTTTGCCGAGCCAACACATTTGATTTTGTTTTGCATGACCTGCTCTCTACTAAGAAATATTAAAATAGCTGAGAGCACGGTTTGCTGTAGGATACTCATAGCAACAGTAATCTCATTAGGGTCAACTCACACCGAAAGAGCGGCGAAGGGCAGCGAAGCGGAGCGCAGTTTCAGTTTCATATGAATTTTAACTTTATTATCATTACCATAATACTTATTATCGCATGAGAAACTCGAACGAGTCGCGCGTATGCCCGCGGCGCCGCAGGAATTCCGGGGAATTCCATAAATGGAGCCGTGCGACTGCGTGAGAAGTTGCGGGAAGTCCCGAGAATGTTCGGGCAGTCGCGAGCGATAAATAACAATACAATTGAACCATATATTTCTTTTAAATCTTTCCCTCCTTATCACTTCGGCCTCTTCCTCTTCTTCTTCAATTATATGTGCAATAATAATTAAATCCAAAATACCCATTTTCACTGCTTAAACACAAGTTTCCTCGAGTTTTGTTGAAATTGAACTGCGCATAGGAGAGCGACCCATGAATTCATCGCGGGTGGGCTCGGGAAGGCGCGCGGATTCCCGCGACTGCTCGAGAAGTCGCTGGAATGCTCGAGAAGTCGCGGGACTCCGTGACTCCGCGCTTCGCTGCCCTTCGCCGCTCTTTCGGTGTGAGTTGACCCTTATGTACGTACAAACGCCAGCACATCAAGCTACTACTACAATCTGTCAAATTTCTTTCATAGATCTCAACATTATCGCTATAGCACTAGATTCAAGGTTGATTGGGAAAATTTGACAGCTTCGGGTAGCTTGATGTGCTGGCGTCTGTACATAATTAATTAAATTGGACAATTAATTATTCGATTACAAATATTAGGTACTGAATTATTCTTCGATACCTTATCGATGACGACCAAATTGCTATTATGACGTTAATTGAATAACACAATTGTTATAGAGACATTCCGTACATCGGTGTGTATTTTTTATCTCAATGAGTCATTCCTACCTATGTAAAATTGTAAACACATAGCAGAAATATTACGCAGTGATGTATACAGTATGTAAACAGGAGTTGGTGGTTGTGTGTTTCCACTGGCGAAACGTTATAAAACATGTTGAAATTTCCATTCCTGTCTCTTGTCTCCTCTTCTCGAATCTTGTCGGACAACATGGTTTTATATTAGTTGTTAAACGAACTAAAATTAATTGACATTTTAGGCGAGTTCGCAAACTATGAGTAGGTTTAGTTAGCTGGGACGTCCCTATACGTCTGTTCTCATGTAGTCAATTTATGATTCATGAAGTCATGACCCAGTAAATGAGTTAAAACTTCATCATTATAGTGATCCCAATTTATTTAGGGATGGCACAGTACCCGTTTAATTATAATTTTGTTGATGTAGAAGTTATGATTTTGTTGTTTTTTATGCTATTAGGTATTTGAAACAAAATTTGTCTTTAGATTTTTTTATTACTAGTATAGCAAAAATCATTCAGTGGTAGGTACGACGAGGAATGACAATTCCTTCTCGTGCCACTGGCGGAACAAGTTGGTGGCACGACGAGGACGAAGGGGGTTTTATTCCATTCATCTCTATGTCACATAACATCAGCATTCCCTTCTTTCCTAGTTACATCATCTTGCACGTCAATGTTTCCATCCCTAACAGCCCGTTGTTTATCCATCAACCACTAAAGTTATCAGTAAAAGTATAAACTTTTACTTGACCATTGCTGATATTATAACAAATGTGTTTCTTCATCATTCAGTAACAGTAAAACTAAAAGTCAAAATAGTGGTCACAATAATTTCCTCAAAAAATCGTGGGGAGCTTTTTCTACAACTACAGTTTTTTGCGGCATTAAAAGCCGTATCTTTTCTTTACGTTAACTTAGAAGTTTGATTTTTTTACAGCTTCAAGGGACTGTAGAATTGAGTATATAGTTTTAATTTCAACTCGATACCTCCACGCGTTCCCAAGATAAAGGGTCTTGACAGACAGACAGGCGGACTGACAACAAAGTGGTTCCGTTTTTTCCTTTTGAGTTACGGAACCCTAAGAAATTGTCTCTTTTCTTCATGCTCCACATCACGGGATGCGAAGGTGAATGGCGACAAAATTTTGAAAGGGTTTTACCCGGTTTCTTCTGTTAAAATGATTTCATTTGCCTTTAATTTGTTCCTTTTGTTCAGCAGGGTATTAAACTTAGGGCATGACAAGCACTTTATGCTGTTTTCAGCCTAAATGGCGTCTTGGATATCGATCGATGTATTTGAATCGGAGCCAAGGCATATGAAGGACAGCCAACTGTTTACTTTTTATGTCTGGCGTTAAAATGAATATGGTATTAATATGCTTTATCTGAAGATTGACTACTAAGTTTGCCTTTTGATTATAATTTCTATAAGTTCAGAACAATTCTGTAAAAGTTGCTATGAACGAAATAAGGACGTGACTTTTTAATTTGGGACTGTCTTTCTCGAATCTTCCGAAAACATTTTAAAAACTATCTTTGTATCAGTATTTGGCTGAGGAATATCCTATCAAGAATTTATAATTGGCTCAAGTCATTATGACTAATTATTTTCTAAAACAACTATTGCGTATTAGAGTTCATATTGCATAGGAAAAAAATAATAATATGGCCAGTTATTTGTGAAAGTCAAGTCTATCGAAGCGACACTATCGCCTTTATAGGTCCACCCCAATATAATTATGTGAGCAATCATCCGATGACTCAGATGTAAGGTTTTACGTCAAAAAGACGTCATATGATATGGACTTGAGTAAACTGTCGGTTTCACAACATTTACGTCACTTGGGTGTATTCTTCGAAGGGAAAAGCAGCTATAGCGAAAGGAAATGGGTAGCTACAGCTGTTGTGTGTTGACTATGAGACAAACCAGACCTCGTCATTACATTTTTGTTCATCAGAGGATAACTGGAGAATAAATTCAAGCTTGGGTATTATGGAGGACCTAAAATACTAGTAGAGCGTAGACGCGTCTATAGAATGTTGGTCGGCTCGGTCGGTGATCGATTACGCCTTCCGCAGGCGTAATTTAAGAGACAGTGAAACCATCTATCATATGAGAGTATCTTATACAGGGTTATTTGTAAAACACCAGTAACCTCTTAAGAGGTCATTGTACTCATAATTATGAACGACTTTTACTATGGGACCAAACATGAAATCGCGAAAAAAAAATCAGCTGTTCCCTACATCTTGACGAGTTAATCTATACATATAATAAAACTGTAGAAAAGTCGTTTTTGTACATCGAAAAAAATTCCAAAAAAAATAGCCAGGGTGTTAAAGGACAACCAATAGAACCCATTTCCAGCATTTTTAGAATTTTTGTCTGTTTGTCTGTGTATTTGTTCGGGCATCACGTAAAATGTACAAAAGCAATGTAGATAACTTTTATACACAACGGTTGAGCGTAACTTGGAGTAACATTTAGTTTTTGTTGCATTGCAATCGGTTCAGTCTATCAAAAGATATTTGAATTTAAAGTGTTACAGAAGTAAAATTAGGGTTATGTGTGTGTGGGTCTCACAACTTCCCGTAACTTTTATACACAACAATATGTGCGTAAATTGAAGTAATTGAACATTAAGTTTTTTGATTCATCGTAATCAGTTCACACCTTATAAATAGAAAGAAAGAAAAATGAAAATTAATAAAATTATAATAGTGTTTCCGAAGTAAAATATTAAAACAGCGCCATCTATCGAACTCAGACTGGACTATATCTAGACATCAACTGCGTGCAGCATTGAATATAGATATTCGATAGATGGCATTGTGCGTGTGACGTTATTTTCTGATTGAGGCATGTTTAACTAAATACTGATGGAGAAATTCCTGACCTATAGGGTACGTGAAATTTGTCACAACAGGTCCTTATTGGCTATTAAAGAGATAGTTATAAGTATACCAGGGAACCCGATCAGTCAATAAGGTTTGCCCACACCGACAGTCGATGGGGAACGTATTAACAGAGAGTACGTATCAGAAATTAGTTATCATCCCGTGGAACTCGCAGAAATTTTACAAAATGGCTGCGCCAAGACAGAGAATCAGCGCCAGACGTTTGATAGGGTATGCTGCAGTGTAGAAAACGCCTCGGGTGAAATCCTGTTTTTAGACGCACCGGGCGGAACAGGTAAAACTTTGGGAGTATGAAGAACAGAGTGCAAAGCTCTTCAACCCCCATTGAAAAGGGAGGATCCTCCGACCAGACGGGTGTTATGTCTGGTGGGCTACTGCCCAACAGTTGTTGTCGGGTTCTTCTGTATAGTCTTAAGTCACAAATAACTTTACTTGCGCGATGCAGAATTTAGATATATTTCGAGTTTTAGTTCATCCTCTGCGTCATAGATGGCGCTGTAGTACTTTTTGTTCTATGTTGCTGAAGTACTTTTTGTAGTGCCGCTACAGAACCAAAATAAAATTTCCCTTGCCGTCGCCTCTTCAGGGATAGCAGCCACATTATTGCCTGGAGGAAAAACGGCAGACACAACATTTATAATTCCTATCGACTTAGACCGCACGGAAAGCCCGGTTTGCAACATATCGCGAAATAGCGATAAAGCAAGGGTTTTATGCGATTGTGTTTTAATTTTTTGGGACGAGTGCACTATGGCAAACCGCAAAGCTGTAGAAGCAGTGAATAGAACTTTACAGGACATAAGGCAAAATGACCGGCCGATGGGAGCCATCACGGTGCTGTTCTGCGGTGATTTTCGGCAGACACTCCCGATAGTACCCCGAGGAACGAGAGCCGGAGAAATTGCTGCCTGTCTGAAGAGTTCTGTTTTATGGCGCAATATATCATCTACACACCTGAGTGTACATATGCGTGCACAGTTGCGAGGCTGCGAAAATGCACAAGAGTTTCCCAATTTATTGTTACAAATAGGCGATGGCACATACCCCGTACAAGAAGATGGCAAAGTTATTTTGGTTGATAATCTCTGCGTTACATCACAACAGGAGCTAATTTTTTCTGTGTACGGAGATTCCACAAACATGGGAAATCAAGCCGGTTCTTGGCTATGTCAGCGAGCTATTTTGACTCCTCGCAATGTCCAAGCTACGGCAATTAATTTAAAAATATTGATTCATGTGTCCGGGAATAGTAGAGAATACACCTCTATAAATACAGTTATGGAAGAAGATGACGCCACGCACTACCCGGTAGAATTTTTGGATTCCCTCAACACACCCGGACTTCCAGCCCACAAAATAGTTTAAAAAGTCGGTGTACCAATAATTCTCCTCAGAAATTGATGTCCTCCAAACTTTGTAACGGCACGGCTCAAAGTCACAAATCTGCAGCAAAACATAATCGAAGCTGAAATATTAACCGGTTGCGGCGCTGGTGATATTGTTTTTATTCCAAGAATACCTATAATTCCTAACAACTTTCCTTTCTCTTTCAAACGAGTGCAATTCCCAGTCAGTCTCTGTTATGCCATGACGATTAATAAAGCTCAGGGCCAGACATTATCCGTTGCGGGGGTGGACCTAAGTATTGGATGCTTTTCCCATGGTCAACTATACGTAGCTTTTTCTCGCGTAAACAACCCCAATAACCTTTTTGTGTACGCCCCAGATGGTTCCACAGCTAATGTTGTTTATAAAGAAGCACTAGCATAAAAAAAAAATGATTTGTATCGGAATCCTCCAACAGCGCTTCGCACAAAAAAATACATTGTTAAGTTCCGACATCCACGCGAACGAAGTCGCGGGCACAGCTAGTCGATCATAAATGTAGGGAACAGCTGATTTTTTTTTCGCGATTTCAGGTTTGGTCCCATAGTAAAAGTTGTTCATAATGATGAGTACAATGACCTCTTAAGAGGTTACTGGTGTTTTACAAATAACCCTGTATAACTTTATAAAATGCTGTACTGTAGCCTAATAAATTTAGAGGTATAATGAACTCT
Source organism: Eurois occulta (assembly GCA_950022335.1). Classification (NCBI taxonomy): domain Eukaryota; kingdom Metazoa; phylum Arthropoda; class Insecta; order Lepidoptera; family Noctuidae; genus Eurois; species Eurois occulta. The sequence goes on from OX465496.1 coordinate 2,658,813, forward strand.
GCATAAAGTGATGTACAGACCAGGGTTGTTGCTGATGCATATTTTTTTCACATCAGCGGATGCTGATGCTGATTCTAATTATTTTCTTAAAAAAACAGCGAAAAAGTATTTCTAAAAATTGCATAATTTTCCTTGGTGCTGAAATAAGATTGTTTCAATAATTTTGGGAATTTTAATAAAAATAATATAATCAAACAGAGTAGTTTAGTAATAATTAGTACTACTACACTAGTAGACGAATAATAACGTAATGAGACTTTGTGTTTGTTTGCAATTGCAATCCCCCCGCGGTAGACCCTTTGATTGCTCAAAACTCGCATGCAAAAACTACACGTGATATAAGCCCCGACACCTCTGCGCTCATGTCACGACTCGAACTTCAGCATTGAAAATGATGCTGAAGTTCAGCGGATGCTGATGCTGATGCTGATGTTCGCAACAACCCTGGTACAGACGCCCGTACATCAAGCTACTACAATCTGACAAATTTCTTTAATAGATATTCAACTTTTATCTCTACAGCATTAGGTTCAAGGTTGGTTGGGAAAATCTCTGAGTTTCGGGTAGGTTGAACTGCTGGCGTCTTTACATGTACAAGTGTGCATTTAAGAAAAACGGGTAAAAGGATGATGATGTTCCTCTTTATCGTCGGGACTGGTAAGGGAATCGCCGCGTGCCCGCGACGACTCGTAACGGAATCGCCGTGTTTCCGCGACGAGGCGTTGTGCAATAGTAGTAATGTCCGCCGCGCGCTCGCTGCGAGAGCGCCACGTTCTGCGGCGGGCGCGCCACCAATAGCGACGATACCGCGGCGATACGACGACGTTACGCGCGCACATTACCACTCGTCGGATCGCCGCGATAACATCGCAGTGTGGAGACGCGTTTATAGAGAGTGTATAGAAAATTAGAAATATGTGGCACGACGATATTATCGCCGCGATTCTCTCGCTCGTGGAGACAGCCCCTTAGTACTAGAAAGCTGTTATTTGGCATGAATATAATTATAGATTACTTACGCCGACAAAGTGGTAAAATAAAATCTCTAAAAATAAAAAAAATAAACTGTTTTGCAAAAAATGAGCAGGCGGGGCATATGAAAATGGAATGAGCCCCGCCAGTTTCATTTCAAATGTGCTTGATTTTTGCTTTACCAGTTCATTATTTTTAAGCAGTCGGGTTGTTTTTTTTTCATAATAATTTTATTTCTCTATTGTTCTTGACATTATGATCGTAAAATTCCAGGAACCAGCATAAACAAAATACCGTAAGTATAAGAATCCATTGTTTCTTATCAGTATTGCAGTTCTTATGAGGAAAATACGACGAGAAAACAGCATGCGTCACATACGAAGGGAAATACCGTATGGTAACAGAAATACCTGCTTTAATATAGGGACATTCGTACACTTACGCGTCGTCTCGTTCACCGTGCGTCGTTCCTGAATTTTGTGTAACCATTTTTTTTGCGTTCGAATCACTGTAAATCCACTATAATATAATCCGAACGCCTCATTAATCCGAAGAGTGTTCAGATTATCGATGCCCTGCTGTAGTTCTAAAGGAAAGAGTAGGTATGTGGATCGTAGCAGAAGGCCCTGGCTCTAGCGCATGGTGTAATCTTCATCTTCCTACCCTTGTCCCATTCCATTTCACGCAACACAACAAATTTTCCGCCTATAAAGATCCCACTGCCGGGACACCGCTGCCTCCTACTCTCAATTAGACCGGCCTGGTATTTATGTAAATTGGTTTTAAAACTGATAAGTGGCAACTTTACGATACACGCTGATATAAAACTGTTAGTGTGTGTGGTCAATTCTATGTAAGCTTGTGTGTGTGTTTATTGACTACAAACACACACAATGCAGTTGAGGACAGGTGACGTCAAAACTGTACTTTTCACACACACGAATGTGCGGTAGTGACTGTGAGCGTCTATACTTTGTACTTTTCATGGCTACCCATCTGTTCTGTTAATAAGATTATCTCATGTATGTAATGTACCTGCTTATTGGAACTACCGGTGGTTAATTGAGGTTATTTTCTGAAGTGAGTAAATACTTATTTGTAGTTCGTACTCAAGCGACGACGTCTGGCTTCGCTTCAGCTTGTAGAAAGTGAAATGACGCAATAATTTATAATTTACATATTTATATGGACAGAGACGAATTAAAACTGGTATAAGTTATGGACAAACAATGTAGGTACTTATCTGATTATAGGTGAAAATATGCCTTATCATATCATGGATCAGTGCGAAGTCCATTTAAAGGGAGAGTCAATTGAGGGGCAATAGCAAGGTTCCGAGTCAGACTGCAACGGCGGTACTGCTTGGCTGGATTAAAGTTATTTATATTTTTGAATGGCCTGATACTTTTCTGGGGATCATTTTACGAAAATGATCCTCTACGTATCCTAGCATAACATTTGTTTCGGAGACTGCTAATAGTGGACTTGGAATCTTTGACGGACTTTGACCCACTATTGGCCTAAGCAGCTGACTGACCAATTTTTTTACTACAGCATGATTTTTTATACTGCAGTTTTTGCCAGCACGAAAAAAAGCTAATGAGGGTGATCTATTATCCCCAATCTTGACCCACAATATACCCACAAGTGACAGAACAGTGCAAAAACAGCGAGAACAAAAAAACTCCAATTCGAGATTTGAACATTCTATGTAGAAAGTTACTTTCACAAGTAGATAGTATTAAAATTACATACGTGGTTATGTAATACATTTATTTCGTTTCGCAGTGGTCTCCAAAGTAGATGTATGTCACTTAAGACATTTTTTTAAAAGGGTTGTAATTTTATTTATACTTAAGCAGTTCTTTGTATGCCCAAGAAAGAAAAGTTGGACTAGAAGATGACCGCCTACAGCAAACAAAACATATAGCTATACAGTCCCTAGGGTCACATTAAATTAGCTAGTGGATCTTCATAGACTTGCTGGAAACCGATATCGGTGTGGAAACACGTGGACGAAGAGACGTAAGCTCGGGTACGACGAGCCGTAAGCGAGTTGACCATGCGGCTCGTGAGCTTGTCCCGAGGCGAGGCGATTACGTTACGATTCCGATTAGTGTGCGTTGCAGTAGGGAGTTTCATACAAAGAATACTGAACGGCTCGAGTTGATACGGTATCGATCATCACTTTCCGAGTTGATATGTGTGCTGTGACCTTATGATTGCATTATTAGACAAATAATAACTGCACGGCGAATAAACATAGCATTATGAATATTATAAGACATAACATACATCACAAAGAACAACAATTAAATGCAAGCACAAAACAACATTGACATGTATACATGGAAGCTAAAAAATAATTTTATTAATTGACAGGTCTGTAGTCGTGTGAAATAAAACATTTGCAAAGGATTAAACAAAATTCAAAGACACCACTTTGTCATTGCTAAGTATGGCCTTCTTATACGAATATGAACTCCATCATTAAAACATGAATGTTCACTGTTGTGTGAAACACTTTACTAGAGCAAAGTGGAGTCTGTGAAACAGTGACTCCTGTCCTTGAATGACCAGGAGTCCAGAAGTTAGACAGAAGTCATCTGAAATGGTCATGGATAACGGCAGAGGGATTAATAATGCTGTCAGAGAGGACATGGTAAGTCAGTGGTTTAGATTAGACTGTAAATTACTTGATTAGAAAGAGGAAGGGGCATTTGCTCAGTTTATTTAGGGTCGGTGCAGCAAGCAAGTTTTAAATCCACCAACTGTCATCTCTCCTAGTCATTTAATCAATCATCCTTGTTTCTCTCTGGTCTGCCCACTTATCCATAATATCACAAGTCTTGTCAAGGCTCTCCTAATCTCATAATATTAAATAATTTCATAAGTAAATAAGTAATAGTAATAGTTCAAATAAGTAATTCGTAACGCACAATCTAGATTATATCTCTAAACATGCATCAACATCAAGAAATAATCAAAACAATCCTTATCATTTGGTCTGATTAATGTATACTGTACAGGATGTTTGGTTACTGGGTGCATTCCTTGAAATGACTAGACCTAATTTGCAACAATTTTTGACCCGATAACTTAGGCTCCAAACTGTCGTTTTGGAGGAATCAAACTTTTAAAGTTTTTTTTTTAAGGCAAGGCAATTTCCCACCTTTTCACGATAAACTGCTAATTGTGAGAAATCTACGCTGTTCATGTTGTGAAACTGATACTTTTCTGATAGCTCATGAACAAATGAATTCTGAGAAAACCAATTTGTCAAAAAGTACCTCTACCTTGGAAATTACGCGCTGTAAAGTTCATGGTTTACTAAAAAGCTTAAATGCTAACAATAATCATATTACATTGAACACACACAAACCACATCTAAAAAAAAAAATTCAAAACCAAAATGAACACCCGTATTCATAAATTAAATTATCAATTTCCTGTTGCAACCAGAACATAAAAATACTCAGTCAACTTGCCAGGCAGGCCTAATTCTGCTTCAAACAGATAAAAACTATAACTTTAATTGTCTGATAGGATAAGTTAAAATACATCACATAGAGACAGATCTCATCTGATCTGATGAACCAGGAAGAAGTGCATTGAAAAAACTGTACCTCCCAGTTTCATTAAGAATGGGTAATGGTACTGTGGTAAGCTGAAATGAAACACAAGTCATTCCTGTGATTTTTATGAAAAGTGTCATACATTTATTTTGCATGAAAACTGCAGAAAAATTTCAGAACATGAACTTTACGGTGCTTAATTTCCAAAGGGGAGATGTACTTCTTTGACAAATGGTTTTTCTAAGGATTCATTTGTTCATGAGCTATCAGAAAAATATCAGTTCAACAACATGAGTGCCATAGATTTCTCACAATCAGCAGTTAAAAAAATATATGTGTTGCAAAATGGTAATTGTAGCACACAATAACTAATCAACCCTGTACATTAAAACATTGAACAATAGAAAGTAGATTACATTCTAGAAACATTAACTGACACAGAGGTGCATGGGATCACAAATCATTATTATTATATTTATTTATAGTCGCAGAGATAATGTCACCAACAGATAAATATAATATGTAAGTATTCCTATATGTCTGTTATGTATGACATATTGTCTTTGACTGAGGAAAACCAGAATATTCGAAGTTAAGGGCCAATAGACATGAAGAGTTCCTAGACCCATTTTGTGGCAAGAACATGCATAAAATACCTGTCAGGCAATTTTCACACTTGTGTTTATCATTTGGGATCTTGAGGATATGAGTCAAAGTTGAAATTCCATTCTTGAGTATGGTTGATTTTGTAATTAGTCTTACAGAACGATTATTCACCTTTTCAACTTCGAATAAGTATTGGAGGCCTGTATTCGGTCAGTGATAGCTAGACTCAAGTTAACCATACTTATGTGGGTAGCAGTAGCGAAGGGTCAATTTTTGTAAGAGGTAAGCCGGAGTCCATATGTTTAATGTGATTATATTATTTGTCTATAGAATACTGACTGTGCCATTTTTCAAAGGGAAGCAGGTAAGTATCGAGTTGTATTGAACCTTCACCACCGTTGGGTAGATGTAATTGCACATAGCCATGTTACTGTAAGTTATAATAATCTCAAGAAGGCTCAGGCCTAACAGGCCTAAATCTTAATAATTCTTTATCATTCTACCTGATTTCCTTAAATCCATATTCTGAGTAATTTGATACCAATGATATTATAGTCATTGTTGTTATTTCAGGTGGTAGGTATTTACAATAATGATAGATCCATGTAACTTGAGTAGTTAGGCATTGTAAGTAGAGATAATAGCAAGTGCCTGTGCTGGGTGCAATGCAACATATATTGTCAATTAAATGATAAAAGACCTAAGTATTTGTTCAATGTTATGACTATTTCCAAAAAATAAGCAGAGAGCATAAAGAATGAAAAAAAAACTGGGTGTTAAACAATACTGATAAATAAGGTGCTCTTAAATAGTGCTGTCTTTTTCATTAAACTTTGAATCATTTAAATATTATGCCCTTTGGTAATGGCATTATATCTGATAAGCATTTTTCCCTTACTATCACTTATTTTAGATCTTTTATCATAAAATTGATAGTGATAAAATAATATTAATCATTGACCTCCGGGATAAACACCTTGATTCTGCCACATTGTCCCAAGCTGCAGAGAAAAAGAAAAAATATTCTATGGTTAGCTAAATTAAAAAAAAAAAATACATACACATGGTGTTGTAATTTGGTTGGTCTTTCGAGTTTAGACTTTCGGTAGCCAATTTGACGGCTTTCAGGAACTTACACACGGAGAAGCTGAAACAACAAAAAAAATGATAAGATTAATATATTCCTATGTAAATTATTTTATGATGGATAAAAATATTGTAGCATGAAAGTATTATGTACTATGTATTATGAATTTCGAATGAAACCAAACAACATATATAATAATTAACAGTCTTGTAGAAGGTAGGAAAGACTGTAATCTATAAAATACTAGCTGTTCCCGGCATGCGTTGCAATGCATGTTTTCCTACCTACTACTTTCACTACCCTATCTACCCTAATTTTCCTGAATTTTCTTTGCTATAAACCTCACGGAGCCCAAGACCTTTCCAACGAATGCATAACCGTGGAAATCGGTACGTGCGTTCTGGAGTTATAGCGTCAGGAAGGAAAACCCGACTTATTTTTATATAGTAGATTACTTAATGGGTTTGTATCAACAGCATGTAATTGACGTTAAAGGGTAAAATCATTAGGATTACATTTAGAATCAAAATATTAACACAAACTGTTGTGTGTGATGGTTTATAAGTAACAAAAACTACAGTGTTATTCTTAATCTGAGATGATATTCAGTAATTACGTGTCAGTTAAAATCGTAGGTCTATTTTATCATGTATTCGAATTATAGACGTATTTTCCTGTTCTAAAATTAATTAAAACACTGACTTTTGATAATGTTTAGTACTAAATTTACTAGATAAATAACTAGAGAAATTGTGATGCAGCATTGTTTTGTTTCAATTTAAATTAAGCGTTTACCATAGATCGCATCAAATACAGTGCAATTATCATGTAAACTATCATAAATCATATAAATAAACATACAGAAAGATTCAGTTTGTATTGGAAAAATGGAAAACCACCCTGGAAAGTACTAGACGGAATGTCGCAACAACCGATCGATCTGTTTTCATATTTCGTAAATATTATTACAAACATACCTGGTTTAGGGATAAACCTACTGCCTCTTAAAATAACAAACACTTGTGGAAATAACACGAAAATCCGATAAATTTAGTAACGAGTTCACGTTTCAAGAGCACAAAATACGTAAAACATGTCAGATTTCTCTCAGAATTAAATATCGACTGTTTTCATTTGCGTTGCGCAGTTCATGAGTAATAAAAAATACTCATGCATGACTAATGGTCCTGATTCGCTATTGGTGCAATAAAACAAGCATGTATGCTCATTGGTCAAACATTTACTTTTAGCCAATTACCTTCAGGTGTCGTCACTGGCGAATCGGAAAAAGAAAATTAGTGGTTATGTCATACCATAGACAAACTAGCCTTTTCACTCCTTATAGTCTATGATAATAAGTTAAAGTAAAAAGAGTAGACTTTAGTTGACTGATTATTTTATTACGATGCATGAGATGCTATCATGATGCTATGTAATGGACGGTCGTTGAGCATTTGACGGACTTTTTTAAATAGTAATTGTCACTGAGATAAAATCTGTAATAACATTCTATGAATCCAGTCCAGTGAGTTTCTATCCAGTCTCCTTGACTGGTACTTAGAAATTCCAAATGGAAAAACCCAATAACACATGGCCCGACCTGAGAACCGAACCCAGGGCCTCATGCTTAGCAGTTGCGCTTGGGAACATTAGACCAACGACGCTGTTTCTTAATCGGTTTAGAGTTTTAGCTAAATAACGGCATTCGATTCGTTTTCAATCTGCATAAATATGTCTCCGAGCATCAGTTTCTTCTGCCCATACGTCAGCGCAGGGAGAAAAGGGCGCTAACCACCTTATTTAATTTTCTTGTTTCAAAAAAGTGGGGAGCAAGGCAGCGGTAGAAGTGGGTTCTACCGCTACCTTGCTCCCCACTTTTAGTATGTACAATTATTGTGCCAACCATATTAGGAGAATGCGCTCATCGCAAAACTGTGTTCCTCACTATCCCTCTCCCTCACCGCACTGACTTCATTCACGATCATTCCTTGTCAATTTTATTTCTCTGTGGAATGCCCTTCCACAGGAAATCAGAACCAATGTCACCCAATTGTATAACTTTTAAAATTAAAGTTCGCGAGTACGCACGACGACCCATTAAGCTTTAATAAACTAAATTAACCTGATCTCTCATGGAGCTCGTGGCTAATTAAGAACAGCCGCTTGGGTCGATCATTAGGTTAAGCGGTGCTTACCTAGGTGGTTGGTCCGTGGATGGGTGATCACCCATTACATACCGAGTTTGTGTGGCCCAAAGTCTGACAACCAGTCTTATCAAGGGGTACCGTATTACCTAGCACTAACTGGGTTGTGGAGGTCAGATAGGCAGTCGCTCCATGTAAAATACTGGTATTCAGCTGCATCCGGTTAGACTGGAAGCTGACCCCAACATAGTTGGGAAAAGGCTAGGCAGATGATGATGAACCTGATCACTCATTGTACTTGCTGCTCATACAAAACGAGGTCAGGTTATACTTGATAAGTATAGCTTTGTCGCTGTGTGTATGTACATAGATTCGGAAAAAACTGGCAGTTTCTTCACAACGTTAATGTTTTCGTCATTGTTTGTGTTTCTATTTTAATATATCCGTGTTTAAGTTTATTTATGTTTATAAATTTTATAATCCTTGTACTCTATTATTTTTAGATAATTAAACTCCTACCACTGTTTGTTTGTCTTTGCACTTCCCAAAGGTTGACTGGTAGAAAATATCTACAGTGTGTCCGCTTTTGTGCTTCAAGTGTCAAATAAATAAAAAACGAAGTAGCGATAGTCAGGTGGGAATGAAAATAATTCATATACAACAGTAGCACAGTTTGGAACTAATTCATTGTTTGTAATGTGATCTGACAACACTGTCTTAATGTCAGACTAGCTGTCATAATACCAAGGTAACCTCAAAAGAGCATTTGGCTAGTTTTAAAAATAAATGAAAATTTTCTGTTTCATAAATCATGAGTATTGTACTGAAAAAAATTGCAACTTTATCACAAACGCATTGTAAGTCATTTCCCTACAAGTTTTATGTGATAGAACACGTATCATGTTAATATTCCTGTTTTACCTTCTAAATATTTTGTTGTAGTGATTTGCCGTGCGCTGAGCAGCACTCCTGCTGTGAGCAAGCAATGGCGAGTGGAAAGAGGTTTACCTCGAAATCGTAATGCTGAAGGAATCCTTACTGACACTCCTGACTTCACGTATTTGGATGAACGACCAACCCCCTTATTGGTATACTCATTTCCATTAAATGCAATGAAAAATTCGACTTCAACATCCCTATTATTTATTCATACATACATTTAACTGATAATACTTGGTTTAAGCTACTGACCTAAAGACCGTGTCTAGACACGGTCATTTGGCTCAGAAGGATTAGTACCTACCTAAAATAATACTGGCATTCTAAACACAAAAGTGGTATCTCAGGGAAAGCTAGTTTCAAGAAAATTGATGTTATGTAAATATAGTTATTTTATTACAGATTGTTTTTTTTTTTGCATATTATTTGGCTTAGTTAACTTTATGCATATTTCTTTAAACTATACAATGCCTAAACATCCACATTACGAAATTTACTTTTGAGCTTCGTATGCCAGTATACCTCTGAGTAGAAAATATTGAGTATTATTAATGCCTGTATCATCAACACACATAATCATACTTACTTTAAATTTCTTTTTCAGATAAAACAAAAGAAAAGGATGTTGCGGCAAAGAGAGATAGCTTCAAAAATTGTTGAGCTGTGTTCGGAATTGGATTTTGCTAAAGAGAGACACAACTTTATGGAAGCTGCCAAAGAGGATGAGAGAAAGAGTATCCTGGCTAATAGGCTGAAGCCTAAAGGAGCGACTTTGAACCCTAAGAAGTAGATTATTTTTAGTGTTAATGTATGTAGGCTAGCTATTAATGTAAATAAACTTGCTGATAGATTTTGTTGAGGTGTATATTACTAACTAGCTTCTGCCCGCGGTTTCACCAGGGTGAATCCCGGATAATCCCTCAGAACCATTCTCCTGGTATAAAAATTATTCTATGTCCTGCCCAGGTGTCCCAAACATCTGCCTAGCCTTCTCCCAACAATGTGGTCAGATTCTAGTCTAACCGGATGCAGCAGAACCAGTATTTTACATGGACTGACTTCTTATCTGACCTCCAATAATCCAGTTACCTGGTAATCTAGTCACCATAATACAATACCCCCTTATTGTACAATCTTGTTAAATTATTAAGGGTTGCTTTTTTGCTAGGCTGTCTATTCTGTTCCTGGGCAAAGGCCTCCATTCAGCCCTTCCAGTTTTGGTGGAACCTGTCGTGCTAGTAAATTTTATTTGCTATTATGTTAGTGCCTAATGGCAGCGGCCTACAAAAACATGATAAAGATACTGCCCTCTGTATATAGACGTTGGCATGTGGCACGGGTTAACTTTTCGAGGTGGTTGTTAGTTTCAGCTTGTGACAATAGATGGTGTTGCTCTGACGCTGACAATAGATTTCTTTAGTGCGACGCTGTCCACAGATGGCGTTGGTCTAACATTACTTAATTCATTCGTTTTTTTTTAAGAATTATTCACACTGGCCATCATTCTCCTGCCCTTATCCCAATTTATTTGAGGTCTTTAAATAAGGGTGACTACATGCCTCAACGTTTTAAAAATGTAAGTTTACGAACTCTTTTACTTAGTGCCTGAACGTGAGCTTTGAAGCTAAAATTGCGCCTTTTTTTTTTTTCGGTTGCGAAATCATCAAATGATTCCTCCCGCTCTGGGCAGAGCGGAAGGGAGTGACAGACTTTTACTGACTAAAAACCATCCATGTTCCTTCTTTTGCCCTTTATGTTCCAGGGCCGCGGTATCTCTTTCGAACAGTCCCGCAGCCCTGGCACGCATGGGCCCTTCCGGGCCAAAAAAACGCAATATCTTTCCAAGTCTTCACTGGAAGTCACACGCTGCAGACGGCTTGACACATTGCATAGACTAATTCATAGATATATTTTTTGTTGTAATTCATTAGAAGGATTATAAAAGATAACATGACGCTTGTATCCCCGTTGGGTTAGGCAGACGTGTACCGGTCGCGAACGTCATGCGTAGCAGTTCTCGCGGACCATCCGCAAATTCGACAGTGGCTCCCGGCGGTGTTTTTAGTGGGTGCAAGCCCCACATAACCAAACCGTCGTCGCCCCGAACGGTGCGGTATGCGTTAGGCATTTTTCACTGCTTAATTAACAAGTGCGAGTTGGTTTTTAGTATTTGTTGGTAAAGCGGCAAAAGAAATACCTACATCATCTGTAAAAAAATCTCCATTAGAAGGATCATCCGGTTATAATAAGCTGTTTACGAGCCAAACCGCAGTTCTAACTACATTATTATATTTTAATGCGTTTTGATACAATTTTCTGATCCCTATATAACTGGATTTGCCGCTAAAATGAACGCGATATTAGCCTGAGCCTGTATTAAATTTTAGTAAACCGTGTGGTTTTGTGCTCCGTGTTTCGGGTAGGGTACCTATTTATCTGGTTTCTAAAAGGCTAATCGACACAATTAACTACTGCCAAAGTGCCAAGCTGTCATTAGCTGTCTGATACATAGAACTTTTAGCCTTTTGAACGTCACTATCACATACGGGGTGGAAGGGACACCGACGCGAAAACGGTTACCACGTACTCGAGCTCAGAATGATGTACTGAATACGTGGTAGCCACTTTCGCGTCGGTGTCCTTTCAACCCCGTATATGTCACAAGCAAGCGCGTGCCTTAGTACGCTAAACGATACAAATATGTGACAAAATGGTAGGTGAAATTGAGGCTTGGCGTGGAGGGCTCGTGTGTGCGTTTCTGCTCTGACTTTCAAAAGGTTAAGTAAGGATAAGGGTCTGATAAACTAAAAACAGCCGATGAAATCTGTGATATGAGCTCATAGCTATGAGTTATTTTATGCTGTCCAGTATACTTCGGAACAGGATTTTGGTTAGTTTTAAAATCTCTCAGAATTAATCGACCAGCACAACTTGCCAGCATTTTCATGTCTTTATCTCTTTGGTCAAAGCATTGTATCGTGGTGCATAACCCTAAAATAATAATTCTATAACCACATCGTCGTATCTCTACGTTGACGTCGTGGTGGGGCTTGTGGACTCTAGTAAGGAGCCGGTAGAGTTTACTTTGCCACACCCATCTTGGGCGAGAAGCCAGACCAAGGGAGATAGGGAATTGACCAGGAACAGTGCTCCCAACTCTATCTCGCTTTAATTGGCTGACTAGTGTGGAGAACCGCAAGCGCAAACGTGTTCGGAGATAGGAAGTATTATTTTCCTGTAAGTATTGGTAGGGATCTTGACCGCACTTCCGGCTTCCCGGTAGGTTCTGACAGCTGTGGAATACCTCTCCACTCCTCAAGCACCTCCGGATATGCGGTTCTCTAGTCCCTACGTCACCACTAGGTGACGTAAACTATTGCTAGTGCTAGCACTAGCTAGTGGTAGTTTTCTAGCGACCCATTAATTACCAAAACCCACTACCTGCCATTTGATCTGTGTAGGTATTTATAAAACCTTGGATAGGCAGGGGCCTTACTCCTCCCATAGTGCTAGATAACCAGCACACTAAAACCACCAAAACCCATAACCCAATGTATTTTGTTCCATGATCTGCAGTAGTCCTGCTCCTACCGGTACACTCGCATTGTGCATACAGGGATTATCGCCAGTTGGCGCCTTATCACATTTGAAATATCGAATCGGTCTCTCCGAGTTGGCTCCAGTCCCTGGCAAGCTTCTCAAAATCCAGGGGTATGGACTCGATAAGTATATGTAAAGACTATCTTTAATAATAAAAAAACCTTTGTTGTCTGAATGAAGTTAGACCAATAAAAAAAATTACAACTAATGCTCTACATAAGACACGTTAAAAAAAAATAAGTTGACAACTTAAATCCAACTACGACAAAAACGGCCACTGAAAATATAAAAACAAGACATTGATGTCAGTTTTTTCGGACGTCAATGTCACCCGGGTTCATTCTTCATCATCAGTGCCGGCGTTAGGGGGGGGGCGCGATGGGGCGACGGCCCAGGGCGACAAATTCTGGGGGGCGCCAAGGTCTGGAGTTGGAGTCTCTGGCCTCCCCTGGTGCAAACCCTCAAAACTGTGCTCTACGCTCTGTGCATAAAAAAGAGGAGCTACAAAACTTTCTACGTCCGCGTCGTTAGCTCTGGGTAACGCTAAAGGAAAGATGAAATTCTTAATATAATTTTACTTGGGATCAGCAAAAAACTAACACTTGATATTGCTTCCCTCAAGTGGGCGCCACAATATTTTCGCCCGGGGTGTCAGTGGCCCTGTTCATCATCATTCATCAAAACCTGCTCAGTGGAACATAAAATGTTACAAACCTACAAAATTCATACATAGGCTGCTAAAATCATAACCCTGCTTCCTTTAGGCTTTGCCGTAATCGGGTAAAAACATTAATACATACCGAATCTATAACTACCTAAGTTCGTTGGTTCGGCGACGCATTGCGCAGAGTCGAGGTAACATGTAACCTTCCGCGAAAATACCGACACCATTCGGTCAAAATTTTTCCTTCATGAAGGTATCGAGGTGATGAGTCGGACAAAACATACAACATTCCCCTAGCAAGTTTATCGAGTGTCTCTTCTCTTGTAAGAAAACCGGCTTCAATAGAAAACCCCGTTGAAAGACGGCTCATGCCTTAACCTGAATAAATTCATTGTGATAGTGACACTGTGACCTTCGGCTTGACATGAATGGAAGCAGCTGGTGTATATGGCCTCGGGTTTATTTATTATACCTACTTACCAGTGACTCTGATTTAATGTGATTTTGCTTTTATCATGTAAAGGCACCGTCAAAGGGGTGTTTTAGGTGTAATGAGGGTACATTACATCGCGAGACACCGCGGTTTATTTGTGGCGCGCCCTTCATTAAACTCTAGGCAGTTTAATGAAGGGCGCGACACAAATAAATCCTAAAAAACTAAAAATAATAATTATGTAAACACAGAAATATGTATGTAGTTTTGAGATATCTAAAAAAGTGATTATAAAAATTAAAAGCACGACTGAAAAGCAAAATGGGTCTCGCCTGCTTCCAAATGCGCGTACATAATTAAGTATTTTATAATTATGTAAAGCATTGTAAAAAGCAGAACCTACTCAAAAACAAATACACGAATTTTCATCGGCAATTAAAAAAAAAACAGCTGTTTCCTATAAAAGTGCAATATACGATACGGTTAGAATGTATGGAACAGCAGATTTTATTTAAATGCCGATGAAAATTTCAGGTTCAGAATAATTTACTGAACACGTGGTAACCGTTTGTGCGTCCAGGTCGCTTCCACTCTGTATACTGTGATTCTTAAGTTGGGCAACAAGGGGACATTCGAATCCATGAGATCCCAGGAAACTTTGCTCTATGTTTATGGACACAATTTTGGCATGTTTCATTTTTTGGTCAAGTGTGAGTTGTCCATAAAAATAAAATGTACCTATGTGAAGAAAAAAATCTGGATAAGTAATAGAAGTTGGTTTAATGCTATCAAATATTGATTACTTACAATGTGTGATTTAAGTATTAAAAAAAAACACATATATTGCTATAAAATACGGTATATTTTGTAGCAATATATGTTTTTTTTTCTTTTACTCGACACGTGTTACGTGACGATACACTTTTTAGTGTAGGAACCTTATAAATTCATTGTTAGTATCCCCAGATTTGTTTCAATTTAATGTTACAACCTCTTTAGAACTGCTCTCGACGTCTCATGCAGTAATTTATGTTTAAGATAGTTTCATCAAAACGAAGCGACGGCACGGTAATTAAAATCTCAGCTGGTTGAGCCAGGAGAGGCAGGGACGGGCTCGATGCTCCGGTAATTTTACTGACGGCAGACATAATATAGTAATTGCGCATAGATAATAGTTCAATAGGAACAAATGGTCGAAATAGGCTTACACTCACATGCAAAGCGCTTACACGAATGCTAAGCATGTTTCAGGTAACTGGAGAGTTCGTAGCTGTCACATCAAGATAAGTAGTTAGAGCCGTTTTAGATTAGCGTAGTTTGTGAGCTCGTATTGGCTTACGCGCTTAAACGCGTGCCAAATTTTGCGCAAAACACTTCGCGCGTACACGGCGTTATTCGCGTGTTCGCGAAGGGTGAGAGGGTAAGGCTCGCGCTTATACGAGCTAATAAGCGCGTCAACACTTAAATAAATAAATAAAACTACGTATACCTTATGACGTTCCCAGTCTGCATACAGAATTTAATCGAATATATCCAGTAGTTTTGTTAGATCTGTCACAGGACATTATTTTTCATTTTCAGCATTTTCTACAGGATGTAGGCTAGCACGCAGGTTAACGACCCCCGCATTGGTATAAGCACTAAACACATGTTGCCAACTCGCTACTTCAAAAACATTTGCCAAATTCGTTCCATATTTTTTTTCCAGATGCGAATTAGTGCAAATTATAACTAAGGTTAGTAAACTAGCACGATCTCCCGCGAGGCGGCGAGCCTCCTTGCCGGATTGCCGCCATGGGATCTGGAGGCCATAGTCCTCGCGCGCCTGCACGAGTGGCGCGCGGAGGCACAGCGC
Source organism: Eurois occulta (assembly GCA_950022335.1). Classification (NCBI taxonomy): domain Eukaryota; kingdom Metazoa; phylum Arthropoda; class Insecta; order Lepidoptera; family Noctuidae; genus Eurois; species Eurois occulta. The sequence goes on from OX465496.1 coordinate 2,674,688, forward strand.
CGGGGGTCAACTCCGCTGCCGCGACAAATTGTCGCGCAGCGGACAGACTTCCGGCGGGATCTCATGGCGACATGGAGAGAGCGACTATCGCAACCCCGTGCAGGGCACGCCACGATAGTGGCGGTAAGTCCCCACTTTGAGGAGTGGCTAGGGAGGCGCCACGGCGCCCTCACCTTCCGCCTGACGCAGGTCCTCACCGGACACGGGTGCTTCGGGAGGTACCTGCACCGAATCGGGGGGGAGGAAACGCCCGGATGCTATCACTGCGAGGATCGCCCGGAGGACACGGTGGAGCACACCGTGGAGGTCTGCTCTGCTTGGGCGGAGCATCGCCGTGTCCTCGTAGCGGCGATTGGCGGCGGCGACCTCTCGCGTCCGGCCCTGGTTCAAGCCATGGTCCGGGGCGAGAGGGAATGGGAAGCCGTCGCCTCCTTCTGCGAAGCAGTCATGCTAGCGAAGGAGGCGGCGGAACGTGAGAGGCAGAGAACCTCCTCACGTCCCAGCCGCCGCGGGAGAAGCACCGGGCGTCGGGGGCCACGCCGTGATGGCTCTCGGCCACCGTAGGCGCGGGCCTGTGGACGGTGAGTAATGGGCTAGCTCGCCGTCCGTCCGTCGTATGACGACGGGCAGGCCGTGTCGACGGCGCGTTCGTGTTCCATGCGCGCCTCAAAGAGTTGTCAGCAACGGGAGGGGCCCGCAAGGGCCGGTGCCTGCCAGGGCTGCGGGACTGTTCGAAAGAGATACCGCGGCCCTGGAACATAAAGGGCCAATGAAGGAACATGGGTGGTTTTTAGTCAGTAAGAGTCTGACACTCCCTTCCGCTCCGCCCAGGGCGGGGGGGGGGGGGGGTCATTTGATGATATCCCACCCACCAAAAAAAAAAAAAAGTTTTATGCCATATAGTTACTTTGAAAAAATATATTTTTTAATTTCTAAGTTAGGATTTATTTCATAGTATAAAAAGATTCCTATGAACTTGTACGTATATACATATCTACGCGCCTACACGCGCTAAAAACGAACTGATACGCACTGAAATGAAAATACGCTGATCTAAAGCCAGCCTTAAGTTTTCTGTATGTGCTGCAATATAACAAAGAGTAAAGTAACAATTCTAACACTCGCGTTTCGTTACACAAAAACGGCCTAGTTCGTTTCCTGCTTATCTTTAAACTGTGTTTTCGCAATTAAAATGGGGTCGCTGCCGCGTGCTTAATTGCTTGGCAGACTTGCGAATAGTAAGATGGTCGAATCCTATTATCTTCACTTCCGTGTCGTGGTATTTCATGCGAGATGATGGTTTTAATAATTATCGAAGCTGTTTTGTTGACAATATTAATGTGGTTAGATGATAATTGGAATATCAGATTTGTGGTGTTTCTGTGCGTTAAACATTAGTTCCCTTGATTTGGTTCACTCTACCTTCTGAGAGTACGGTCAAATTGCCGACGTGGCTCCGGAAACCGGATTCATAGTTTAGAGAAGTATCTGTCACAGGGCCGGATTTATGGGTGTGGAGGCCCTGGGGCAATCTAGAAGTGGAGGCACCGAAATTTGTTTTGGGACAGACGAAAAAAAATATTTAACCACTCTGCTCGACAAGATTTTGACACATGACACACCAGCTGAATCGGTGGGGGTGATGCGATTTGTCATGAAATTCAAGAATTTTCGTGAACATTCAGCATTCGATTTTATGATGATAGATATGTCACGGCAGCTGTTTCACACGATGAGTTTGTGTTAAATATCTTCAATACCGTGTTGAGGTTGGTAAAACGGCGTCAGTCTATTGCCAAATATGTGTAAAATACATATTACGGCACGCTTCCAAAAAATAGGTAACTTAGATGCGCTGGAAATAATGTACATAGACAAGTTTCTCGTTTGCTAAAAAACTCGAAAAGGAAAAATAAATACAGTAACATTCTATCTGCGTTCTTATTTTTGCTATTATTCATACATAATTTCATAAAAAAACACGATCAAAGTCTTGACAAATATTACAAAAAACTATGTTGAAAGTGTTGCAAAATTACACTTCTTAGTGCTGACCGAAACCCAAGTTCTATCATTACGATTAAAAAGTGGTATTCAGCCTAATCGATACTCGCAATGAAATCGAGTTTAGAAAAAAAAAAGAGTTGAGACTGAATTCTTGGTATAATTTCGAATAATATTTAATCATTTAATTTTATCTTTTTTAATAATTTCATTTAGTAATTATGCAATGCTTTTGGTTGACTTCAAGAGAAGGAGATTTATAAGTAATAAAATAAAATAAAAACTTGATTCTATGTATGTGCATTTTGATGATTTTATCTTTCTTTCCGTTGAACTAGCAGCGTGAAATTTGGCAAGAAATAAGTCTCACAGATCAAACAAAGAAAAACCTGAAAATGGATCGATTTTCAATTTAATTGTAAGCACGGACAGAACCTATTTTTGTTTCAAAATTTAAATTAAGAATACGCTCGCAATTCACCATTTTAAAGTATTTTAATTTACTACATCATTTATTGTGAATTTGGTTTTCTAATATCTGGCGGTTGGACTGGAAGCCGACCCCAACATAGTTGGGTAAAGGCTAGGCAGATGATGATGAATATCTGGCGGTTGGATATAGAATGCCCAGGATCTCGGTAGGCATAATAAAAAATTAGTTTGATCCGTCAAAGATACATTATATTACTTATTCTACAATATTGTGTATAGTACGGTTGGGTTATTGTGTTAGGTTGAGACAAACTTTTCTTTTGTTTAGATTATTCTTTCCCACTGCTGGGCAAAGGCCTCCCCATACCTTTTCAACTCTCTCGGTGTTTTGCCTTCTCTGGCCAATCAGTGAAGAACGAGTGAGTCCAAATCGTCACGCCAGTGTTTCTTGGGCCTGCCTCGGTGACGACGACCGACAAACTTATTGTCCTACCTATATTTCGCAATCAGCAGTGCAAAGGCCGTATCCTAAATAAACATTACTTTCTTTTTTCAAAGCGGTTCACTGTCCACTCTAAAACCTCTTTTTACAACTGCAAAGTTCAGGTTATCCATCATAGGCCGTGGGCCGTGTCACTTGAGTGAGGCCGTGAACAGATATAAGACAGAACCCTCAGGGCAAGAGTCCTACTCGCATTTCTATAAGTTTTCTTAAAAACACAATTTTATAGTTTTTGGGGTTGCTACTAAACCAAGCTTATCTACTAAAAGTATTGGTCGGAGAAGGCAAAAGATAAAGAAAATTGGAAAGCCATGGGGAGGTTTGCCCAGCAGTGGGAGAGAACTGTCTAATAAAAAAAAGTATTTGTAAATAGTGAATACCTAATAACCAATCCATTTAACCATAACCCAATTTTGTAGACTAAATATAATTTATCTTGGTGGGAACCAAACAAACACTATGGCCTACCAAGATCCTTGGCGTTCTATATTCAACCAACCAATAGAAAAAAAAATTACAATAAATTATCTAGTAACTATAAATACAATATAAATTGGAACAGCGAGTGCATTCCTAATTTAAATTTTGACATGGAAACAAAATCGGCGCGAATTTAGCCATAGATTAATCTGTTCTGTTTATTGTTGGGTCGGTTTTAATACCTACAATGTACGAAAATCTATTAAGATTACCATTATAAAAGCTTTAAAAAATATTATAACATTTTTTATTGTATTTAACGCTTAAAACAAAATTATTTTAATTTCTATCTATCGATTTCTTAAATTCCTTTCATTTAATTACTCGATTTAATCGAAATTTACAAAACAAGAATCGATTGAAATAATCGTTTTCACACATCACAATAATTTAAAAAAAAATATGACCGTCAATTTCGAATACAAATTGAGTAGTGGTAATGAATATTACGTGTTATTGGTCCTGAATTAATAAATTACGCTAAGATCTGGGCATTTTCATGTTGTTTATAATATTTGAAATTATATTTGTCACATTTGTTATCGAATCTTTATGCGTTTGTGTGATATAATGTGAAAAATAAAAATGTAAACACGCACTATTGGCGCGAAACTTCGACTTTAGATACCAAAATTCATCATTACCACTGCTTATTTAAATTGAACTGTGGATGAATTCGTCACATAATTAAATGACGAGTTAATTATTATCAATAAAGTGGAGTTTGGATGTCCGAAAACCACATTTTTTATGATTTTTAGCCTCGGCCAGCACTGCTGTCAAAATGGCGATGACCGTATTTACGCACTTGGATTTTGTAAGGTGAAATTAAGAAACTTGCGCGCTAAATACAGAAGTTTTAATGGCGTTAACATATGAGCTTTTTATCTAACTCTCTTAATTAACGCACACTCATAGTATTTGATTATCAGAATATTAAATATTATCATAAATAATGAGGATGACGTATGACTAAAATGCTAGCCCCTTTCGGGGCCGATACCGAGCCAGCGGAGGTTTGTATGTCAAGCCCCCGAAGGGGCCCGTACCGAACTATATGGTTAAAGAAGGTGTAACATAATAAACGCACAACCCTCTTCGAGATGTGAGGAAACGAGTAAATCTGTCAACTAATATTGAATTGAGATAGGATTAGGATGTATTAGCGAGCTCGAAAATTGTAGTATTCCGCCTGGGATAGGTAGATATCCGAGATTTCGGGGGGTGAACACTCTTTGATGGACTCTTGGACGCAAAGGATGTAATTTTTTCTTAACCAAGTTGTGGAGGCCCGGGGCAAGGCCCCCTGTTGCCCTGCCCTAACTCCGGCACTGATCTGTCAGATAGTTACATCTACGGAGGTAAATGTCAGTGTCCGTCCAGTCTCCGCAGCCAGTCCGCAATCTGTACGTACCGTTCTTGTCTTTCTGTTGAACCTATAGTAGGGTTGTAGGTACCTACATTTCGTAAGAATCTTCAGTTGGTGCAATATTCAACTTGTATTTTATTTTGCAATGTCCCAAGTCCTATACTGGATCTCGTTGCAATTTTGGCAGACATAATTACTGTTGGTACCTAAAAGTGAAATACCTGCATTGTGTGCGGAACACGGCACTTGGTATGTGTTAATCAAGTATTTTAAAACAGTTTCCTTAAATTAAATTTTCAATACACTTCCTTTAAGAGTGGCTCTTATTGCAGCATAAGAGGTTCAGAAAGCAGTGTATTTTACACTCGTGTCATTTTGGCCACAGTTAATTATAAGTCCAACGTGGTTCAATTCTTTATGATATTTCAGCGCTGTTGCAAGCACCATAAACGGTTTATCCGTAATCCGTATAAATATGGTAAATATCCCGTTTTCAGTGTTAATGACAATTCTTTGAAGTCAGCGGTGATTGTTTTATTTTTAATCTCAGTAAAGAGTGCTACCTAATGCACAAATATTTAAATTGTGTTTATAAGTAGAATATCATAAATGAACGTTATTTTTTATAAAATTGTTTGCTTTTATCGACAATTCACTTTTACTTGTGTTCTAAATTAAAAAAAAATACTTAAAATTTTAATATTATGCTGTTTTGCGGCTTCATACCTTTGCTTCTCCAACCTGCGAAGGCAAAGCGCTGGAAAAAAATTAAATCATAGATTATTTATAATAATTAATGACAAAAATGCTTTGCATTCTATTATTTTTATTTCTTTCGCAAGTCTACAGAAAAACATCGTTTGATACATGTGGGTATTTGTCACTGCAGTTCTCGGCTCCATAACGATCAGTCTAATTGTTTTTAAAAAACTTCCATCAACGTTTTCATCTCAGGTTTTCAAGGTTGATTATGAGAATATTTTGTTCAACATAGCGGTACATAGACATCTGCGAATAAAAAGTAATAATTAATAAAGTACACTTAAAAACGAAAAGAAGACCATTAACTTACAATAAATTAAAAACGTAATCATTGCACTCCAATCATGGCCCAATCAAAGTCGGCATGATGCCAGCAATATTCATATTTTAAAATTTGAAATTCGAATGGAACGATGAATTAATATTCATTGTTGCCAGTCAAGATTGGTCGCTGAAAGTTGAATGGGAATCAGTTGGGAAAAAAGAATTTCATTTTTGACGGTTTTATTTTCGGCAAGGAATAGACCACTTACTTAAGTAAAATTGTAGTTTCCACTTAATAGGTACCTATTAAGTTAAACATTTGGTTAAAAATACAAAAATACTTAGTATGTTCTATAGACAAGTATGTTCTACATTCAAACATTAGGTTTAGCCAACATAATAGCTAGCCGTAAGTAAACTGTAAAAGGACAGTGTGTAAAATGCCGAAGAGCCGAATGGGCGCGTGTCGCTTGACGCAAGTCGCGTCAAGACGCGTGTACCCGTCTGCGGCGAAGCCCAAAAGCCTGTTTTTTTTGCGTGTGTATGTATGTACTTATGTCCGTTTCTTTGTTCCCTCGTAACTCCTAAACGGGTGAACGGATTTGCAAAAATTTTACATCTAAGGGGCGCGAGTGTCACTGGCTACATTCAAATAAAAAAAAAAAACAAGAAAAATGCCGGATTTTGGACGCCATTGAAAAAAGAACAAAAAAAAAACACATTTTTAAATCTAACAAAAGTTAGAAGCCAGGTCATTCCATTTTCATAATTTTATATTCAAATGGGTCTTTACTTTTTTTGAGCATATGGTAGGTACTCCTACCACTCTCACGATACTCAAAGACTTAACTCGTTTATTGGAATTTTAGGCACGAACTGATAATATTTAACGAAAAAGAATGTATCGTTTGAAGGCCAGTCTACAAAGCCGACGAAACCGATTGAAGTCAACCTTCTTTATGCAAGAGCTTATCTTTCGAACGTCTTGGGAAATTATATGACTTCCACATGGCATGTGATATCGTCAAGTCCCAGGAGTTACCGGTCATATCAATATTGTGGGAAAATACTTTATGGCAATCGTTTTATTTTAGATCAAAAGATTTCTATAAAAACCAGCCAAGTGCGAGTCGGACTCGCGCATGAATAGTTCCGTACCATCGTACAAAATTGGATTTAGGTACTTATAAAATTCATTCCAAAAAACACGTTTCTAGTAGTGGAGCTCTCTTTTATTTTTAATTTATTTTTAGTATTTGTTGTTATATCGGCAACAGAAACAAAATTTCAACTGTCTACCTATTACGGATCATGAGATAGAGCCCGCTAACAGACAGCAGACGGACAGCTTAGTAATAAGATCTCAGAGCAGTTCCGATTCTGGATTGTGTCTAAACAATGAATCCTATTACAGTATTACAATAGCAAGATGTGAAGTAATGTCTAGTTTTGATAGGTCTGATTTTAATAAAGACAATCACCATCTGTCTAGCCTTTTCCCAACTATGCTGGTGTCGGTTTCCAGTTTAACCGGATTCAGATAAATACCTGTATCTTACATGGGGCGACTTCCTATCAGACCTCCACAAGTGTCCACAATCCAGTTAGTTCTGAGTAATCCGATACCCCTTGGTAAGACTGGTTGTCAGACTTTCGGGTCACTGACCACCTGTCAAAGATCTACAATTGACAGCCTGGAACAACGGCTTAACGTGGTTTTCTGAGGGACGGGGGAACCTCGGTATGAAATGGGTGGTTATCCATCCACGGACCTGGCAAGCGCGGCTTAACATGAAAACTGATTCGAGCGGCTGTTATTATTTAGCCACGAGCTCCAAAGAATTTTATTAAAGACAATATAACCGGCGAATTCCAAATCATAATCACACTGGGTACCAAGTATTAAGTAAAATGCATAATAATTTACATAATAAAGATGTTTTTTTAATTCTTACAAATCGGTTTCTGAAAAAACTAACAAAACAATTAACACCAACTAACTCTTCTCTTCTAACTCTTTTCTTTTAATTTTGTGTGCAATAAAGAATAAGAATAAGAACTAAATATTTATTATTCCTTTGTTCATCATTTTCTCTTATTTTATACATTTTTAAAAACAAAAGTAAACAAAACATTTAAAAATATATATACCTATATATATATATTTTTTTTAATTAATGTTTATTTATTGGTTTCTGTAAATAATTAAAGATAAAATATTATTGAGTAAGTAATATAATATCGACGGTTGAAAGGCTAATTGATCTAAGCGACATTTTGTGAAACTTGCAGGAGGACGGATCAAAGTTATTTTTTTGGAAAAAAAAATCATAAATAAAGAACCATTTGATAGACTTTTATTTATTTAATACAGTATATCCGTAATTAAGTTAGCAAGTTTTTTAAGTTATTACTGTTGAAAATTGTGTATTATTTTAGAAAATTTATGTTGGTTAGCCCAAAATGCATCAAAGTTAGTTATTTTTTGAGTAAAGCAAAATGGTTCAAATGCCTACCGCTAATAAAATAGCTGAAAGTAAACTGGCTCAAGCATCGACTTAGAACCAAATAATACGAGAGAAAACGAATGTAGCGCCAAGTCGACCGACAGTTGAATATGCCCAATGAACCTAAGCAACAACAGTTTGATGCAGATGGCATTAGAGGGACTGCTGGATGAAAAAAATGAAGATCTATATTGGTGCTTAGGCCCTCATTAATCAGCAACGTCCGTAAGATATTTTTCAGGTTGGTATGCTACTTTATACAATTTTAGACAGCGTTTTGTACATATAAAAAAACATTTTTGTAAAGAAGAATCATTCAAGATGTTGATCTAACGTGTTTTGGAACAAGGTATATCACCCTAAGACTAGTTTTTTTTATTTTTTTATTACAAAATGGGCCTGCTCTTGACCTCAATCACGCCTGGTGGAAAGCGATGGATGAGGTCTATGATGAAACGAGCGTGCCCAGAAGATGCCTGTTCACTCTTGCGTTGAAGGCAGACGGGTTATATGTGGGAGGGAACACAGATCAGAGAGTTCCACACCTTGGCTGTGCGCATGATAAACGTGGAGGAGAAGCGCCGAGTACGACTTGTCGGGATATCAACCAAGTGTGGATGGTACGCCGCAGTACGTCTGCTAGTCCGGTGGTAAAAGGGTGATGGTGGGATCAGATCGTGGAGCTCCTGTGCACACTCTCCGAAGTACAGTATGTAGAAGACCGACAAGCAGGCGACATTACGCCGATGAGCTAGGCTGTGAAGCGTAGCTATCAGTCTCGTCGCCTATGAGTCTTTTAGCTTTGCGTTCCACCGAATCAAGTGCAGCAAGCTGGTATTTTATTGCAATACTCCATACAGGAACGGACCTGTGCTTTATACAAACTTAAAAGCTATCCAGATGTGAAGTATCGCCTCACCTTATTCAGGATGCCCAGCTCCTTAGCTGCGGTCTGAGTTTTCGACTCGATGGTTGAGCCGAAGTTGAGATCCGATGTCAACTCCATGCCTAAGAGCTGTAGGCGGTCGGTAACTGGTACAACTATACCTCGGAAAGCTGGAGACAACTGGAACAGGCTCCTTTTAGCAGTGAAAAGACATGCCTGTGTTTTCAGAGCATTGAATTTGATCAGATTGTCGTCGCCCCACTGGAAAACGAGATTTAGGGTCAAATTCATTCGCTCCACCATGGCCTCTCTATGAGTAGCTGTTTCCTCTCTGCTGCCTCTTGCACTGGACAGGTATCTTTCTGCGACTGTGCTGTCATCAGCGTACCCGATTGCACCAAGCTGTAGCAGGTCGTTGATGTGTAGCAGAAATTAAGTTGCAGAAAGAACAGATCCCTGAGGAACACCGGCATCAATGGCCTTAAGATCCGATGAGCAGCCATCTTTGACCACTCTGATCGAACGGCCACTCAGGAAGTCGGAAATCCAGTTGCGAAAGTCAGCAGAGATGCCGAATGCAGGAAGCTTAGTCAACAGACTAGCGTGCCAGACCCTTTTTTTTTTTTTTGGTGGGTGGGAAATCATCAAATGACCCCCCCCCCCCCGCCCTGGGCGGAGCGGAAGGGAGTGTCAGACTCTTACTGACTAAAAACCACCCATGTTCCTTCATTGGCCCTTTATGTTCCAGGGCCGCGGTATCTCTTTCGAACAGTCCCGCAGCCCTGGCAGGCATCGGCCCTTGCGGGCCCCTCCCGTTTGCTGACATCTCTTTGAGGCGCGCGTGGAACACGAACGCGCCGTCGACACGGCCTGCCCGTCGTCATACGACGGACGGACGGCGAGCTAGCCCATTACTCACCGTCCACAGGCCCGCGCCTACGGTGGCCGAGAGCCATCACGGCGTGGCCCCCGACGCCCGGTGCTTCTCCTGGTGCTTCTCCTCCCGCGGCGGCTGGGACGTGAGGCTATCTCCCTCTCACGTTCCGCCTCGCTTCCCATTCCCTCTCGCCGGACCATGGCCGGACGCGAGAGGTCGCCGCCGCCAATCGCCGCTACGAGGACACGGCGGTGTTCCGCCCAAGCAGAGCAGACCTCCACAGTGTGCTCCACCATGTCCTCCGGGCGATCCTCACAATGAAAGCACCCGGGCGTTTCCTCCCCCCCGATTCGGTGCAGGTACCTCCCGAAACATCCGTGTCCGGTGAGGACCTGCGTCAGGCGGAAGGTGAGGGCGCCGTGGCGCCTCTCAAGCCACTCCTTAAAGAGGGGACTTATCGCCACTATCGTGGCGTGCCCTGCACGGGGTTGCGATAGGCAGCGTGCCAGACCCTGTCAAAGGCCTTTGAAATATCAAGCGATACAGCAAGGGTTTCGCCGTGTTTCTCAATAGCCTCGCCCCAGTAATGCGTAACATACACAAGAAGAAGCCTAAGTTTTTTTAATGTAGTTGAATGCAAAATGGGCCAAACGACATAGCTTATTGTTTTAGTTTAATGCAAAATAGGCCAAACGACAAAACCACAACCATGGCGAAAAAGCCAAATGCCTTAATCGACACACGTTATAAAAGTTTGAAAAATCAAATTAGCTTAAGTCACGGAGTCCTCAAATTTTGTCTAATTTGGTGTCATATAGATCAATGAGCTTAGAAATGAGGCCTGTTTTACTGTGGGTGCTAAGCGCCAAAAAAGTAGTCAAAAAAAATTGAAACCCGACTCAAACGACGGAGAAAAATTTGCTGATTCCAAATATGTATATAACTCAATATCGCAAAAAATGTCGCTTAGACCAATTAGCCTTTCAACCGTCGATATGTAACTAGATTGTAAGATTGTATCATGCTTAATGAATGATTGTTAAATAAAACAACCAAACAAAGGAGCAGATGGACGCCATGGAATGTGCCAAACTCGTCGTCAAATTCTGGTTCTATTGAATTTAGTTTAATTACTATCGTCATCCTCCATAAATTACGTCACACGAATTTCATAATTTTTTGACCCCGTCCTTGTCACAGCGGGTCAAATTTATGAGACTCCCCCCTCCCTAGTGTGACGTCACATATTTTGCAAATTTTACATATTCATTCAGATGAAGTTGGAAATATTTTTAAGTTTTTAGTTAATATTTCAAATTTCGTGAACAACACATTTTATATTTTGAAATGTGACGTCACAAAATTTAAGAGCCCCCACCCCTTATCACACAATGTCACGCTTCGTCGACACCCTCCCCCTAATAACGTGTGACGTAATTTATGGATGATTCCTAAATAAACACGTGAACTCAACTTTCTTTATATTAACAAGGAACACATAATTATAGGTTCATTACGTTGTTAATTATGACTATAATCCGATCCGAGACTCAAAGGAAACATTTTGATTATTGCGTTCCTAAGCAAGGTAAGGCGAAGGTGGAGGTACCGATTATCAGCACTTGTTTAAATCAACGTATATATTATCGATACGTGTCGTGTCGCGGGTTAAACAAATATTTTTATGGCCCACTGGTAGTTGTTCTGGGTCTCACTATTTGAGTAGGTATGTGAGTTTATTAGGTTTTTTAGGTTTGTAAACGCACCCACGATACAGGAGAAATTCCTAGGCCAAGTTAAAAAAAAGTTTCAAGCTATTTAATTTCCTCTCATGTTTCACATCCATTTTAAACATACTTATACTTAGCAAACTGGACTGTATAAGTACCTGGACGCCAAAAGCTAACATTTGATCTTGTAACTACTTTCTTTTCAATTTATAATGGTGCGTGACTTTTGAACGGGTGAGTGAATTATTTTGTAAGCTATAAGAAAATCAAGGCTTTGATAAAAGATCACGCCAGGAATCCCCAATGGGAGAACCCGAGATGTTCTTATAGTAGTCCTATATTTCACTAGGTACGTTTCAAGTCCCATGTTGTAGGGGTAGGGGTTTATTGCCATGAATTCTTGACTTCTACATAAAAATATGCTGCTACGTATAAACGTTGACGTTCAAAAGTGCCTTATAATGGTCGAATTGAAGTAAATGGTTTGACTTTAACTTTGACATGATGAACATACGCAATAACACTGCCCGACCCGAGAATCGAAATCAGGACACTATATGAGCGTTCCACTAGATCAACAAGACAGACAACATCAACAATTTAAATGTTGAGTATGAAAACTGGTGCGTCTACCCTAATAGTTTGCGAAGCGTATGCTCGTAAGCCTATTATTTTACAGGGCTCTAATTAAAATAATATGTTCAAGGATTATGCTAAATTCTATGTAAAAGAGATTTGAGAAGGTAAAAGCTACAATACAACATTTGAACCGTATTCTTATGGGCTCACATAGCACCTAACTAGATATATCGGTATAGCCGAAAGGTAGTTTCCCAGTTATAGCGATATTTTTTTTTTGTTCTAGACCATACCTGGGAACCTGCTAGTTACGGAGATATTGAAGGTCAAAGTTCCAACGTTTTCACAAAAAAAAACAAGTTTTTAATGTTCTAACTTCACTATAAATACCTCCCTGACCCCAGTACTATTCAATGCACCCATCAGCACAATGTTTTGATTTACTTTTAGTTTGATTCCTACCGTAAACCGTAATTTTTAACCCAAAAAAAAAATACGGGTTCGTGAACGTACACGTACGTGTAACATGTAAAAAAAAGATATCCTGTGTCCTTTCCCAAGATAAAATCTATCGCCTTCCTTTTCATTACGATCCGATCAGCCGGTTATTCGTGAAAAGGTAACAAACAGAGTTGCTTTCACATTTCTAATATTAAACTTAAACTCAAGGCATTTATTTTAATTAGACCATTACAGGCACTTTTGAATGTAAAAAAAAAAACAAAAAAAAAAAGCGAAGCTACAGTCACAGTCACAATGCATACCTAATAACTTGAGAAAGTACTGTAGTTGCAAATTCCAAAGCAATTCCTCTATGGAGAAGAATGGGCAAGAAACTCCACGGACACTCTTTTAAATCAAAATATTGTTAAGCAAAAAATCATGGTTACATCATTAATGTTGAGATTATACATATATCTGAGAACGATGTAGAAGGACGTGCAATAAGGTAAGAGCGTCCAGGTTAAAAGATATGATATGATGAAAATTAAAATAAACCATGGCAGCTAAGAGATGACCAGTCAAACAAGTAAAACATGACGCAGGGATCAGCACCATTCAACACAACCATTTTGAAGGCAACTAAATGATCCGACACACGCGCCACCATCAGCGAGACATTTGAGTGAGCATGACATCCTCTCAACCGCCAGGGCAAATTCGAGTCAAAGAAAGATAAATAAATGGAAATGGGTAGCTTTATAAGTAATACTAAGAGATTGAATCTATACAACGCAAGATATTTTTACAATCTTCTGCAGCTTCCACAAAACCTTCACAAGGTAATCAATTAGTTTGTCCCTATGGTTGTGGAGCAGGACCAGCATTGAGCCAAGCATTTTTAATATCAATGTAATCCCCCAACTTATAATATGCTTGCCTACATAGCATTTTGTACAAAGACATTAAAAAGACTATATTTGAATGTCTGGTTTTATACAAGATTTATATTTCGTCGTTCGTTTTGAAAATGGGAAAAAAGTAATAAAGAAAAAAAAACAAAAAAGAAAGAAGTAAGAAGAAGAAATAAAAAATAATAAAATATGGAAAGTATGGATAAGGTTCGTAAAGCTTGTGGGTTAGTAAAATTGCTGCTATGAATAAAATTATGATAAAGTTACACTACTACTAGTTAATAGTTCAGGCTTTGAGTCTTTGACTGATGTCACTACTTTAGAGTACTTGCGACTACTTTTATATGCGAAGAAGCAAAGTTTCTACGATACAACACAATCCGATGATCCAATGCAACGAAGAAAAGATAAGCTGCTTACACTTTTATTAACTTTTTATATCTCGCGGCATACAAAAAAGATTTAACCAAAGAAAGTTTCAACTAAGTAGGTCTTAATCTGGAAAATCTAGTAAAAGTACCGCATTAACGCCGTCTTTAACAAGTATTTACGTAGGCACAGCTAGAAAATGTAGGCATACGTGCCTACCCGCATGCATTCCAGTTACGTGACACCCTTGCATTCCGGAGGACCTTGAAAGTAGCGCCTAATCCATTGCTTCATACAAGGTGTAAACCGACCCTTCACGAAGACGTGAACCAAGCATTCTCTACATCAAACTAAGTAACCCTACGCAAAAATTATTGCTAGGAAACGACTTTTTTTTGGGGTAAATATTCACGTTTTACGTTTTCTGGTAAAACTCAATGTAACGCACTCAAAACATTGTACTGATGGATTCATTGAATAGTAAACGGGTGATGGAGTTATTTAAAGTTTATATAGAAACTTAGTAACTAGTATTAAAAAAAAAAATGACCTCCAATATCTCCATAACAGGAAAGCTTCCAGGTATGGTTCAGAATAAAAAAAATGTTCACAATGACGGGGAGAACAAGTGCCTTTCAGCTTCGTCTACTTACACCCATTATATTTAAAAAATTCGTCTGCTCGACAAAGTAAATAACAATAACGCAGTGAATGTCATTTTTGTGTCAAAATGAAAGTCGTTATGGACGATTATTTTTCTTCAACGTGTCGATGATTCTTTCAAATGAGCTTCGACTAGAACGTCGTTGACCAGTGGGTTCAGGTAAATCCTTAAAGGTGCAGGTATTTCGATTGAACGTGCGTTACTCAATTACACCGGAGGCTGTTACGGGTTCAACCTTTTCGCGGCGTAAGCTTTCATATCGAATTTTGATCAATCCCGATTCCTTTTACTTTCGTGGCAATATCGAATTTCCCCTCAACCTTAACAATAATCCACTGAAACAACAAACCGTCTCCGTTAAAAAAGCAAAAAGATATTTCACTATCAATTTCCTCAATTTTTCTATTGTAACACAATATTTTTTCCGCATACCCTGTTTTTGAATCCGGACAAAAGCGGATAATTCGGTGGGCTTAGTTTTAATATGTGTTTGATCGCTTGCCATAATCGTCCCTGAATGGTCCGGGACAGCGTGGGTTACTGAGAGCGGATTAGACCGTACATTAATTAAACTCGAGGTTGTAGACATGGGATATATTCTATTTTTGGTTAATGTGAAGCCTTGTGTGAAATTAGGATTTGTTAAGTAAGAGGTTTCTTCGAAATTGGATTATGACATAACACATAACATCGCGCCTGTAATCTCCGAAGGGTTAGGCAGGGGTGTACTTAGTTCACCCACATTTCGCCAGGTCTGTTTTAACGTTTTAAGTCCCATGTAGAGGGTGAGCCTAGTGCCATCAACCGGGCACAAATCCAGACTCCGTGGCTGCTACTGAGAAATTTCTGATGGAAAAACCCAATAACATTGGAATCGAACCCAGGACCTCATGCTCAGCAGTCGCGCTTGCGACCACTCGCCCAACTGAAAAGCACTTTGTTTTTTTTTGAGACTCGAAAGGCAAGTGAGAGATTGGGAGGCTTTTTAGTTGGTTTGTCTATAGTTGTGTTTTACATTCATAATCATAATTTTCCACATTCCTCCGCACACAACAACAATCACAAACAATCATGACATGACAATCATGTCCATAACACGAAAACCGATTGAATTTCACAGAGTACATTAAATAATTCACTTCACCTTAAATCTCTTTATAATAATCTGTCTTTTCTACACCAAGGTTTCCGCTCGTTTCAACAACGTCTCATAACATTATTCTCTTCATTTTCTTGAAACGGGAAGATATACGTGCCTTTGTAACGAAGTCGACACGTTTATAAAGCAAACTCGATTCGTTCAAGATGGGCGGCGACGCAATCCGTTCAGTAAGGTGGAGTTAATAGTCTTTGTGAACACAATGTGTTTACTTTTACATCTTTTTAAATGAACTAGCTCCAGCAAATTAGGTTTTAAGGTGTTCTTAGCTAAGTACGTTTTTACAATAAGCTTCTTAGTGACTTTAAGCTTTTTAAATAAATGTACCTATGCCTTCAATATCAGGATTATCAAGAAATCTCTGAAGATAAAAGACTATGCTTTCGTTTATATTTTTTAGATATAAAACAAGTTCTGAAGAATAGTTGCTTCTGTAAAAAACCGGCCAAGTGCGGTTCACGAAGGTTTCCGTACCATCGTAGTAGGAGAGCCCCCTTTAATTTTTAATAAATATTTATCATTTGTTGTTATAGCGGCAACAAAAATACACATTCTGTGAAAATTTCTACTGTCTACCTATTACAGATCATCAGATACAGCCCGCTGACAGACAAACAGACAGACAGACCGCGGAGGCTTAGTAAAAGGGACCCGTTGGTTACCTTTCGGGTACGGAACCCTATAAACGCAGAAAACATGTTAAAAATTACAAAAAAGTTGACAACAAATGTTCGAACAACGTATTGACGGTGTTGCAGACATTGAAGTTATACACGACATGTTTTTGTAAAGTATTGTACATACAATACTTGCTAAAAACAATGGGTTTACACGTCACAAATACAGAACGGTTGGCGCAGTGGCTGAGCGATTGGCTGCTGCGCTGCGTGTCGCGGTTTCGATCCCCGAACTTGTTCCGTATTTGCATGACCTACAGGTAGTTATTCCAGGTCTGGCTGTTTGTGTATTTAATTTTTGTAAACGCACCCACGATGCAGGAGAAATTCCTAGTGTGGGGTCTAAAGTAAATCTGGTCAAGAAACAAAACAATATAATTTCATTGCTCTAAATCCCTTCACTGACTAGGATCTTTCGAACATAGAAGTTTGAGTTATATAACTAAGTGGCAGCTATTAATCCGGCTCGAATTCAAGCGCATTTAAAGGCACAGCAGATGAATGAAACCAGTTAAACGTGGGTTTACTTAGGGCTTACCATGACGTTTGCTGCAAAATTTCAGTTGACTACTAGAATGGGAGGTAGACGTAGTGAGAGTCGTACGGTAAGTCAACTCCGCAGTTCTTTACAACTAAAAGATATGGACAAATTATTACACGGAGCGACTGCCTATCTGATCTCCACAACCCAGTTAGTACTGGGTAATACGATACCCCTTGGTAAGACTGATTGTCAGACTTTCGGGTCACTGACCACCTGTAACGACTGTCGAAGATCTACAAATGACAGTCGGGACCAACAGCTTAACGTGCTTTCCGAGGCACGGAGCAAAGTCGGTGTGTAATGGGTGGTCACCCATCCACGGACCAACCTAGGTAAGCACGGCTTAACCTAAAGATCGACCCGAGCGGCTGTTCGTATTTAGCCACGAGCTCCTCTGTTGCCGCTATAACAACAAATAATAAAAATAAATTAAAAATTGAAGAGGGCTCCTCTACCCTTCATGCGCGAGTTCGACTCGCACTTGGCCAGTTTTTTTTTCATATGACCTAAAGAGCTCCAAATTGACATCTGGTAAAGTATTCGATTTCGATTCTTAATAGTTAACTTTCTGTTTTATTTTGTACTACGGTAATCGTCGAAGTTTTAAAAGTTGGCGAGCGATGCAAAGTGGGGTATTCGCGCATGGCTGGCCTCTTGAAATGGCTCAACTTAATACCAACGCTTAGCACTACTTCGGAGTTACTTGATAAATATGGTAACTTATTTAATCTTTAAAGCAGAGTTTGAAGAAAAATACTCAATGTAACATGGAAAATACTGCATCGTGTGGTTAGGAAAAGTGGTTATTACGGGAACATTTCTTTAGAAATTATGGAGATGATTATATTTAAGAGTTCGCAGGTAAAATAAGCTAAGGTACGGTAAGGTTTTTTGGGCTGCGGGACTGTTCGAAAGAGATACCGCGGTCCTGGAACACAAAGGGCACAGAAGGAACATGGATGGGTTTTAGTCAGTACAAGTCTGACACTTCCTTCCGCTCCGGCCAGAGCGGGAGGGGACATTAGATGATTTCCCATCCGAAAAAAAGGCCTCTCAAGACCCACGTAATTTAAAAAAAATCGATTGTCGACTACTTTCATGCAGCTGCTACCAGCTACCCTCATCATCATCATCATCATTAGGCCTACTTCACACACTGCTGGGCCTCTCTTTGCTTGTGCCAAGCTCCAGCCACCCTGCTAAAACTCATTTATCGATGAATTCATAATGTTCAACATCATTATAAGTATTTTACAAAATGCCCAGGGGATAGCCTATTAAAAATAATAACTAATTATGATTCAGGAAACGACCGTCCCTTAAGAATTTATTATGATATTAGGTTGTGAAGTAATCTGATCTGATTAACCGCGTCTACTTCGTACTTACGAGGTATTAATAATGTGGAAATCTGCATGTCAGAATAATGAAGAGAATGTCGTAAGGAAACTTTTGAGAATTAATGTGGAAGGCTATAGTGAGTTAGTAGCTGAGTAGGAGAAGACCAAAGAAACGATGGACTGTGTGAAATAATTGGCTGGAAAGAAGGTGACTAATACAGAGAGGACGACTAATACAAAGTATGGAAGAAGAGGACATGCTGCGCTAACGTCAAATAAATTGGGAGAAAGGGGTGTGGACCACAACCTTGGGGATAAGGATACACAGTGTTGTTTGTTATTTATTTATATTTATGCATTCGCCCGAAGCACTTTGCTACATCGTTTATTATGCGCACAGCCAAGGAGTGGAATTCCCAGCCTTTGTCGGTGTTTCCAAGTTCATATGACCCCAATCTATTTAAGTCGCGGGTGGCTTCTTTTGGGTTAGCTCGTTCCATCGTCGACCTCATCTCTGTCTTCATGACTAGATTGAGGTTAAGCGAGGCCCATTTAATATTAAAAAAAAAGACATTGTATTTTTATTATTGACTAGCTTCTGCCCGCGACTTCGTACGCGGATCCCGTTGCTTATGCCAGCGACAACGGGGTCGTCATAATCGAAAATTTGAAACGTCTGATGTAGAATTCTAAGGCCCGGGGACGGGAAAACAACGGGATGAGCGAGACGATTGGAGTCGTTCCAGCTCATTCATTTTTGTATGTCAACAGGAAATGCTCATCAGGCTGAACAACTCTTGCTAAGACGTCATTCCTATATAGGTTATAGTGTAGCTGGGCTCTTGGAGTTCCATATTTATTTATATAAACTTCATGTACAATAGTGGTACATAGGCGGACTTAATGCCACAAGGCATTCTCTACCAGTCAACCTTTGGGTTAAATAGGAAACATTGTGATAGGTACAATAAATATCTAAAAAATAACTTCTTGATTTCGAAAATTTATATCCTTATATTTATACTAATACACATATATAAATAAAATAAACTACTAAATATTTTAACAAATACCAAAATAAAAGAAAAGAAACCTAATAATAATTACCATGACTCGACTTCTAATTGAGAGCTATTTATCCTGACTTAAGTAGTGGTTGCGAACTTTTCTTTTAAAAGTGAGTTTGCTTTCAGCTTTTTTAATGCCAAAAGGTAGCGCGATATGATATGAGCTGTTCCAGATCTTCAAATTTTATACGACAACAGAGAGTGTTCATCAGGCTGAGCAACTCTTGCTAAGACGTCATTCCTATATATGTTATAGTGTAGCTGGGCTCTTGGAGTTCCACATCAGGTGTGCCAGATCTTCAAATTTATTCTCTTAGCAGAAAATGCTCATCACGTGAAACAATTTTTGCTAAGGTATCATTTTTGTATCTCATATAGTTTAGCTGGTCTGTTGCGGTTCTGCACCAGGTGTTAATTTTCCAAAATAAATTAAAGCCTTTATGTTGCCCAGACTATACAACAAAAAAATTTTCATCCCGTTACTCCGCAGCAGATCCCAAGGGTACACTGAATTAACTTCTGTCTCTTCATGCCGTACTCCAGCAATCCTTTCTCTCTCACTTTCTAACTGATTATGAATATTTTGTTGTGTGCATGTTCGGGACAATGTATGATAATCTCGATCAGCAGTTAGTCGCGCATCACGTTCATCACTCGTTTCAAAAGACCTGTTAGTAGATGTGCGAATTCGCTGAGAACTCAAGCGTGATTCTGTATCGGTAAACGTTTCTGACTCGCGAGACAATGCCTGTCTCTCACGATCAGCGGACAGTCGCGCATCATGTTCCGCACTTGTTTCTAGAGACCTAGCAGCAGATACGTAGATACGCTGAGAACTCAAGCGCAATAATTCTCTATCCGTGAACGTCTCCGACTCGCGAGACAATGCGTGACGTTCACGATCAGCGGACAGTCGCGCATCATGTTGCGCACTTGTCCCTAGAGACCTTGAAGCAGATGCGTAGATACGCTGAGAACTCAAGCGCAATTCTCTATCCGTGGACGTCTCCGACTCGCCAGACAATGCGTGACGTTCACGATCAGTGGACAGCCGCGCAACATGTTCCTCACTTGTCTCTAGAGACCTTGAAGCAGACGCGTAGATACGCTGAGGACTCAAGCGCAATTCTCTATCCGTGAACGTCTCCGACTCGCGAGACAATGCGTGACGTTCACGATCAGCGGACAGTCGCGCAACATGTTCCTCACTTGTCTCTAGAGACCTATAAGCAGATGCGTAGATACGCTGAGAACTCAAGCGCAATTCTCCATCCGTGAACGTCTCCGACTCGCGAGACAATGCCTGACGTTCACGATCAGCGGACAGTCGCGCATCATGTTCCTCACTTGTCTCTAGAGACCTTGAAGCAGATGCGTAGATACGCTGAGAACTCAAGCGCAATTCTCTATCCGTGAACGTCTCCGACTCGCGAGACAATGCATGACGTTCACGATCAGCGGAGAGTCGCGCATCATATTCTTCACTGGTCTCTAGAGACCTGGATGTAGATGCATAAAAGCTTCGCGATCCGAAGAGGTTTCTACAGAGTGAGTTGCAGCCTGATGTTCTCGAACAGCATCAAGTCTATCCTGACGCTCTTCGTTAGATTCTTGGGATCTTATGATCCTCAATCTTTTAGCTCCTTTGGAACGTTGGGAAAGATTTGACCTCTTTCTAGGCATGGTTATAGTTTTATTCTGAAAATACCTGAATCTAAGTGAATGCTCCCCTGCGTTAACGGGTAGGCTACCGTGTCACGAAGATAAATGGAAAAGGAAATAAATGGGAGTTTTAGCCAGTAGAGTCAAATTTTCAATGATTCATAGAATTTTCATCGAAAATCAGTCCTAAACTGTTACCGCCTTCACCGCGTGGAGGTACTCCCAGCTTATGTTATTTTATAATTATACAGTGAACTCTTGGAGTTCCACAACAGGTGTTCCAGATCTACAATCTTTATACGTCAACAGAGAGTGCTCATCAGGCTGAACAACTCTTGCTAAGACGTGATTCCTATATAGGTTATAGTGTAGCTGGGCTCTTGGAGTTCCATATGAGCTGTTCCAGATCTTCAAATTTTATACGACAACAGAGAGTGTTTATCAGGCTGAGCAACTCTTGCTAAGACGTCATTCCTATATATGTTATAGTGTAGCTGGGCTCTTGGAGTTCCACATAAGCTGTTCCAGATCTTCAAATTTTATACGACAATAGAGAGTACTCATCAGGCTGAGCAACTCTTGCTAAGACGTCATTCCTATATATGTTATAGTGTAGCTGGGCTCTTGGAGTTCCACATCAGGTGTTCCAGATCTTCAAATTTATTCTCTTAGCAGAAAATGCTCATCACGTGAAACAATTACTGCTTAGGTACCATTTTTGTATCTCTTATAGTTTAGCTGGTCTGTTGCGGTTCTGCATCAGGTGTTCAAGTTTCCAAGATAAATTATAGCCTATGTGTTGCTCAGAATTTATACCTATACAACAAAACAAAAATCATTCAAATCCGTCAAGTAGTTCCGAAGATTAGCGTGTACAAACAAACAGACAAACAGGCAAACAGACAGAATTTTTTTTTTGGTTTCGTGCTCTATTACTGTTTCTAAACCCCCCTCAATTATTTTTTTTTTAATATATTCAATGTACAGACACAGTTTTTTTACTGTTTTATTATATGTATAAAGATATAGATTGTCACAGAAAATTAAATGACATACGAGTATTATCTAATATTTTTAACTTGAATTTGTTATACTATGTGTATTATGTTTTCGATCGTAATGTTTTAGTGGTGCTGTTTTGTTTTATTTTACATTTTTTTATAAAGTTTCTACACAATGAAAATGATGAACACAATGATGATGTTGTTTTGAAATAAATGACTAATGACACAATATTTGTTATCCCGATAGTACCTACAATAGTCCGTAGATTAGCACTAACTTTAATTGCACTACAATATCTGCCCGCACTGCTACAACATAAAGTTTAATGTTTACCCGTGGTTTTTTTTAAGTTTTCTAGTTTTCGCGTAGATAAACACGAGCGAAGTCACGGGTATTATCTAGTACACACAACCACTTTGAGCATTTCAGTATTAACTGAACCATGTATAATTTGTTCGAAATCGAAATATTTGGTCCTCAGATGTGTACATAATAGCAGTTTTGTCGATAACAGTCAATTGTTTGCGGACGCTATTCAGTTTTCAGTGAGCTCAGTCAATAGCCATTGTTGTAAACTTTGACAAAAACATTCACCCGTGAATAGGTATCGTATTATCTCTGCACAGCGCGTGGTCGATTAAAACTAAATATTTTTTGGATTAAAAGAGCCTCAATGGGTAAACGAAGTACATGTGAACACAGGTTGCTCCACCATTCTTGCTCAATGACATCATCATCAGCTCTTATAAGCAGCATCATGCTGAGATAAATACTTCTTAACGCCAACTTTTAGGCCCGGACTCCACCAAGGGGAGACTAGCAGAGATGTGGGAAGCGGAGAGAAGAGGAGATACGTAAAAGTTAGGGTGTATCGACCAAAGCTGTGTGGAGGATGTACAAAGCGGAGATCGAAATGGTTGAGTTGGATGGTGCTGACACATGCGTCATGTTCGTGAACGGGCGCTGTCAGTTGTGACTGGTCATCTCTTGGTTGCCACGGCTTATTTGAATTAATTACTTTATTTTTGAATTGTTCTTTTCTTTGTTTTTACTATGGACACTTTTAACGTGCACATCTTGCTACATCGCTCTCACATAATGTACCATCTCAACATGAATGATGTAACCAAGGTTTTGTAAAATATTCTGATTTAAAAGAGTGTCCATGGAGTTTCTTGCCCGTTCTTCTCCATAGAGATCTACGTTAGGGAATGAGCAACTACAGTACTTTCACAGTTTTTATGCCTTTTTTTATTTTTTTTTGGTGGGTGGGAAATCATCAAATGACCCCCCCCCGCTCTGGGCGGAGCGGAAGGGAGTGTCAGACTCTTACTGACTAAAAACCACCCATGTTCCTTCATTGGCCCTTTATGTTCCAGGGCCGCGGTATCTCTTTCGAACAGTCCCGCAGCCCTGGCAGGCACCGGCCCTTGCGGGCCCCTCCCGTTTGCTGACAACTCTTTGAGGCGCGCGTGGAACACGAACGCGCCGTCGACACGGCCTGCCCGTCGTCATACGACGGACGAAACAGTTTTTATGCCTTGTGACTGGGACTGTAGCTACATTTAATTGTTGTCTTTGTTTCGACAATTCAAAAGTGCCTGTAACTGGCTTACTTGAAATAAATGCTTTGATTTTGATTTTGAGAGGAGAGAAGCTGTGCGCTCACAGCACTCCGCTCACAGCACTCCGCTCACAGCACTCCGCTCACAGCACTCCGCTCACAGCACTCCGCTCACAGCACTCCGCTCACAGCACTCCGCTCACAGCACTCCGCTCACAGCACTCCGCTCACAGCACTCCGCTCACGTCTCTTCTCGTCTCACGTCTCGTCTCCACCTGCCTAAACAATAGGGAATATCCATGTAATTTTTTCTTCACTTAAAACAATAAAATACAGTACTATTAACCCAAGAAAATAATTAAAAGTAACTATTGCTTGTCGCTCAAAAAAACATTAAACTCTTACAATTTTCTACGACAGTTCAAACGTCGTGACTGTCGCGGCCGCTCATGTTATGTTATGTGACGTCACTTACCTCTATCTGCCTTGTTTACATCTATTTTTTGTTCAAAATAGAATAATTTTACTAACTACTTTATTGTATGTGGTTTATTCAAGCAAAAATTGGAATAACAATCACTACATAGTATAAAACAAAGTCGCTTTCTCTGTCCCTATATCCCTATGTATGCGTAAATCTTTAAAACTACACAACGGATTTTGATTTTTAATAGATAGAGTGATTGAAGAGGAAGGTTTATATGTATAATACATGCACCCGTGCGAAGCCGAGGCGGGTCGCTAGTATTATAATAATCTCTTAGTGAAACTTTAAGTACTTTTCACATAAAAGTGTTTCTTTGACACATAGTTTTTGACGTCACTACCGGTGTTATCGAGGACGATAAGTTTTGAGTTTGCGTTCCGTTTCAAAACACACACTATATAAAATAATAAATGGTAAAATAAGTGTTGTATTAGAAAATTAAACAAGTGTACCACAATGTGTTTATGGGCTAATACAGACATTTTTAAGAAATAAAAAAAAGTTTTGTATTTATTGCATATTTCCCTATTACAAGACATTTATCCTCTCTGCTCAACCGTTTCCACTAAAGCTAAGCGGAAGCGAGAAATGTAAATAACGAAATTCTATTGGTGGTTTACAACACATCTGCTCTCCTCTCGTCTTGCCTCCGCTTTGTTGGAGTCCGGGCCTAATGCGTAGCAAGGTGACCTACGCCGTAGCAAAGTGAGCTACACCGTAGCAAAGTAAACTATGTCGTAGCAGTCTGCGCTACGCCGTAGCAAAAATAAAGCACTGGAATCCCAAGTTTTACAAATACAAGTTTAAAGTACCTCTCCTTATTTAATTCAAGATGAAAGCTATGTTTACAAATGTTTAAATAATACTAATATTTATTTAACAGACTCGAGGGTACTATAAATTATTCACTTTCAGTCCCATATGTGTATTTACTTATTTATGAATAAAAATGAGCAAAGCCTTTGCAAGTAAGATGACTGGGATTATTGTAGAAGTTTCACACAAAGATTTGAATTGGTTTTGCAGCAGAGTTTTAAACATGCTGTATAGAAGATACTTGATACAAATACGGTACATCCAAGATCCCCTGTTCGGTCGCGTATGGTTTTCGATAAAGAAATAAAAAACGAGCTAAGCGGAACGATTTGCATACATGCTGTGTCTATAACTTAATATTGTGCATTGGGCATACATACATACCTTGTATTGTGTTAATAGGTTGAACAGTGTAACGATTGCAGACAAATCAATCCATACAAATGAATAAAACTTAAGTGTCTGTTTGTAATCTCAAAATAACAACTTTTTAACTCCATGCATATGTCAGTCTAGACGGTATAATTATGTAACATTTTTAATTTTATTTTTCCTTTTTTTCTGTCTCTCTGTGTGTTCGAGCTAATCTTCGATTTTGACAGGACTTTTATTGGCAAATAGCTGATGCAAGGAGTACCTTGTATTCTAGAAAAAGGATCAGCGTGCCGTGTGCAAAAAAATATATATAAATTTGATACAGGTCCATTTGACTGTTTTCCTTTATCGGTTAATTTAGAACTTCAGTATCTAATACTGAATTGCTCCTGTTTTCCGATTTATGATCTTTTAAAAGTTCTCTCAAATCGGAAAACGGAACTTTTGCGGACCGGCTGCGGACAGAAGACAATAATTGATACTTTATTCAGTACATTATCTATTTATTTATTAAAACTTTATGCACATAATGTACAAAGGCGGACTTAATGCCTTGGGCATTTTCAACCAGTCTACCTTAGGGTCTTATCTATGGGGTGCTTGGTCAGAAAACCTCCTCGTGGGCCCAGTGGCTGCCGGTCCCTCTCGATACGTCTGGAGGGAACAGCAGCTGCTGTGGACGGTGCACCCTGGGCGCGGCAGTATCCTTCCCCGATGAATGGGAAGAGATTCTTATTCCTCGGGGAATGTTACTGTCGTGGCCAATATTCTGACATGGTGGGGTCCAGACTGGACCAATGGGGCGTTCCTCCGCGCGACCCTCTGAAAAGCAGAGGGGCGCAGTGGAGGAGCAAGGGCGGGCTCGGTGTGCACTTACCCTGCCGCCGGGCCGCCGGTCGTATATCGTAATCCCATCATCGGAGTGTCGTGGATCACGTCTCGCGGCTTCGAAAGGGACCGAGGGTCTTGGCTTGGCCGCCCGGACCGCGAGGTAGAAAACCTCTATAAAAAGTTACCCCGAATCCCAAGCGGCGCCGCACCGCGAGGGGATGTATGGCTGACGGGTAAATCAGTCACTAGTGCGCCCCCCCGCCAGAGTACCAGCCGACCCTCTGGCGGGTTATGGGTTAAAATCCGCAGGCTTATCTGGGTACAGGGGGTACCCCAGACGGACTTTTTAATTCCCCCACTACTCGTGGGAACAGATATGGACAAAGACAACAACAAAAACAAACCAACAAACAAAATTGCCGAAGGCAATGGTGAAGGGAGGAGGGATGCGGGGTCGGAGGCCGACGCCGCATCCAGTGATGCGAGTGCGGGAGGAGGCTCAGAGAGCTCCTCCCGCCGCGAGAGGACCGGGACTGCTGCTGCGGGGAACAGCAAGTTCTTCCGCAAGCGGTCC
Organism: Eurois occulta; assembly: GCA_950022335.1. NCBI lineage: Eukaryota > Metazoa > Arthropoda > Insecta > Lepidoptera > Noctuidae > Eurois > Eurois occulta. The sequence continues at coordinate 2,701,569 of OX465496.1, forward strand.
TGGCCGGAGGGCGACCATGGGTCGTCCTCCGAGGGCGAGGTGGCCTCGGCCCGGAAGATCCCCACCAGCAAGCGTGGTGGGATCCGGGGCAAGGGGCGGGGCCTCTCAGCGGCCCAGAGCGCGGCGCGGCTCGCTGAGGAGGGGCGGCACCCGGGGGTGGCCGGCTCGGGCACCTCTGACGAGGCGGATGCAACTGGCGGCTCCGAGGAGGAGCGTAAGTCCAGGTTTGCGGCGGAGGTGGAGGCTGCATTAAAGGTGGTGGCTCACAAAATAAAGCCCTCAACTAAGTTTGCGGCCATACCTGCGGCTTCCGCCTCCATATTGGCGGCAGCGGAGGCCGCCTACGCGAGGCCTCCGTCGGGCGAGGTGGCCAAACTGCGGGCGGAGGTCGCCCGCCTGACGGCTGCCACGGAGCTTCTCCAAAAGGAGAATGGGGAGCTCCGAGCAGGCCTGGCCGGTCTGCGCGAGACCGGCTCCCGCGAGGCGGCCCAAAAGGGGGGCCAGCAGCGACCAAGCCAGCCCGTGCCGGTTGAGAACCAGGTGCTTGCCCTGGTTCGGCAGGAGCTGGCTGCCTTCCAGGCGCGGTTCTCCGTCCTGGAGGGCATTGTCCTGCGCCCCCCGCTTGCAGCAAACAAGGCCGCCCCGGGCCCGAGGGCGGCCTCATATGCAGCTGCGGCTGCCGCCCCCAGATCGGGGCCGTCCAGCCAGCCCTCTGGCAGGGCTGTGTTGGCCCCCGAAAAACCGGCTCCGGTGAAACCGGCGCCGGTGAAGGGGGCGGTGGCCCAGAAGAAGAAGGGCAAGGCGGCGGCAAAGCTGGCGAAAACGCCAGTGCCAGTGGCGGGCCAGCCGCCGCCGCCGCCGCCGCAGCCGCGGCGGCAGCAGTAGCGGCCGCTCCCCCCCCCCTCCGCCCCCTAAGCCAGCTGCGGCCGAAGCCGGGTGGCAGGTGGTCGGGGAAAGGAAGAAGGGGAGGAAAGCGGCCAAAAAGGCCAGGCAGGCGGAGCGGAAGCGCCAGGCCAAGGCGAGAAGCGTCGCGGCTAGGCTCCGCGCCCCGAAGACCGCAGCTGTAGTGATTACACTACAGCCGGACGCGGAAAAGAGGGGCGTGTCCTACTGCGACGTCCTCGCAAAGGCGAAGGCGACGGTGGACCTCAAAGAGCTCGGGATCACCGGGGGTCTCCGGCTTAAAGTCACCGCGACAGGGGCGCGTGTGTTGGAGATCCCTGGTGAAACCAGTGGCTCGTCCGCAGACGCTCTGGCTGAAAAGCTCAGAGCGTCCCTAAATGCGGACGAGGCCCGAGTGTCCAGGCCCGTCAGATGCGCAGACCTGCGCATCCTGGGTCTGGACGACTCGGTGACCGAAGAGGAGGTGGTGGCCGCCGTCACCAGGACCGGCGGGTGCCCTGCTGAGCAGGTCAAGGCGGGCACCCTACGTCCGGACCACACGGGCATGCGAACCATGTTCCACAACTCCCTCATGGAGTTGAGTGTCGTCATCGGAGGCCATTCCCTCCCCGTGCTTGTGCTCGGGGACTTCAATGCCAAGAACTTGGCTTGGGGTTCTCGTTGCACGGACGTGCGGGGAAGGATGGTGGAGGACTGGGCTCTGGAGGCAGGCCTGGTCGTCCTAAATCGGGGTTCTGTCCCCACGTGTGTGCGGATGCGGGGCGAGTCGGTGGTGGACATATCGTTCGCTAGCCCCGCTCTGTCACCGCGTGTGCTTGACTGGCGCGTAATGGAGGGGGTGGAGACCTATTCCGACCACCGGTATATCCGGTTCGATGTCTCTGCCCCCTCAAGCGCGCCGGTCCAACAGGCCCCGAGTGGTCCGCGATGGGCGCTGAAGCAGCTGGACCGGGAGCTCCTCCTGGAAGCCTCGATCGTGCAGGCCTGGGTGACACCACCGGGCAGGCCTGCCGATGTCAACGACGAGGCGGGTTGGTTCCAGGAGGCCATGTCCGAGATTTGCGACGTGGCAATGCCCCGAGTTCGGCCAGGAAGCGCCCGGCGTCAGGTGCACTGGTGGTCGCCAGAGCTGACGTCTCTGCGCGAGGCGTGCGTCGCCGCGCGGCACCTGTACGCCAGGCATCGCAGGCTCCGCATCCGTCCTGCGGATGCGGCAGCCATTGAGGCGGAGCTGTACGAGGGGTACAGAGCTGCGAAGACCGCCCTCCAAGAGGCTGTCCAGCGGGCCAAGGATTTGGCCCGCGAGGAGATGCTGGAGACTCTCGACAGAGATCCGTGGGGCGCCCTTACCAGATGGTGCGGAACAAACTCCGCACCTGGGCCCCCCCGCTGACGCAGAGTCTCCGGCCGCAGCTCGTGGAGGACGTGGTGAGCGCTCTGTTCCCTTCGCGAGGGGAACATCCTCCCCCGCCTATGGCTCCGCCGCTTGCGGTGCCGGAAGCGGACCACGACGACGATGACGACACTCCGGAGGTGACTGGGGTAGACCTGAGAGTGGCGGTAAACCGGCTTAAGGCCAGGAATACCGCCCCGGGACCCGATGGCTTACCTGGCAAAGCCTGGGTCCTGGCCTTGCAGGCTCTCGGGCCCCGACTGGAGGGGCTCCTAAGCGCATGCTTGGAGAGAGGCCAGTTCCCGCTTCGTTGGAAGACAGGGAAGCTGGTCCTCATCCGGAAGCCGGGGCGCCCTGCGGACTCTCCGTCCGCATACCGGCCCATTGTGTTGCTCGACGAGGTGGGCAAGCTCTTCGAAAGAGTAATTGCAAACCGCCTCGCCGGGCACCTTGCGGGGATTGGGCCGGATCTTGCGGACAACCAGTTTGGTTTCCGCAAGGGGCGCTCGACGGTGGACGCCATCATGCGCGTGAGAGCCCTCACGACGGGGGATGCGGTGTCCAGGGGTGGGGTCGTCTTGGCGGTGTCTCTCGACATCGCCAACGCGTTCAACTCCATGCCCTGGAGCTGCATTAGGGAGGCACTCCGGTATCACCGGGTGCCGACCTACCTCCGTCGTGTGGTCGGGGACTACTTGACGGACAGGTCCGTCATCTATCCTGGTCACAGCGGAGAATGGAACCGGCGAGAGATGTCGTGCGGTGTTCCACAGGGATCGGTTCTGGGGCCGCCCTTGTGGAACATCGGCTACGACTGGGTGCTGCGTGCCGACCTCCCTAGCGGCGTCAGCGTGGTCTGCTACGCTGACGACACGCTGGTGCTGGCGCAGGGGAGGTCGCACGAGGCGGCGGCCGAACTGACGACACGCGGGGTTGCGATAGTCGTTGAGAGGATCCGGCAACTGGGTCTCGAGGTGGCGTTGCACAAGTCCGAGGCCATGTGCTTTCATGGGCCTCGGAGCGCGCCACCATCGGGATCCACACTGACGGTAGGAGGGGTTCCCGTCGGCGTCGAGTCGACGTTGAGGTACCTCGGACTCGTCCTCGACAGCCGATGGAACTTCGTTGAGCATTTCCGACGTTTGGCTCCCAGACTGGAAAAGGCCGGGGCTGCTTTCAAGCGGCTCCTGCCCAACCTGAGGGGGCCAAACGCCTCCTGCCGGAGGCTCTATGCGGGGATCTTGCGGTCCATGGCCCTTTACGGGGCCCCGGTGTGGGCGCGTTCGTTGAGGTTGCGTGCAAGGCACTACCTGAACGCGCCCCAAAAGGTGGTAGCCGTAAGGCTGATCCGGGGGTACCGCACGATCTCCCGCGAGGCGGCGAGCCTCCTTGCCGGATTGCCGCCATGGGATCTGGAGGCCATAGTCCTCGCGCGCCTGCACGAGTGGCGCGTGGAGGTACAGAGCCGGGGGGTAACTCCGCTGCCGCGGCATATTGTCGCGCGGCGGACAGACCTCCGCCGTGATCTCATGGGGACATGGAGAGAGCGACTATCGCAACCCCGTGCAGGGCACGCCACGATAGTGGCGGTAAGTCCCCTCTTTGAGGAGTGGCTTGAGAGGCGCCACGGCGCCCTCACCTTCCGCCTGACGCAGGTCCTCACCGGACATGGATGTTTCGGGAGGTACCTGTACCGAATCGGGCGGGAGGAAACGCCCGGATGCTACAATTGCGAGGATCGACCGGAGGACACGGTGGAGCACACCGTGGAGGTCTGCTCTGCTTGGGCGGAGCACCGCCGTGTCCTCGTAGCGGCGATTGGCGGCGGCGACCTCTCGCGTCCGGCCCTGGTTCAAGCCATGGTCCGGGGCGAGAGGGAATGGGAAGCCGTCGCCTCCTTCTGCGAAGCAGTCATGCTAGCGAAGGAGGCGGCGGAACGTGAGAGGGAGAGAACCTCCTCACGTCCCAGCCGCCGCGGGAGAAGCACCGGGCGTCGGGGGCCACGCCGTGATGGCTCTCGGCCACCGTAGGCGCGGGCCTGTGGACGGCGAGTAATGGGCTAGCTCGCCGTCCGTCCGTCGTACGACGACGGGCAGGCCGTGTCGACGGCGCGTTCGTGTTCCACGCGCGCCTCAAAGAGATGTCAGCAAACGGGAGGGGCCCGCAAGGGCCGGTGCCTGCCAGGGCTGCGGGACTGTTCGAAAGAGATACCGCGGCCCTGGAACATAAAGGGCCAATGAAGGAACATGGGTGTTTTTTAGTCAGTAAGAGTCTGACACTCCCTTCCGCTCCGCCCAGAGCGGGAGGAGTCATTTGATGATTTCTCACCCCCCAAAAAAAAAAAAAAAAAAAGGGTCTTATCTATCTGTCTCCGGTGTCCCGTTTAACTAAATCTTATCACAAATAATACCAAAAGTATGTACAACAGCCTCCTCCTCTAATAACAAGACACTTCGATGATCAATCCGTAAAAGCCACTATCTAGTACCAATGTAATTTAGAAAGTTCCCGCACGTAATGCCGTCAGATTGACCTTATCACCAGGCGGAGTGTTCCAGATCTATTTATTAGACCGTTTCTCTCTATTGAAACCAAACGGGGAATGGCAGTAGGTTTACTTCGGAAAGTATGATGTAGAAGAGTGCATTATTAAAGTACCGATGACGATATACATAAAGATTGGTCTTGTGCACGTTGGGTAGATAACTAGCTATTAATAAAATAAAATAAAATAAAACTTTTTATTCTCAGACAACTACATAGTCCATAGAATAGGTGAGTAACAGAAATATTATAAACTATGTTAGAACACTAAAAATAACAATGGAATCAATTTGGAAATAATTAGTTTCTTCACTAACTAATTGCTATTACATTAAGCAATCCCGTTAAGCGCAGGCCACACCGCCAGCTAGCGAGCAAAATCAAAATCAAAATCGAAGCATTTATTTCAAGTAGGCCCGTTACAGGCACTTTTGAACTGTCGAAACAAAGACAACAATGAAATGTAGCTGCAGTCCCAGTCACAATGCATAAAAACTGTGAAAGTACTGTAGTTGCTCATTCCCTAACGTAGATCTCTATGGAGAAGAACGGACAAGAAACTCCATGGACACTCTTTTAAATCAGAATATTTTTACAAAACGAGCGAGCGAGCGAGCCGGGCGAGCATCGTTTTACCTCTTTTCATACTTCGGTTCACACCGCGAACTACCGAAAGTGCCGAACCAGTATACTGGGTGCGTTTGCAAACATTTAAACTCACATACATAAAAATTCAGATCCGGAACAACTACCTGTAGGCCATACAAATATTTAATCCGTATGGGTTTGTACGATGACGGGGACCGGGCGGTGCGCCTCAAGTGGACCTGGGCACGACATCTGGCTAGACGCGGCGATGGCCGATGGAGCAAGGCTTTGACCGAGTGGTGGCCAAGGTTTGACCAAAGAAACCAGGGCCGTCTTAAAGCTCGTTGGGTTGACGATATCGTCAAAGTCACGGGAAAGACCTGGATAAGGACGCACAGAACCGGGAAGTGGCAGAAAAAAGGGGAGGCCTATACCCAGCGGTGGGTGATTCCGGGCTGATATGATGATGATGATGGGTTCCAAACCCGCGGCATGCAGCGCAGTAGCCAGTCGCTCAGCCACTGCGTCATTTTGCTTATATCAGCAATAGCCAGTCAGCAAGATAGCGGGACTACCTGCCAAGCGAGCACCAGACTTTAGTACCAGTCCTTGAGGAAGCCATATAATGCACACACCACAGTTCAAGAATTTACTGCTGTAAACCACGCTTGATCCCAAGTGGACCTTCTAAAATCTGTTTTATGTCACTTCGTTGTTAGAGAGTCCCTCAAGATCGTACGGTACAAGGTTAGGCGCGTATTGGTTCTGAACTAGTAACTCTACAACTTTCTTGAATGAACTCGCATTAATAGTTTTACCCTTCAGGATCTTTAGTTATTTTCAATGTCTCAGAGGTGATAAGTTTGAATTTATGTGGACAATAGAAATTGTAATTTTGTAATTGGCTATTGGTAGTAAGATCAAAATGATTATAAATAAGAAAATAATATAAATTACGGAGATGGCGTTACAAGTTGACAACAACCGCGAGCATTTGTGTCGCTGTGCAACTTTGACGGCAGTGGCAATTATCTTCTTCGTTTCGTGAAAGTCAGTGACGACACTACTGATTTGCAATCTGCCGTCGCCGCTTGACCGCAGCGTCAGGCGGCAATGTCACCGTTTACAGAAGCGTTTGGTCAAGTTACAAAGTAAGCAGCCGGGACACTGGTCTGTCGGAGCAATCGCAACAGTCAAAACGACATTGAAAGACTTTAAGGCAATTACCTCAATGTAGAGCTCTTTAAATTAAAAGAGCTCTATATTCATTGTCAAGGAAAAAACACGAGACACACCTAAAAAGCAGGGATTTGTTGTCACATAACATTTTCCAGATCCACTTAGACAAATGAAATAACGGTTTGAATATCAAAGCAACACCAATAGGGGCCCCTGGCTGCTTCACGAAAGATCTTATATTTCACAAAAAAAGATAAAAATGTTGGGTAAACAGTCCTAAAGTAATTTACATACAAAGTAAGGGCTTGGTAAATTACTGTGGCTTTACTTATTAGCTTTTTTACGTTTTGTACTTTCTCAAAGATTTTTTTGGAGGAGAGTTCGAGTAGGGTTACTGCCGCTGGCATGTATTAATTTCTGTGGTCAGAGATTGGTTACACTTGCACTACGAAAATCTGTCATATAAACTGCATCAAAGATAAGTCCTGTTAATTAATTTAATCGATTTTATTGAATAACACTGTGTTATGATATAGATTAATAAGTGTGATGTATATCCATTGAGTTTCTTGCCCATTCTTCTCCATAGAGATCTACGCTTTGGTATGTGCAACTGCAGTACTTTCACAAATTATTATGCTTTGTGACTGGGACTGTAGGTTCGCATCTTTTTGTTTTTTTTTGACATTCAAAAGTGCCGTAATGGTCTAATTGAAATAAATGCTTTGGGTTTGAGTTTGATGGAAAGGAGGTGACTGCTGAGATGGCGAGAAATAAAATATGAAAAAAGAAGACATGGCGCGCCGACCCCAAATATATTGGGATACGGGCAAGAGAATGTTGATGAACATTGAACAGTAACTGCAACACCTGAAGATAGTATCAAAGTATTTTAGGTCAATTAGCATTACTGGGTTTAAAGATCGGTTAGATAAACAGATGCACATCCATCGCTTTCCACCAGGTGTGATCGAGGTCAAGAGCAGGCCCATTTTGTATTAAAAAAAAAGATGACGACTGAACTAAACAAGAACAACTAGAACTGAACTGAACTGTCCTGATAGAACTGTGGAAGAAGAAAACGTCCTGCGCCAACCCGGAATAAATTCGATTAAGGGCAAGAGAATGATGATAATATATTATCCCCTCAGCCGTGACGGCTCTATTGCGCAACTCCGCAGACCTGTTACGGTGCGTCCGGCCGAAATCGTCGATTTACCCGCGTTCACTAAAACTACGATATCTCTAAAATTACGCATTGCAGCTCGACAAACCTTATGTCATTGAAATTGTTATGAAATAAGCTATCTGATTATCTATAGTTTAGTACAGTTTAATCGTGGGATCTATTGTTGAATCGAAGTTGAAAGTAGGGTGAGCTACTTTTTCCCAGGTTTTCGTACAAAAGTCGTCATATTAATAACATAATAGCTTTTTTTTACAAAGTTATTGTTTTATTTACATATTAACACATTTTGAAGTTGAAAAGCTGAAAATATCTGGTTAATATTTCAAGGACCTCTTGGCTTTGGCTTCAGCACAAAACCGATATTTCTGGCTAAGCAAAAAAGACGGGTCAAGTCTTCGATAGTTGTCTTCTATCCAGAAATCCAGAGGTCCAGTATAATCTTGGAAAGCGTGTCCATAGTTTGCACAATGTAGAGGTCCGTTGTTCAAACTACATAGCTTTAGAAGTTTATTTGATAAACAGCGAATGTAACAACAGTGCCCTAGTTAGTAAGAAAGTTGTTTTCTTAGTATTTGGAGTCTCTGTTGTGAAAATATTTTAGTAACACAAAACACAAATATTTTCTCTTGTATCGTGCGTGCGTTTACAAGCATTTAAATTCACATACACAAGCAGCTTGAAAGCGTCTGCCACAGGACAAGTCACACTGTACAACTTTTGTCAAGGGTTTTTGAATATTCTTAATTTGAATTTCTGAAGAGGCTTAGCTGAACTCTTATCCCAACCTTACCTACAACTTTCACAATGACACACCATCCTCCCAAACCTCTAAATCAAAATTGAAATGGCTAATCCAACGACAAAATACCAAACATAACATGAATTTGGCACAAAAACTGCCATAACAGAGCAATGAGTCTCATTAAGTGTGCCCGTTGGCAACCCTATGCCGCCATGTTTGTGCCAAAGCCGTTTCCGCTTCCGTTCCAATTTTAAAAAGGTTCAGCATTTTTCCGAGTGTTTAAAATTGGAGTGGCTGGTATGAATAACTGTCTTATTGATAAATAATGCAGTGTCTTTTCTTGTTATGTAAATGTCAATTCGGTTAGGATTAATTAAGTAGGTAGCTTTAGATACTGAAATCTCCACAAAAATACTACTGACGTATTTGTCAGTGTTCTATGTCCGTAGCAGTCATAATTGTGTCCGTACAATTTTGACTGATATAATGGGTGTAAAAATACCCTTAAAGAAGCCGAAAGGCATATTTTCTCCACGTCACTGCGATCATTTTTTTTTTGTGCTAGACCATACCTTTGAGTTTTCTAGTTACTGAAATACTGGTGGTCAAAGTTCTAACTTTCACATAAGTTTTTTTTTAATAGAAGTTTTTAATGTTATAACTTTACTATAAATACCTTCACAGCCCCCGTACTATTCAATGCATCCATCAGCACAATGTTTTAAGTGCGTTACTATACCGTACAACTTGATTTTCTAACCAACAAAAAAGTCGTTTTCCAACATTAATTTTTGCGTAGAGTTACTTAGTTTGACCTCCGTTCACACCTTGAATTAAATTACACAATGAACCCTCTAACACAGGACGGTAAGTGAAGGTACCTTAACCGTTATAGGTACTAAAAAACCGGCCAAGTGCGAGTCGGACTCGCGCACGAAGGGTTCCGTACCACTCTATCTATACAAACGGCAAATAAATCATATCTTATCGTTGTATGGGAGCCCCACTTAAATATTTTTTTATTCTGTTTTAGTATTTGTTGTTATAGCGGCAACAGAAATACATCATCTGTGAAATTTTCAACTGTCTAACTATCACGGTTCATGAGATACAGCCTGGTGACAGACAGACAGCGTAGTCTTAGTAATAGGGTCCTTTTTTACCCTTTGGCTACGGAACCCTAAAAACATACTTAGGAAACCGTCCTAACTTTTTGAGTAACTGCTAATCGTTGGCGGGATAATAGCTGTCCTTTTTTTAGCCGAAAAGCCTTTCCTGCTATGTTAAGTTTGGCTTTAACGGCTGGTCTCATCAGTGGTCGGGATGTTCTTAAATGGTTGTCATTTTTAGGGTATATGCTCATGAACCGTGATAGTTAGACAGTTGAAATTTTCACAGATGATGTATTTCTGTTGCCGCTATAATAAAAACAAAAAACAAAATAAAAAAAATATTTAAATGGGGCTCCCATACAATAGACATGTTTTTTTTTGCCGTTTTTATAGATATTGGTACGGAGCGAAATTGGTGCAGTTTTTTATGATATTCGTGTTGTAAAAGAAGTTAACGTTTATCCACACAAATAAATAAAATTCAAGTCTATGTTTGTTATATCAAAATAACAGCTTTTTACTCAATGTAAAAAGCTGTTATTATGATAAAACACACATAAAAATATATAGTGCACATGAAAATATATACGGCACTTGTAACTATAACTACTCTTTTTCAAGTTTTGTCTGTTTGTTCCGTCTAATCTTCGAAAAGGCTGGACCAATTTTCTCGGGACTTTTAGTGGAAGATAGCTAATATTATAATAAGTTACTCCAACTTAGGGTAACATAGGAGTGCAAAAAAACCCTTGAAATTGGTTACAAAATCCGTTTCCAAGAGGGAAGCAACGCTTTATAATAATTTCACGGGAACAAAGGTCACGGGCAACAGCAGTAGAACATAAAAATTGCTACAACGTCGTTTTCAACCAGATCTGGGCTCCTTAGCCAAAAAGTGTTAAGTAAGGTTACAAAAAAACTTTTGCTTAAATTCTTACAGCTATTAACAAAAACTAAAGAAAAGAGAGGGCTTAGAAACGGAATACTTTTTTGAGTAAAGATTAAACAAATGCGGCATAAAATAAGGCTATCCCGTAAGTGCGAAAGAGACAACATTAATTCTCCATTAGCCACAGTTCAGTTAAGGGTGTTGTACCATCAAACACTTTCCTACAAACCTTAACTGAAGCACTCTTCCGTATCTTCCTCTACCAATCAAATCACAACCTTAACTTCAGAAAGCGACACTCGGAATTCCTTTGTCAATTTCTGGTCTGAATTTCACAGTCCTGTGCGGTTCCAAAGTAAAATGAAACTGTATGAGGTGGAAATAGAGTTGATATTTAAATAGTGTGTGTTTGCTTGGACATTGTTTAATGAGGTGTGGAGAGCAAATCCTGCTTGCAAAATTGCCGATGAGTGGCCCAAGATATAGTGATTTGGGACGGATAAATATTTATGCCGAATTTAGTTAGTAATAGTTTGTTGATAAACTGTTTGCAAAGTCGTTCCACTAAAAAAACAAAACAAAATCAAAATATTTATTTCACGAGAAAAGGTGCACGGTTTGGGTTGGTCGTTTTCTATGGAGAAGAACCGGCATGAAACTGCATGATCTACTAAAGATAAGCATAAGAAAGAGGAGATTACCACCCGTATGTAATGTCAAGTTAAAAATTACTTTCAAGTATAAGTAATTACTTACGCAAACATTTTTATGCCATAGACAAAAATTTAAACGAAGTAACAACCGTCAAAGAATGCAAAGCTAAGAATACTAACTTTTGACAGTTCTAACTTCAAGCAATTACTAATAAAAACCGAAATAATGACTTACTCTAGTCACTTTGACTTGTTTATAGATACAGGTGTTAGTGTTTCTTAAGAAAATACAAAAACTTCCTGCACTAGGCTATGCCTGTATCCTTATGCGAAGCAGTCATACTAGCGAAGGAGGTGGCGGAACGTGAGAGGGTCAGAACCTCACGTCCCAGCCGCCGCGGGAGAAGCACCGGGCGTCGGGGGCCACGCCGTGATGGCTCTCGGCCACCGTAGGCGCGGGCCTGTGGACGGTGAGTAATGGGTTAGCTCGCCGTCCGTCCGTCGTATGACGACAGGCCGTGTCGACGGCGCGTTCGTGTTCCACGTTACAAAAAAAAAAGGCTATGCTTGTATCGCAGGACTTTAGTTTAAGGTGGAACCGGCAGGGTAGCCCGCAAAATTCAAAATTTTCTTACGTTTTTAGCCATTTGCAGATCAGTGTCAGGTTGTATGTTGATGAAAAATGAATCGCGCAACAACCCTCTAAGCTCATTTGACCCCATTCAATAACTATTTCATGAAAAACTCACTCAATGGGGTTAAATGAATTAAGAGGGTTGTATTCATGATTGTAATGATTATAATTCTGTAACTACATATGTGTTACTAGTGCGACTCATTTTTCATCAACATACAATTTGACATTTACCTGAAAATTGCAAAAAATTTAAGAAAAATGTTAATTTCGCAGGTTACCCAGGCGCTTCTACCTTTTTTTTTTTTTTTTTTTTTTGGGGGGTGAGAAATCATCAAATGACTCCTCCCGCTCTGGGCGGAGCGGAAGGGAGTGTCAGACTCTTACTGACTAAAAAACACCCATGTTCCTTCATTGGCCCTTTATGTTCCAGGGCCGCGGTATCTCTTTCGAACAGTCCCGCAGCCCTGGCAGGCGCCGGCCCTTGCGGGCCCCTCCCGTTTGCTGACAACTCTTTGAGGCGCGCGTGGAACACAAACGCGCCGTCGACACGGCCTGCCCGTCGTTATACGACGGACGGACGGCGAGCTAGCCCATTACTCGCCGTCCACAGGCCCGCGCCTACGGTGGCCGAGAGCCATCACGGCGTGGCCCCCGACGCCCGGTGCTTCTCCCGCGGCGGCTGGGACGTGAGGAGGTTCTCTCCCTCTCACGTTCCGCCGCCTCCTTCGCTAGCATGACTGCTTCGCAGAAGGAGGCGACGGCTTCCCATTCCCTCTCGCCCCGGACCATGGCTTGAACCAGGGCCGGACGCGAGAGGTCGCCGCCGCCAATCGCCGCTACGAGGACACGGCGGTGCTCCGCCCAAGCAGAGCAGACCTCCACGGTGTGCTCCACCGTGTCCTCCGGTCGATCCTCGCAATTGTAGCACCCGGACGTTTCCTCCCGCCCGATTCGGTGCAGGTACCTCCCGAAGCACCCGTGTCCGGTGAGGACCTGCGTCAGGCGGAAGGTGAGGGCGCCGTGGCGCCTCCCTAGCCACTCCTCAAAGAGAGGACTTACCGCCACTATCGTGGCGTGCCCTAGGCGCTTCTACCTTAAGGAAGGAGCATGCATTGGTGACGTTGTTTCCACACTACAGCTGGTTTGTATAAGTCTACGTGGTGAGTTCAAAACTAATTTCATAATCAATTACGTAGCTTTGTTACTCTTGATTCATCATCATTTGCCTAGCCTTTTGCCAACTATCTTGGGGTCGGCTCCCAGTCTAACCGGATGCAGCTGAATACCAGTATTTTACATGGAGCGACTGCCTATCTGACCTCCACAACCCAGTTGGTACACTGGGTAATACGATATCCTTGGTAAGACTGATTGTCAGACTTTCAGGCCACTGACTACCCGTAACGACTGTCAAAGATTTACAAATGACAGCCGGGACCAACGACTTAACGTGTTTTCCGAGGCACGGAGAAAACTCGGTACGTAATACGGTCTACCCATCTACAGACCAACCTAGGCAAGCACGGCTTAACCTAAAGATCGACCCGAGCGCTTGTTAATATTAAACCATTGTTACTCTTGATTGCAATACAATATTTAAATTTTCAATGAGTTGATGAAGTACCAGGGAATCATAGCCTTGAGAAAAGAATAACAATAACTGGTAAGCAGACATCAAACGTTGCACCTTTTGTTAATTTTTTCTTTCATTCGCCATTTTATCTCGAAGCGAAACGCCACTCAGACTCAGTCTGATATCAGCTTTACTTTAATGCTTGTTTATACGAGTACTAGCTGTTGCCCGTAACTTCGTTCGCGTAGAACTTTTGATGTTTATGAGTATGAAAAAATAGCCATGTCCTTTCATTTAATACCGATCGACTATCGTAACTTCAGAGACATCGTCGTTTTAATCAGACGCGACCCAGAATTGCCTCACAGATGCGGGATTTTATTTATTTACGCGAAATATGACCCGCACAGATCAAGGGTTAAGATATAATCTATCTCCTCGCCAAATTTCATTACAATCCGTTCAGGAGTTTAGTCGTTAATAGGTAACAAACAAACAGAGTTCCTTCGCATTTATTATATTATAACTAGCCTTTGCCCGCGGCTTCGCTCGTGTTAATTTAGAATTTGATAATCAATTCGGGTTGTACTCTGCTTGTAATAATATAATTAAATCATGATTCGAAAAACACGTAGCGTCATCTATTATCATAAGAACGTTATTGTTGTTTTCCTCGGGAACAGTACTTTTTTTCGGGATGAATGTACTCTATGTCCGTTTCTGTACACCTGACAACGTATATGCAACATTTCAGGATGATCGGTTCATTGGTTTAGGTGTGAAAAGATAACAAACTAACAAACTTACTTTCGCATTTATAATATTAACTATGGATGTTACGATAGTACTTATAGAATGGATAAGACTTAACTAAAACTCGCTTGCACTGGCGAAAGCGATCTTGAAATGTCAAACACAAAGTTCATTAAGTAAGTGTTGACATTACAAAACGCAGGTGCAATTTAACTAAAAGCTACCAAGCTGCACACTTGCTACGTAGTTCAGTTGTACTCGAACAAGTGCTAAAGTAAATGAATGTAACTGCAGAAAGGATAGTCTAGGTCCATTTGTATCTGTCAACAAAGCAATCTTGGAAGCACATAGTAAAGCTCTTTGTCAAGGAATTCGTACGGCGAAGTACGAGCAGATCGTAAGTCGGTGGTACCACTTACTTTGATATTGAACTAACTTCAAGTGAGGAGTTCCCGAGGCTAGTTTATTCTCGTTTTGTTACCACTGTCTCATAACCAGTCTTACCGTATTGTTATACCCAGTACTACTAGCTGGGTTGTGAAGGTCAGATAGGCAGTCGCTTTATGTAAAATACTGGTTTTCAGCTGCATCCGGTTAGACTGGAAGTCGACCCCAACATAGGCAAATGACGTTACCACTGAAGTGCGATCTCCTGTACTACTTCAATACCTAAGTATTTTGACGCTTGCAGTGTTCCAATTTAAAGAGGATGTGTGCGAACTCTGAGAACAAGAAGATGAAGACCTTGAGATCTTTTAGTTTTGTCTTCATGTTGAAGCGGTTACCTCCCCGACGCCTTTTTCAGCATCAGCCTTCTTACGAGCTTACTCGGCAGTCTCCCTCCGGACCATCACGGTCCCACAGAAGGATGCAATTTTAATCAAATTCCACCAGCAAAGTAGCCGTAACTTCTGTTGCCAGAGACAGGTTTTGCCTGAACGAGACGACCAGGAACCACCGTTTGGAGGCCCGTGCCTGATGGGCCGTCACCTAATTTAACACCCCAAAATATAACCAAATGGCTGGTAACCACACCAATGAACAGTATAATCTTATAATTATTTACACAATTTTCATTTTAACAACTTAATGGTACTGATATAAAAGGGAGTGAAAGCGAATTACCAAGCGACATTGCTAAAAGCCGATGTGATGGCCCAACTGGCGCAGGCGTAAGTGGATTAATTTAAAAATATTATGAGTTGGAAGTCATTTTATAGACTAACATTGCACAGGACTAATCTAGGTTTAAATAGCTAGGTTTTTATTCCAAAGATAATTAAGTTATTTACAAACTACAAAACTATAATAGTAATAAATATTTACAAGTAGAAAAGGGTTACAGGGTGTCCAAAAATTGGGAAAAGGCTAGGCAGATGATGATTATAATTTCATAAAGGTGGCAATGACGGAAACCATAAAAATCATATACCTAGCTACCATGCCTACATAATTTATTTAGTACGAACGCAGCCGAATCAAGATTGTATTACTACAGTGATTAATTATTTTCGGATTACGGTGACCATAAGTTTTTGCGAGATACAGCTTCATAACATACTTAAATGTTTCCCAACTATTACACATTGGCAAAAAATACACTATTTCAATTACCAATATTTTATTAATTTAATATAACTAAGTGTGTAAAGCGATTTTATTCCATTTTAACTTAGAAGATTAGATCAGTATTAGATACAATAATAATAAAAATGATCCCACGCCAGTAGAAATCACGTACGTATTTATTAAGTAGGTTGGTTATAAAATACCTGGTGACATAATTACGTCACTTATCTGTATGACACGATCAGATAGCCTACCGTGGCGTCTTAAAGCAGTACTGTTTTAATCTTATTCCAGAGTGGGACAGAGATGGCGGTAGTTCTCTACAGCTCCGTCTCTTTCCCACCCTGGAGTGACATTAAAACAATACTGTTTTAAGACGTCATGGTAACCCTCTAGACGAAGCCTTTATCGTGCAGTACTGTAAAAATAACGTCTGTTTCCATAGGAAAGTCCCGCTGCAGTATACAAAGTGTGGTAGACAAAACAAATCATGGGTGTACAGTATTCGGCAATCAATCTATGCCCTTAAGGGTTTCACATTTGCACGCACTGAATTAATATCACTCGGCAATTTCCGCCACGACTCTATTGACGTACGAGTGAGACTCGCCCCTAATTAGTTCGGCTTCTATTATTCTGCAGTATTGAGCGGGTTTCATGTATTGTACATTGGTATTGTAGTTCTAAATCTTTTTTATTACGACTTATTTATTTCTACTACGTGGGACTTCAAAATAAAAAGGTTAGGCAGTGGTATACTTGTACAGACGCCAGCACATCAAGCTACTACAATCTGTCAAATTTCTTGAATATATTTTTAACTGTATCGCTAAAGCATTAGGTTCAAAGTTGATTGGGCAATTTTGACAGTCGTTATTTTAATAACCGATGAAAAATTTATATGTGGGGGGCTCAGAATGATGTACTGAATACGTGGTAACCGTTTTCGCGTCGGTGTCCTTTCCACCCAGTAACATAACATCATGCCTGTTATCCATGAAGGGTTATACAGGGTACACCTCTGCTTAGTACAAACACTCATACCCACATTTGGCCAGTTACCACATTTCGTAACGTTATTAATGCCCATGTAATAACAAATATCATTTTTGTAAATATGCCTTATTAAGTGCCTAAAGGAGAGCAGCGGTGGCTCAGAGGTGGCGGCCCCGACTTACGAACAAAAAGTCGTGGGTTCGAACCCAGGCAGGCGCATTACTTTGTGTAATATATTTCATCACCACTGTTCTCAAAAACGGTGAAGGAAAACATCGTAAGAAAACCGGCATATCCTAGAACCAAAAATTCTAAACCATGTGACATCTACCAACCCGCACTGGGCCCGCGTGGTGGATTATAGCCCATTCCCTCTCATAGAGAGGAGGCCGTGTGTCCCAGCAGTGGGAACATTATAGGCTGATTATGCTATGCTTATGCTAAGTCCCTAAATGTAGTAACAAATATCCGTAAGTAACAAATATCACTTTAAATATCCTTGGTAGAAATATAACATAACATGATGTGTGTGAGTCTATCTAGCAGGCCCCAACGAGATTTTTCTAGCTCGCAGAAAGTCGCAATTTTGGATTTGTAAGGTACATAATAGTATCACGCTCCTAATGCTATTGTATGATATAAAAGACTAATATTTAAAAAAAGGACCCGCTGACTGGGCGTTTGTCTAAATAACGAATATCTTTTAAAGTATAGCTCGCAGAAAGTCGAAATTTTGGATTTGTAAGGTACGTAATATTTGGTAACTTCGAGCACTATTAGGCGATCTGAAAGTATAATAACAAAAAAAAAATCATAAGGGGCCCGCTAGCTAGACACTTCATGGAAACGTCATTAAATCAAAAACTGTCGAGGTACAAAATATATCTTATTTATTTTCTTTGGGTACAAAATACTGTCTTTATGAAAAGCTATCATCTGTTGATAAATCTCGTTGGGGCCTGCTAGGTAGACTCACACACATCACGCCTTTAATCCCAGAAGGGTTAGGCATAGGTGTATCAAATAGTACACCCACATTCGCCAGTTATGTTGAAGTCCCTTGTAATAGGCGGCGAGCCTATTGCCATCAACCGGGCACAAATCCAAACTCTATGGCTGCTACTGAGAAATTCCTGATGGAAAAACCTACTAACACTTTCGGGAATTCGAAACCACTAGCTCGTGCTCAGCATACGCGCTTTGTTTTAATGGGACAAGCCTGCCACACTGTTCCATAACCACTGTAACTCCTGAAAGCCAGAATCAACAGTGGCAACCACCAGAAAAGCGTCGAGACAATGCAGCTCGAAGAAGTCCCAGAGAAACAATTTAACTGTCTTAGATCCCGCAACGAAATCAATCAGAAAAGTATAGCGGAAGAGTAGGGGTAGGGGGGGAGTGGGTAGTGCCCAATCTGGTGTCCGAGTTTTAATGCCACCCATGGGCCTATGACTTGTCTTTACATGCCGCCCAGAAATATCTCTCAGGCATGCTGGTTTCCTCACGATGTCGATATTGTATAAAACTAATACCTATTACTAATCTAAAAAATATTTATTCATTGTACCTATACAGAGCAAATTATTACATGTTTTGATAAAAACGTTTACATGATAAAGAGAACTTAATCATAAAAATATTAAGAATAATTTTATTTTCAAAAGATGTAATTTGGTCGAAATAAATTACTATCAGGACCAGAGCCTTGACGTATTATGGCAGTCAAGTAATTTTATATTAAAATATTAGTCAAACCGGCCGTACAGAAAATAGACCGTATACTTTTACAAAATATACTAAAAATATATTGAATAATCCTGTACAGCCTGGAACGACTTTTTATCATTGGTCACATTGGGACCTAGATATAACGAAAACTATACAATTAGATAAAACGGAGTACTTACCTACGATCTACTTAGTAGTCTAATTTCTCGAGTCTGGTCGTTTTTGTAAGTAGGCATTTAACTTTCATAATTGCTTTTCAAGACTTCTTTTGAATTTCTTCGTTGTCCTATGGAAAGACTATGTATTAAGACTTAGGGTTTCAATGATTTCAGAGTTGCTCTTGCAGAAATATATTTTTCGGATCCAGTCATTCGTACGCATCAGAATTACGCCAGTGGAGACTTCACGCGACCTACTTACAAGTCACCACAGCGTGCTTCTACAGAGCCCTGATGTTTACAGCTCGAGGCAAGGACGACTGTTCAACGTCTGATCGTAGCGGAGTTGGGACGTCTTGGAACTGTACCCAATTCATTGTGCCCCGTGTTATTGTTTTAAATTGTAATGTCAAGTAATTTGTGTTCGCCGTCCGTCCGTCGTATGACGACGGGCAGGCCGTGTCGACGGCGCGTTCGTGTTCCACGCGCGCCTCAAAGAGATGTCAGCAAACGGGAGGGGCCCGCAAGGGCCGGTGCCTGCCAGGGCTGCGGGACTGTTCGAAAGAGATACCGCGGCCCTGGAACATAAAAGGCCAATGAAGGAACATGGGTGTTTTTTAGTCAGTAAGAGTCTGACACTCCCTTCCGCTCCGCCCAGAGCGGGAGGAGTCATTTGATGATTTCTCACCCCCCAAAAAAAAAAAAAAAAAAGTAATTTGTGTTTGCATTGCACGAAATCCATTTTCTGCCCACATAATTATGATGTACAAGCCTTTTTTATGGGATGGGAAATCATCAAATGACTCCTCTCGCTCTAGGCGGAGTGGAAGGGAGTGTCAGACTTTTACTGACTAAAAACCATCTATGTTCCTGCTTTTGCTCTTTATGTTCTAGGGCCGCGGTATCTCTTTCGAACAGTCCCGCAGCCCTGGCAGGCATCGGCCCTTTCGGGCCCCTCCTGTTTGCTGACATCTCTTTGAGGCGCGCGTGGAACACGAACGCGCCGTCGACACAGCCTGTCGTCATAAGACGGACGGACGGCAAGCTACATCATTAGCTACAAGCCTAACGGAATAAATCCTGACAATCCGTAATATTTGTATTTAAAGAAATTATGGAGGCATGCAGCCATTTGTATTAGTTTCGTACAAAAGATAGAGAGCTTCACTTTTTAA
This sequence comes from Eurois occulta, assembly GCA_950022335.1. Classification (NCBI taxonomy): domain Eukaryota; kingdom Metazoa; phylum Arthropoda; class Insecta; order Lepidoptera; family Noctuidae; genus Eurois; species Eurois occulta. The sequence continues at coordinate 2,721,350 of OX465496.1, forward strand.
AACTATACACTACATAAATATTAGTGTTGCCATCCTTCAATCTTCAACACTATGATAGTTACTTTATCTATCCTGAGGACCTAGACAAGGAGCAACTGCTTTTTAAGCATTTTGTATTTCTAAATAGTCTTTCACGGTAGTTTATATCAGTCCTACAAATAATTGAATGTTCCATATTCGTTGTCGCTGATAGAATCTCATTATATTTAGTGAAATAGTGATACATAAAGAATCATCATTACCATCATCAACCTACAGCAGACAGCAGTCCACTGCTGGACATAGGCCTCTTCAATCGCACGCCACTCAACTCGATTCTCGGCAATTCGCATCCAGTTGCTACCAGCCACCCTGCGGATAAAAATATCATCGCTCCCTCTAGCCTGAGGGACGCTTTCCGATTCGCGGTCTACTCAAGGTCTACTCAAGAAGATGTCTACCCCAACTGTGTCCGGTTCTATGGGTAATACGGCCAGTCCATTGCCACCTAAAGAGTTTACCTGTCTAATGCAGAAATCCATCCTCTGCTACTTGATTTTAAAACCAATAGAATTATCTGGAAGGTCCAATATAATAGTGTAAACAGTTCGGTTAGCCGAAATGCGGGCGCCAACCGCCTTCACCAAAGTGTAACCTCGCTTTGATCTAACCACATTGTAACAAGGTGTGGTACGAGCTTGTATATGCCTATGTTTGTGTAGTTATGTATGTGTGTGTTATGTTAGTGACCTCTTTAGATCACGAAATTAATATTACAGATCAAATATTGAAAAGGTTCTAGAACTTTCCAAAGATTTAAATCTTTAGTTGTGGCCTCATCCTGTTAGGTAAAAACTGTTGACACTTGGAAAAGCATATCCTGCATAGAACGATGGGTATTGTATCAGTACGAGGGATTGACGACATTAATTTGACAATGTAATTATCAACGATATTAAATTTATAATTTAATTATTCTGTTTTGGTGCTGTACCTTTTGGGCGCCATATTGTGGAGTTCGTTTTTTTTTCTTTCAAACTCATCGAGCAAGATATCTAAATTAAAGGTTTTAAAAGGCAATTACAAATGTTATTATTAATTAATTATGTTTAAAGTAATTCGAAAAAAATCAGTATGAAAAGTAAAGTCGTTACCGAAATCGTTCACATTACTAAACTAAAAAGCTGTAAATAACAACAAGTACCTAATAAGAAACCGGCCAAGTGCGAGTCGGACTTACGAAGGGTAAATTACAACTGTCTATCACGGTTCATGAGATACAACCTGGTGACAGACGGACGGACAGACAGCGGAGTCTTAGTAATAGGGTCCCGTTTTACCCTTTGGGTACGGAACCCTAAAAACTAAGAAACCCGGCTGAAAAAATTGAAAAGCAAAGAACGATGACATTTTAAATTAAATTAAAGTTGAAAGCAGACGAGACGAGACCCACTTGTATGTAATACTGTATGAAAATGGTTTTTTCTTCTAAGATACTTAATTCATAAAAGGAAAATGTGAGAAAAATCGACCTCTTGGTCTGAAAACACATATGTGTTTACATTCCCCTTTTGAAAAAAAACATTGCTAAATTTCTTTCTTAACTGAAACGAATTATTTTTGCCCCTATTATCTAAATCTTTCAAACAGAAAATGTAAGCAGGCCTCCCAAAGTAAAGTTTTATTCTTAATCTCGGATTAACAATTTCACGGAGCATCTAATTATATTAACGTTATTTAAATGGCCGTATTTTCTAATTGTTTTGTGTTTCCATTGTATATTTAAAATTGTTCGCTTGAAGAAATTACTTTTAACTAGCTTATGCCCGCGGCTTCGCCCGCTTGAAGTTCGGTAACTGTCCCACGGGATCATACTACTGGGCCGGTAGTCTCGACATAGATACCGACGCTGTCGCAAACTTTCGTTCGCTTAAATATAACAGAAAAAAACAACGTACATAACGTTGCTTGCGAGAAATGCAAGTCTCAACATCCAAGATGCGTTTCTCGCAAGCATCGTTATTGCAACCGAATTTTTTCGTTCTTATTAAGCGATCGAAAGTTTGCGACAGTGTCGGTATCTATGTCGAGACTGCCGGCACTGGGATAAAAAATATCCTGCACCTCATGTAACTGTCCCTAAATTACCTCAGGCTCATAAAAATTTCGCATTTTAGAGCAGACTAGCTTAGGCTGCGGCTTCGCCCGCGTGAAGTTCGGTAACTGCCCTACGGGATCATACTACTGGGATAAAAAGTATCCTGCACTTCAATTAACTGTCCCTAAATTACCCTAGGCTCATAAAATTTTCGCATTTGACAGTAGACTAGTACTAGTGGTAAACAGATAAATGTACAATTTTTCAGTTTACGCGAAAAGTACTAGTCTGATGCCAATTCAGTAAATTATTCAGGAAAACAATCTTGCTAATATTATAAGTGCGAATGTTTGTGAGGATGGATGGATGGATGGATGTTTGTTACTATTTCACACAAAAACAACTGAAGGTATTTTGATACAATCTGGCACATAGATAGTTTATAACCTGGATTAACACATAGGATACTTTTTATCCCGGTAGTACGATCACGTGAGACAATTCCCGAACTCCACGCTGGCGAAGCCCGCATAAGCTAGTCTGCTCTAAATGCATTGTCCCAAAACCTGGTCATAACTCATGTTAACCCTAAGCTTGCCAGACAATTCACCGACCAAAACCAGGATTAGTTTCAAAACTAGTGCATCTATATTCAATTTTGCTAGGTCCACCTAATCCTATGCAGTAGTTTTAACCCCTCGTACTTCGTAATCTTATTGTGCGGTCGACACCTGAGCTTTCAGTGGAGTTGGTGTTCCACTTATTATTTTATATTAGGTTACAACTGTGATTAAGCTGGGAAATCAATACATACCATTAAAGTCTATCCATTATTAGTTAGTCAGTCAATTATTAGTTTATTAAATTTATATATGTGTAGTAGTATAAGTATATAAATTTTCGAAAACAAGAAGTTATTTTTTAGACATTTATTTTGTACCTTATCACAATGTTTTATTATTTAACCCAAAGGTTGACTGGTAAACAATGCTTTGCTATATCCTGCATTTTTTTAACTAAAGGCTTTAGTGTTTTCAACGACCGTTTCCGAATTGAGAATTTGAAGTTGAGAATTAGTCAAAACTTTTCCTCAGCACTACTTAAGATTTAAATTGAATTGATTTTATAGGCTGAAGTTATAACATTTTAGATATCTTAGCTCAATCCCATACATTTATGACGTTAGCATCTATATCGCTGATATAGAGTCACTTAGAATATACCCTGAAGTGATTTCAAGGTTAGATACTCTAGTTAAATGTAAAAACATTAGCCACCTTCTGGGTCAGTCTGGTAAAAAAAGCAATGGCATTAAAGTTCACTACCTTACCGAGAGTTCCCTCAATGGAACGAGTTGGTTCTGTAGTTTGATGCGGATAAGCTGCTCGTAACAAGCTGCATCCACGTGCAGGTAATTATGTCAACCTGTTCCTATACAGGTACCTACAGTTTTAAGCACTTTTTTTGCAACAAAAATTGAGGTTCTAAGTTATTGGAAACTGAGATTCCATAGGTTTGATTTTAATGGTTATAATATAATTAAATATATCTAACCAATTAGGCATATATTTGACATAATGGCAAATCATGATAAATTGGGATTTTAAACGGTGTCAGAACGAGAAATTCCGAAATACGAATACGTGCAGACGAATTCGCGTGTGAATCACTAGCTTTTAGCGTTTCATATACGGCGTCAATCTCGTTTGATCAAGAATAGGATAGAGATAGATCTTGTATTATGTATACTTCAGTTTGCGAAAAAAGGGATGATTCAGTAAGATTTTATGACAACCGTGACGATAAAAATGTAATATGAAAAAGCCCGTTGAATATTGTTGAAGTATAATTTACAGCAGGGTTTTAATAAAATTCGACGAATGGGATATCCTTGAAAAAACCCATTAATTTTAATAAGGTAAGCATGCGGTGTTCGTCTTATTTGCGAAGATAATATTTTTTTTTTAGTTTTTCTTGTCAATGGTACCAAAATCGCCGAGAAAGACAACGATTAAAAATAAATAACTTCAAAGGCTGAAAGGCAGTAAATATTAATTGGGGTAGGTGATAATAATTAGTTTCTACATCATAAACATTGTATTTCTGGCTACGCATAGAAAATAAGTGTGTTTAAATAAAGTGAAAATACAACAAGAGTTTTCACTAAACAAGCCGACCATTTCCCTCACTTTGATGTGAAAATATCGTAAAAATCTTGTTCCTATTTTATTTTATAATTAACGATTCATGTTTTATAATAAAAAAATGTTTATGTTCTCTAATATTTTTTTCAAGTTATGACGCAATCGAGATTTAAGAAGAAAGATCAAAAGGCACTACCTAGCTGTGGGTGCTTAGAGTCAACTGCTTTACCACCAAGTTTACACTTGGTCGTTTGCCCGGCTTTATCATCTCGGGTACAGGCCTACATCGGGTACTCGACTACATTGAAACTGCTTGCAGTCGTTAGCTCGTATTCCATTGCGATGACCAGTGTAACAAATGTATCAAGTGCCCGAATTCGACTAAAGTCATTCGACCAACCGAATAAAATCTACGTTTTAACCAAGATTTATCAAGATACTTGGAGCAAAGCATCTCTGTAAACCGAGTAGACCTTCTCTGTGTCTACAGAGAAGGTCTACTACACTACACTTCACAAAAAAATTGAGGCTATCTTATTGTCACATTACAAATACACTTCTTCGTTTGCCTGAATTCCATAGGCAATCGAATCCGGGCAAACGACCAAGTTTACACTTGGTCGTTTGCCCGGCTTTATCATCTCCGGTACAGGCCTACATCGGGTAATCGACTACATTCAAACTGCTCTCAGTCGTTAGCTCGTATTCCATTGCGATGACCAGTGTAACAAATGTATCAAGTGCCCGAATTCGACTAAAGTCATTCGACCAACCGAATAAAATCTACGTTTTAACCAAGATTGATCAAGATACTTGGAGCAAAGCATCTCTGTAAACCGAGTAGACCTTCTCTGTGTCTACAGAGAAGGTCTACTCGGTTTCTGGTGTCTCGGTAAGAAGAAGGTAGCTATCCCGAAATCTTTTTGCACCTTTTGAACCTTTGCTTTAATGGAAAGTATAGCTTAGTTGTATCGAAATAAAGTTCATTTTTAGTGGCTGGGTTAAGCGAGTGTCTGTGCGGGTACGTCGGGTGAAGTGTACATAACTATGTACCTAACGCAAGAATGGGTCGGCCATGCCAGCATGCGCTTGCGACGTGCTGCTGGCGGTTGAGCGGTCACCGTGGTGTCTCACTCGTGCTGGGTAGCTCGTCTCCCACCAGGAGGGGCTGAGGCGGTGGTCGGGACGCTAAGAGCATGTGCTTTCAAGTAGCGGATGGCGGGCAAGTCGATATGAGCTAATTTATAGACGCCAGTGTACATGTAGGTATGGATATCTATTTTGCCGGTTTTCAGCAAGATATTTGAAAAAGTAATGCTGGATCAAATGCTCTATCATTTTAATCGGAATGACATCCTGCATGATCAACAGTATGGTTTCACCAAAGGTCGTTGCACTACTGACGCCGGTGTCACCTTACTAAAGCACATCTTTGATGCATGGGAAGAGGCAAAGGATGCAATAGGCATCTTTTGCGATCTATCCAAGGCATTTGATTGCGTGAATCACGACACACTGTTGCTAAAACTTGAGCATTACGGACTGGGAAAACAAGCACTTAGCTTGGTGAAATCATATTTAAATGATCGAATGCAGCATGTACAAATAAATGGCGTAAATTCATTAGGATTAAAAGTAAAAATGGGGGTACCGCAAGGCTCAATATTGGGTCCTTTCCTATTTCTAGTATACATAAATGATTTACCTCAGTTGCTGAAAAGTCGACCTCAAATGGTGTTATTTGCTGATGATACATCACTGATTTTTAAGGTAGATAGACGTGCACAAGATATTGATGACGTAAATAACGCTATGCTTAAGATTCATAACTGGTTTACTGTAAATAATTTGGTGTTAAATGAGAAGAAAACTAAATGTATAAGATTCGCGTTACCGAATGTAAGAAGTAGCGAATGTAACGTTGTATTGAACAAGGAAATACTACAATTCGTCGATAAGACGGTTTTCTTGGGGATTACGCTTGACTCGAAACTGCAATGGAGTCCTCACTTAACAGCACTTGCAGGGCGGCTAAGTTCAGCCGCTTACGCTGTCCGTAAAATACGGCAATTAACAGACGTGGATACCGCGAGACTGGTCTATTTTAGTTACTTCCACAGCATCATGTCTTACGGTATTCTGCTGTGGGGACGGGCTGCAGATATTGACTCAATATTTATTCTGCAAAAGAGGGCTGTAAGAGCCATCTATAACCTACGCAGACGCGAGTCTCTAAGAGAATTGTTTAAAAAAATTAACATCATGACGGTACCTTGTCAATATATTTATGAAAACATTATGTATGTTCGGAAAAATAGACATCTTTTTAGTAAAATAAGCGACAGGCATAATTTCAATACTAGAAATAAGGACAAATTAGATCAGCCACGTTTCAGATTGTCAAAAGTACGCACTTCTTTTATGGGGTACTGTGTAAAATTTTACAATAAAATACCACTTGACATTCTACAACTTAATGAGAAGAAATTTAAAACATGCATAAAACGCACACTATGTAAACGAGCATATTATACGTTGGAAGACTATCTCGTAGATAAAAATGCATGGCTCAATGCTGGTCCTGCTCCACAGCCACTTGGGCTCACGAACTAAGATTTTATTGTTTGGAAGAGATGCTCCCCCTTTAATTCTTTAATTATATATATATACATATTTTCTTTCTTGTTTCTCTTCTGGGAACTTAGGGGTTGAATTGTATATCTTATCTGTTTTATCTCCACATCGTGTGCAAACTAATTTATTACCATTTCAATTATTGTGGAAGCTGCTGAAGATTGTAAAAATATCATTGCAATGTATAGATTCCATCTCCTAGAATTATATAATTGCATAACACACATGTGTGAGTACTATGTACTGTAAAGCTCCCATTTATATTGGGTTATCTTTCATTGACTTGAATGTGTCCTGGTGGCTGAGAGAATGTCATGCTCACTCAAATGTCTCGCTGATGGTGGCGGGTGTGTCGGGTCATTTAATTCCCTTCAATATGGTTGAGTTGAATGGCGCTGATCCATGCGTCATGTTCGTGAACGGGCGCTGTCAGTTGGGACTGGTCATTTCTTAGCTGCCACGGTTTATTTTAATTACTTTATTTTTAAATTGTTGGTTTTACCTTTTACTCTGGACGCTCTTAATGTGCACGTCTTTGTACATCGTTCTCACATATATGTATAATCTCAACATGAATGATGTAACCAAGATTTTGTAACAATATTTTGATTTAAAAGAGTGTCCATGGAGTTTCTTGCCCGTTCTTCTCCATAGAGATCTACGTTAGGGAATGGGCAACTACAGTACTTTCACAGTTTTTATGCCTTGTGACTGGGACTGTAGCTACATTTCATTGTTGTCTTTGTTTCGACAATTCAAAAGTGCCTGTAATTGGCCTACTTGAAATAAATGCTTTGATTTGATTTGATTTGATTTGATATTCGAGCTGTAGATCAGTATAATTATTAAATAAACACTGGCCAGCTCGAGTATGTGTTGCGTTAGGCGTGATGTGATGCGTACGTCTGTGTGAGTAGGGTAAGGGGAGGTATATCGGTGATATAAGTATTTTGGTGATATTTTTTTAAACGGAATACCACACAGTTCCCTATGCAAGCACATTCAAGAGACAGCGCTAGCGAGTTGTTACGAGTGTGAGGAAGACAGTGTATAGATGTCTCTTGAATGTGCTTGCTTAAGGAACAGTGTGGTGAATACCACACTGTTCCTTAAGCAAGCGTTTAAAAAAATATCACCAAATTACTTATATCACCGATATACCTCCCCTTACTCTATATGGCGCACTAAAATAAAAGGCGATGGGCCTACCCTTATCATAAAAAACTATGTGTTCCCTTACCTTTATAATGATGCAATAATGTTAAGAAAACTAAAGAGATGTGTCCATGAGAACACTGCCAACAAACTGTCCTGCAGTTTGTCAGAAGATTTGAAAAATACTCACCTATGTAACTTAAGTTGAAATAAATAAAAAAAATATCATCATCTGCCGAGCCTTTTCCCAACTATGTTGTGGTCGGCTTCCAGTCTATCCGGATGCAGCTGAATACTAGTACTTTACATGGAGCGCCTGCCTATCTGACCTCCACAACCCAGTGAGTACTGCGTAATACGATACCCCTTGGTAAGACTGGTTGTCAGACTTTCGGGCCACTGACTACCTGTAACGACTGTCAAAAATCTATAAATGATAGCCGGGACCAACGGCGTAACGTGCTTTCCGAGGCACGGAGGAAACTCGGTATGTAATGGGTGGTCACCCAGCCACGGACCAACCTAGGCAAGCAAGGCTTAACCTGAAGATTGACCAGTGCGGCTGTTATTATTTAGCCACGAGCTCCTCCTTTTGCACCTTTATATAATTATATGTAACTTCTAAAAAGCTTTTATAACAATTTAATATTGACTAACTCAATTTTTGATTTCCATTTTTATTCATTAACCAACTTCAAAAAGGATGAGGTTCTATGTTCGGCTGTATCTATTTATTTTTTTATGTATGTTCACCGATTTCTCGGTCAATTGTGAATCGATTTTGAAAATTGATTTTTTTGTTTGAAAGATCTGATCATGGACTTCGGAGATATGGAAAATCTGTCGTGATTGCTGCAATTGCTTGGAGGTTTATTGTTTACACAGCACCATAACATAACATCACGCTGGTATGCTCTGAGAGGGTACGCAGAGGTGTACAGTACACCCACATTTCGACAGTTAGGTTAGCTTTTTAGTGTTTTTGAAGTCGGTTTTATTTTTTGCTTAGATTAAACATTTGCTTATTTTATAAGTTTGTTTCCGACGGAAATTACAATTTTTTGGAAAGAAATCGATCGATCTATCTTCGGGACTGCTATTTAATTAACCATTATCTCCTTGAACTGTTACATACTACATTAACTTATTAGGTGTAAACATATTACATTTAAAAGTATTTATAAGCAACGGCAACTTTTTTTTAAAAATAAATTAGACTGTAAGTTTTAAAAAAAAACCTCCGTAAGAGGGATTTTCCTGATGAGATCAAAAAGTTGATGAGGCGGCTTTTTATAATTTCAACATTGTGTTTTGTTGACAGGACAAGTCTCATAAAAACAATGGTTTTAATTGGTCATTATTTTTCTCTTATGCTTGTATTTTGCTTAAGCCTTGAGGGCAAAGGGATCACTTCAAGAGTCTTAAGACAGAGAGTGCTTCAATTTACCACGACACAACTAATCGAGTGGTCGCAAGTGTGACTGCGGACCATGAGGTCATGGGCTCGATTCCCAGCCTTGTCGAGCGAAATTTTACATAACTGGTGAAATGTGGGTGTGTAGGTAGTATAAGGTATACCTTCCTATCTCTTCGGGGATCGCAGTTAAGTCACTACTAGATTTAGGGCTCTTCCAAAGTTGCTTCTTGACATCTGGCACTCCACCGTGACCTCCGCCTTAAGGATTTTATAAAACATCTATAGTATAGATGTTTTATAGATTCGATACTAATATTATAAAGAGATTTTGTTTGTAATTTTGTTTATAGGGGGTAATCTCCGTAACTAGTGATCCAATTCTAAAAATTCTTTCACTGGCAGAAAAAAAAAAAAAAAAAAAAATTTCCAACCGATTTTAATTTTTTAACCGATATTTTTAACCGATTTTAAAATTTGTGCGCGTTGTGCTATGCTAGTAAGCGGTCGCGTGTCACGTACGCGTTGCGAGCGCGAGTCATAAGTTGCGAGTAACAATGACATCGACTACGGTCAAGTGTAATGCATGTAATGTAGTGATAAGTGAAGTGCTTGCCTTTGTGCAAAACAAGATTGATGTGATGGACGAGGAGAGCCTAGTCCGTATCTGTGCAACCTCTTTTAGTACAGGAGAGGTTTCAAATGCCAAGAAATTACTGTTCGAGTCGGCGCCGTCATCAAAACGTAAAGTTACGAGAAGAGGAACAGGAAAAAATGAAAGAGATTTATATGACATAATAACATTGCTAAAAGAAACAGATAGACAGAGAGAAGTTGTACCGATTTTTGTGGCACGCGAATTACAGAAACTCCCTCCGATCACCTTTGACCATGTAGATGCTACCCGACTTTTAAAAGATATTCTGTTAATTCAAAACGAACTTAAGTTTTATAGAGAAACATATGTCACCAAAGAGCAGTTTCATGCAGTTAAAGAGGACTTAGAAAAACTTAAAAGTTCATACACAATTAATCATACCAGTCCTAACGACTTAAATCACAGCAAAAATAAATTATCCAACAACAATATGCACTATCGGAGCAAGTCACCGGACCTACCTCACATCGTCGTAGAAAAAGCTACCGATAAAAGCGCGGAGCTATGTCCATCTTCCCACGAAGCTGACGCGTGTAACAATATTTCGCTCGAACACTTCGTCGATGCGTGCGCCTCGATGCCGCGCGTGGGCTTCGGCGGCACGTGCAGCGAGTTTTTGGAAGGGATAGGGACACCTACTTATGCCGCCGCGGCGAAGATATCAATATCAACACCACGAATAATAAATACAAAAATTAATTTAGATACGAAGAAGGATGATGAACAAAATGAAGGGTGGATCTTAGCGCAAAAGAAAAAGAGGTTGAGAGACAGATTTATAGGAAATCAAGGTCGTGCGAACATAGATAATATTGCAAAATTTAAAGCAGCTGACATCAAAATACCGTTGTTCATCAATAACGTTGATCAGAATGCGTCCGCTAACGACATACATACGTACATAATGGAAAAAACAAAAACTAGTGTGCAAATTGAAAAAATAAATATGAGAAAACAGAAAAACTACGATGCTTACAAAATTTTTGTACAAAGGCATAAATTGCATTTATTTTTAGATGACAATTTATGGCCAGAAGGAATTTCTTTTCGTAGATACATAGACTTTAAAGAACGGGCCAAAGGATCTCACAAAAATATCAACAATGGATTGCGACAATAGCGATATTAATTCAAAAACAAGTACTTTTGTGAGTTTTAATTGTAAATCTATTACTAGATCGGTGGATTATGTCAGACTATTATGTCAAACATCTGATATAATCGCATTGCAAGAAACCTGGTTGCTGCCTCACGACATTCCTTTTCTGAGCAGCATAGACCCTCAGTTCGAGTTCGTGGGTAAATCGGCGGTAGATACGTCGTCGGGCATCCTACGAGGGCGACCTTATGGCGGAGTTGCTATACTGTGGCGCAAGAGCGCCTATGAAAATGTGTCTTTCGTGCAGTGCAAAAGTGTGCGTCTTGTGGCTATCAAAATAGCGGTAGGTGGTAAATCTCTTATAGTGTTCTCGGTTTACATGCCGACAGAGTCTATGGATAGTCTTGGTGAATTTGTCGAATGTTTAAGTGAGATTCACGCAGTGATAGAAAGTAGTGGTGTAGACGCGGTCTATATTCTGGGGGATTTTAATGCTCAACCGAATAGTCTATTTGGCAAAGAACTATTGAGTTTTTCGGCTGAAGTACAGTGGCGGTGCGCTGACGTTTGCCTGTTGGGTGGTGAGTCGGACACGTATACCTACGTAAGTGATGCACATGGTTCTACTAGTTGGTTAGACCACTGCGTAGTGACGGACGCGGCGTGGAACACTATTAGAGACGCTAGTGTGCTGTACGACGTGTCTTGGTCGGACCATTTACCTCTAATTGTAATGTGTGATCTCAATTTATTAAGGTCAAAAGTTGCACCTGGACTACCTATATGTAACAAAGTAACATGGGGTGACAGAGACTTGCAGCAGACTGAGTTATATAGCAATTATTGTAATGATCTCTTGAAAAATTTAGACTTTCCCTTAGAATTTACTGAATGTAGTAAAAGTAGATGTAGAATTAAGGAACATGAAACCATTTTAGATAATATGTATGCGGAAATTGTGCGTATTCTCTGTGAAGGTGCAATCACCAGTAACTGTGAGAACGGAATACAGCGCAAAAAGCGTTACATAACGGGCTGGAATAAGCATGTGAAGGACGCACACGGACAGGCTCGGCTTGATTTTCAAACCTGGACGTTGTTTGGTAGGCCGAAACATGGTGATTTGTATGAAAAAATGGTGGAAAGTAGAAGAATTTTTAAAAATAAATTAAAATGGTGTCAAAATAATAAGGACCAAATAAAAATGAACATCATTGCAAGTCATCATGACGCAAAGAATTTTGGTAGGTTTTGGAAAGCCACAAACAGGTTAAATCCCAGGTCGGGTCTGCCTGTGAGTGTTGAGGGCCTTAGTGATCCTAATGATATCGCCAACCTATTCAGCAGAGCCTTTAAGGTTGACTCTCCCCTAGGTACGTCGTCGGACGGGCCGGAGGTGGTGGGGGGGTCCGAAGACATGCCTATTAGGTTTGCAGCCAGGGAGGTAGCTACTGTCATACGCAACTTAAAGAGAGGCAAGTCACCGGGTCATGACAGCCTAAGTATAGAGCATTTGCTATATGCTGGTAAGCACTTACCGCGAGTGCTAGCAATGTTTTTTAGCTTGTGCCTGAGTCACTCGTACCTTCCAGCTGATTTACTTAAAACTATTGTTGTCCCCATTGTTAAAAATAAGACTGGAGATGCGAGTGACAAGAGCAACTACAGGCCTATATCCCTGGCTACCATCATTGCAAAGGTGTTGGACAGTCTGATTGATCAGCAGCTGGATAAGCACTTAATACTCCACGATGCCCAGTTTGGTTTTAAGCCACATTTATCCACGGAAACAGCTATACTATGCCTCAAACAGACTGTTCAATACTATGCAAGTAGGAAAACACCTGTATATGCATGTTTTCTGGACCTCTCCAAGGCCTTCGACCTCGTATCTTATGGCTGCCTATGGAGGAAACTGTCAAATGTTAAGAACCTCCCAAGCGATATCATTGGGACGCTAAAGTATTGGTATAAAAACCAATACAATTATGTTAAGTGGGCGGGTGTCCTGTCGGATGCATACGGGTTGGAGTGCGGTGTGAGGCAGGGGGGAATCAGCTCACCCAAGCTATTCAACCTGTATGTAAACGAGCTGATCTGTGAGCTCAGCAATGCCAATATCGGGTGCTCCATTGACGGGCACTGCGTCAATAACATCAGCTACGCCGATGATATGGTATTGCTGAGCCCATCTATCAGTGCACTTAGGAGGCTTCTTCGCATCTGTGAGGACTATGCGGTGGCTCACGGCCTCAGGTACAATGTGACCAAGAGCGAGCTACTGGTTTTCAAAGCGGGTAACAAATGTTATGATACAGTACCACCAGTCACCTTGGGGGGCGCTCAGCTTTTCAGGGTCACGAAGTTCAAGTACCTGGGGCATTGGGTCACCGATAGTCTGTCCGATGATGTGGACGTGGAGAGGGAACGCAGAGCATTGGCAGTTCGATGTAACATGCTGGCTCGTAGGTTTGCACGTTGTACTAGATAAAATAAAATAAAATAAAATAAAATAAAATAAAATAAAATACAAAAAGCTCGTACAATGCTCTGCGAGTCCAATACAATAACGCCTTCAGAGTTATATTGGGGTTGCCGCGCTTTTGCAGTGCGTCGGGGATGTTCGCGGAGAATGGCGTGTCAGATTTTTACGCACTGATGCGGACACGTATAGCATCCCTGATGCGGCGAGTGCGCGACAGCTCCAACAGCTTAATTGCAATAGTAGCCGACAGGACAGACAGTCCAATGATGTGGCATTGGATGACCACTCATCGTGCGTCATTCCAATATTTAAAATAATTTGTTTAGTGTATTTTTATGTGTTTTCATGTATGTATCTATGTTTTATGTATAAAATTGTAATGTGTGTGTGTGTTTTATGGACCTACCTATGGTCTGAAATAAATTTATTATTATTATTTTTGGGATGTGCTTTTGCTTCTCAGCTTACTGGTACGTCAAGCTACATTTACGGGTCGAAACCAAAGTAAATGCAGCGTATTATTATTATTATTATTATTTTTGGGATGTGCTTTTGCTTCTCAGCTTACTGGTACTTCCAACTACATTTACGGGTCGAAACCAAAGTAAATGCAGCGTGTGGTGTGTTATGTTGAGAGTGTGTTGTGATGAGGACCTACTTCATTTTCATCTATTTGCATAAACTTTCTGACAATTCGACATGTATTTAAAATTGCAGCTTTTTGCAGGGTGATATAGAGCGTTTCTTTAAGATTTAGTAATTTGAGGCTATGAAGTAAATGATTCGGGATGACACCTGTTGTGGAGAGGACTATTGGGACCACGTAAACTTTTTCCTGGCGCCAAATTCTGGTTACTTCCTGTTTGAGTTCTCCGTATTTACTAATTTTTTCGGTGATGGTTTTTTGTATGTTGTGTGTGTTGGGAACTGCGATATCTATTAAGTAAGTGACTTTATTTATTTTATCTTGTAGTATTATATCCGGTCTATTATAGTGAATTGTCCTGTCGGTGAGAATGGCGCGGTCGTAGTAGAGTTTATGAGTATCATTTTCGAGGGTAACTTGTGGTGTGTAATTATAGTATGGAGTGTTTGTGTCTTGTATGAGTGAGTATTGGACTGCCAATCTTTGGTGAATAACATTTGCCACCTGATTGTGCCTATGTGTGTAGTCGGTCTGCGTGAGGGTTGTGCAAGCTCCTGTTATATGCTGGATGGTTTCTGGTTGCGTGTGACACTTGCGACATTTATCATTTGTTACTGAAGGATCTTTGATAATAAATTTTCTGTAGTTTTTGGTGTTAATAATCTGGTCTTGTATAGCTATGATAAATCCTTCAGTTTCTGGGAATAAATTACCTATCTTGAGCCATTTATTTGAGGCAACTTTGTTGATGTGTGATTGTTCTAGGTCATGAGGATGTCGGCCATGAAGAACTTTTTTCTTCCAGTCATCAATTTTTTGTGTCTGCGGGTCTTCGGCAGCAATGTTTGGGGTATCTAATGGTTCATTTAAGTTAAGCGGGGTGTAATTGTGATCATTTTGGACTATGGCCTTATGGATATTACTAGTGTGAGATTTTGTGTGAAAGAATGTTTTTAATCTACAAACTTGTTTCCGCCATAGGTGCTGGATGTCTATTAGGCCTCTCCCTCCGTTTTGTCTTTTTATGGTTAGTCTCTCTATGGCAGATTTAGGATGTAAGTTATTATGTTTTGTAAGAGTAGTGCGTGTAGTTCGTTCTAATTGTTCTGTGTCTGTTTTTGTCCATTTAATGACTCCGAATGAATATGTTAATATGGGAATAGCAAATGTATTTAAGGCCTTAATGAGATTTTTGCCAGATAGTTGGGTTTTACATATAGCGTTAAGTCTCCTCTTGAACTCTACAGTAAGCGTTTCTTTAATTCTAACGTGGTCTAGTCCTTTCAATTGTGTGTACCCTAAATATTTGTATAAATCGGACGGTTCCATCGCTGTTATGGTGTCTGTGTTATTTACTACATAGTTGCCGGGTTGTATCTTGCCTCTTATGATGTGAAGTGTTTTACATTTATCCAGACCAAATTGCATATTTATATCTTGGCTGAACTCTGCTGTAGCTTCTACTAGTTTCTTCATATCTTTTTCAGTTTGTGCATATAGTTTAATATCGTCCATGTAAATAAGATGTGAAATTTTTGTTTCTTCTTGTGTTGTAGTGTGTTTGAGACCATATCCGGCACGGCAGCTCTGCAGCAGATGAGACAGAGGGTTTAGTGCGAGACAGAACCACAGGGGACTCAGAGAGTCACCTTGATAGATACCTTTCCTAATATATATTTCTCGCGTAGTGACATTATTGTGATTACAATTTATATGAAGTGTGGTTTTCCACTGTGACATTATGTGGCCTAGGAAGTCTATTATTTTTGAATTGATTCTGTAAATTTTTAGTATCTGTATCAGCCAAGAGTGAGGAACACTGTCAAAGGCTTTTTTATAGTCGATATAGGTGCAATGAAGATTTCTATTTTTTGTAGTAGCATGTTTATGAATAGTAGAGTCTATTATTAACTGTTCTTTGCACCCCATGTGGCCCCGTCTGCATCCCTTCTGCTCCTCCGCCATTATGTTGTGGTGTTCAACGTGTGCGTTAATTTTCGTTGTTATTGCCGATGTTAATATTTTATATATTGTAGGTAAGCATGTGATTGGTCTGTATTGGGAAGGGTGTGGTGAATTTTTAGTTTTAGGCAGCATGTATGTTATGCCTGTTGCAATAAAATCTGGTATATTTTGTTGACCTAATATGATTTGTGTTAAGTTTCTTGCTATTGGTTTGTATAATGAAGTTAACTTTTTGAACCAAAAATTGTGCACTTTGTCTATACCAGGAGATTTCCAATTATGTAATCTGCCTGTTATATATGTGATATCGGCCTCTGTAATCTCTACGAACTCCATTTCACTTATTGCTCTCCATTTTGTTTCTTCTTCTGTTATCCATGTTGCTTCGTCATTGTGTTGTGCTTGTTCTTCCCAAATACTAGACCAATATGTTTCTAATTGTTCTTTTGTAGGTTGGCTAGATGTGTCTGTGTTAGTGTCGTAATTTGTGTCAGTGTTTGGTTTATTTAGATTTCTGTAGAAAATTTTTTCATTGGTGGCAAAAATGGCATTATCATTTTTGCGCTGTTGTGCTTTTTTGTATCTTCTGAGCCTATGAACTTTAAGCGCTAACTTTTGTTTTATAGTATCTAAGAACTCCTCTGGTTTTCTGTTGTTATTTTCGTGCCTTGTGTGAATCAAATGGCTTCTAAAGATAGCCTCAACTCTCCTTACTACTTTACTTGATCTGTTGTTGTTAATGTATTGTGTGAGTCTACCAATATCTGCTCTTAATTTTTCTATGTCTTTTTCTAGCCTCTGTTGCCATGCTGGTTTGTTGTTCTGTTTTGGTCTCGTGTTTTCCGTGTTTTGTGTAATTTTAAAGTTAAGCTCTTCAGATATGACTACTGCTGTGCAATATATAAGAGTATGTATATCAATAAGTTGTGTTTCATCGGAAATAAATTGGTTTAGTATGTTCTCATTAAACAAGTTAACTAAACGGAAAAGATTAGGGCTATATCGAAGTTTAGGTAGCTTTGGTCGAATTGCTGGGTCCATCCCAGAGTATTGTGCGAGGGTTGTTCTGAATTTATCATGTATTTCTTGGATGTATGTATCTGTGGTTAGGTTATTATTTTCGACGACTAAGGTCTCAATATCATTTTCTAGCGTAAGGGTTATGTATTCAGTTTGCGTGGATGTGTGTGATATTTGCGTGTAAGCTTGCGATTGATTGTATAGTTGAGATTGAATACTAGGTTCTAATTGGGTAAATGGTTGTGTTTGTGGTCGTTGGACAATATCGGTTATGTTTTGTAATAGTGGGGCAGCATTGTCATCTGCTTGTAGTTGTATTCGTGTCTCTTCTTTTAATTGCTCTATTATTTCTTGGGATAACAGTTTATTTCTAACTATAGCTCTTCTCTGATCTGAAATTCTTTGTTCTGATACGGTTATCTCGGGGTATTGTCGTGTAAATAGTTCATGTAATTGTTGTCTATAGGTGGTCATGTCGGTCTCTAATTTAGTGATATAAAAGTAGGTTCGCATGATAAATAGATTAACTTCTTTGCTCCATCTCATGCGAACTCTTGCTTTTCCAGCCTTGGTGGACGCGGGTAAAAAGGTAGATACCCCCCGCGCAGCATTCAAGGTTGGAGTTGGTGGAACTTCATTTAAACTAATAATGGGGGGTGATGAATGTGTTGGTGACGATGATATAGATGGTGATGATGGCCTCGAAGGCGTGTACGACACTGTGCTTGGACTATACGGTTCTACAGGGGTGTTTGTCCTGTCCGTCAGTCTGTCACCATCGTCAGTGATTTCGGCTGTAGTATCTTTGTCGGTGGGAGCCCGCCTGTTCAACTCCTCACCGCTGACGGTTCGCATGCTGAGACACCCAGCGTCAGCTCCAGGTGCGCCCCGGCGATCGCCCCCGGGCAGCGGCCCTATACGTTTACTTTTAGAACGTGTCTCCATTTTTTTATGGGTTTCCAGAGCCACGTTAGCCACGCCAGTAATATCTCATTCGTGTGTCCGCCCCCCACGTGATTAGATGGTCAATCAGGACGTGTGGTTGTTTAGGGGGCTTATTATTATTATTATTATTATTATTATTAGAAACCTCATAGGCTATAAATTATATTTATATCGTGCTTATAGCACATATACATACATTCCACACACACATATTCACACATGCCCAACTCACATAAAACGCACATTCATTTAAATAAGCTTTATGTAAAGTCTATAATGTTGTTTTTCTATGTACTTAAACTTTCTTGATCTTATTGCTCGAAATTATATAAATTGTAACAGTAAATAATATATTTATTATAAATAGTTAATAGAATTCTGTTCTGTACATTACGTAAATTTAAGTTACGGAAGAGTGGAGTATCACTAGCTGTGTAGTACAAACCTTGTTAAAGAAAATAAACTATTTGTATTTGTATAGCCGAGCTATCACAAGATTTGCGGACGAAGAGTCACGGGGGGTGCTAGTAGTTGCTAATATAGTAGTTATACAGGCTTTTATCATCATCCTCTGGCTAGCCTTGTCCAGACTATGTTGGGGTCGTCTTCCAGTCTAACCGGATACAGCTGAATACCAGTAAGCCCCAAGACCCTATTTTACATGGAGCGACTGCTTATCTGACCTCCACAACCCAGTTAGTACTGGGTAATAAGATACCCCTGGGTAAGACTGGTTATCAGACCAAGGGTATTTATTTATTTATAACACAACACGTTTTTTTTTAATTCTCTTCAGTCAACCGTCACGCTATCATTTACTCAATAAGCACTAAATATTGCAGTCAAAATTGAATTATTATCTGTTCTTTTTTTGGCAACTTTGTCGATGTCGTCCATTCTGCCAGCGTTATTGTAGTGAATTTGAAATTTAGCAATCAATAAGTATTCCATTTAATAACATTGTTGCTACCAACTGTTATACTCGTACTATGACGTCGACGCGGCGACGTTTAGACGATAACCTAATGTAGAAATTATGGTAATGAATGCAAATTGCTGATTACAAAGTCAGGGGTGCAGATTATGGTAAGCGAATTATCTCCTCGCTTCAGAACTGAGGAATGGTACAACTTTGATTGTTAGAAGTCTTCGTACCGACCGGTGTCCATAAATCAACCTCATCTACGTAATTTCACAATCATTTAAAATGATTGTGAAATTCAAATGTTGAAATGTTTGTGTTTATTGTGTGCAATAAATTAAACTTTACGAGTAAGTTTATTATTTTATCAAAACCTTTTACTTTAGTAGAACAATTCTATTTGATAGCTGATATGACCACTTTAAGTGTGCAGTTCACGGTGGCGTTGCTTGTCAAGAAAATTTGCATCGATATGTCAAAATTGTTACATTTATTTTAGTTCTGTGATTTCCCGCCTGCACTGTTTAAGTTGGTTGCAGTTATTGTAAAAATTAGTTTACGCTAATGAATATCGTTATCATAGAAAAAATACTTGGTGTTTACTTTACTGACGATTATGGCAATTAGGTAGGGGAATTATCTTCCCTGCTTCATAGCTGACGGAATACCTAGTACAACTTCGATTGACAGATCATGTCTTCAAACCGACTGCCACCCATAAATAGACTTCATCCAGTTTTACATCATTATGATGCCATCCAGTTTGATATCGAAATAAAAAATCAGTTTACGCAAATAAATAATTATCGTATATCATAAAATAATTACTTGCTGTTTACATTTAAACAGATAAATCTCAAGATTTAGGGACCTCCCGCACGACGCGGACCACGATTTGTCGCATGACCAGCCGCTACTTTGAACTAAACTGGTCGGACGCCCGGTTTGCGACCAAACCTTCTTCCTGGTCGAAGCTTCTGTGTTTAAAAGTCATGGCCGTGTAGTGCATAAGGTCCCTTATCCCTTAATCCTCATAAAAGGAGGCCACTGCAGTCAGTGGCGTAACAATAGGGTGGCAGGGCTGGCAAATTGCCACGGGCCCCCGACCCAAGAGGGCCCCGGCCCAAGAGGGCCCCGGCCCAAGAGGCCGCGAGCTTAAAAATATTTTTTTTACATTGTACCTGAGTATTTCATTTTATTTGAAAAGCATATTTTTATAAGTTCTGCTTAAAATCCAAAGTGAGATAACTACAGACCATAATACAATTTCAAGTTAATCGTTAAGCATTTCAACCAACCTAAACAAAAAGATGTTGATTCATTTTTAGAGATGTACACGTTACCCGTGACGAGTAATTTTACGTACTTATGACCGTCAAAAAACCGACACTCAAAATACCGGTAATTGCACATCTCTGTTCATTTTAGAACGCATCCATTGGCCCCATCAAAAGAATTTGCCACGGGCCCCAGATGGTATAGTTACGCCACTACCACTGCTGGACATGGCCAGTTTAAAGTAGGTATACTTACGTCCTTTAATCTTCCCAGGCTCACCGGATGCAGTCGAGAGTAAATATTCGACGTGAAGCGGTTGATATCCGCTCCCAAAATACCTACTGAAATGATTTCTTTTTCGTGTGGTTTTTAAATTTCGTTGCTCCAATCTCTTCTTTTTCCTTTTATCTATTGTAATATCAAATATATCGTAGGTATAGTTATTTAATCTTAACGCATTTGCTGCGTGCGGGAATCGAACCCAAGAGTTTGCGATGCTCTAAGCAACTTCTTTCATTTGATTTCTTCGGTGTCACTATCACACTGGGCCTTTGACTTCCGCTACCATCAACATATCTGGACGGAGTCACCCACTGCTGGGTATAGGCCTCCCCATTTTTCTGCCACACTTCCCGGTTCTGTGCGTTTCCCGTGGCTTAGACGATTTCGTCGACCCAACAAGCTTTAGAATGGCCCTGGTTTCTTTGACCTTGGCCACCACTCGGGCAAAGATATCGCTACCAAATTACTTAAAATGATTACTTATTCGACGTCGTCCCAATCTCTTCGTTTTCCTATTGTCTGGTATCGCCTATACAGGTTTAATTTTCAAAGATTAGCAATTTAATTTATGGATTCATTCATTTTTCAATAATAATTATCTTACTATGGGAATCGAAACCACGACCAGCAACCAAAGCAAGTCTATCTACAGAAACAGGGTTCTCTAAAAATATATCTTTATGATTTACGTTACTTCATGCATCGGGGCCCATTGAGGTCGATGACGTCATTATTATAGTGACGAAATATCAGCGTGCTGTATTTTAAATGAGTGTCGATATAACCCAATATTTTTAATGACTGTAGGATATGATACACAAATAACGGTTTTCAGCTCTATTTTCAAATTGCCAAAGGAATATTTTTAGTTTAATATTTAAGTAGATACGTAGAATGTTAAATGATGTAGTGGGTTTTCTAACAACCAGCCACTATATTCCTGTGGACGCCGTAAAAATAAATTTTCGACATCGACCAAAATAGACATTTTCCTCATGAGTACGTAACACACACAGTAACTATTTACTACTCAATTTTGTGCCTTCTAAACTAGTTTAGTGTTGATTTTGTGGTAATATTTACGAAGGACAAGCTTTGCTTAGGCAACGCTACCGCCAAAATTGCTGACGCTGCTGTTAGCGAAAATAAAGGTGATATATTTCATATGCAGTGGCGTGCCTCGGGGCCAACAATGCGGCAAGTCCATAAGGTGAGCAGATTGCTCATAAACACTAACATCATGAAAAGTAATAGGTTCTAAGGGCAAGCCAAGCTTTTAGGCTTATATGAAAGTACCACCACTATTTATAAGTCACTATTAAGTACTCTGGAATCCTGACACAAATATCTGGAAACATTTTGCCCGTCTCTTTATGTTACTTGTTCATAATTGGTCACTCTGTATTTTAAGTTTTTGCATTTTATTACTTTGAGAAAAAGGAAATTATGTAATAACCATATAAAGTAATCAAATTTATTGTCAATCATTTTATTTACAATAAACATTAGCTACGGTATGTTACAATAATGATATAATATACTTAAAGGCCTACAAAATGAAGTGCTGAAGTGGTACATTATCCGGTTAAAGTTTTTAGTGACGGACAAATTTTTGGACAACGGATACTGGCAGATATTGCAGTAAAGGTTCGGCCGAACCTGTAAGGACAGATTTGGGGACTGCCTGCGGACATCGGAAACTGAGAGATACTACACTAAATATACTGTCAAGTCCAGAGCCACGTGTAAAATTTTCCAGTTCTCATTTGACCTTTAGAAGTCATGTTGCCCCCAAACTACACAGAAGAATTTATAATCACTGCGAAGAACATAATTGTGTTTTCAAAATTATTTTTTTTATTACAAACTGAGTTGGTTTCTTTGTTATTCAAAGAAAGGTCAGATTATAATCTCGTAATTTCTGTTGTTCTTTGCATATTCGGATAAACTTCTAAGGGCCGAATTTCACCAATAAAACTGATTGAGTTCAGCACACTTAATCCACGTTCAAACGCTGGGTCATCATTGTTTTGAAAAATTGACAATGACAGCTCCTGAACGCCGTTTAGATGTGCTGATCGCGGTCAGTCGATAAATTCAGCTCTTCGGTCTCTATCACAGAACGTCATTAAAACTAAACCTACTTCAAACTAAGTTCAAGCCATTTGAATGGTTGAAACTAATTCCAAGTAGTAATAAGGGTTTGAGTGTTTAGTTGGAACAACAGAAATCTCTCAAATAATCTACCACTTCATCACCGTCTGCCTAGGCCCGCTAATACAAATTGAAAGCTCATACATTTTGCAAAATGCACATGATAATACTAATAACTTTATTTATTTACAAAATTAACACCAATATAATATTAAATACTTTCAAATATCCGCGTAACGTTCAATGTCACACGGGCATTGTTGATAACACTCGAAAAATAAGGTTTTATTATTACCCGGGTAATACCAACAATGTGCCGTCAGGGAAATTAATGGTCAAGAAATTTGACAGTCTACGTCAACTTGACGTGTTATAGACATTTCATACAACTGTCAAAGAATGACGTTGAAGTTAAGTTGACAGTCAAAATGCTTAAAAAGTATTTTCCCTGACTTAAATTAAGCAACATTTTATACGAATCAGTATATATCAATACAACTAACAATGTGAAAGTATAACAACTACTAAGGGGTAGGTAATAATTATATATTTTTCCACAAATTATCAGTAAAATAGCACATAAGGTATTATAAATACGTTTTTTAACAATAAAAAGGCACTGTTTTGAATCGTAATTCAAAAGACGTAAAGATATTAAATAGGAGTAATAAAATTGTATTGGTGTTCAGTCATGGTGTTTTAGGATATTAACGATACATTTTTATTTTTTATAAATGGGAATTTTCAACTATTATGGACAATATTGATGGTTTGAACGAGGTCATTGTAAAACATAACGAAAACTGTAGATATTAAGGTGTTTTTTAATTTGTTGTATTTCTTTCTCATGATTAAATTAAATTGCTAACGTAACGTAGCCATGATGGATATCAATTTTTAAACATAATAAAACAAAAAAAATGTTGATTTATTTTGTGGGTAACCACCGAAGGTGCAGTTACTAGAAGACTCTTTACTCGTACTTAGTATGAGCTCAGAAAAATCTGATTTTTTGTTTTATTGTGTTAAGATACCTATCAACGGCTGCGGAGTTTTGACAGCTAATTTAAATAAACCCTGCATGCAATAATGGTTATAATTTTTATGGCGATTGCAGGATTTTTGTTCTTGTAGTTTTTACAACGACATAATTCAAACCAGTAAAGATTACAAACAGTTAATATGAGTACAAGAATTATTATAATAGTATTTGAACATGTAATAAAAGTTTCGCTTACATAATTATTTATTTATATTATTAAATACAACATCAAATCCTTAAGTGCATTCGCATTGATTATATACATTTTATATACTTAAAGTAGGTACATTTAAAAAAAAAGAAAAAAAAAACAATGGGGTATAAAGTTTGTGAAAGAAAAAATCATAGCAATTTAGCTTAGCTGCCTTTTTTAAATGACATGTCTGTCAAAATTTCAATTAAGTTTTGTTTTTCTATGTTAATCACTTTAGCCTTGAGGTAAAGTGAATAATGTCCTATTTATTTAATAAATGCAGTTAGTGGAGGGGTCAATGAAATAGGCGGTGTATGGGACATCGAGGCACGAACTGTTTCCATGTTTTCAATAGAAATCTACATAATTTTAAACTCCTCAGTTTAGAAACTTTTCGTTAGTTATCTATACTTATATTATAAACCAGCTTTAGTATAGATAACCGATGATAACTTGCTACATAAGGTTTATACAGGGTTAGTTTTCAATGACCAGCCAAATTCTAAGATATGATGCAGTACATCATTCTGAGCCCGGCCATATAGAAAAGTTTCATCAAAATGTCATAAAAAAATCAGCTGTTCCATACATTTTGACCGTGTAGGTATTGCACTTTTGTAGGAAACAGCTGTTTTTTTTATGACATTTTGATGAAACTTTTCTATATGGCCGGGCTCAGAATGCTGTACTGCATCATATCTTAGAATTTGGCTGGTCATTGAAAACTTACCCTGTATATAGGAGGTAATCTTCGGAACTACTGATCCGATTCCGAAAATTCATTCACTAACGGGAAGCAACATTATCTACGTGCGTTAAAGACTATATTTAAAACGTTTCCCTGGGATAATTGCCGTACATAACGGGAACGAAGCCGCGGGCGACAGCTAGTAAAAAAATCAACTGTTCCATACATTTAAGTTCGTACGTGAAGGTTCTTTTTGATGGAACAGCTGTTTAGTTGAATAACCGAACATGTTTTATTTCCCTCTCGCTAAGGCTTGATTTCTGGTTCGAGGGGTAACTAGCATAATAACATCTGTTGTTAGAAATCGTTTGTTGCTTAAAATAAATAAACTTGAGTTCGGAATAGGTGGTTTATTTGCTTAAACGTTGGAGGTAAAAGTATTGTATTGTGTCCGGAACTCCACGTCCAAAGCAGGAATTTTGCGTACGGGTGGGAATATCATTCTATCCAGCCCAGTTCCCGGGAAAGCCCAGCATCCTTAGTGTTACTGACGATCTCGCATAGAGTACCTGGGTTACCGAAGTACTTTTCTCTGTAGGCAACCACTGGTCAGAAAGAAGTAAGTAACAAGTGCTTAGGTATTATCCAAATCCTATAAAATCCCGGAATGATTTTAAAACACCGACATAAAGCTGTTAAATAAGAGGGAGGTATTATCCAAATGAAAAAATAAATAATATAATAATACAAATTTAATAAAAAAAATTAAACACTGGTGCTTGTATGTACCACTGTTAAAATTTTTCATCAGTAATAATCGGAGAGTTTGCTCAAACTTCAAGTACTTCCTCAAAGTTTAAGCAAATAATGAAATAATGAACTGAAGAAAAATTTAAACACTGGTGGTTCTAGCTTCGTGAATTAATTGAATTCATGGAAACAGATTGCGGGCAATGTATTTTACACACTGTATATTATTTTTCTGTTATTGGTAAATAAAAGATAACTTTGACCAACTACGATGCATTTTCAAAGTTTAGAGTTCCAATAGAATACCCAATTTCGACACTTGTGGTTCAATTATCTCTTATAGTTAATTTTAGGTGCTATAAATAGTATTTTTAGGTTAAATGAGTAGGTTTTGGCATGGATGGAAGGAATAATATGGACCCTGGATCAATTTGAATTTAAACATTACATTGTACGAATTTGTGAGGACAAACAGTTCTATTTTACACTTTTGCGTTTGTTTAAATAATAGTCTGGATTTGTTATGTAAGTAAAATTTGTTTTAATTTAAGAGTACATTAAAAAGTTGTTTACAGAATTAAAAAGAGAATTTGATAATCAAATTATATCAAAGAAGGTTATGGTTATTTTATGAAATAACCGACATGATATTCTTAAACAACTGGCAACACTTTATATGTCAAAAAACGCAACTTGTAACGATTTTACTTACAATGAAAAAATCCTAAAATATGGGGTGGGTACAGATAAAATTATAAATATGCCATAATTAATTTAATATTATAATAATATTTATTAGATTAACTACACAAATAGGTATATTGGTGTATTTTAGGTACTATATTATATTCTATAAAATTACGACAAGTAACATTGTTATATGTAATTCAATAATTATGTACGTACGCATGGTCCAATAACATTAGCATATTTTATACAATATATATTTATCTACATGATAGAATATATCACTTATTAATTATATATTGCTGATACGTCATTTTAATGATATATTATAAGTATTCGGGAAAATACTGTACGTCTCACTTATATGTGTATCTAACTTAAATATAAACTTACCTATATTTATTAAATTCTCTCAAAATTGGCACATAACGACTAGTGAATACCAATTTTACATTTGGCATTTTTTTTTTTGGTTGGTAACACAGCTGGTAATGTCATCTGATGGATGTGTCAATAATGACAACTACAGTGCTTTAATAATTATTTTATAGTATGACCACTCTATGTGTGCAGTTCAAGATGGCGTTGCTTGTCAAGAAAATTTGTTTCGATATGTCAAACTTGGTACATTTATTTTAGTTCTGTGTTTTTCAAGTATATTACTAACTGCAGTCACCAAATATCAACGTCACTGAAATTTGAAAGATCAAATCAATAAAATTGTAAAGATCACTGATATTTTGACAGACTACCAGTGGCTGCAACTCCACAGCAAGGTTGATGTCGGATTGGCGACACGGAGAACTCTGATTATATGGTCAGTAGCTGCAGTCCGCGACTTCATTCGCGAGGAACTTTTGATGTATTTTTTAGGAATAAAAAATACATCAAAAGTCCTACGTCCTTCCCCAGGATATAATCTATCTCTCTGTTTAATTTCATAGCGATCCAATCAGAAAAGGACCAATCAGAGTTACTTTCGCATTTATAATATGTATATACATAATATAAAATATATATAAGTATGGATAATGACGAGTGTTTACATCACAGTGACTTTGTGTTATGATAAGTGCATAGTGATGTAAATTCAAACCTAAAAATAATTATAAAAGGACTGTAAAGAAATATCCTCACAAACAGCACCCATCCACCATAACCAGCTGCATGATTTTAAACATTTAAGTACAAACAAACAAACACCTTACCACACAGAACTGTCCCAAGCACACGGAAGTCCCACTGTCTTTAGACCACTTTAGACGAACACGGGTCCGTCATTTTCTACTCACAGGACGTGGAGATTCTCACAGTTCTTGAATTTCGAATCCTCCTTGCCGAAGATCCATGTGAACATCTGTCTGGCTTTCATACTAGCTCTCACCACCCCTCGGGATTTGTACCAATGGGCTGGCGAAGATTCTCTGCCCCCTTCAGCTGTGTACTGCTGCCGTTTTAGCCTGATCTGGTTGAGGATCCCGACGAGGAGTTCGTCCACGTTGTGGTTGATGCCGACTGATACTTCTATGAACTTCGCTTTGTAGGTACAGGCGAGGCACTTGCCGTCTGTTGGAGAGAATAGTAAAATTAGTTTGATTATAAAGTTTTATTTCTTTCACAAGAACATGAATTTGTGTGGTATACAACAACCCCGACTATGAAAAATTACGCTGTAATTCAATTTGGGGTTTACAAATTAAAATCGACTCCTCCTATTATTGAAGTCAGTAAAAATGTAGCCAGTGTTACCCGGACCATAACGAATCGATTGACACCTCATCACAATCAGATGAATAGTTTAGGCGCTACGGAGGAACATACGTATAAACATACATACATAGACTGCTAAAATCATAACCCTTTCTTTTGGCTTCGCCGTAGTTGGGTAAAACAGCCTGTGTGGCCGGCAGTGAGAACGAGATGGGGTTTTGGGTTTTTGTTACAGCGTTGTTTTTTCTACTCTTATAACAGATCGAACTAATAAAGAATAGAGAACGCTTTAAAAAAAACATAGTGTCCACAGCTACTTTGTTTGTTCGATTATTTTTGGACGACTCCCACTGAAGCCCTTAAATCGCATCCTCATAAAGACTAATAAGAGTTTTCATCAACGACGGAAAATTATTTAAAAAAATATTAGTCGAAAACGGGAGCAGGCTATACAAAAACATTGAAAAAAAATTACAAAAAAAAAACACAAAAAAGCTACACCCTCTATAAAACTGTAACATAAAATCATAACCTCTTTTTTGCTTCGCCGTAGTCGGGTAATACTAGATACCCAAATGTATAGTTAATAAGATAATACGAATAAAGGCATCATCACGCGGCCGACCGTCTCAAGGGAAATCAGCTCTTTCCAACAAAAGATAATTATGTGGAAACTGTCCTTAATAACAAAATATTGGGTTTGAAAACTTTGTATATTGACCAAGTTTGGTCATCTTCATATAAATAATAAACGTCTTGTCCACAAAAATCGAATATAAAGGCAAAGTTTTCTTATGATCTGCAACCACGACTAATACGTACGAGTATTTGTATGGGATAATATCGTCGCGATTCTCTCGCTCGTGGAGACAGCCCCTAAGAGACTGATTGCGATTGCGATTGCAAACACCAGACGAATGAAGTCTGAAGTATGTAAGGTGTCATTTGTTTTTAATTATTGACATTCCAATACCCCATGTTTTTTTTTTAAATTTTCATTATAGTCTGTACTAATTTTGCACACCTATTAGGGTAGGATATGGTCCTTTTTTTTTCTTTGGGATGAGAAATCATCAAATGACTCCTCCCGCTCTGGGCGGAGCGGAAGGGAGTGTCAGACTTTTACTGACTAAAACCCATCCATGTTCCTTCTTTTGCCCTTTATGTTCCAGGGCCGCGGTATCTCTTTCGAACAGTCCCGCAGCCCTGGCAGGCATCGGCCCTTGCGGGCCCCTCTTGTTTGCTGACATCTCTTTAAGGCGCGCGTGGAACACGAACGCGCCGTCGACACGGCCTGTCGTCATAAGACGGACGGACGGCGAGCTAGCCCATTACTCACCGTCCACAGGCCCGCGTAGGATATGGTCCAGAGCTCTATTGTTGTGTTCCATCCTTATGTGTACCCATATTTAAGCAAAATAAATGATTTGATTTGATTGAGACCGCCGAGGCAGTCGGCGATATACGTTGTTTATCTATTCCGCGTCCTCTCTATTGTGTCACTGACCATCTCATTATTATCTTTTCTAATCTAGTAATCAGAAAGCAATTTGCGTGGACATGTAGCCTCATTATCTTTTAGATTATGATTAAGATCTATTGCCACAAGGTCTGCGAAGGATAAGTAAATAAGGTTCTGGTTTTTGACAATAGATGATCAGTTAGATGGCGGCGATGTTAAACGCGCAGCTGCGTTATTTTACGATGTAAATAGCTATAATGTGTTTAGCTTTAATTGCATTCGTTGACTGTTTGCGTATGAACTTTTTGTTAAAACATACTTTTAGTGATTTTCACTCGATCGACATATTTTAAACGTCGTTTGAGCTGGTCAATTTCAATATTCCGTAACAAATAATGAAACTGGCAGTTCTTGAACGCCGTTTATATGTCTTTTTTTATTCGTGATCAGCTTAATTGTTGAAGTCTGATCTGAATCATTTGTGAAGTGCTGTTCATACACATAAAGCTGTATTTAAGCCCAGTTTTAAGAAATAATTTAGATAATAGATAGGTACTGGTACATCCACACGGAAGATGCTTTTGGTACAGCATCATTTTGCAACATGATAACATTACCATCATTATCTACCTAGCCTATTCCTTATTATGTTGGGGTCGGCTTCCAGTCCAACCGAATGCAGCTGAGCAGCTACTGGGTAATACGAAACCCCTTGGTAAGACAAGTTGTCATTCACACTTTCGGGCCACTACCTGCAACGACTGTCAAAGATCTTCAAATGACAGCCGAGACCAACGGCTGAACGTGCTTTCCGAGGCATGGAGGACACTGAGTTATGGGTGGTCACCCATCCACGGACCAACCTAGGCTAGTTCGGCTTAACCTGAAGATCAACCCGAGCGGCTGTCATTATTTAACTACGAGCTCTTGAACATTACCGGATTTTCTATAACTGTAAATTATCCGTTGTTGCACTTGCAATTGTTGCTCCATAAAAAGTAACTTCAGCGATGCAACTAAATGATTTAACTGAAGTAATTATATGATGTAACTAAGAACATTATCAACTCACCTTGTGTCGAAACAGCTCGACTCCTAGCCAGGTCTATTTTGTTGGCCACCAGGATAGCAGGTCTTGCCCGAAGCATGTCGCTGTCTATTAGCCTGGCCAGCTCCTGTTCAGCCTTCTGGAAGGAAGCCTTGTCCACCACCGAATAGATCACTACGAAGGCATCTGGGGGTTCTGAGCGCTCGATTTCTTCCTAGAATTTTTGGTTTTATTAGTTTTCGAGAAGTACATAGAAGAAGTATGGAAGAAAGTGATACTGATGCCGACTCCAGATAAATTGGGATGGGTGAAGAGAATGACGATGAAAAAATATGATCGACATCGTTTAAAAGAAAGACGTTCTGCTGTTGGACACAGGGCTTTCCCAAGCATCGCCTAACGATGGATCCTGGATCTTCCGCTGTGACTTGTTGTGTTCTTCACCAGGACAATATGGTGTACTGGTAAACAAGCTCTTGTAAAACCTAATGTCATCTGTATTTTAAATTAATACGAATAATAATATACGGGGTGGAAGGGACACCGACACCACAAAAAAAAAACTGCTGTCCCACACATTTTGACCGTGTAGGCATTGCACTTTTGTAGGACATTGGTGTTTTTTTTTAATTATTATTATATTACTATTATTCTAGCTATCCCATATTGTCCCACTGCTGGGCAAAGGCCTCCCTTCATTCCATCCAACGGTCACGATTCTGTGCTACTACTTTCCAATTCTCAAGGAAGACATCCAGTTCGTCCCGCCATCGCCATTTTTTTTAATAACCGATGAAAAATTTCTATTATCTCCGAATGATTCACTAAATACGTGGTAACCGTTTTCGCGTCGGTGTCTTTTCCACCTTATTTATCTTTATAATTACAGATAAGCTCGGCACCCTTATTGTAAATCAATATATATGCAGTAACTGTCTGTAGCTTTAATTAAAAATAACTTTATTCAACACTGTGCTAACTGTCGAGTTGTTTCAAACAAATTTTCCAATGAAATCTTCAGTTATAAACTTCGTATTCATTAGTTCAAGACTTCATTAAAACTTCTTGATTATTAAAATTTAATTTAAAATGTGTTTACCTTTGTCGTAGTACAATTCACGAAGTACAATTCTGATTCTTCTCCGTTCAGCATTATTGAGACTTTCTGTTCTGATCCGTCTGCGTCTGGAAAGATAGTTATGTATTTAGTATAAGGAGTTTTTGAGGTGGAGAAGAATCATGGAAATGGCAACTGTTTTGTCTGGCATACTTATATGTGTTTCTTATAAGTTGGGCAACAAGAGGAGAAATCGAATTCATAAGAGATACCGGGAAACTTTCTTGAGAAACTGTAGATCCCTTGAGGGTTTCGTACCTGAAGGGTAACCAACGCGACCCTATTACTAAGCCTCCGCTGTCCGTCCGTCCGTCTGTCCGTTTATCTGCATCTCATGATCCGTAATAAGTAGACAGTTGAAATTTTCTAAGAAAGTTTATTTCTGTTGCCGTTATGGTAAAAATAAAAACAAATTAAAATTTTAAGGGCGCTCTCCTATTACAATGGTATGGAACCCTTCATGCGAGAGTCCAACTCGCACTTGACCGGTTTTTTTATGAAAACAATTTTGGCATACTTAATTTTTTGTTCAAGTGTGAGTTGTCCATGAAAATGAGTCAAAGTGACCAATTTTTTTATGCCATTCGATTCTGCTTCGTGTATAGATCATTTCATAAGATTATTTTCGCTTATTCTGTTATTATTTTCGTCCTGTAAAAAACCCTTTCACAACAAAATTAGAACAAAATACGAGAACAAAAACGCAAATAAACGACCTAACTTGGACAATTTTCCTTCAAGCTGTAGAAGGATTTTCCATGAACATCCTCAATTTATTTTTAAATTATTTTCAACTAGATCCAGTCAGGTTGTATCCATGAAGAGAGATTCTAAGTTTTCTCTTATATTTATTTTATAAAGTGAAAGGAAATTGAATAGGAAACTAACGATTCCGTCTAACATTCAATACCATTGCATTTCAATACTAGACGGTTGGGATGGATGCTTTCAATAGTATCAATGTCAATACTGATTCCAAGTTGAAGATAATTCTTGTAATACATTCTAGGGAGCTTGATATAGCTAAGAGGAAGTAATGGAATACGAATCCAAATGCAGTCTCTGTGTCCTATCAAAATATCAAATAACTATTTATTCCGAATAACAAGGTCCATGTGTTAGTGAATAAGTACTTAAGAACTATGTTAGTGGTGAGAATTTTGTGATATGTTCAAAATAGTGATTTACGAATTTAACTTGGAAGTTAATTTGCTGAAAAACATATTTAACTGAATTTTCTGTGGAAGTGTGGAACTGTTACGGAGGTTATCAGATAGGCAGTTGGTCCATGTGAAATATTGGAATGTATTACCACAACATAGGAAAATGTTAGTCAAATAATCAGATAGATAGACTAAAATGCTCTAAAATAACTTTTCCTGATATAACGCAAGGACCTTTTTTTTTGTTGTAACCCTGGCAGTTGTCCCACTGCTGGGCAGAGGCCTCCTCTTTCTCCTTTCAAACCTCTGTATCTTATGCGGTCCCTGGCCTTGTTCGCCCCGTAAAGAGGATCAGTAACGCAAGTAATTACACCAAAAAATTGGAATATTCCAAATAATAATTTATTAGACATCCACGGACTATTCCCACAAGGCTCAAACCACTTAAACTGCGTACGACAACCCCAGATCAAAGGGACGACACTGGAACTTAAGTAACACCGATATAAATATTCTGGGGGTCTAAAATGGCCGCTTTAGTTACGTTTAAATTCGTAAAATGGTCATAGACGTACCTACTATTATGAATTGTCACCTTGTGACCATTTTACGAATTTAAACGTAATTCATATTATTATTCTATTATGATTCTGCTAAAGCGGCCATTTTAGACCCCCTGAACTTTGCAAAACGGAGGACTACCAAAATCTTGCATCAGGCATAAAAAAAACAAGGGCTTTAAGTATTCAAAAAGACGTAAAAAGAAGCGTTGGCTGTCATTGCACCCTTGAGAATGGAAGGGCGTTTAGTGTCATCTCTTTCTTTTGGTATTGAGATATATTGCGATTATTGTCTTAAAAATACCGCTGGTATTACGTTACACTTTTAGATTTTGTCAACGATCTGTCTGATCGACTGGTTTCTGCAAAATGAAGGTGGAAGCGCAAGGGTAGCCCGTGACTTATTTCACGAAAAAGTAATTCAATAAGATTAAATTAACTTAGAGGGTTGTATTGATGATTTTAACGCAGTAAAGCCGCATTTGATACGGCCGCGAAATCATATTTTAATCAACATACAACGTGACACTGACCTACAAATTGCAAAAAAACCTAAGCAAATTTGAATTTCGTGGGCCCTTTTACCCTTCCAATTGTGTCGATGATTGGTTGGTTAATGAAGCCTATTAAGTGATCACGCTAATTGCATTATCAGCGGCCTGGTTGAAATTTCCTGTGGTTAAATCATGATTGACAGCTTTAAAGACTAAGTTAAATAAGCGTCTCTTGTATCTACAATTTCAACAGAAAGGATTCACCTTTCAAATCAGACTTTTGTTCACAGAAGTGATTTGAATAAAGATTGCCGTATACAACCAAGTTGACGTAAAATTTGAATAAAGTAGCCTAATCGGGTTACAGCCACAAAATAAAAGCGACGAAACGCTTCATCATCTTCCTGCCCTTGTCCCATGTTATTTGGGGTCGGCGCAACACGTTTTTTTCTTCCATTCTCCTCTGTCAACCGTCACGCTATCATTTATTTCTTTATCTTTCATATCATTCCTCACACAATCCATCCATCGTTTCTTTGGTCGTCCTCTCGCTCTCCATCCATCAACGTTTATATTCATCATTCTTTTAGTCACATGCGAATCGTCCCTCCTCATCACATGTCCATACCAAGACAGTCGATTCCCTTTCAACTTCCTCTAGTATAGGTACTCGTTCCTTACTTTATCCATTCTTGTCACACCACACATCCACCTCAACATTCTCATTCTCAAGCCGACAAAACGCTTGCTACCAACGAAATACATCAATTTTCGTTCACAAACATGAACCAAATATAAAATAAGCAGTTCATTTTACTCGACTCTGAATCATAACGACCATTAGGATTGTCAACTGGTTTCGATCGCCATTAATCATTGCTGACGTGGTGACATAGGGACACTGACATACCCAGTGACGTCAGAACATACTGGAACTTACGGCCAAATTAGAGGGGGTGAGTAAATAATTCTAATGTGTAAGTGTTAAGTGTGTTTGGGAGGTGAGGTGCCGGTAACGGAATACGATGAAAGATGATTTCTATTCGAGAACCATTAACGTTATGGTCCCCTAAAGTAATTGGTTCAAGCGCAGACGGTTTTGTAGCAAGCATATTCACTATGAATACTTGATAAAATAAATATCCTCGTGTGGTTTTTTTTTTAATGGGCTCTCGCTACGTAACAACTCTTTAAGGTTGAAGCTGCTTAACCGGGCAATTCTGTGGTGGGGAAAAATTACTTTAAGGCTCGTGTTGCAAAGGCTGTAAAGCCGAAACAGCTTTCTGAAGTGTGTCACCCCACACACTGGCGAGAGGTTCACGGAAAGACTAAAGCTGTGGCGAGGTAGTGCCTCCTTACCTAACCTATTCGTTCCACCTACTGAAAATCTCCCACCTGGACATGAGTTGCCATGGCTGACCTGGAAGTCTTTACATAAATAGACTCCGGACCCAGGTTGGTCGCAGCAAGAAAGACTTGCTCAGGTGGAGATTCATTAATGACTCTGCCCTGCAATGTAAATGTGGTGCTGTTCCACAAACGACGGGGCACTTAATATCGTATCCTGCGTGTCCTGTTCGTTGTTCACTGCAGGAACTAATGGACGCAATTGAAAGCGCCAAACTCGTGGCTCAATTCTGGGCCGACACAATTTAGATTGCCATTGACACGCTGAAAAGAAGAATATTTGATAGCCGAGTAGGAACGGCGTGATGGCAGAACAAATATTTCTATCAGAGCAAGGAACACTTTCAGTGAACGTAAGTTTTTTAAAGGATTCTTATAGAATATTATATACTCAGTCGTTAGTTTCACTAGTTTCTAGGGTTACGCAAAATGCGGGCCTATGGACGGTGAGTAATGGGCTAGCTCGCCGTCCGTCCGTCTTATGACAAGGCCGTGTCGACGGCGCGTTCGCGTTCCACGCGCGCCTCAACGAGATGTCAGCAAACAGGAGGGGCCCCCAAGGGCCGATGCCTGCTAGGGCTGCAGGACTGTTCGAAAGAGATACCGCGGCCCTGGAACACAAAGGGCAAAAGAAGGAACATGGATGGGTTTTAGACAAGTCTGACACTTCCTTCCGGTCCGCCCAGAGCGGGAGGAGTCATTAAATTTGATGATTTCTTTCCCATCCCAAAAAAAGGGTTACGAAAAATTGGGTGTAAAGTTCTTCATACTCCATAGAAAAGGGAGAATCCTCCGACCAGACGGGCATCGTGTCTGGTGGGCTATTGCCCGACAGTTGCTGTCGGGTTTTCCTATAATTATAGTCTTACGTTAGTTCTTCCTTTGTAGCATAGATGGCGCTTTAGTAAGTTTTTTTCTTTATGTTACTGTAGTAAGTACTTTATGTAAACTCGCTACAAGTTCATTTCGATAGCTGAATTACCCGCTCATTCCGGAGCCCTAACATCTCATGAATAGTAGATAATTCGAGAGCTCGTGGAAATTGGAGCCAGTTTGTGCCGTCACTTCGTTTTCTCAGGAGACTGTTTGACGGAGCGCCTGTGATTGAATTCCCTACGTTTAGAATATTTTGAAGTGGTTTTACAACGAAGTTGAAAAGTCTCATGGGTATATTATGATGTATGTTTTTGACTTGATTATGTAGATTTATACGTAATGAGTGTTGATAATGTTAAAATAAATTGGTTTTCTGATGGGACAACATTACTGACGAAATCACCTATGCCTTTGTAGCCTTTGAATAACGGGAATAATATTTATGTTATACTCTTTTCCTGATTTTTCTCTGTTCGGCCAGACAGAGAGGGGCAGCCTTTATGGCAATGAGACTGGCACAGGGGCATGCGTATTGGCATAAGCAACTGCTGGGTATATATATATATACATGCAGGTAAACATAATCTATACTATTCATTCGGGCTATGGATCATGATGAAGGGCTCGGCCGAGGCTCCCGTAGAGTTAATAATTCGAATTTTGAAATTACTCATTGTATTCGCCAGTTCAAAATTAGTTTAGCAAAATATAATATCCTATTAAAATAGATGTACAAATTTTAACACCGAGTTCAGTCCGTCTATTCAAAGATATCCAAGCAAAAAAAAAAAACACTGATTAAAGTGATTTTGTTTTGACCGTTATGTGTATGTGTTTATTCTAGAGTGCCGGCAATTTATTATTTTAGTTCAAAATACGAGTAAAACCACTTTAATTAGTGTTTTTTTTTTGCTTGGATATCTTTTAAACGCATGTGACTCAAACAATACAAATATTTGAAATTGCAAAAGATGGTGAAATTACAGTCGATTCAATCTGAACTTACACAATGCCAATAACGTCAATAAATTCCTATGGCATTAGTAATTCTCATCTAAAATATCAAGATGTCGTCATTGAATGTAGGGTGACTGGAATACTTAGTGACGGATACACAAAACACGTGACTGTGCTCACGGAGTCAGTCAGTACACAGTAAAAGTTGTTGACGATGACATGACATGATGATGAGACCAGAGAATATGACACAATCACATTTTTTAGTATCTATTACTAATCAACGTCACTGTCACCTATCGACTACATAACATCACGCCTGTAATCCCCGAAAGGTTAGGCAGACGTGTATCTAATAGTCATGCTAGCGAAGGAGGCGGCGGAACGTGAGAGGGAGATAGCCTCAGCCTCACGTCCCGGCCGCCGCGGGAGGAGAAGGACCGGGCGTCGGGGGCCACGCCGTGATGGCTCTCGGCCACCGTAGGCGCGGGCCTGTGGACGGTGAGTAATGGGCTAGCTCGCCGTCCGTCCGTCGTATGACGACGGACAGGCCGTGTCGACGGCGCGTTCGTGTTCCACGCGCGCCTCAAAGAGATGTCAGCAAACGGGAGGGGCCCGCAAGGGCCGGTGCCTGCCAGGGCTGCGGGACTGTTCGAAAGAGATACCGCGGCCCTGGAACATAAAGGGCCAATGAAGGAACATGGGTGGTTTTTAGTCAGTAAGAGTCTGACACTCCCTTCCGCTCCGCCCAGGGCGGGGGGGTCATTTGATGATTTCCCACCCTCCAAAAAAAAAAAGACGTGTATCTAATAGTACACCGACATTGCGCCTGTTATTCAAATTCAAATACTTTATTTCGAACAACCAAGTCCATGTGGGTTAGAAATGCTTAAGAACTATGTTAGTAGTAATAATAAAGTATGTGACTATGTTAGTAGTTATGTTGTAGGCCCATGTAATCGGGGGCAATCATATTGCCATCAACCGGGCACAATTTCAGACTCCGTGGCTAATACTGAGAAATTCCTGATGAAAAAACCTAACAACACTGCCCGACCTAGGAATTCAACCCAGGACCACATGTTCAGAAGTCGCGCTTGCGACTCCTACACCAACGAGGCAATCCTATCGACTACTGCGTCTTATAATCCTCAGTCCCCTAAATGGGGCAGACGGCGTCCGCACTGACTACTGTGAACGCCTTCTGTCCCTGAGGACTCTCCACCGCGAACGGTCTTGAGGTTCACGCTTCATATCGCCTCACGCCATCCCGATGCCCATCGCTTCTGCCAGCACGATGCGGCACCGGGTTTCTTGGGGACGGTTTCTTCCTTTTTCTTGAAGATTCCAATCCATCGCTTGTTTGGGTATGTGATCGGATTCCCTCCGGAGCGTATGACCGATCCATTTCCACTTACGACGCTTGATCTGGCCATTGATCGGGCTCTCATGCATCGGCTACTCGGCATTTATGTAACAGCTCTTCCTTAGATTGTCTCGAGCCAGTAAATACCGAGGATGCGAGGACCGATTATTGTGACAAAACATTAACCAGTGCAGGCAACTTATAACATCACACCTGTAAACCCCGAAGGGTAAGATAGAGGTGTACCTAATAGTACACCAACATTTCGCCAGCTATGATTAAGTCCCGTGTAATAGGGAGCGAGTCTATTGCCATCAACTGGGCACAGATCTAGACATCGTGGCTGCTATCGAGAAATTTCTGATGGAAAAACCCAATAACACTTTGCTCGACCCGGGAATCGGACCTCTTGCTCAGCAGTCGCGCTTGCGTCCGCTAGAGAACTTATGCAAGAAAACATGTTTTTGCAAAAACATGTCGTATTTCATTTGTTTTCATTTCCGTCAGTTGCCAAAATAGGTTATCCGATAACAAAGTTTGGTGTCATATCGAGTCATGTTCGCAAATAGTTGGCATCCAACAACTATTTTAATGAGTCTTCTGTTCAATGG
This sequence comes from Eurois occulta, assembly GCA_950022335.1. NCBI lineage: Eukaryota > Metazoa > Arthropoda > Insecta > Lepidoptera > Noctuidae > Eurois > Eurois occulta. Next base: position 2,760,359 of record OX465496.1, read on the forward strand.
AAATGCGCGTTCCTTTGACAATGTGACAATAAATTTTCTAGGAATATTGCTAACGTATATTGGCAAGAGAAAATTGTATCAATCAAATAAGAATTTACATTACTGCCAAGAAAGAATAGTCACTTTGTATATTTCGTGTGTTTATTGTTCTAAGTATTGAAGACTGCATATATATTACTAATTTGTATGATGACTTGCAGATACAAATCATCTACTGACGACTACCATCGATTTAAAAGAAAAAACTTTACAACAGAACTTGTGTGGAATGCTTCAACGAAAAAGGGCTAAATAAAAAACTCAATTCCAAAAAATAAACCGACCTCTAAAAAAAGACCTATGACTTGGCAGTCCGACAGTCACACCACCAGGATATCACTGTTATAATACTTATCAATAACATGGGTATGTTTAATCGTAGGAGGAGCTCGTGGCTAAATAATAACTGCCGCTCGGGTCGATCTTTAGGTTAAGTTGCGCTTACGTAGATTGTTCCGAGCGTGGGTGACCCATTACATACCGAGTTTCCTCCATGCCTCGGAAAGCACGTTAAGCCGTTTGTCCCGGCTGTCATTTGTAGATCTTTGACAGTCGTTACAGGTAGTCATTGCAGTGGCCAGAAAGTCTGACAACCAGTCTTACCAAAGGGTATCGTATTACCCAGAACTAACTGGGTTGTGGAGGTTAGATAGGCAGTCGCTCCACGTAAAATACTGGTATTCAGCCGCATCCGGTTAGACTGGAAGCCGACCCCAAAATTGTTGGAAAAAAAGGCAGATGATGGGTATTTTTAATTGCATGTCCTCACTGTCTACATCCGTGTACATTAACAATCAGTGCAGATCCAATCGTTCCCTGCTGAGATTAATCCCAGATGTTTCTGAATTAATTCTCTATAATTCGTTAGCGAACATTGTTTCACTTGGAAGATGTTAGGGTGATGCCATTCGAGGTCTCTCGTAATGTTTCCTACACCAACATTATTTAATTTTGTACACATGCTAGCACTAGCTCCTACAATCTGTCAAATTCATTTAATAGATTTTCAACTTTATCGCTTAAGCATTAGGTTCAAAGTTGATTGGGAAAATTTGACAGTTTCGGGTAGCTTGATGTGCTGGCGTCTATACGTTTGGAGTAAACATTCGAAAATCAAAATATTTTATTATGATATTTGAAGAATTCAGCTGGGTTTGGTAGCGATTCAAACTCAAACTCAAAGCATTTATTTCAATTAGACCATTACAGGCACTTTTGAAAGTCAAAAAAAAAGCGAAGCTACAAGCTGCATAATAACTCGAGAAAGTACTGTAGTTGCACATTCCAAAGCGTAGATCTCTATGGAGAAGAATGGGCAAGAAACTCCAGGGACACTCTTTTAAATCAAAATATTGTTACAAAATCTTGGTTACTTATTCATGATTGATTGGGGAGCTTCATTTTCCAGATTCTTATGACCAAGATCTTTAATCAGTGCGTCATGCCTGTTATGTGTGCCTCAGCGAGCAATTGTACAGGTTTTGATTCAATGAATTTTCAAAATTTGGTAAATCATTTTAGCAAGCTTTCGAAATTTTTCTAAATGATGATGAAAATCAAAAATCGCGTAAAAATCGCTTTTATTTGATTACAGTCCCAGTGCTGGGCAAAGGCCTTACACAGAGTTGGTACGAGCATTGACCACGACGATTGCATAAGACAACCCGTCTTAAGCAAGCGATTTCAGACTTATATAATTTATGTCCAAGTTTCCTCACTCATGTGTTCCTTCACCGACGTCAGTGATGTCAAGATAAACTTTAGAAAGTAGAACTGAATTAAAAAAGTCACATTGGTACTTGCTCGGATTTGAACCCACAACCTCGTCCATGAGAGACGAGGCTACTATTCCATCACGACCAATTAATAAGTATAATACAAGAACCTTTTTACTTTCAGTGAAAAAATATTACAGGTTGTTTTTTTACCAACAATAAATCACCATTATTATTCCAAGTAAAAACCCAGTTACTTCTTCAGAAAATTTTCAGGGTATTATTTCAGTACCAACGAATATTTTTCTTATACAGTATGTATCTAAGTATGTTATTTCATTTTTCTTAAAACAGCAATATGCTGTAGCGTAAATATATATTATAGCTCAAAATATAAACAATCTTGCATCTTAAAACATGTAATATGGTATCTTGAGAGGCTTACGAAACACATCATCCTGTAGGTTAATACTGGGATTTCGCATATAGGTACGTAATTGGTTTCTGCATAGAATATTATGTATGAATATGTATTGTACACCAGCTACTGTTCTGAATTAGTATATAATTACATACTATTAGATTATCTAATAATTGCTTTTGTGCAGAGAGTATTACCTGCTGGGGTTACTATTGCGTGTTCAATATTATTATATCTGTGTGTTATTGCTATAGTAGCGACCCGCCCCGGCTTCTCACGCGTGCAATGCTGATACTAAATATACTACCACCGGCCGGTACCGCCGCCATCGCCATCACTATGTCCCAGCCTTTTAAATCTGTAATATCTTCGAAAATATTCATTTAAATTACATGCTGTAAAGGGCCATTTTGATCTATATTAAATGCTCAATGTATTTAAGGTACTTATTTGGATACGCATTAATACTGTGTTGCTTAAAATCGCTTCGTAAATAAGCCATTATTTCTCGTAAAAAGTAAAGGATAAAAATGGTTATTGTGGGTTATCCCTAAGAGATAGACATGTACAATTGCCAACCTTTTTGTAGACCTTTTTAAGGTGTACAATACTGTAGTACATTATTTTGATCTATCTCGTAGGGTTCAGCCAGCGTTTGCAATGAAGGCGCAAAAAATGTGTTTATTTACGACATTACATTAGAAACCTCTAAAATGATCAGTGTTTCTCTACTACGTATATTTTGCAAGTATTATACATATAAACCTTCCTCTTTAATCACTCTATCTATAAAAAAAACCGCATCAAAATCCGTTGCGTAGTTTTATAGATCTAAGCATACACAGGGACAGACAGACGGGAAGCGACTTTGTTTTATATTAAGTAGTAATTTCTCACTTTGTGTTAATTAATTAATTAGGCTGTTTGATTTCCAATAATAGCGACCTTTTTGTCATTGAAACGTGTGATGCTGAATTATTGTTTTCTGAAGTATTGAGGAGGGACGCATGTGACTAAAAGAGTGACGGACATGAATGTTGATAGAGAGGGAGAGGAAGGTCAATGAAAAATAGGATGGATTGCGTGAAGACTGATATGAAAGAGAAAGGAGTAAATGATGCCGTGACGTCTGTTGCGCCGATCTCAAATAGAATGGGACAAGGGCAGGAAGATGATGATGCTGAATTATTGTACACCAAATTTACATGTTTTTTTTTATTAAAACCCCGTTAATTAGTTTATGCATCCAAAAATGGTAAATGGCAATAAGCCAAGAAACAAATGAATGTGTTAAGTTTAAATTTTGATTATCACCCAGTAACACCAAATAATTATGACAACGAGTTACAAGTGACAAGTGATTACTTACTCCATCGAAGGAGATCCTAACCTAGTAGAAAAAAGTCAACACAGATGATGAATTACTAATGAACAAAAACATATTGTGAATATTATAAACAAAATTATTCAATTTTACCTCTGCCTTTCATCAATTTATTCCTTAACCCAACAGAAATCTGGCAAAGCTGAACAGAAAATCGCATAGTTTCAAGTGCTGCAATTTGGGCCTTATAGTTTTTTATTATTGGTATACCAAAAAAAGGTTGTATACATAAAGTTTTTATTGAAAATCAAATTGGGAAATCCCATTCCTCCCATATTCCGTGTAATAATTTACCTCTGCATTCTTCTGTAAATATTTTCATAATTGAACGGACATACAGCGGGCGCATCAAAATATCAACGGCCGCAAACACTGGTCTCGTTACCAAAAAAGGGGTATCTCAAAAAATCGAGAACTTTGTTTTTTTTTGCAAGCTGTTTGTACTTGAAGGGAGGGTAGAGTGGAAGAAAATTACGTATTCCACCGACCGCCTGTAATGTGGGATAAGGGCATCTACTACCCCATCATTTGATGCGGTAGTAGATGAGTGGCTTGAAACGAGTCTCAGCAGATGTACCTACTTATAACAATCTTTATCGTAACATTAAAATTATCACGAAGAAAAATGTGCAAGACTGATTTTTGTAGTTTTGTATTAGCCTACCTTGTATCCCATTGCTGGGCAAGGGCGTTCCCATTTTTTTCCAAACATCTCTATCTTGTGTGATCTCTGGACACAGTGCACCAAAACAAACAAGATCAGATCGGCACACCACCTTCGCCGTGGTCTTTTTGGAATGAATGAGAGAAACACATTTTGACATGCTCCCTGTTTTCTCGAAGAAATCTTTAACTTTTGTTTATAAACTAGCCGTTGCCTTCGTCCGCGTGCAATTATTATAAAAATACTACTTTTCCCGTTTTTTGCAACATTATTCATTGCTGTTCCGCTCCTATTGGTCGTTGCGTGATGTTATATAGCTTAGCCTATAGACTTTCTCGATAAATAGGCTATCCAACACAAAAATATTTTTTCAAATCGAAGCAGTAGTTACTGAGATTGGAGCGTTCAACCAAACAAACTCTTCAGCTTTATAACATTAGTATAGATACATAATTTACAAATAAAAAATTTATACAAGTACCAAAAGGGTCCATTTTTTGAGTTACCGCTTGTGTCTTTCGGTGTCAGAACAACGGTGTTACGAATTCAGGCGAGCTCAATTTCAACCGGGCCCAATTTCCGGGTAGCTGCTGAACGACAAATGACATGAAAATTGATAGCTATAACGATCCCCTGGGCAAAACTGGGCTGTTGAGTTATTGGAATGTTTGGAGTTTTTTTGTTCAAAGATAACAATAAGTTTGCTTGATCGATTGACAGAATGTTGTTAATTAAAATAAACAGTTGCACAGTCCTTCCAACGTCACAGTAAGTTATTTAACCTAAATAATATAATAATAATGTAATCATTTTATTTCAGAAATAATTTTCATTTTTTTTTTTTTTTTTAATTTTTGATTTCCTCGTATAGATAGACTCGTACTTTAGTATAACATGTAGGTTAGAAAGGAAATGCATAAACGGGCTATCAAATTTCCCCGCAATGACAATAATGAATTAACTTTAAAATTAAGTATAAATTATAATTAGTTTTAAAACTTAGTACTTAGAGGGGGTAAAAAGACCTTTAAGGAAGTCAAAAGGCAGTTGTTCTCTCCGTTGTGCTGGACCATTCCTGGGAACCTTCTAGTTACGGAGATAGCATAAGCATAATCAGCCTATAATGTTCCCACTGCTGGGACACACGGCCTTCTCTCTATAAGAGGGAATGGGCTATAATCCACCACGCGGGCCCAGTGCGGGTTGGTAGATTTCCTCACGATGTTTTCCTTTACCGTTTTTGAGAGCAGTGGTGATGAAATAAATTACATAAAGTAATGCGTCTGCTTGGGTTCGAACCCACGACTCGTTCGTAAGTTGGGGCCGCCGCTGTATCACGGAGATACTGGAGGTCAAAGTAACAACTTTCAAAAGTTTAAATAAAAATGCAAGTTAATGTTATAACTTTACTTCAAATACCTACATGGTTCTTGTAGTATTCAATGCATCCATCAGCACAATGTTTTAAGTGTGTTACATTGAGTCCTATCGAAAAACGTAATTTTTCACCCCAAAAAAGTCGTTTCCGATTATATATTTATGAGGTTTAAAAACTGTAAACCTTCAAAACCAAAGATCACTACACAATATAAAAATATATCCCAGCTTTCATAAGATTTCGAGTTAATTATTACCAGCATTAAGATGCAATCTCTGGCGAGAGCAGTTTAAACCCCCTGATAACTTCGGCGATCCAATAGAGACGCTTCCACCTGGGCACGAGTTGCCGTGGCCGACTTGGAAATCCCTAAACAGACTTCGAACCCAGGTCGGCCTAAGCAAAGACAATCTCTGCAGATGGGGGTTCGTGGACGGCTCAGACCTCAAGTGCGTATGCGGTGTCTCCGCACAAACAATCGCCCACCTTCCATCTTGCACCGCATGCCCTATCGCCTGCGCTCTTGATGATTTAATTACTGCATCAGGGAGCGGGGTTCGCGTGGCTGAATTTTGGGCTAAACATATTTGATTTTTATTTTTTTATTTTTTTGCCATCGATACGCTAAGAAGAAGCATTAAGATAAACAAAAGTCGAGTTAGCAAAATATGTATCCTTTTATCACCGAAAATTATAGCTTATTCGCACTGTCACTCTAGCGGAGCGTCGAGTCGATGGTAGCGGGGCGGCCATCTTAGGAAGATTTCCGGCAGAACGGTTGCAAGCGCACCACGTTTTCGACGAATCGCTATCTATCGCCTTAATCAAAGTTCATTTTAAAGTGATTAGTGTCGATTAAGAATTTTAGTGATTATCATTACGCAATTGTAGTATTATTTAAAGTAAAATTGTTTAAGTTTCCAAGACAACACGTTTAATTTAATTTACACTGATTGGAAAACCCACATACCCACGCTGCACGATGAATAATTCTGATGAAGGCCGTCCTGAGCTTTCATCAGAAGTGGGATCCGATGGAAAGCAGAATGAAGCAAAGCAATCATATTCTAGAACTGCTGAGAAGCTATTGAGCAGCATGGACGCGTTGCTTTCTCGAGTTTTGGCAGCCCAACAAACACCGCTGCCGAGTACAAATCGTACAACTCTTTTGAAGTTTCACCCAGAGGAGCCCGACTCGGACATTGATGGTGTAAAGTGACTGATTGCATTGTTCAAAATAAAAATCTGGAAGGTGTTAATTTACTGATGGCGTTGACGGAGGCGCTGAAAGGCAGTGCAGCAGCGTGTTTAACGAAGCTTCATTTAGACACTATTACATGGGAATCAGTTAAAGAAATCTTAATTGCAAAATTTTCAAAACCTAAACGTCTGCAAGACTATTTTAATGACGTGTGACGGTTCCAAATAGGCGCTAAAGAGACTGCGTCCGAATCTGCTCTTCGGTTATGGAATCTCATTGAACGAATACCTGAAAGTACGATGCCTGAGAAGGAAACGTCGAAATGAAACTGGAACGAAACTGACAAGACACTTCGACTTCATCGCGAGCCGTGGAGAAAAGGACGACCCCGACCTGCTACAGGTGTGCTCAGCTTAGACACGTGGCGACTGTGTGTCCAGTCAAGAAGAACGGCAGTGAAGCTGCAGTCAAGGAAGTCCATGAGTGTGAGCACCGCCCCTCAAAGAGCGTCTTGGAGACATCTTCTGGTGAGCGAGTTCCTTTCTTATTTGATAGTGGATCATCATGTTCTCTTTTAAAGGAAAGCTATTGTGATAAACTTGCGGGTACTGTGCGTAAAACCTCATTTACCTCAGTAAATAACGAAATACAAAACCTTATCTCAAAGCACGACAGTAATAGTTTCCCCGATACTGTAGGTCAAACGTATGATGTAAGGGATAGTATCCTATATAAGAAAATCGTTCGTAATAAAACAGTCTCCTGGTTGCCGGTAGTTCCCCGGTCTTTAATTTGGACACTAATAAACCACGTTCATAATGAGTTACAACATTTAGGAAAGGATAAAACTTTGGATAAATGAGCTCTATGAGCAGTATTGGTTCCCCGAAATCTCAAAATGCGTGCGTAAATTTATCGACTCGTGCATGATTTGCAAAGCATCAAAGGGTCCATCTGGAGCTCAACCCGTTCAGCTTCACCCAATCCCCAAAGCTTCGGTTCCATGGCACACATTACCTACATTATATTGATTTTACGGGAAAGCTTAGCGGGAAAAGTGATCGAAAAGAATACTGTTCGGTGATTATCGACGGTTTTACTAAATACATTTTACTAGAGCCTACTTCTTCTCTTGATGCCAGGAGCGCGGTACACGCGTTGCAAAAAGCAGTCTATCTTTTTGGTGCGTCTAAACGGATCATAGCGGATCAGGGTCGTTGCTACGTAAGCTCCGATTTTAAGAATTTTTGCGGCGAACATAAGATAGATCTCCATTTAATTGCGACTGGCTCTAGCCGGGCTAATGGCCAGGTTGAGAGGGTTATGCGGACCCTCAAAAGCCTGTTAACCATTGTTGAAAACGACCCGAATAAGACGTGGCGAGATGAAATAGGAAATATTCAACTCGCGCTTAACAGCACCCGATCATCCATAACCAAGTATTCACCTACAGAACTTAGTTAGTTAGGTATTCGTGCACAGTCATTAGGTATGTCAAAGCTAAACTCAGAAGCCCACGGTCAACCAGAACGTCTTAACCTCGATGTTGTGCGGAATGACGCATCTGCTGATGTCCAAAAGGCAGCAGAAAGCGAAATTAAACGATTTAATCATCGTCATCGGTCGTGCAAAAATAATAGCTTTTTCAAAAGGTGATTACGTTTTCCTCAAAAACAGTGAACGAAACCAGACAAAATTGGACAGAAAGTTTAAGGTTCCTTTTGTTATAACGGCGGTACTAAATAACGATCGGTACGAATTAAAAAGATTAGGTAGTTCTCATCGAATTTATAAGTATGCCCACGAGAATTTACGCTCAGTACCTCATGGACACGAAGGTTTGCTTGAAATCGCTTCTAACCTTTTGAATTATGATGAGGCCGAGTCGGCGCCAGAAGATGTAGATGCTAGGAATGATGTGTTATCTATAAACGACAGCGACACCTTGACTGCATTCTCTGACACTATATCCGCCGGGCTCTTCTACTATTACCGGCTATTCACACTCTCAGTGCACACTCTGATCCTGAGACATGGTATGTAGATAATGAAATCGAAATTTGGGATGAACAAGATACTCTGCAATCATAAGTATGTGGTCAGTATGTTTTATGTCTTGCATGAGTCTGTTGGTTATTGTAAGCATTATCCAATCCAGAATTGCCTGGCCGAAAGGAGAGTGTCGTCCGGGCCACACCCAGTGGGGTTGGTTGAAGGGATGCACTCGTCCGATCTTGAAGTTATATCCTTATAGTCTATCCTGGTCGGAGAGACAGTGTCGTCCGGGCCATACCCAGTGGGGTTGGTTGAAGGGATGCACTCGTCCGATCCAGAAGTAATGTTATTATAGTCTATCCTGGTCGGAGGGACAGTGTCGTCCGGGCCACACCCAACAGAGGGTTGGTTGAAGGGATGCACTCGTCCGGTCCAGATGTGTTGCTGTTGATTGACAAGTTGAAGTTGATGGGGACAGTGTCGTCCGGGCCAGATCCATTACGGGCTGGTTGAAGGGATGCACTCGTCCGGTCCAGATGTGTTGCTGTTGATTGACAAGTTGAAGTTGATGGGGACAGTGTCGTCCGGGCCAGATCCATTACGGGCTGGTTGAAGGGATGCACTCGTCCGGTCCAGATGTGTTGCTGTTGATTGACAAGTTGAAGTTGATGGGGACAGTGTCGTCCGGGCCAGATCCATTACGGGCTGGTTGAAGGGATGCACTTGTTCATTTCAATGTCTTAATATGATTGACTCTGTGTTGACGCTACAATCGAAAACCCATGTAAAGTCCTGAATGTAGCAGGATGGACGAGCAGACGTCTTGGTGATTAAACATTGTTTGTTCCAGGAATACAGTAACGCCCGAGGACGGTCGTATGTCAGTCTGGCCGTGTCGGCGCACATTAAATGCCATTGTCAAGAGTGACAGTTTGTCACTGTCACTCTAGCGGAGCGTCGAGTCGATGGTAGCGGGGCGGCCATCTTAGGAAGATTTCCGGCAGAACGGTTGCAAGCGCACCACGTTTTCGACGAATCGCTATCTATCGCCTTAATCAAAGTTCATTTTAAAGTGATTAGTGTCGATTAAGAATTTTAGTGATTATCATTACGCAATTGTAGTATTATTTAAAGTAAAATTGTTTAAGTTTCCAAGACAACACGTTTAATTTAATTTACACTGATTGGAAAACCCACATACCCACGCTGCACGATGAATAATTCTGATGAAGGCCGTCCTGAGCTTTCACATTCATAATCATTATCCTGCCTTCATCCCAATTTATTTGAGGTCGGCGTACGATCTTGTCATTATCTCCCACATAAATCTCTATTTGCTGTTACATTAACTCGCCAGCTGTATCATCTTTCGTGCAATCCATCTCTAATACATTACTCATATAGACATTATAGCAGTGATAGCCTAGTGGTGTGGCCGTCAGACTTCCAAGTCATAAGCCTCGAGCTCAAATAGAAGACACGCACGTCTGTGTGCTTATTGTTTAAAATTATCACATATCAAAAACTCTAATACCAGGTTAGGCACTAACGACACGAAAAGGAAGAGAAAGATAAACATTATACACATTCAAGAGTGAACAGGCATCTTCTGGGTACCCTCGTTCCATCATAGACTTCATCCATCGCTTTCCATAAGGCGTGATCGGGGTCAAGAGCAGGACCATTTTGCAATAAAAAAAATCACACACTTTTCTCGACGGATACCAATCCATCCATCTTTTCTACATTAGACATACATTTTTCTTTTTCTCGTCAGATTCAAAAAAGCCAATTAGCCGTGAACATTAAACTTCAATTCCCCGAAGCTAGCTAGAATGCATAGTGTTGTAACACAATAGTGGCCATTCGGCCGTCAATCGGCCACAGCAGTCAACTGCGGGTGACGAGCAATACGCTATTATCGGCCGCGCTACTTCCTCTGATTGGCCTATATTGTGGCGACTACTATTGGTGGGATGGAACTCGATAGTATTTTACTTTTTAATGTATTCAAAACTGGTGTCAATTTTAAGAAGTCAACATCATATGCTTGGCTTTTTCGAGTTGGAGTCGATTTCCAAACGCATCGCATTCAACTGAATTTAGTTTTTTACTTGAAAGGGCTGCTTCTGACTAAATCTGACTCCAGAACGCAGTTACTGTGTAGCGGCACTACAAAAAGTACTACAACGCCATCTATGACACAAATGAAGAAATAATTTCATAATTCTAAATCGCGCAGTTCAAGTTATCCGCGACTTAAGATTATATACAGAAAAACCAGCCAACAACCAGCGAACCCACCAGATACAACACCCGTCTGGTTGGAGGATCCTCCCTTTTTATGAGGGATGAAGATGTTTACACCCTTTTCTTCATACCCTTATAACTGAGTAACACGATAACCCTTGATAGGACTGGTCGTCAGATTGTTGACTACGGAGAGAGATATATTTTAAGAGATTATTTGCATCGTTCGTAGTTCATTTCTGCTGCTTTGAAATAGTTTGGGAAATAGACTGACATACTCAGTGACGGAAAGTAATTAACGTTCCCTAGGAACACCCCTTTTTCGTGTAAAAGTCCTTGGATACCCGCAGTACCCACGTCTAAGTCTGCGGAAATTAAAGGAGTTTTTCAGATCGCCTGCTGACTAATATTGCTTTTGATACTTTAGAGCTGAACAACTAATATGTTTAAGTAATTAAATACAACTGCAGGGCTAGATAAATGGCTCTTTCAAGAAATACGTACTTTTACAGCGACTCTCAAAAGTAGTGACCAAACAAAAAATTCGGTAGCTTATTATGTCAGGCACACTCACGTTTTTTATTTTCCTATTATAGTTATTATATTACTGAAAGATGAACATTTATCTGGGATTTCTTGTTGGCATATTACGTATATTAGTTGGCAAAACGGAATTTCTAGTAAATCGTGACTTGTCAGAGTTCTTAAAATTTAGCTTGTTTGAAATGATAGCTGTCAGGATCTCAGGATGTACATAATTAAGCCGATCATTTTATTAAGACTATGTTTTTTATAGTTTAATTTAATTGGTCCTAATTAATACCCACATTTACATAGCGTAGAATACTGACTGTGTAAATATGCATTTGTAATTATGTATTTCTATATGAAAAAAAAAGTTACTGGTCCCTTTAGATTGGGATAGCTATCATTTTAATCAAGTTAGTTAATGGACTTTAGATGAAACAACAGTATCCGTAAGTTCAAAGAATCTTCTCCATGAATATTAAAGATACATAAAGGACATAAAGTCACAGGATTTGAAAATCAAAATCGAGTGCAAAGTGACAAATCCTAGTTAACCCTCCCCATTTGACATGACGTTCGATCATCGGCAACACACCACAATGTCGCGATGCGTCATTTTGATTTATCGCTCTCGGCTTTCGGCTTTCGGCACGCGGGGTTAAATAACAATACACTATCGGCTATTTAACATGTAACTGTATCTTTAATTCAGTCATTTAAATGCATATTCGCATTATTCTGGAAGTTTCCCATTGAAAATATTGATTGTGGTAGTTGCAATAACCGGACTTCAATGTAGAACTCCTGAAATCCGCTACGTCTCTTAAGGCCGCGAATCAGGCAATCTGGTCAAGGTGTCGCAAACTTTCGATCGCTTAATAAGAACGAAAAAATTCGGTTGCCATAACGATGCTTGCGAGAAACGCATCTTGGATGTTGAGACTTGCATTTCTCGCAAGCAACGTTATGTAAGTTGTTTTTTTCTGTTATTACTAAGCGATCGAAAGTTTGCGACAGCGTCGGTATCTATGTCGAGACTACCGGCCCAGAAAACTTGCGGATTGTTGCGATAAATGCACAAATACTAGGACAGAGAATACGACAGATTCCACCAAATTATTCCTTCTAACATAGCATCACGTGTTTTTATCGAAACGGGTTTGGTATTACAAACACGTTTCGTCAGCTTTAAGCAGTTTCAGAGTCGGGTCTATTTACGCAGGTTCTATTTAATAGGGGACGAGTCTATAGCTTTTTGCTGAATACAATTCCAAACACTGCTACTGAGAATTTCTTGACAGAAAAAACCCAGTGACGCTTAGACGAGCCAAAATGAATAGTCAACACCAGGAAGTCAGTTTGTATTCTGAGAATCGATTGTCGAAGTGATCTCCCACGATCCTTACTCCCTCGACGCGCCAACTTTTAATGAAAGGGGTAAAATAGGAACTTTCTTTGTTTTCTGTCTACTAAGAAGTTGAAAAACTTTACTAGATAAGTACTTAAGACTTTCTGTTCGGCGAGTTAAATAAGAGATTACTTTTCCGAGTTTAAGGAATTCCTAAAATACGTAACGTGCGTAACAAGAATAGCTGTTTTTGTTGTTTTGGCGAGACTGGGTTAAACAACGGGATAACCCGAGTCGCAGGTGAATAAATTAATATTCTCTTCTATTTTACCTTGCTTTGTGCCATTTAATTGAAAACGGTAAAGGTATAATACATTATAAATAAATAAATAAATATCCCTGGACATTTCACACAGCACCATCTAGCCCCAAGCTAAGCAACCTAATGCTTGTGTTATGGTAGCTAGATGGCTGATAAACTACATATATACATTTTTTTTTGTAAATACATACATATTATAGATAGAAAAACACCCATACCCGGAACAACTACTTGTAGTCATACAAATATATGTTCCGTACGGGAATCGAACCCGCGACATGCAGCGCAGCAGTCAATCGCTTGACCACTGTGCCAACCGTGCCGTCTAAATTGAGAGGAAACATGTTCTGGAACCAAAAATTCTATGACATGTGTGTCCCAGCAGTGGGAAATGTTATAGACTGATTCTTTCATTTTATTTTTCACTTCACTTAAGTATATTATGGTCTTTACAGCCGCAGTCACAGAAATCCATTAAGTTTAATGGGCCATTAAGTTTTATGGGACATGACATTTCACAGGAAAATGTCAAAGGAATTTAGTTTATTTATTTAATTTAAAATTATGTCCTTGTTTACCCCTGTGTTACCACCTGTGTTAAACTAAGCTAATTTTGTTTTATGCTTACTCTTAATTTTTTTTTAATATGTAACGTTGCCCCACACTAACACTTTCTCCTGTATCGTGGGTGCGTTTACAAACATTTAAACTCACATAAACAAACATCTAGACCCGGAAGAACTACCTGTAGGTCATATAAATATTTGTTCCGTGCGGGGATCGAACCCACGACACCCAGCATAGCAGCCAAACGCTTAGCTAATGCGCCAACCGAGCCATCAATATTTATTGCCGTCGTTTTGATTGATGATGCCCAAAACATTTAAGATGTACAGAACATCATGAACCAAACTTTTACCATGGGTCCAGTGCATGATTCCAGGCCCTCAGGATTGAATTTTTACATCAGATTACATAAGTGCAATAATACCAACACAATAAAAATATAATACGGAAAATCGACAAAAACTAGTGATGGTAGGTCCTGTGGGTCATGTACTGAATCCATGGTTTGTGTCACTATGTCATTTACACCGCGTATTTTTTAAATGAACAAATCTCCATGTATCAATAGTACTCGAGGATATTGTGTAAAACATTGATTAATACAGGATTAATTATGATGTAAATAAATTCACCAATTAATACTGAAGATTAATAAAACTCCGTGGCTTGTCAATATGCTCATGTCTGCCGGGAACTGATTGAATTTCCCGCTGTCAACGACACGAGAATATGATTCGTGGCTAGGAAATGAGCGGGTCGCAATGAATGAGAAAATTAAATAAAACTGAAGATTTCTTTATTTTTGCAAGAGCCGCGTAGAACCCTTTATCAATTTAACTCAGTAAAATAGTCAAAAAAACAAAGAGGTGTTGAACAAGATTTTGATCTCGTTCCACATTTAATGGGTTTTTCCGTCAGGAATTTGTCAATAGCAGCCAAGGAGTCTGGATTTGGGCCAGGTTGATGGCAAGGCTCGCCCTTTATTACATGGGACTTAAACATAACTAGTGAAATGTGGGTGTAGTATTAGGTACACACCTCTGCTTTATCCTTCTGGGATTACAGGCGTGATGTTATGTAGATAGAATAAGTCAAAATAGGACTTGAACACTGATTAAATAAATAAAATTCACTGAAACCAAATAACCCAATAATCATCAATATTAGTAGGTACCTACTCGCATAAAAGATTCGTATCGTCTTCATATATCAGTAAACTACACATCTGCAACTGTCTGCAAGTACTCGCGTGTTTTATGGCCACAATATATGTGCCTATCACTCTGACTGTATTCGTGGTAGTTCATTTTTGGTTCCTAGCAATGCGGTGAAGATTCTAGGATCCATTTCAATTTTTTTATTTTTTGTCGTTTTGGTTTCCAACTTTTTTCAGTTTAAGTGCAGATTTATTTTAAGTTCGTAGATAGACTTTTGCAAGGATGATATACTCGGAAAGTGTCTAGTGTTTGATTTTAATATTATACAGCGTGTAACGGAAGGGGGTTATCAACCCTGAAGGAGGCGAATGTGCTCATGAAACTCAACAACTTTCCCCAAAGAACATAGGTCGAAATATGAAAAAAAAATTTGGCCCTCCCATAGTAAATCAATCAGCTGGTAGTCAGTTTTGTAAGGGAGGGCCAAATTTTTTGACCAAATCAAATCTTAAGACCTCGTATTGTTATGGCAAAATAAGTGAAGAAAGCTGAAAAAAAAACAAATGCTCGTGGTTTCTTTTTACAAGACAGTAGAGAATTACCTAATGGGTGTAACAATACCCTTAACGAAGCCGAAAGGTACTTGTTCTCCCCGTAATTGCGATATTTGGTTTTGTGTTAGACTATACCTGGGAACCTTCTAGTTACTTGAAGATATTGGGGGTCAAAGTTCCAAATTTTCATAAGTTTTTTTTAATACTAGTTTTTAAGATTATAACTTTTCTTTAAATACCTCCATCACGCGTTTACTATTCAAAGAATCCACCAGCGCAATGTTTTTAGTGCGTTACATTGAGTTTTACCATAAAACATGATATTTCACTCCAAAAAAGAGTGGTTTCCCAGAAATAATTTTTGCGTAGTTTGGTTACTAGTTTGATGTAAGAATGCTTGGTTGGCGGCTTCGTGACGGATCCGTTTAGGTACACCCTGTATATAGTACGATGTAGTGTTTGTTATTTAAAAAATATTTATTTTTGTGTTAACAATTTGTTTGTAGTGTTTAACAGCTGTTTTGTTCTGTGTTGAATTTCTCAAACTTAGAAACATCCTTCTTATTTAGTTTCCCAAGTTAATGTTTGTGTTCACTTGAGTAATGTGTGTTGAAATTTCCAACTTTTTTATTAATGTTTGCATGCCATATTTATGGCGTAATGTGGCATTGCACTACATGTTATTTTTACCATCCTTTGTTCCACATTTTCCGCAAATAAATAATTTCGACTTTGAAATCTTTAATCTTAGTCCCGGCTGTCATTTGTAGATCTTTTATAGTCGTTATAGGTAGTCAGTGGTCCAAAAAGTCTGACAACCAGTCTTACCAAGGGGTATCGTATTACCCAGTACTAACTGGATTGTGGAGGTCAGATAGGCAGTCGCTCCATGTAAAATACTGGTATTCAGCGGCATCCGGTTAGACCGGAAGCCGACCCCAACATAGTTGGAAAAATGCTAGGCAGATGATTAACATTAAATTATTATTAACTATGGCACAAAACATACATGTCACGACTCATTTATGCATTTTAAAATAAAAGTAGACAATATTTACTGGCGCGTTTAAAAGATTTTAATATTCAGAAATAAATAAAAACTTTATAAAAAAATGCGACACTGTAAAATGAATGTGGTTTCAATGTTCAACTGTTCATATGCAAGGCTTATTAAAATGTTAAGCCAGCTTTATCAAAGAGTTTGTGTGATATTTGCTTGGCTTTACAAGTTATTTGTAATTTATATTGAGATATTTAGAATGCATGATTATATATCAGGGGTAAAGTAAAGTAAAGTAAAGTCAGACAGACTAATAGACAGATTAACTTATCTATAACAATAACGTAACTTACGTTATCTTTATAGATATCTATCTAAGTGTTACGCAATTAAATTGGGGTGCACAATATGTGTTTAATTGGTGAATGTGTATATTTGCGCACTAACATTTCGCCCGCGACTTTTGCGAAAATTGTGATAGCTTGGCTAATATGCATGACATAAATATAATTTATAGCCTATAGTATCCACGGATAATGCAGCTTTCTGCCAGTGAAGAAGAAATTTTAGAATTGGATAATTAGTTCCGGAATTACCCAATACGTCATCATCAGCCTAGCCTTTTCCCAACCATGTTGGTATCGGCTTCCAGTCTAGTCGGATACAGCTGAATACCAGTATTTCACATGGAGCGACTGCCTGTCGGACCTCCACAACCCAGTTACTACTGGATAATACGGTACCCCTTGTAAAGACTGGTTGTCAGATTACCCCTACATACCTCTTTATAATGTTAGTATAGAGTTATTAATGAATGTGCAACTAACGCACGTAATTGCAAACCCTGTTTTCACAATTTACTGCTTTATTTTTAAATGTAAGCCTCCAGTTTTTCTTCGTGTTTTCACAACCTTCTGTTTCATTTTTAAATGGAGGTTATCTTTTCATACGCAGAGACAAAATGTCCCAAAATATTTAATAAAACATTCTAAAAAGAAAATTCCAAAGAGAAATAATTCAATAAACAAGATTGTTGTCGCGAAAACGATTTTTCCTTCCATCGTTCCATTTTTAATTAAAATGACGGAATTGAGATGAAAGTTAGAATTGTACAATTATTACAGTTCACAGATTTTACTCGGAGTAATAAAAGGTTTCTCGAAGTTTTGTTCAGGAGTTCTAGTACAAGTGTCATTTTGTTGCCGATTATTATTTATTATTGGATTGTTCATTTATATTGCTACTGACTGTGTTATTTACTTAACAACATGCCTATAAACCCCGGAGCGTTAGGCAGAGGTGTACTTAAGACGGTTGTAACACGACCGCGCTCGTCCGCGCGGTTTGTCGGTGAACCGGATCTCACGTTGCCTCGACTTGTATGAAATCCGTTGATGCCTCACATATACATCGCCCGACCGCGAGGACGAGCGGCGGTCAAGGCCTCTCCGCGCGGCGCACCGCTATCTAAATCGACACCGCCTGTGCCCGACCGTGCCATCAGTGCCCATTCAGATCCATCCTGTCCTCGCCCAGCGTCGCCATAAGCAGAGGTTAGTACCTCTCAGGGGAGCCCTTAGCGTGTAATCCCCTTTTTGGCCTGGCTGGAAGCCTTACACTCAAGGCACCCACAGGATAGTCCGGTTAAGTAGACGACAACCTCAAGGTTGAACTGCTATTCACAAAAAAAAAAACCACATCGTGTGGACCTGTGATGCGGACGAGCCATGTTTGTGAGAATCACATAGTAGAACATCCACGTTTCGCCAGTTGTGTATTTAAGTCGCATGTAATAAGGGGCGAGCCTATTGCCATCACGGGCACATACCCAGACTCCTTGGCTGGAGAAATTTCTAATGGAAAACCTCAACAATACTTTGTCTGACCTAGGAATCCAATTCAGGACCTCATACTTAGCAGTTGCGCTTGCAACCACAACACACATCCAGTAATAATAGTAGATAATAAAATTCTGCTAACGGCTATGGTAAGAACCAACCCTTTGTAAATATACCACCCAATGTTTGCCGAAAGGGGAGACTCACGCCAGATAGGCAGTAATCAGATTATGCAAACATGGTTTTCCGTTTCATGGGTACATTCATCATTCATTCTGTGAAATCGGGCGGAAATGGACTCATTATATAAACTAAAACGTTTCAAGGAAATAAAGGGTTTTAGGTCACTTCAGTACATAAATTAGGGCCTGTTGAATGACCTGAATATTTTAGTTCACTAGTTAGTCGTAATTCTTATTTCCATACAGTAATATTGCCAAATTAATCAAAACAGCGAAATATTTGACAGCTTTTTGCGATGTTGCCCACTTTCTGTTGTATAAACGCTAAATAGATACCATTCTGTCTCATCCCCAATGCTAGTCATGGTCAGGCATACCTTTTTTTTTTTTTGTTCACGGGTGGAAACCTTCAAAAGGCGACCGGTCTTTGGGGATAAGACCGGGGAGTGTGGGATTTCTACCTCACTAAAACCACCCCGGTGGTCACCATCCGCACATGGGAGCAGGCACCGTTTCCTCTTAAAAGACCTGTCCGGAGCCCCCTCTGTGCAACGCCTGTGAAGGCACATCCCTGGGGAGATTGTAAAGAGTTCTCCCCTGAGCCTCGCTGTTGTTGTATGTTATGTTCAGACATACCTACTTAAAAAAGTAGTTAATTATAACTTTACTATTTTTATTTTAATCTTGAATAACACAAGGTTTTATGAAACCGCTACTGAAAACTCACATTATGTAGTTTTATTACCTAAACTTTCAGTTTTCACGATGACTTCAGGCGGTTACGTGGGTATCTGCACGCAGTTAGTCGTTTGTAACTATCTCCTTAAAATAATATTAAAAAGGTACGCTTCAAGAGTCAGTTTAAGTTTTAACATGAAATAAATAGGAAACGTTACTCAGCATGTACTTTGATAAAACGTTATTGTCGTCTCTGTCACACAACTGTCAAACTACAAGTGCAAGAAAGAGACAGGGACATGTTTAAGTCAAATCACGTGGTCTAAAAGTTTCATAGCTCTTTAATAAAAAGTTAAGCGTATCTTAAGTGGAGTTAAATGACATCTATTCAAATTTTATTTAACGCCTCTTAAGTGATTCTTAGAATACACATGGTTATATCAACTCTTGAACCTTAAACTGTAAGCAATATCCTGAAATAATCGGATGGTTTAAAAAAAAGTTTGTAAATTCCAACGTAAACCTAGAACCGAAAGGAGTATGTAACGATCAAGGCTCCTATTAGGTGACGTTACGTAGTTTCTGCCTACCCCCATGGGAAAAACCGGTCAAGTGCGAGTCGGACTCGCGCATGATGGGTTCCGTACCATCGTAGTAGGCGAGCCTCCTTTAATTTATTTTTATTATAGCTTTCTTATTGTATTATTACCATATTTTTTTTCTAAATTTTCGGCCCTGTAGTTTCGGAGCTATGGGGGGAATGGTTAATTTTTGCCTATTTTCTTAAATAGCTTCAAAATTATTTATCTTAAAATTAAAAAAAATAAGCCCTTTCATTTGATGTAAAACGATATAGTTTGCAAAAGTTATTTTTCATTTTCTAATTTAACCCCCAAAAGTGGCTCCCATGTTTAAATTCATATATTTACTTTACAAGTCCGTCTTTGGGTCACCTGGTTACTGTGGAGTTTTTTTAAACGTTGCACACTAGGAATTTCTCCTGTATCCTAGGTGCGTTTACAAACATTTAAACTTAAATACACAAACAGCCAGACCCGGAACAACTACCTGTAGACCATACAAATATTTGTTCTGTGAAGGATTCGAACCCGTGACACGTCGCAAAGGAGCTCATCGCTCAGCCACTGCGCCAACGTGCTGTCAAATAGTAAGCTAGTATTTATAATTTCATGAAGTTTCGTGGAACTTGTAACGAATGGCTCATCATCTGCTTAGCTTTTTCCCAACTATGTTGGGATCGGCTTCCAGTCTCACCAGCTGAATACCAGTATTTTACATGGAGCTACAGCCTATCTGACCTCCACAACCCAGTTGGTACGAGGTAATACGATACCCCTTGTTAAGACTGGTTGTCAGATTACCCCCTACATACCTCTTGTCTGGCTCCGACTGGTTGTCAAACTTTCAGGCCACTGACTACCTGTAACGACTGTCAAAGATCTATAAATGTCAGTCGGCACCAACGGCTTAACATGCTTTCCGAGGCAAGGAGGAAACTCGGTATGTAATGGGTGGTCACCCATCCACGGACCAACCCAGGCAAAGGCGGCTCAACCTGAAGATCAACCCGGGCGGCTGTTATTATGTAGCCACGAGCTCCTCTTGCAACGAATGGCTATGTGAGAATATTAGCTGGTGTCATACACCAACCATAAGAACGTAGATGAATCTAAATGGCTATAAGAGTAGAGGAAGACCAAAGAAACGATGGATGGGCTGTGTGAAGGATGATATGGCTAGAAAGGAGGTGACTGCTGAGATGACGAGTAATAGAGAAGCATGGAAGAAGAAGACACGCTTCGCCACCCCAAATAAATTGTGATAAGGGCAGGAGAATAAATAAATAAATAAAATATTATTCAGTTCGCATAACAAGGTACAATATTAAAAAGCTAGTAACAAAAGAAAATGATCCTTAAGCGCTAGGTTTTTACATATTCCCTGGAGTCCACACTAGGATACCCTGTGTCGTGGGGTCCAGTCTCTTCCCAAGTAAGGGTAATGTTAGCTTTAGCTTTAACTGAACTAATTACAAAAGAAAAAAAAAATTGATAAATAAAAATAATTAAGTTAACAAACTGAAAACTATTTGTATAACAAATTTTTTAAAGTAAAAAAATGGAGGACAAGAGTTGTGTTGTTTTTGGTTATTGTTTGTATGTGTTTGTGGGTGTAGTGTGGTGAGTGGGAGGGTGTGTATGGCGTTTATGAGTGGGTATAGTGATGATGATGAAGAACATTTTATTTAATCGTCGCAGGATCTACATCATAAAGATACACGAGGGCTCGTTTCCGCCTTAAAATAATATTTAAAAAGCAAAAGCTAGGACGATGAACAGAGCCATAATAAATGGCAGCCCTCAAACGATCACGGCGTCGTCGCCGGCTCGATTCTACGAGTTCCTCATAATTTATGAGACCCTGGTACTCCCGGGGCTGTTATCTCGCATATTGCCCCCAAAGGGGTTGTAATCAAAATAAGTAATGTTTTATTTTTAGTATTTATACGAAACCTTTTATAAAATAGGTATTTTTTATTTCATCCCTTCACGATATTACGTTTTTAAGAATATATCCAAATGCTAATATTGATGTTATGTTTTTCTTGCAAAGTTTCCAGCAGATTCTTAAGGGTTTGGTAAACGAGAAACTCTTTCAGCGGTTCAGTAAAACCGGCCCAGGCATAGGTCTGGCTACGGACACAAGAATTAGTAAATCAAAATCTATTTCGCGCGGCGATGAACTTAAATTGAGTTAGACCAGTATGAATTAGGCCACTTGTACAGCTCTAGCATTTGCTTTGATTAAATCTTGAAAAGTGCAAGTCGTTGTACAGAATGGGCAGGACATGAGGGAGAGCTTATCCTGCTGAGGGGCTCCACACTGGCAATCTATTTCAATCAACGTCAAAAAAAATAAAATTATTTTAGTACTAGCTCATGCCCGCGGCTTCACCCGCCTAAGTTCGGTAATTGTCCCACGGGATCGCACTACCAGGATAAAAAGTATCCTATGTGTTAATCCAGGTTATAAACTATCTGTGTGCCAAATTTCATCTAAATCCGGTCAGTAGTTTTTGCGTGAAAGAGTAACAAACATCCATCCATCCATACTCACAAACTTTCGCATTTATAATATTAGTAGGATTTTGCAAAACATTAACTGTCTAGTTTGAGGCCGACTAGCAACAACAATATGTTAACTAGTTTTAGGTAATATTTTAAGCCAATTATAACATCTCTTGTGTATAATTGTATATGCTTATGTATGACTTTTCCTGGATAATAAACAATTTCTATTTCAAACAGCTATCACGAGAACGAGATAATCCGACTGGAAAAGTCCATTAATGTCCAACAATGCAAACGAACGAACAAAAAATCGGCCAAGTGCGTGCTCGCACAATGTAGGGTTCCGTAGTCTTACAACGTTAATTTAATCCGCTCCCTACGGTCCGATTTGCCTCCGAACGATGATTATTTATTGTAATAATAAAAAACAAACTTATATTTGAAGTTGAAAAACCTGTGCCCCCATACATTATGTAGGTACATTATGTTTACTAAAATATGTTATCCAAGTACATTTTATAAGTTGGTCGACTATTACTCATAAACTTGTATAGACTACTTAGTTGTGATAGTTTTCCTTTTAACTTTGTTATATATAGGTACTACCACCGTGAATTTGTTCATGCAACCAAACACAATCGTTTAGCTAGTAGAGGGGGGGGGGCACATGAGTCTAAGAAAAATGAGCACTTTAAAGCTTAATATTTCACAAACGATGCCCTTAATCGAAAAATTATTTGAGCAAACTTGCAAAAGACCTATCCAACGACATCCCACACTATGAGGTACGCGAGAAAAAAAACCCACTTGTCGTGTGCAGGAAATACCCTAAAAAAATACTTTTCGACATTTTATTTTACCGCTTTGTCGGCGTAACTAATCTGTATATTCATGTCAAATTACAGCTTTCTAGTACTAAGAGTCTGAGCTAAGCTGCGGACAGATAGGCAGATAGACAGACGGATGTGGCGAAACTATAAGGGTTCCTTGTTTGTTGACTACGGAACCCTAAAAACGTAGCAATGTAATAACAGAATAGTTTCAAAAACGATTTAGCCGAGATAATTGCAAAGTTAAGTGAATTTCTGTCGACGTGCGATGCAACGAATTGCCATCATGAAAGAGAAAATAGAAAACCCATTTCACACAACGTACGATTTGACTGCATACATCATCATCTGCCTAGCCTTTTCCCAACTATGTTGGAGTCGGCTTCCAGTCTAACCGGATGTAGCTAAATACCAGTACTTTACATGGAGCGACTGCCTATCTGTCCTCCACAACGCAGTTATCATCATTATCTTGCCCTTGTCCCAATTCATTTAGGGTCGGCGCAGCATGTCTTCTTCTACCATTCTTCTCTATTACTCGTCATCTCATCAGACACCTCTTTTCGTGCCATATCATTCTTCACAAAGTCACAACCCAGTTAGTACTGGTTAATACGATACCCCTTAGTAAGACTGGCTGTCAGTCTTTCGGGCCACTGATTACCTGTAACAACTGTCAAAGATCTACAAATGACAGTTGGGGCCAACGGCTTAACGTACTTTTGGAGGCACGGAGGAAACTTGTTATGTCGTGGATGGTCACCCATCCACGGACCAACCTAGGCAAGCGCGGCTTAAACTTGAACATCGACCCGTGTTCGGCACATTTGGACTTTGCATGTTATATCCAGCGTGGAAAGGTTAATAGCACTACTGTCTCCCGTTCTTTGTAGTACAAGTTTGTTCCATTAAAAAGAACAACAAAAACGAGGAGCTCTGCTGTCCTTTATTTCTTTATTTGGCGTGAACTTCACAGCATTGTCGTTTTATAAACGGTCCAGTGTTTTTAGATTGCTTTCTTGTAGTATTCTTTCAGTTTTGTTATGAAACCAGTATTCTATGGGTGATGCTGCTTTTGAGGTGAATGAACTTACTTATTGTTGAGGTTTTATTGAAGTAATTTAATTAACTAAATATGCTCTTTCATTTTGTAAATAAATAAGATTTCGTTAAAAAGTAAGAATGTGTGCACTTGATTTGAAATAGGTTTTACTGAGCATGGAATTTCATGATCGGTGTTGTTAATTGGAAAATCCTGCTCGCTTTAATACCCGATAATAATAATTGTATTTTAGATAAAAAAATCGACGTATCTAAGGGGCTGTCTCCACGAGCGAGAGAATCGCGACGATATTATCGTCGTTGCCAGGTATTTCTATACACTGTCTTAGAGGCCGTCTCCACGAGTGAGAGAATCACGACGATATTATCGTCGTTGCCACGTATTTCTATACACTCTCTTAGAGGCCGTCTCCACGAGCGAGAGAATCACGACGATATTATCGTCGTTGCCACGTATTTCTATACACTCTCTTAGAGGCCGTCTCCACGAGCGAGAGAATCACGACGATATTATCGTCGTTGCCACGTATTTCTATACACTCTCTTAGAGGCCGTCTCCACGAGCGAGAGAATCACGACGATATTATCGTCGTTGCCACGTATTTCTATACACTCTCTTAGAGGCCGTCTCCACGAGCGAGAGAATCGCGGCGATATTATCCCATACAAATACGTAATATCGCCGCGATTCTCTCGCTCGTGGAGACGGCCCCTAAGTTACGTTTACACCGCTCGTGCTAGGGGCCTTTGATTTTTAGTCACCGTTAACGGTTCCCATATGAGAAGAGTCGTTTATTCTGCTTGCATAAATACTGATTTTCTGAATCTGGAATCCGAGACAACTTCGATTGAAAAGACGCTGTATGAATTAGTATGTCTACAGCGTTTGAAAAAACATGACAACTCAGGAAAACACCATATCGAAAAATGGAAAATAAATATTCTCAACTCAGAAAAATCTAGCTTTTAAAATTATAGATGTTGGTTAGTCTAAAAGCTAGTCCAGTAACAGAAACTAATAGAACCACTTGCGCACTGAAATGTCATTGGTTAAAGTCCGTTTGACGTCGACCAACGTCAATTTAACTTGCTCTGATTGGTCGAAACAACATTGCGCTACGTTTCACTATGGCTTCATTGCATTTAGAGTTCTTTCGCAGTGACATTACAGTACAGTCCATTCATATCCGCCCTTGCATCGCTGTTAAAATGTGTGACCTTTATTCATGTAGCAATAAGGCTGAATTACTCACTGACAAGTCTGTCCAACGAAAATGATCTTAGGTTTGATTGAGATTAGGTTGCTATTGGAATGCAGCTGTCAAAGGTACAATAACTGTGAAAGGTCTGTAGTAAGTACTTTACAGTTGGTACCAAGTTGGCACGATTGTGTAACTTTGTGGTACAGCTGAGTGTCAGTTGTTTTACAGAACTAGAGGGACAATAAGACAGTGGTGTTCTGTTCACGTCATATTTTATAAGGAAAATGTAACTTTACTTTTGTTGGAATATTAGAAGTTACAGCCGTGATGTCATGTTATAAAACTACAGTCCATCGATTAGAAAATTGATTTTATTCCGATCAGGCTACGTAATCTGACCATCGTTCTATTTTAGAGAGCATTCGTGTAAACAATACAATGGGATGATGATGGAATCTAATCATCCATATTTTCCAAGAAAAGTTTTGTTTAAAAATCTATTTTTAAATCTTACATAAGTTTGTGGTTGTTGGAAGAGTATGGAAGCAGTGTGTTTACTTTACGATGATTATCGTATTAATAGTATGAGCTTGTTTCTGAAAGATTCTGACCAAATCTCTGATGCAGCAAAGTGAAAATATATTACTGATAATGATGGCGGTTACGGTAGCAATATGTCAATTTTGTTGAGTCACTGTAAAATTACAAAAATGGCCATTATTTAGGCCCTTTGGACGAGAGACGAACAGAAAGAAAGTATGCCAGAAAGGAAAAGAGTCAATTTCAGTTCATTATAATTTAATTGTAGCTGGCCTGAAAATAGCCAGAATATAGGTAACTGTTAACAACACAAGGTGGAAGGGACACCGATGCTAAAATGGCTACCACGTATTCAGCACATAATTCTGCGCCCCCACTTATTTTTTCTTCGGTTATTAAAAAAAACATCTATATACTACAAAACTGCAATATTATTTTAATTCTATGTGGGGGACATAGAATTTGTTCATCAGCAATTTAAAAAAAAAAACAGCTGTTCCATACATTTTGAAAATTTAAAAAAACCCAGCTGTTCCATACATTTTGAAAATTTAAAAAAACCCAGCTGTTCCATACATTTTGAAAATTTAAAAAAACCCAGCTGTTCCATACATTTTGACAATTAAAAAAATACAGCTGTTCCATACATTTTGACAATTAAAAAAAAACAGCTGTTCCATACATTTTGAAAATTTAAAAAAACCCAGCTGTTCCATACATTTTGACAATTAAAAAAATACAGCTGTTCCATACATTTTGACAATTAAAAAAAAACAGCTGTTCCATACATTTTGAAAATTTAAAAAAACCCAGCTGTTCCATACATTTTGACAATTAAAAAAATACAGCTGTTCCATACATTTTGACAATTAAAAAAAAACAGCTGTTCCATACATTTTGTCAATTTAAAAAAACCGCTGTTCCATACATTTTGACAATTAAAAAAAACAGCTGTTCCATACATTTTGACCGTGTAGGTATTGCAGTTTTGTAGAAAATAGCTGTTTATTTGTTTAAGAAAAAAATAATGTGGTTTCAGAAATCATTCTGAAACCACTTTATTTTTTTCTCGTATTCAGTACATCAGTACTGAATACGTGGTAGCCATTTTAGCGTCGGTGTCCCTTCCACCCAGTATTATTTTAAATGCTAAATGTCCTTTGAAACGAATTTCATAAAACGTTTTTCACAACACTTTGTGCTACACGAATTCGCGTACATACGACCGCTTTACAAACATAAAATAATAACGCAAGCTAGTTTTTCGAACCGTAAAGATGCATATTCAGTTAGCGACGACGAGTTTGAGGCACAACTAATTTGGAAGTTGAAATTAATTTATATTTGTTCATTATGAAACTTGAGTGTCGGGACCGTACCGGTTAAATAAATTATATTGGGTAACTGCATCTGGAACTTGACTCGCTTGGGGACTCCGCGTAGCTAGTACAAGTTTTGCAATAGGGAAACGGTTTTATCGTTTCCTTTTTAAACTTTTTAAACGGTTTTTAGGGTTCCGTAGTCAACAAACAAGGAACCCTTATAGTTTCGCCATGTCTCTTAGTACTAGAACGCTGTAATTTGGCATGAATATACAGATTAGTTACGCCCACTAAAGTATTTGTTTAGGGTATCTCCAGTACCTACACGTAAAGTGGGTTTTTTTTTCTCGCGTACCCCATAGTTGGGAATCTCGTTGGATAGGCCTTAAAAAATATTGCGAGTTTATTTACATAATTTTTCGATTAAGGGATTCCTTTGTGAAATAATAAGCTTTAAAGTGCAAATTTTTCTTAGACTCAAGTCCCCCCCCTCTACCAGCTAAACGGTTGTGTTTGGTGCGTGAAAAAATTCACAATGATGGTATATATAACGAAATTAAAAGAAAAACTGTCATAGCTGAGTAGGCTTTACAAGTTTACGAGTAATAGTCGACCAACATATAAAATGTACTTGGATAACATATTTTCCTAAACATAATGTATGGGAGCACAGGTTTTTCAACTGCAAATGTAACTTTGTTTTTTATTATCACGATAAGAATCATCGTTTGGAGGCAAAACGGACCGTAGGAAGTATCTGCATATTTTGATGGGCAACTACGGAACCCTACATTGTGTGTTTTTATAAAATAGTCGGTGGAATATTGCGGTACGTAATCATCATGAGTGGCAATTAAGTACATAAGGACTAAGAACGATTGCATTTCATAGAAGACGATAAATACTTATTTTGAAGTCATTTCAATCTTGCAGGTATTTGTCCCCTTAAATCACTAACAATGACAATAGTGACATTTTGATTATTTCTACAACTGTCATATGTTGCATTTCAAAAACGGATACTAAGTGTGTGACGTCATTCACATGTAGTTTTGTTATGGTTCTGTCCCATAGCGCAAAGGCCTGCCCTATTTTTAACACGCTTTTGTTTATCTTCATCTGTAACTAACTACTTAACAGTTAGTTTTTAGTTACTATGTAAAAAAAACTTAGAACTTAAATTTGACCCACTTCCCGGTTTCCGATTTAGCAGAAATTTTGCATACATGTATAGTTTGGATGACAATGTATGGTTAGCTAAGTAACGTCATTCTAAATTAAATATGGCGGATTCCCAAAGATGGCGGACTAGTCATTTTGTTAATGCACCCCCATGATATGGGTATCAATTAAAAGGGTTTGCTGAGAAGCAAAAGCTAAAAAAATTCAAAAGCTTGTTTTAAAAAACGTTTTATTTTACTATAAGTTCGTTTAAGTTCACTTTTACTACTTAGATTCAGAAGAGTTGAAAGGGTAAATTGATTTTTATAATGCCTATTACTAAGCCAACAAGCTGTACCTGTCACTTTGACAAGTCATTAAGCTAACGATAAGTAAATGAAACTTCATCGAGGCAGGTTACATGCACAGTAACCATTGGCAACCGTGTACCAACAAATAAGGTAGCTCGCAAATTGGTAACGGAACTGAAATTATATAAAAAAACATCGTGAGGAAACCAGCATGCCTGAGCAATATTTCTTGACGGCATGTAAAGCCAAGTCAGATGCTCATGGGTGGCATAAAAACTGTGACACCAGGTAAGGCACTAACCATACGATATAGAAGAAGACTGGTAACCTGAGAGCCATGGGGAAATCTAAATAAAGGGACAACTATGATGAAAAAGTTAAAAATGTAAATGCATCATTTTGTTAATCCTGTTACAAGTTGTTATGACGGACTCTTCACCAAGCATTCTGTACATCAAACTAAGTAACGCTACGCAAAAATTATCGCTGGGAAACATCTTTTTTGTTTGGGGTGAAAAATCACGTTTTACGGTACGATTCAATGTAACGCACTCTAAATATTGTGATGATGGATGCATTGAATAGTAGCGGTCGTGGAGGCATTTAAAGTAAAATTTATCAGTATTAAAAAAAAAAAATGGAATTTCGACCCCCAATATCTCCCTAACTAAACGCTGTGAAAACTTTAACTGTCTACTACGCCCTCTGAACTGCATTTTTTGAAATTGCTAACACGGAGTGTTTGGAGGAAGCGCTGTGGTCGCTTAGTATTATAGGGCACTTTATGTTTTTTATGAATTAGATAGTTCTGTATGCTTCTTTGTATTAGATGAGGAAACACCTCTTTATTTCATACAAAGGTCTTGCAAAGAAACAGTAACTGTCAAAAATAAAATAAGTTAGAAGTTAAATTGGAGACATAGATTTAAAATGACGCCTGATTTAAAAAAATATTCCTGATATATGTATCTCGAATGCTAATGCGAATAATTTTTATGGAAAGCCATGTAGAGCATCTTTACCATCATATTAGATTATTTGAATAGGCCAGATGATGATGATGTCAAAGGTGAGCTTCCGCACACACGATTTGTTTTTGTTTTTTCAGTGTATTTTCTAGTTTTGCACAAGCCTAGCGTAGTTGTTCCATCGATTGAGAACATTTGACATTTACCGTCTGGTGATATTTAGCGCAGTTTTCCTACAACATTTTAATTTTCTAGAATCTTCTTAAGTTTAAAACTCACCCCTCTGTCTGTCATAAGCATTAATACACTCGCTAGTCTGGAACTGGCTGATGAGCGCCGTCTTGCCGACACCCGGCGCGCCCACCATTGCCACGCGGTGGCAGGCCACCGGCTTACGTTCTTGAGACTCGGGCGCTGACTGTGCCGGGGAGGAAGGGGCGAGGCTGCCGGAGCGTGATCTTCGGCGACGGAACGAGTCGCCGCGGTTGACTATGCCTGGAAAGAAATTGAGCTGTTTAGTGTCAGTGGAAACGCTGCCGTGACGATCTGGAATTGTTCTTGTCGGATTGGTTATGTGTTTCACCTACCTCGGGGTAGGTGGAACATAAAGATGACTGACGGAATATAACATAACATTCATTTATTTTTAGTCAAGTTTGGCCTTTGGCTTACAGACTAAAATACAAACGATAACACTCCTTTTTTGGGCAGTCGTGTAAATATACAATATGGGGAGATTTTGTCACAGCAGTAGGACAATAGTTTAACTAAAAATATATGTCGGTTTAACAGTCTAAAATGATCTTGTGTAGGCTTCCACGGGTAACATAAATAAGTCAATGTATAATATTTCCAATGCTGGTACGTAGGCCTCATATCTGTTATAAAAAGCAGCCCTAATTAAAACTAGGTGTTTATTTTCATTATAATTAAATTATTTAAAAACTACAAAACTAAAAAAATAAAAAAATATGTACAATATTGTACAAATATTGTACAAATATCAAAGGGTTACAGGGCGTTCAAAAATTCGTCCATCGCTGTCAACAGGAAAAGTGCCCAGAAGACAGCATTGCAAACGTATTTTTTTTCCCAAACTGTAATTAGCTGACGTAAGACTCAATTATCCGTTATTTTTTTCAAAAATTGAAAGAATAGCTTTTCTTTGCTAAGCATCATGTCATTGTCGAATCTCTGAATATCGAGTATGGAAACATAGACACCCAGTAATCAGAGGTTGATTTATATACGGGGTGGAAGGGACTCCGACGCGACCACGTACTCAGTACATCATTCTGAGCCCCCTACACAGGTTGTTAAAAAAAACAGCGGTTTCCTAAACAAATGCAAAACCTACACGGTTAAAATTTATGGAATAGCTGGTTTTTGCGGAACGCACTGAATACATAGTAACCGTTTTCGCGTCGGTGTCCCTTCCACCCTGCCAAAATATCGGAGTTATAAAGTGATTGTGTCTACATTTCTATGAATATCTTTTAGAAAAACCTCAGTACTTGGGTATGTGTATTTAATGTATAAGATAAAATCCCAGATACCAGAAACGTTTACTCAAACATTAACCGTAGTCCGTAAATCACATATTTCCGGAGTCAATATATTTTTAAGGTGTACTCACATAAACCCATCCTGAACTCCCAATAAATACGTTCAACAAAATGGCTACCGTAATAGAAAATGTGGTTTTACCTCAAAATATTTTACGAACGAGTGTAAAAACAGTGTTGGCATATGTAATGAGCTCAAACTGTATATTTTACTTTATTTAAACAGTTACGGCACTTAGTTGAAGAGGTTTTTAGAGAAAAGTTTTCACGTAACGTGATAATGTTCGAGGTTTGTTTTTTTGAGCTCAATTTTGGGAATGGAATTACGCTTGTTATATGAGACCGGTGGATGAAAAATATCATAATATTTTATGATCAATAGTTGTGAAAGTTGACCAGGGGGTCTAAAATTGCCGCTTTAGCAAAATCATAATAGGATAATAATATGAATTACGTTTAAATTCGTAAAATGGTCACAAGGTGACAATTCATAATAGTACGTACGTCTATGACCATTTTAAGAATTTAAACGTAATTCATATTATTATCCTATTATGATTCTGCTAAAGCGGCCATTTGAGACCCACAGGTGTATCCAACACTTGGTCAACGTTACCAGAGGACTATTTAATAAAATCGACAGGCGACGGGCGACAATCTAAATATTTTACAAGTTTCTGACGGCACGGTTGGCGCAGTGGTCAAGCGATTGACTGCTGCGCTGCATGTCGCGGGTTCGATTCCCGTACGGAACAAATATTTGTATGACCTACAAGTAGTTGTTCCGAGTCTGGGTGTTTTTCTATCTATAATATGTATGTATTTACAAAAAAAAAAAAATGTATATATGTAGTTTATCAGCCATCTAGCTACCATAACACAAGCATTAGGTTGCTTAGCTTGGGACTAGATGGTGCGGTGTGAAATGTCCAGGGATATTTATTTATTATTTATTTATTTATTTATTCTTTTACATATTTCTGCTTTATTAAACAGCACCTGTCGTTAGAAGTGTCAATTTTGTATAAAAGTTTTTACAGATTGTCTCATTATGAGTTATAAATAGATAGGGCCAATATAGTTTTTTTTTTTTCAGTTTGGTTAATGTTAGCCTAATCATCATCTGCCTAGCCTTTTCCCAACTATGTTAGGGTCGGCTTTCAGTCTAACCGGATGCAGCTAAATACCCGTATGTTACATGGAGCGGCTGCCTATCTGACTTCCACAACCCAGTTTGTACTGGGTAATACGATACGGTCCTTGGTAAGACTAGTTTTACACACACGTTTTGACAGAGACTAGATTGAGAGAGTGAAACTTTTGGGGGACTGACACCGGGACCAACGGGTTTACGTGCTTTCCAAGGCATTAAGGAAACTCGGTATATAATGGGTGGGCACTGGTCATCCATTCACGGACCAAGCTTTGTTAGCCATATGTAAACAGTGACAGAAACCATAATTATAACTGTGCAAAAACATTAGATTCTTGTTTAGGCGTATTCAAATTTCGACTTTTTTCCACCTTTCCACTGACCAACCAAACAGTACGTTGTCCTACTTTCTACACTCGACAGCATGAAAAGTGTCAAAAACCCGTATTGTATTTTTGATAAAGCGTTAAATCTTGCCCAAGGGCGCATATTAGGGCCGGAATAAAAATGAGAGTCCTTGGCAATTAAAAGTAATGTCCCGGAAAGGGAACTTAGTGATGCGCGAAAAGGACTCTTTGGTGGAACCCTTTTGGTTTGTTTGGTAAAGTGACAGATTTTTCAATTAGGAAGTTTAAATGAGGCAATCTTTTTCTCAATTTTTATTTCTTTGACCACGAAGTTATACATCGCTAGCACTTTTCTGCGGCCTCGCCCGCAATAAGGTCGGTAATTATCTCACGGAACCTATCACCGGCATAAAAAAGTATATATATTTAACATAACATCACACCTGTTATCCCCAAAGGGATAGGCAGAGGTGTACCTACCACCACCGACATTTCGCCAGTTATGTTTAAGTCTCATATAATAGTGGGCGAGCGTAGTGCCATCAGACGGGCACAAATCAAGACTCCGTGGCTGCTACTGAGAAATTCCTAATGGAAAAACCCAATAACAATTTGACCGTCCCGGGTATCAAACCCAGGACCCCATGCTAAGCAGTCGCGATTGCTACCACTACATCAACGTGGCAGTAAAAAATATTCCATGTCCCAAAAGTGATTTATCGAAATTCATCAGGCTTTAA
Source organism: Eurois occulta (assembly GCA_950022335.1). Lineage (NCBI taxonomy): Eukaryota > Metazoa > Arthropoda > Insecta > Lepidoptera > Noctuidae > Eurois > Eurois occulta. The sequence continues at coordinate 2,793,873 of OX465496.1, forward strand.
GTCCGTTCAGCCATGAAAAAGGACCACACAGACAGAGTGCCTTTAACATTTATTGTATAAAGTTTGATAACTATTACCTGAAGTTGGTTATAGAGCAAAAATCTATTCCTAGATCCGAAAAGAGATTATTTATCAACATGCTTTATAGCTGTGTGTGATTTCTGGCCGCGCAAATAATGCTCATTGAACAGACCATTTATCATCATCTGCCTAGCCTTTTCCCAACTATGTTGGGGTCGGCTGCCAATCTAATCGGATGCAGCTGAATACCAGTATTTTACATGGAGCGACTGCCTATCTGACCTCCACAACCCAGTTAGTGCTAGATAATACGATACCCCTTGGTAAGACTGGTTGTCAGACTTTCGGGCCACTGACTACTACTAAATAATAATAAAGCCCTTTATTCTGAAATCGGTAAACAATTCAACATAATCTAACACTATACATAAATAAATTTTAGTTTATTTTACAATATGTCTCTAATTTCAGTGTGCCTGTTGGCATAGGCCTCCTCCAAAAACTTCCACTGGCTTCTGTCATTTGCAACCCTTCTCCATTTTGCACCTGCCGTCAGTTTCAGATCGTCTTCCCATTTTACTTTTTGCCTTCCTCTATTTCGTTTTCCATCTCTTGGGTACCACTCTGTTGTAGCCTTACTACTACTAACGACTGATAAAGATCTACAAATGACAGCCGGGACCAACGGCTTAACGTGCCTTCCGAGGCATGGAGGAAACTCGGTATGTAATGGGTGGTCACCCATCCACGGACCAACTTAGCTAAGCACTGCTTAACCTAAAGATCGACCCGAGCGGCTGTTCGTATTTAGCCACGAGCTCCTCTACATACATTTTCTTGATATTGAACAGACCATTATTGGTTAATAAATAACTCTAAAAACCCAAAATGGAATCTTGGCATATAATAAACTCTCTTATGAACAAACACTAACTGCATTCACAATCTAAATTTCCATAAAACCAAAAACAACCCACCAGATTCTTTTCTCCCATTCGGTCCAGTACGGAAATACTCATACAGTGCGTTTCGTTTTATAGGTACTTATGAGTATTTGGCGCTTGCAATACCCAAGTACTCAGTTTACGAGTATGACGTCAATGCGCGTTGGGTATGACCACAATAGACCTGACATCACGTGATGCCGGCTATATTCGGGATTCGTGCACTCATTTCAACGTGAAGGGTCGTTTGCTATGCCGATTTGATTGTGGAATGGGAGATTAAAAGGTTATTTTTGATTTTGTTCTTTTGAAGCGAAATGTAAACTGTACTAGAGAGCATAGACAAGCGACAATAGCGTTTGAAGCGTATTTCTACAACACTTTTCATCAGAGTTGAGAGTTATTCGCTAACTTGTGTCGAGCCAATACATTTTTGATTTTTTATATCATCGTGGTCCCTGGTATCATTCACTTTGTCTAAAGTCTATTTTGATATGCCAACTATGGTGCCTTAGTCATGCAGTCTGGATTTATATTATGTTGAGCATACATCGCGTTTAAAAATTGACTTTAGACTGATTCGATTAAAGTTGTAAATAAAGATGCACTGTTGAGCACCGTTCTATAATACCGTGCTATCAATAAAAAGCTACGAGACGTGAGAATGTGTTTTTCATTGGCTTCTATAATCACAAACACACATAAACACCACGCCTGTAATTCCCGCAGGGGTAGGCAGTGGTATGGTATGGCTAGTAAATATAAATTCCGCCAATTACGTTCTTAAACGAGTATCAATACTGAATTTAAAAACAATACGAATGAATCGAATGAATGAATAATAATATACGCCATTGAATAACAGCAGGGCTTCACCGTCTAAAAGAGTAATCACAGTCCTTCACCCAAAATAAACTAGTAGCAAAACAAAAAGTAATTAATACATTACCTCTATCCCGACTTTTACGATTCCTACTCGATGAGACACAGCTGATAGGTTTTTATTTCTTTCTTTTTTAGGGTTCCGTACCCAAAGGGTAAAACGGGACCCTATTACTAAGACTTCGCTGTCTGTCTGTCGGTCTGTCTGTCTGTCTGTCTGTCTGTCTGTCTGTCTCCAGGCTGTATCTCATAAACCGTGATAGCTAGAAAGCTGAAATTTTCACAAATGATGTATTACTATTGCCGCTATAACAACAAATACTAAAAAATTAAAAAAAAATATTAATGGGGGCTCCCATACAACAAAGATATGATTTTTTTGCCGTTTTTATAGATAATGGTACGGAACCCTTCGTGCGCGAGTCCGACTCGCACTTGGCCGGTTTTTTTCTCAAATGAGATTTAGATTCATATAGATTAATGGGGAACAGTATAAATTAGTTTTATTTGTGAAACAGATGTGGTTACGTGTTATACCTGTTTTAATTGAGGTTATAAACCTAATTTATGTGTGTGAGCTGTGATCCTGGTTTTTAAACCGATTTCTAAAAATGAGGAGGTTCTCAATTCAGCTATTTTTTCTTTTTTTTATGTTTGTTACCTAATAACTCAGTGTTTACTGTTCCGATTTACGTGATTCGTGTTTCATTTGTTAAAAGAAGATTTCACGATATAGAAATGTTATTCACATTTCTATAGGATTTACCTTCTATCTATATATATAAAAATGAAACCCGTTTTCCTTGGTCACGGCATCACGCGTGAATGGCTGGACCGATTTCACTAATTCTTTTTTTGTTGTATTTGTTATTATTAGGAGAAGGTTCTTAAGGAAAAAAATATTAAGAAAATCTCTCAGAAATATTGAAAAATATACATTTAATTTTGCATATTTAAAAAAACGCGCGTAACGAATGTCAATGTCATTCACAGCCATAGACTTTTTGGTTCTTTTTGTCCCTCTCTGGGAGCAGCCATAGACTATATTGAAAGAGCATTTGTTTGTTCGGAAACGTGGTTACTTAATTAAATTCGAGCATCATTTGTTCGGAAACGTGGTTACTTAATTAAATTCTAATTAATTTTTTTGAAAATAAATCGCCACGGAATAGTTATGTAAATATTATTAAATGTTCCGATTTTATGACGTTACTAAGGTAAAATATAGGTAGGCCAACCTAAGTGTGGTCTGAGTATATGAGTATGATTTCAGAACGCATTATACAAACTTCGCATAACCTATTTAGTAATCTGTGGTAGTACATTGGCTTTATAAAAAAAAAAAAAAAACTGTGGTAATCTGTGATAGTGATGTGCCAACTCGGAAAAAATATTACTCGAATAGATTCCAGTTCAAATTGAATAGGTACTCATACCTAAGATAGGTCAGCTATACAAAATAAAGTAGTGCATCATTGCTACGCTAAGGCGGTACGAAGTTCGCCGGGTCAGCTAGTAATACATATTTTTTCTTATATGTCTATGAGGACGATTTGTTAATAACTTTTAGTAACAATGGAAAATAAATTCACGACGAGAATTTGTGTGATACCATCATGGGCTGAAATAAAAAACGTTTGTTTCAAAAAAAGTAGCCGGCTTCCAAAAAAAAAAAAACATTAGAAAATAAATTTAGTTTTTCCGGAAGTCTATGACTTTTATTTGTTTCGTTGACTTAAAACAAGTTTGTTTTTGGAGTTCACGAGCACACAGTTACAGATAAAGCAAAGAAGCTGACTTTTTAGCAGCACAAGCAAACATTAACGTAGCCTTCACGAGTGGCAAAGAATACTTAAAAAACCGGCCAAGTGCGAGTCGGACTCGCGCACCGAGGGTTCCGTAGGTATAAACTTGTAGGTATTTTGTTATTAAACTACATATTTACGATTTGCAGCATTAACGGTCGTATCTTTTTTACGTTAACTTAGAAGTTTGATTTTTTCATAGCTTCAAGAGACTGTAGACTTGAAGTATATGGTTTTAATTTCAACTCGATACCTCCACGCGTTCCCGAGATAAAGGGTCTTGACAGACAGACGGACGGACGGACGGACAAGAAAGTGATCCTATAATGGTTCCGTTTTTTCCTTTTGAGGTACGGAATCCAAAAAATTACTGTGTGTGTAGTGCATTTTGGGAAATGATTCCGTTATCCAGCTGAATGGCTAATATTATTATTACGAGCTATTGTTGTAGTAATGACTCCTTCATTGGTCGCGTTACTGATGCATGAAGTTTTGGGTACGATTTCTAGGTAAGGCAAAGGGATAGTAGATTTCTTGTGGATGCGAATTGTGGAGGAACAGACATCCTACCCCTCCTCACTTCATCAATCCAGCAGAACATCTTCCTCCTGGACAGGAACAGCAGTGGTCAATCTGGAATTCGTTTAACCATTTGTGGGCCCAGGTTGGCCGCTGCAGAAATAATCTGGCCAAATGGGGTATCATCGATCCGTCCCAAATACAATGTCAGTGTGGAGCCCCTCTGTAGGCCCCACCTGCTTTCTTGCCCATTCTTTCATCGTTCCCCACCAGCCAGGATTTAAACGAAGCTAAAGACAGAGCTGTGCTGGTGGCAATATACTGGTCGCGAGTTATTTGAGTCTATCGACACGCAAAGTACAAGAAGTGAATTTCTTCAACAGGAATTTATCAGTAGCAGCCTGGTACTGTTTCCCGTTTGACGGCAAAGGCTCGTCCGCTTTTAAATGGGACTTAAAATAACTGACGGTTTTTATGTACTATGGGTGAACACCTCTGCTTAAACTTTCTAGGATCACGGGCTGTTATGTTTTATGTGTTCTTGTAATTATTAGTATTTATGCCGAAACGAGAGAAGATGAATAACTAAGTAAGTTCGTTACGTCTTTTCGTGTACTTAAAATGTAATTTTATTCAATGTAAGCCCCTCATTCTCGTGGAGCAACTCTGTGATTACGTCAACCGTTTCTGTTTACAAACTTTGCTGCTGAACCACATAATATCACACCTACATTTCCCTTATGGTTAGGCAGAAGGATACCTATAGGACATCCAAAATTTAGCCATCAACCACCACAGATTCTTGACTGCTTCTGATAAATCTTGACGGAAAAGCCTAATAACCCTACCCAACCTGGGAAAAAAGATGAATAGTCGCTCGATGCTGGTATGCAGCTGCGTCCAGTTAGACTGGGAGACGACTCTAACATGATTGAGAAATGGCTAGGCAGATTGTGAGGGATTGTCAAGCGATTTTGAACCATGTGCAGTGTTACTATTAAGCCTCGTGTAGCACTCTAATGACGTCAATTGGCCGTGTTTACAAACTTTGGTTTGCGCCCTTTCTTGTTTATACCGCCAAATCCATCCGTTTTCTTCATTTAATTTTAGACTTTGTTTCGCAAACTTGCTTTTCATAAGTTTGCCTATGGATTCGTCGAGTTTCGAAGGTAATTTTATTTTATTTTAGATTGAAAATATAAGTATTTAATAATTCATTAAACCATTTGTAATTAAATTGTATCGAGCCTATTGCTATCAATAGGGTACAAATTCAAACTCCGTGGCTGCGTGCTGAGACCTCCTTGCTGGAAATACTAAATAACATTTTGCCTGAACTGGCAACCAAATGCACAACAGTCGCGCTTGCGATCAACGAGACACAAACAGCCTCGTAGCCGGTTCTTGAAGGGGTCCTTAGCTAGTAGCTCAATTCTTTTCGGTTGATAATCCTGAACTGATCTATTCAACACTGCTCACCAACTGAACTATGCTTAACATAACATACAAGCAACCAAGTAACTAAAGCATATTAGAGGGGTAAATTCTAAAATTCTTAATCAAGCAGGAGCGCTGTTCGTACAGTGCGCCACTTCCAAACATTTGCTGGCTTTGCAAATAATTTGAGGATTCTGACGTCAACCACGTGCAGGTAGATACGGTATAAGATATACCTACATAATGTACTTAAGTATCGGTTTGGATATCCCTTGGTAAGACTAAATGCCAGACCTGTAACTACTGTCAAAGATCTACAAATGACAACCGGGAACAACGACTTAGCCGAGGTACGGAGGAAACTCGGCATGTAACGGGTGGACAGCCATCCACGGCCCAAACTAGGCAAGCACGGCTTAAACTGAAGATAGACCCGAGCGGGTATTTTTATTAGCAAATTGACAGCTGAGTCTTAGTAATAGGGTCCAGTTTTACCCTTTGGGTACGGAACCCTAAAAAAACAGGTTCTCTATATATTTTTGTTTTCATAACTCCAAATCTCTCTATATAATATTTCCGCGTTTTCGGAGACTACCCTAATTGTTCCCAAGGCTCTTATAGATCTCTATAAACTGCAGAAGACAGGGCAACCGATAACATACAGCTAACTATCGTTTCACCAGTTGTTGGGGAAACACAACGTGACTGGTACAAGTAAATGCCTAATTCGCTAACTTGAGAAATGGTCGGAATTCGGAAACTTTAGTTCTTCGGCATGTTCGAAACTATTCGGACCGTATGGCTCATTTGTGCCATCAGGGTTGTTACCGTATAGTCCATTTCAGGGTTGTTACTTGGAAATGTATGTATAGACGAATACGGCCTTAACTATAAATGTGGTGCTGTCCCACAACCAATGGGACTCCTTATCAGGCCTGGATACGATACCTGGTGGCCAGATTCCTGCACATTACAGGAATTGATGGTTATTAGTGATAGCAACCTTGTAGCAGAGTTTGGTCCGGCGAAATTTTCATAGGTTGCGATCGACCAGCTAAGAAGGAGCTAGAGACTTAGTTTTGGTTCCGGTTATACGAGTCATCAAAAAGCGATAATATTTTGCAATTTTGATTCCAAACGTTGACAATGAACCTAAAGTTGGTAAACATCTTTTTTCCTTGGATCTTTTATTCCTGTAATACCCGCATAATTGTAACTACTCATTTTCTGGTGCCCGCGCTATCGAAGCTTTAAAAAAGAAAAAAATGATTTAGTTTGTTTCAAAATTACAGATTACGGTGCTTAATCAATGATTGCTTTGAACTAGGAGGTTAACTAAAAGATAATTCTAATGTAGCAGGAAAAAATGCCATGTGTTGATTTAAAAAGACTGATAAAATACGCCTTTGACCAGCACTAATACTTTTTGCCCGACATTTTTCAAGCTTGTAAGAAAAATAAAGCGAGTGCACGAAAAATTTACATTTCAATAGGAAGCAGCTTTCAAAATCCTGTAATTTATTCCTATGAATAGGAGCAAAAGAATGAAGGTAGAAATAGGCAAAATGTGGAACAGCTGTCTAGTGTACCTATATTATGCAGTTTTTACATTTGAAGTTACCAGATTTTCTTCTTTGCTGCTTCTCACTTTTTGACACGCAACTAGACTGTAGATATCTGCTCATACCATCAGAGATTTCATAGAAGAGCTGACTTACAGACATTCATAAACATCACGCCTGTAATCCCCGAAGGGTTAGGCAGAGGTGTACCTACCTAATAGTACACGAACATTTCGCCAGTTATGTTTAAATACCATATAATAGGGAGCGAGCCTATTGCTGATGGCAATAGGCTCGCTACCGCTCACCGGGCTGACTTCTACATTGATATTATAGCTTAGTGCTCCGCTAAGTAAAAACATAAAATAGTGCATATTGATATAAGTGAGGAAACTTTGTTATTGTATTCGAGGCGGAATTAACACCCGAGCTGCAGGCGAGGGTGTTATAGAGCCGAGAACTGCGGTAACAAATCCCCACGCGTATCAAACGACGTTTTTCAATACATTTTCGAAGAAATAAAATAAAACATTAGAATGGAAAGTATTTTTGTCAGGAATTAATACGAAATATGATTTAATTTGCTTTTTTCCGCGCTTTGCTTACGCCAGGTTGAAGAAGAAGCAAAGGTATGATGCCGCTAAACAACCTAATATGAAAGATAGAAAATAAAATATTTTTGAATTTAGAATGAACAAATGTTAATTTGCTCATGAAAGTAAAAATATTTGTTTTTAATAATCGTGTTTATCTATGTTATTCTATTTATAAACACAATTTAAATACTAAAAAAATATTTATGCCGTAAAGACGCAAACTCTGCCAAGATTTGAAAAAAAAAAACAAACACCGCCGACTAAAATCATTGAACCTATTTGAACTTAGTATAAGTATGTTATCTGTGGAAAGGAGATGGCCAGTTTTGGGCCAAAGTATGTACAGAAACGATATATATATTAAAAAAGACTAGATTTTTTACTGATTAAAAATATCATGTAACAATAATAACTTTCTAGCGGAATGAGCTAAAAATTATAATTTGAAATATGGTTTTAAATTTAATGTAGTTCTAAAACTAGCTCCGTAAACAAGCTGACAGGTCATTACGAGTTCGTTCTAAAACTAGTAGTTCTAAAGAAGTTACTAAAAAAACGATATCTATTTTGTTTTAGCATTGGTCATGAACATTATAATCATTTATAAAAGAAAAAAGGACATTTGATGAAATTATTGTTGTTTTAGTAATCGTTATTTATTTATTTAACATTAACATCGTTCAAAATCGTGTATCGGTTAACTGTTTCAAAACGAAAAAATATCGATGTTTGTCAAAATGTCAATGTCACGTTACTCCCGTCAAGTCCCGTCATTCGTTTTCGTACTCGTGCACATCCGCACGAGTACTAATGCTTATTATTCGATTTCTGCTATTTTTCTGACGACTTTGGATTGATTTTACGGACTTGGACACCGATTGCTTATCGACTGGATAATGGTGAATTGCGTGAGTTGTGGTATCCCTACTGACCGTAGCAACGCTACTGGAAGTGTGCCTTTACATGATGAAGCAGTTCTTTCCATAATAAGGGCAAGGACTGTCGTCAAACAGTGGCAAGGTACCAAAATACCATCACACCTCCAGCACCATTCCTGTATGATATATTAATTGAGTATGAAAATGAATAAAATATTGAAAATATAACTTGTGTTTATTTTACCTACCTAATTTGTTTTTTGTGCTATGCAATAATATGCTAATAGTAACACATATGTTTACAAACAATTAAATCAATGTGTTTATTTGATTATGGTATTTACAATACATTTTGGCGTTTTATAGGTACAATTCTTACCATCTGCCGCATAACCTAACCTAGTGACCCAAAAACTTATTTTCTTCCTAATTCCCATAGAATTTTTAGAAAAATCTTTCTGATATGAATATGTTTGTGTTTTATCTATTAAATAATACATAAATGATTACTGTTCATATTTGGCCCAACGATGTATGGATTTCTGGCGATCTCCTTTTTATTTCCGCACGTGTGCGGAAATATATTGAAATTCACGCGTGTGAAATGCATTGCATGTTGAACCTAATCGTAGTGCGCTAAGAACCAGTTTTCGAGAAAGTGTATTGAAAAATCCTCCGACCACGCGGATTGGATTAGTCGACATCACGTGTCATGTCTTCTAATTTTTGGTTCTCTAGGTCAAGCGGGTTTCGCTACTAACGACTCCGCTAAGAAACAAGATTAATCTTCTTCATGTTTGTTTGTATCTTAATCGGGCTGTGTGTTGTCTGTCGGTCAATTCATTAATCAGTTCATCACGGATGTATTCCGTAGATTATATATTATATATTTTACTGTACTGTACCAACATCATTATGATATAAAACTGGTATACTTTAATAACAAGTCGGGATATGGTCGGTATCAGTCCACGTGACTGTGTCGTTCGTGTAGACGCTCAGAATGGTCACCATTTATTACGAACGCGTTGCCTGTGCCACTACGTGCGCCCCTTACTGAAGCTGCGGTGAAGAATTTGAATTGTTTGGTTATTGAAAACGTTTGTACAGTAAATATTGTGAAATAAAGTTTTAACTAGATATTAGTATAGATATAGCCTTCGTTGACATTTACCAAATTATCTATTCGCACGAAGCAAAGCCATGAACAACACATTTTATTTAATTTATTTATAATAGGTACGCCAACAGTATATACATTCAAAAGTAAGTGTACAGATTAAGGTTAATATGTAGATATAGGTACCAATTACAGGTGTACATATCACTCTCTTTAGCATTGTTTTAATTATTGGTCTTCTTCTTCTTTATCGTGTGGTTAGTGGCCAGGTGTCAGAGATTTTATGCCATGGGCCTCTAACTTGGCTTTACATGCCGTCAAGAAATATCTTTCAGGTATGCTGGTTTCCTCACGATGTTTTTCTTCACCGAAGCAAGTGATAAAAAACAGAATTGGTAAAAAGATATGTCGATTCAGGACGTTAATAAGAAAAATCTCAATGAAAATACATTTAAAAAGAATTGTTACCTGCCCGCCATTACAAGTTATAAAATAAAGTTTTAACAAGTACAGATATAATTTACCCAAATAATTAAAAGGAAAAAAATAATAATAAAAGGAACACCCAGTAACCATGAATATTTTGACAGACGTTTGAGAGATAAAGAATTGCCGTCTTTTGTTTATTTATTTATTTAAACATACTGCACAAGTAAAAATAACCGTACAGAGGCGGACATTAGCATTTTCTTGACTTAAGTCTTGGATATTCTCCAACATTTTTGCTCAAGCTTCTTTTCTTTAATTACAGGTGCATTTCACCGTTAGGTTTTGATTCTTTGTATCAGTCGGAAAAATAATAAGATGTTTAATTTAAAAAATATATATATTTTTTCGTGTACTTTGTTGCACGCACTTCACTTTTTATCATCACATTACTTGAATATGATACTAACCCAAATAAAATGAATCGATAAACCTTAAATAGACGTGATTACGTCTAAACAAGCTTATAGTAAACGTCTGGAGTTCGTCTGTCCGTCGGTAAGTGGCCATTACATCCAAAACATCCATCACGCGCGCTTCGTCCATAGTGTTGCCATGTGCGAATTAAAACATAATTAATTTCAAACTATATTAAAGTTTACGAATTATTAAAACATTATATTGCGTAGATAGGATCGACTTTTAAAATAGATAGTTAATGTTAAGTATAGATATCATGTAATGTATTTTATAAATCTTAAACAAAAGCTAGATTTTTTGCGATTCACAGAATTCGTATTTTTTGTATGTCAGTATGTCTTTTTATAAAGAGTATTTATTTATTTATTTGGTACACCAACATCTATACATATTATGTAAGAAAAATTAGGAAACAATAATCCTACTAATATTATCAATGCGAAAGTTTGTGTGGATGGAAGGATGTTTGTTACTCTTTCACGCAAAAACTACTAAACGGATTTGGACGAAATTTTGCACACAGATAGGTTGTAACTTGGTTGAAATTAACATATAGCGTACTTTTTATCTCGATAGTACGATCCCGTGGGATAGTAACCAAACTCGGCGCGGGCGAAGCCGCGGATATAAGCTGGTGATAATGTAAACATGCTGGTATGTATGTCTATTACAGGTATACGCAGCATTCACCATAGTGACAACAACAAGCAATATAGCTCTCATTTTATCTGCCATATACATCCTACAAATTAAGTACCGACATCCTAGTTCTTAAATTTCACTACACAAGCTTTCAGCTTTAATGTAACCTTTACTAATAGTACAGACAGTAAACCACAGTTTATGTTTCAAGTTACAATTCTTCTTGTAAGCTCTAAAAGAAATGGACGTTAATGAAATGTCACTCGGCCTTTTAATCTAGATTCCTTTAAGATGAAGACTTTTACTATGTACACCGTAGACAGAGAATGCTATAGACTAATTGATATGTTTTGTCGCATTCACACAAGAAAAAGAACAACTTATGCCGATGTCGTGTAAAGAAATGAAACAGAACGATTACATTTTTTGTTTCATCGAGCGTGCCACGTTTTTTCAAGGTCAGCACACTAGTTTGCTAAACAAAGTTTGACAGCTGACGTGCAGCTAGCCATCGTCTACCTTTAAAATACAGTTTTTACGTGTTATATGTTAAGTAATTTATGTTATATTTTGTTTAGAACAATTTAGACTTACTATTTCAACCATTTATACAAAAAAAATGGTGTGGTGTAGCGTTAAAGGGTGTAAAAGTGATAGTGGAACGAAAATCCCAGGATTGTCTTTTCATTCGTAAGTATGCCACTCTTTATCAGTTCTAGGCATTCAGTAACATTTTATTATGTTCATATATTGTGTATAATGTACGCTAGACGTACGATTCATCCTTAAAAAGCACAAAAATAACAATTATTATTCAATTATAAATTCTAACCTAAAAACGATGGTGTTGCCAACTTTTCTATAAATTATTACCCACTATTATGGGAAATAATAATGTGATGGCTTCTGCAGTGAGTATTAATTAAATATCTGAAATATTTAATGACTTTTTGCAGTTTCCCTGAACCTGATAATTTACGTCAGAATTGGATTGTAGCTACAGGACGAACAGATTGGACACCAAAACCGTCATCAAAAATTTGCAGCAAACATTTTGAGAATTAAAAAGAAGAATATAAGTTCATTAGAAAGAAGAATTCATAAGTAATCATTTTGAAAGTCAACCTTTTATTGGAAACCACAAAGTTTTACTTATTAAGGCAATTGCCATGCACTATTTTGAACTGCGTATACATCACGCAACAAAAGGATTTGAACCTAAGCAAAAAATTAGAAACATACGAAGCTTGTTTTATTTAAAGGACAATAATGTGTTAAATCAATAAAAGCTTATTAAAAATAAACATGTTCTATTATTTACCCACAAACCCAGAACCTACTATCACATCAGAAATGGCAGTAATTTAGAACCACATCATCATCATCCATCGTCACTCCTGCCCTCATCGCAATTAATTTGAGTTCGGCAGCATGTCTTCTCCGCATCGCATGCCTTTGCGTACCGATGGTAACGGATATGTCATTGGCATATTCAGGCTTTGTCTTACGTACTAATTTCCAATTCTCATAAATTGTGGGGTAAATTTTTCCTCACCCGGTAACCCTAAATTCGTGACGTATTTATTTTTTGTCTCTTTTTGCGACACGCTTTGGCGGTGTCTATAGGATACTCTGTCTACGATGTACACTTATGGAAATTAATTGCTTGTCAAAAGGACGTACTACACTTCAATCAACTTATCTGTACAGGCGGGAAAACACAGAACTAAAATAAAAGTACCAATTTTGACATAAGGCACATACGATACGTAGATTTGCCGAACAACTGTCAAAAAATGACAGTTGTGAGCAGTGACAGAGACAATTTAGATTGGTAATTAATTTGCTAAGCAATTCATACATTACAAAGACGTCCATACTTCCATACTCATATTACAAATGCGAAAGTAATTTGACCATTTGATTTTTTTTTGTTACCTTCTGACGCCTAAACCGTGAAACAAACAAACTTACTTTACCCTAAACCACTGAACCGATCATCCTGAAATGTTGCATAATACGTTTTCAGGCGTACAGAAATGGACATAGGGTACCTTATATCCTGAAAAAAGTACTATTCCCAAGGAAAACAACAATAACGTTCTTGTGATAATAGATGGCGCCACGTGTCTTTCGAATCATGATTGAATTATATTATTACACAAGTAGAGTACAACCCTTTCGGGACTCTTTCGGGTAGGTTAAGCTCAGCTGCATATGCAGTAAGGAAAATAAGGCAGTTAACTGATGCAGCTACAGCTAGGTTAATATACTATGCTTATTTCCACAGTATTATGTCTTATGGCATTCTGCTGTGGGGATCGGCGGCAGACGTTGACTCAATTTTCATTTTACAAAAGCGGGCAGTCCGCGCGATCTATAAAATGGGTCCTCGCGAGTCCCTCAGAGAAAAATTTAAAGAGATCGATGTACTGACTCTGCCTTCCCTTTATATCCTAGAATGTATTTTATATGTCCGCAAAAACCGAGGGCTTTTCAAAATTAGAAGCGACTTCCACAATATTAATACACGCAGTAAACACGAAATTGTAATACCCAAGTTCAGGTTAACAAAAACTAGTAAGTCTTTTCTTATTAACAGTATACGTTTTTATAACAAATTACCTAAGTCAGTTATAGAACTGACCGATGGAAAGTTCAAAAATTACATTAAACGTGTCCTTATTAAAAAAGCATATTACAAAATCAAGGACTACGTTGAAGATAAAGAGGTTTGGCTTTAGTTCCTTCTGCGCATGCGGCTTCCCTGGTAGCTCATAAACAGCACAAATATGTGGATGTCTCTAACTATTCTCAATCTCATTTTTTTTTCTTTTCATTTTAATTTACAATGGGGTTTTTATTTTACAATGGTTATCACATCACTTAAACACCCTTTGTTCAGAATAGTTGCAGCACTGATGACAATATTTTTGTCACTTGTTTAATTTAGTCTTTTATAATGTTTTCTTGCCTTTGTATAGATTCTTTTTAACGATTGTTTGTGAATGTGTGAACAGTGTAGGCCTTGTAGATTCCTAGATGTGTGTTAACTTTTGTTAACCTCTTATCTTGTTTTCCGTTTTTCTTGCAACGACTTATTGTCGGGCCTATGCTGTCCCCCCATACTTGAGTACTAATGCTGTAACATGATAATATTGTAAAACTAATCATTTTAAAAGAGTAACCATGGAGTTTCTTGCCGGTTCTTCTCCATAGGAAACGACCAACCCGAACCGTGCACCTTTTTGTCGACGTTTCATAAGTGCCCATGTAGGCCTATGTGAAATAAAAATATTTTGATTTTGATTTTGAACCCATATTATTTGTCAAATTCAAAATTAACGCGAGCGAAGCCGCGGGAAAAGCTAGTAATCTATACAATTAAATAAAATTGAAGTGTCTGTTTGTAATTTCGAAATGTGAGCATTTTACTGAATGCATATGAAAGTGTATATACGGCATTTAAGAACCAGAACATTAAAAAAAAATAGTCCCTTTGTTTGTTCCCGGCTCACCTCCGAAACGGCTGGACCGATTTTGACGGGACTTTTACTGGCTGAAGGTGATGTTATAAGAAGTAACTTATGATACTTTATTTTTATTAAAAAAGGATGAGGGTTCCGTGCAAAAAATTAAAACCCTTGAAATTGTTAATGATTTCATGCGGACGAAGGTCGTGAGGCACAGCTAGTATGGATATATAGCTTTCCTTTTGATTACCACTTCCATCACGTAAAAACTAATCAAATAAAGAAACTATCTAGAGTTCAGGGGGGTTACTATGACGTCTTAAAGCAGAGACAGAGCTACACAGGTCGTCTAGCGCCATCTCTTTCCCATTCCTGAATTACTCCTGCTTAGACGTCAAGGTAGGCCACCAGTTTTTCCATCCCTGAACAATGAAAGATGGTACAAAAAAAACTTCCCATAGTGAACTTAAAATAAACTTTAAGAAGAAGAAGTCCACCATTTTGAATTACTTGAGTGATATAAAATGACATATTTTAGAGCTAGACCAAGGCTATCCGGGACTTTCTGTAGTTTAAAGAAAGAAAGAAATAATATACGATTTCTTTTTCAACGAGGTAGTAACTATCGAAGATAAAAAGCAGTCTGCTGGATTCATAACCCGTTCATTGCTTTGCCGCAACCTAAAATTCCAAGTTTTCGATTCATGTTGGCGTGTTTTTAGCGAATTTTCCTCAGAGGGAAATAACTATAGTTTATATATAGCGTGACACCACGCAACGTCTATTTAATTTTATAACCTAAAATAAGGCTACAAAATCTAGGCATGCAGATATGATTCAAGGTTCTTTTATCAAGAAAAATCTAAATGCGAGTTCACGAAGAATAATTTATTACCTAGGTAAACACAATTTGCCACGCGATAACATGACTAAAGGTTCAGGCCCGACTCCACCGAAGGGGAGACGAACAGAGCGGGGAGGAGATGTGCAGGATCTGACCAATCACAGGAGACACGAGAGACGCGATGTCGATTTCAACCAATGTGATTGGTCGGTTTCCGCACTTCTCTCAGCTTTGGTGAAGTCCGGGCCTCAGCGCGACTGGACTGGTCTTCGGATTAGTGCAGACACCGAACTTCGACAGGTACTCAGTACGTTTTGTAACAATATTCTGGTTTAAAAGAGTGTTCATGGAGTTTCTTGCCCGTTCTTCTCCATAGAGATCTACGCTTTGGAAACTGCAGTCAATCTTATTTGACTCTTGACGATTTTATGTGAGTTTAACGGAATAAAATAAAAAAGCTAGCCAAGTGCGAGTCGGACTCGCAAACAAAGGGTTCCGTAGCATAGGCTAAATGTACACTCGATAGCAAAACTATTTTCATAGTATTTTAATGAAAAACAAAGTTACTACTGCAGTTTTACGACAAATCTTATTCAAACCATTTTTCGTTAAAAGTTCTTTTTACACAGTTTCTACGGCTTTAGAAGCGAATATCTCTTCATCCATTGACTTAAGAAAAAAAAGTTTTTAGAAATTTTTTTAAGAGCAATCAATAGACACAGATATACGAGTATAAGTGGAAAACAAATTCAAACTTCAGTTACATATATTTTTACACATTTGTTTTTGTAGCGGTTCCTCTGCATTCCAAATTTCAACTGTGTGATGCAAACAGTCTTGGAGTAAAATGACTGTGACATACGGACGGACAGACGTATAGACAGGCCGAATCTGTAAGCGTTCCCTTTTTTGGAATTTGGAAACGGAACCCTAAAAATGCTCCACATTTTCGAGTAAAGTACAAACTCGAGCACGGGTAGGAACAAAAGAGTCACATTCAGATAGCACTTTCAACATAAATTCGATTATTTGTTATCTTGTCCCTGTTTGAATGACGTCACAACAATAAACCTGCCTTTGATGTTCGTAATACATTTATTTAACGTAACATTTACGAGGGACAGCGAGTGACGAGCTGTTCATTGTTCAATCGATTCCGACGTGTCTTCGTTTTCTATTCGATTCGCCGAATCGAAATCTGGTAAACTTTGCCGGTTCAATTGAAATGTGTTTTCAGAAGTTTTGTGTTACCTACTTGTATGTGATTTGATAGCTTTTGAAGTATTTTTTTTTATTATTAGGCCAAAGTCGTCTCTTCTCTGTTTCAGAGGTATTTTTTCTGTAGTGGAGCAATTTCTTGGCTATTTTTTGTTTATGAATAGCTAATTTTATTAGCTACCTAATATAAATCTCCTCAATACCATTAGCCAAATATCAGTTGTCCGAAAGTCTGACAACCAGTCTTTCCAAGGGTTACCGTGTTACCCAGTACTAACTGGGTTGTGGAGGTCAGTTATGCAGTCGAACCATGTAAAATACTGGTATTCAGCTGCATCTGGTTAGACTGGAAGGCGACCCTAACATAGTTGAGAAAAGGCTAGGCAGATGATGCTGATGACCATTAGCAAAACATCATCATAAAACGATCCCTAATCATTATCTTCTTGAAAGCGATAGTGAGAGGCTCATTAGAAAGACTTACTGATCCACATAGAGTAATACTATACTTGTTTTTCCCAACGGGCTAAACTGTGGTGTACCTACATTGGGCCGGTTATGTTTGTCACAGTGGAATACTGAGCCTATGCGTATTGCCATCAATCACGTAAAAAACTTGCCTCCGAGCGGCTACTGAGTAACTCCTGGTGGAAAAACACATGACACTTTACCTGACCTGAGAATTGAATTCAGGACCTCTCTATGAGTCTCCACGAGGCAGTCACTTTCACGGAATAATTTAATTACAATGTTCGACGAAACTTCGGAACTAATCGTTGTTTACGGAAATACCCGAAGTCCTTGCTAAATGTTTTGCATCTAAAATTAATAATGAATCGTCTTCTTGTCTCTAATACATACATAAAGCTAAGTATATAACATTATAATGATATGAGACGGCGTTTGAGTAAGACTGACGCAGGATGAGTCAATCCTAAGAGCTTTGGGTAACCTGCCAAATGTTTAATTGATTTAGCCGTATAGTGTCGTACATGCGTTACGAGTAATTCGGATTAAATCATCACAGGTACACACTGCAAATTAGATCGGTTTGCAGGGCACACCAACATAGATGTTGGTGTGCGTAAAATCAACGGCCGTCTGACTTCGCCTATTTATTAGTGTTTGTTTCACAATAACCCGTTGTCCACGCACACACAATAAAATTTCTTGTCACTAATGTTGCAGGGAATATGACGCATAAATTTAGCTTATGATACAATCGTCTCCGTGGCGCATTAGTCGAGCGTGCGATAAATAATTACTTACTGCGCCGCACATACGTCGATTATTAAAAATTAGCCGGTCATAAGTCAATTTCTTAAATGAAAAGGTTATCAACCAATATAGCTAAGATAGAAAGAGAAATATACCAGTAACAAGAATTTACTCCTCCCACCTACTAAACATGCCTCGTTTGCTTGCGACAGCGCAGTTTCGAACTTGATCTTCACGCAATTGTAATTTATTGTACTCCGCGATCTCAATTGACGGATTTAAAGAAAAAGATTTTAGTGTTTTCTACTTGATATTTCGTAACGATTGTGATGGATTCAAGTAATTCAGGTATGAGTTGTTATATTCTAATGTATTTTAAGTGTGTTAACTTCATTTTATAGTATCGGTTCAATTTTAAAAGAGGGTATATAAACAATTTATTTTTTTGGTTAATTTTTTTGTTCAAATATAATTAAGTTATGTTATCGCCTTCTCTCGCGAAATATTTTTTTTGGTTTTAAATATTTTACATA
Source organism: Eurois occulta (assembly GCA_950022335.1). Taxonomy (NCBI): domain Eukaryota; kingdom Metazoa; phylum Arthropoda; class Insecta; order Lepidoptera; family Noctuidae; genus Eurois; species Eurois occulta. The sequence continues at coordinate 2,812,471 of OX465496.1, forward strand.
TAAGGCTAGTTTACGACACATATTTTAAGTGCGAATGGCCGCGAATTTCCGACTTAAAGGTTTTTAAAGATTGGAAGTCATACAAAAATAAAATAGCTTTTTTATATAAAATTTTATAAAGTGTAAAGCTGATTTATATTATTTTGTAAAGCTGATTTATATTATTTTGAAATACATTTATACAAATACAAAAAAAATGTTATAACTACTTATATAATAAAAATATGGTAATACTCTTAATTTTTGTTGAATTATTTCCGTGTTTCGTCAGTAAAACATGCTTATTACACAAAGAACAACACTAAATGATAAAATAAAGCTAAAAAAAGCAAAATACACTGTAAAATATTTTTGACCGCCTAAATGCCTAAAATCGACCTATGTGCGCCGGCGCCGTAAGATCGAATCCGACTGCCAACAGCTTAATGTTTTTGTATGTTTTGATAAAATATTTTACATTTGTTTGTTCAATTCATTGCTTAACTATTAGCAAGTCTCTTTATATTTGGGTTAGAATGTATTAGTTGTCTACCCTCTAAAAATGACAAATCATGTTTAAGTTAGTAGTTTAAGTTCATCGTCATAATGCTATTGACTATCGGGTTTTCGTTACGTTTTTAGACATTATACCCTGCGTTTTTTGAGAAGTGCTTTTATTTGTGAATCAATATGAATCATTGAACCACACTTTTATGAGCTGAAATAATTATTTTGCATGAGCAAAATGTTTCAATTAGTGAAATTGCGAGACGTTTAATAAAGATATCGGTGAGTAACAAAATGTTATTATGATGTTTAGAAGTTTAATATGTTTAAATAATCCACATGTTATTGATTGTTTTTTTTTGTAACAATATTTTAATATTGTTCACAGAGAAGGACTGTGCAATTGTGGGTCCATCGTTATGCAGATTCGGGAAGCATTGATCCTTGCCGACCGGGACCAAAGGCTGGATTTGCATTCACAGATTGGCATCTGATATAGTTGCTACGCATACCGCTGAGCCCTTCCTCACTACTCGTTCCACGGCAACTAAACATGACGTGACATTACAAACTGTACGAAACCACTTGCGAGCAGCTGGTGTGAAATGTTGTAGGCCAGCCAAGAAAATTTGAATGTCAGATATTCACAGGCAAAACCGGGTACGCTTCGCAAGAGAATATTTGGATTTTGATTGGTGCAATAATATAGTTATATTTAGAGATGAAAAATGTTTTAAATCAGACAAGGACGATCGCAAAATATTCTGGCGAAAAGATGGTGAGCGCTATCATAAAAAAAAATATTCTTCCTTGCAGGTCTAGTGGAGACATTTACTTCGTGCATGAACAAGTCATAGATAGCGAAGGCGCACCAATAGGCTATTAATAAAAATATCAGGGGGTAATTCGATTTGTTTTATGTGAGTGATGTTATTGTTAGTGAGATAACAATTTAGGATACCTGTATCTTAATATCTATCTTATTAACATGTTTATTCATTTCACTAATAAATAAATTACCCACTTGAATAAGAAAAGTAACGTTATTTCTTGTCTGACTTAGAATATTTGTCATGCACGAAACTTTATAATTTGTAATTATAATATAAAAAAAACCTAGTCAATAAATATTGTTGATTTCTTAATACAAATTGTTAAATTTTTACTTCCATGTTTTTTTTCGAATAATGTTCTTATTATCAGGTAAATTACAATAAAAATTCAATAAAATGAAAATAAAAGTTTTTTAATAATGCAAAAAGTTGACGCTAGCGGCGCAGATTCGATCCTACGACACTTGATTTACCAGCCGAATGATTATACACTTATGCCACGACACCGGTTAGTCTTAGTGTTAAATTGATGCTTCATATTCTTTACCTCATATTATACATACTAGCTGTGCCCGCGACTTCGTTCGCGTGGATGTCGGAACTTAACAATGTATTTATGCTAGTGCTTCTTTATAAACAGCATTAGCTGTGGAACCATCTGGAGCGTACATAAAAAGGTTATAGGGGTTTACGCGAAAAAAGCTACGTATAGTTGACCATGGGAAAAGCATCCAATACTTAGGTCCACCCCCGCAACGGATAATGTCTGGCCCTGAGCTTTATTAATTGTCATGGCATAACAGAGACTGACTGGGAATTGCACTCGTTTGAAAGAGAAAGGAAAGTTGTTAGGAATTATAGGTATTCTTGGAATAAAAACAATATCACCAGCGCCGCAGCCGGTTAATATTTCAGCTTCGATTATGTTTTGCTGCAGATTTGTGACTTTGAGCCGAGTGCCGTTACAAAGTTTGGATGACATTAATTTCTGAGGAGAATTATTGGTACACCGATTTTTAAAACTATTTTGTGGGCTGGAAGTCCGGGTGTGTTGAGGGAATCCAAAAATTCTACCGGGTAGTACGTGGAGTCATCTTCTTCCATAACTGTATTTATAGAGGTGTATTCTCAACTATTCCCGGACACGTGAATCAATATTTTAAATTAATTGCCGCAGCTTGGACATTGCGAGGAGTCAAAATAGCTCGCTGACATAGCCAAGAACCGGCTTGATATCCCATGTTTGTGGAATCTCCGTACACAGAAGAAATTAGCTCCTGTTGTGATGTAACGCAAGAACAGAGATTATCAACCATATAATAACTTTTCCATCTTCTTGTACGGGGTATGTGCCATCGCCTATTTGTAACAATAAATTGGGAAACTCCTGTGCATTTTCGCAGCCTCGCAACTGTGCACGCATATGTACACTCAGGTGTGTAGATGATATATTGCGCCATAAAACAGAACTCTTCAGACAGGCAGCAATTTCTTCGGCTCTCGTTCCTCGGGGTACTATCGGGAGTGTCTGCCGAAAATCACCGCAGAACAGCACTGTAATGCCTCCCCATCGGCCGGTCATTGTGCCTTATGTCCTGTAAAGTTCTATTCACTGCTTCTACAGCTTTGTGGTTTGCGATAGTGCACTCGTCCCAAAAAATTAAAACACAATCGCATAAAACCCTTGCTTTATCGCTATTTCGCGATATGTTGCAAACCGGGCTTTCCGTGCGGTCTAAGTCGATAGGAATTATAAATGTTGTGTGTGCCGTTTTTCCTCCAGGCAATAATGTGGCTGCTATCCCTGAAGAGGCGACAGCAAGGGAAATTTTATTTTGGTTCTGTAGCGGCACTACAAAAAGTACTACAGCGCCATCTATGACGCAGAGGATAAACTAAAAATCGAAATATATCTAAATTCTACATCGCGCAAGTTATTCGCGACTTAAGACTATACAGAAGAACCCGACAACTATATTTTACTATATTTTACTTCGGAAACACTATTATAATTTTATTAATTTACATTTTAACCCGACAACAACTGTTGGGCAGTAGGCCACCAGACGTAACACCCGTCTGGTCGGAGGATCCTCCCTTCTCAATGGGGGTTGAAGAGCTTTACACCCTGTTCTTCACACTCCTAAAGTTCCTTATTCGAGCCAAAATGACTTTGGTTAGGAAAGTTTTACCTGTTCCGCCCGGTGCGTCTAAAAACAGGATTTCACCCGAGGCGTTTTCTACACTGCAGCATACCCTATCAAACGTCTGGCGCTGTTCCTCTGTCTTTGCGCAGCCATTTTGTAAAATTTCTGTGAGTTCCACGGGTTTTTAACTAATTTCTGATACGTATTCTCTGTTTATACGTTCCCCATCGACTGTCGGTGTGGGCAAACCGTATTGACTGGTCGGGTTCCCTGGTATACTTATAACTATCTCTTTAATAGCAATAAGGACCTGTTGTGACAAATTTCACGTACCCTATAGGTCAGGAATTTCTCCATCAGTATTTAGTTGAACATGCCTCAATCAGAAAATGACGTCACACGCACAATGCCATCTATCGAATATCTATATTCAATGCTGCACGCAGTTGAGCTCTAGATATAGTCCAGTCTGAGTTCGATAGATGGCGCTGTTTTAATATTTTACTTCGGAAACACTTATAATTTTATTAATTTACATTTTAACCCGACAACAACTGTAATGTTGGGCAGTAGCCCACCAGACATAACACCCGTCTGGTCGGAGGATCCTCCCTTTTCAATGGGGGTTGAAGAGCTTAACACCCTGTTCTTCATACTCCTAAAGTTCCTTATTCGAGCCAAAATGACTTTGGTTAAGAAAGTTTTACCTGTTCCGCCCGGTGCGTCTAAAAACAGGATTTCACCCGAGGCGTTTTCTACACTGCAGCATACCCTATCAAACGTCTGGCGCTGTTCCTCTGTCTTTGTGCAGCCATTTTGTAAAATTTCTGTGAGTTCCACGGGTTTTTAACTAATTTCTGATACGTCTTCTCTGTTTATACGTTCCCCATCGACTGTCGGTGTGGGCAAACCGTATTGACTGGTCGGGTTCCCTGGTATACTTATAACTATCTCTTTAATAGCAATAAGGACCTTTTGTGACAAATTTCACGTACCCTATAGGTCAGGAATTTCTCCATCAGTATTTAGTTGAACATGCCTCAATCAGAAAATGACGTCACACGCACAATGCCATCTATCGAATATCTATATTCAATGCTGCACGCAGTTGAGCTCTAGATATAGTCCAGTCTGAGTTCGATAGATGGCGCTGTTTTAATATTTTACTTCGGAAACACTATTATAATTTTATTAATTTACATTTTTCTTTCTTTTCATTTATAAGGTGTGAACTGATTACGATGAAACCAAAAACTTAATATTACTTCAATTTACGCACATATTGTTGTGTATAAAAGTTACGGGAAGTTGTGAGACCAAGTGCACATAACCCCAATTTTACTTCTGTAACACTTTAAATTCAAATATCTTTTGATAGACTGAACCGATTGCAATGAAACAAAAACTAAATGTTACTTCAAGTTACGCTCAATCGTTGTGTATAAAAGTTATCTACATTGCTTTTGTACATTTTACGTGATGCCCGAACAAATACACAGACAAACAGACAAACAGACAAACAGACAAACAGACAAACAGACAAAAATTCCAAAAATGCTGGAAATGGGTTCTATTGGTTGTCCTTTAACACCCTGGCTATTTTTTTTGGAATTTTTTTCGATGTACAAAAACGACTTTTCTACAGTTTTATTATATGTATAGATACTATAGTGAAGCAAATACTAACAAATAGGCGAAGTAATACACCAGTTGATTTTACGCACACCAACATCTTTGTGGTGTGCCCTGCAAACCGATCTACTTTGCAGCGTGTACATTTAGTTGTAAGTATTTTTAATAGAAGACAAGTTGGGAAGAAAGTACGTGAGGAAAATTGAATTAAATGCAATTGGAACATGAGGGAGTTATAAATCCATCCTCATCTACTCCACCAAATGAAACTAATCAACGATTCATTTCTATCATGACTTTAGCTATTGAGGTTTAAGATAATTTATTCTCATAAGAATTACACTATTCACTTACATGAGAATATTAAAACTAAACACATAAAAAGAACAAAAGTTGGGGGTATTACAAAAATTAGACATCGACAATATAAATGTTTTGAGGGTGGATTACAAATCATCGTGGACACAAAGTTCGTTCGTTACATGTAAACAATATCCGTGTAACAGATAAATTGTAACTGGATGTGGCTCGACACTATTGTGGGGAATGTGAATTTGTTACTATACATTTTTTAAGTAGCTTTTTAAAAGTGGTTTTCGATTTAGATTCTCTGAGGTCTCTCGGTAACTTATTAAATATTTTAGATCCTTCGTACACGATGGTGTTGTATTAACAGAAGCAGCTGTGATTCTTGCCGATACGTGTGAATAAGAAGACAAGACGTTCACTGGCAAAAAGTAGCTATTAGGTCCTTACCTCTACCTATGCCTGTGGGGATTACAGGCGTGATATTATATAAAAACGCTTTCACAGGTCAAATTGAATTAGCTAGAAAACCTTTGCAGATATGATGGGTAGAAAGGATATCTGAACACGTTGGCGTTGTTGTAGTCAATTGAAATAATTATCTCAGATTTTATTTTTGGTCTCTCTTTTCATTAGATATCGATACCTATTATATCAGCAGTTTCACTAATTGTTAATGATACAATGAACCAAGTGTAAGGTAAGTTACTTGCTGTACAACTTCCTAACCCAAATCTTGAAGAAAAAATTTTTTTTTACTGCGTTTCTCAGGTTAACGTGGGGGTTGTCATCTGATTACCCGGACTATCCTGTGGGTGCCTTGAGTGTAAGGCTTCCAGCCAGGAGCTTAAAACAAAGTAACTGCACGCTAAGAGAACCCCCTGCGAGCCACGAGCCTTGGGTGAAGGACAGCAAAGGACAGGCTGGATCGGAACAATCAAAGCAAACCTAACCGTCACTGAAACATAAAAGGAAACGCTTCTACCATTGCTATTATACAGTATACAAAGATCTATAGATCTGTATAGATCCATCTCCGTCGGATGTGGGCGGCGCAGGCGGTGGGGAACGATCGCTAATAGGGTAACCATCTCGATTGAAAAGTCCGGATAAAAAGCTGGATATTTGCGAAAAGAGTGCTTTTAAAATCTTTCTTTTTTAAAAAGTCATTTAACTTTTTATATCCTAAAACATCCCTTTAAGTTGAAAAGTCCGGAAAAATTACAAGACTGGTTTAGATGTAGGGCCGTATAGCAGGATTTATTTGGACAATAAAACGTTATGAAAACTATATTTGGTTTTAGTTCTGCAAATAGATACAGGCTTGAATGTAAGATGCAGCACCGCCGTCTTGACCACAATAACTTACACACAACATTTGTGAAAAAATTTGCGTGCAACATGCAACCAACCCGATACTCGACACGTGTTTGCTCGGGCAGGACACTCGAAAAATCCGGGCAAACCTGGACGGCTGGTAGCCCTACTCGCAAAGCAAGCGACACCTTTGATCCGCCCCGCTGATAAGAGAACGCGACAGGTGTCCGCTTGGATGATAACGCTTCATTGCACACCGCTTGTTCCTCTTTCATGGGTTTAATTATGTTTATTATGTTAATGATGTTGGTTTAGGATGATGAAACTATTGAGAAACGTCTTGTTCAACGCAATCTTAGTAATTCAAGCAAATAAAAATAATAATACAGGGTACAGACCTTTAGCGAAGCCGTCGCGTCGACCAAGCATTATGTACATCAAACTAAGTAACTTTAAGCAAAATATATTGCTGGGAAACGACTTTTTTTCGGTGAAAAATCACGTTTTACGGTAGGATTCAATGTAACGCACTCAAAACATTGTGCTGATGGATGGATTGAATAGTACGGGGGTCGTGGAGGTGTTTACAGTAAACATCTTACGTTAAAAACTTGTGAAAAAGCTGGAACTTTGACCCCCAACATCTCCATAACTAGAAGGTTCCAAGGTATGGTCTAAAAACACAAAAAAATATCGCAATGACGGGGAGAACAAGTACCTTTCGGCTTTGTTAAGGGTCTTCTTACACCCTTAAGATACAATATATTTTTTATATTATTAAATGCTTTCTCTATGGAGTTTTTTATTTAAAGAATATTTAAAATGTGTACATTGCTAAATATAGGATAATAATATGTTTAAAGATCCTTTAATTTAAAAAAAAAACTAGATTTTGTCTGCATAGATACCTAAATAATATGTTAGTAACGTATAGGTACTTAGACGTATAAATTTAATAAAATAAAATAATTAATTTAATTTGCTGAGTAAACTCTACCAAACGTGCTGATTGGTATCTAAACAAAAATAAATTATTATTATTAATAATTATTTATTTTAAAATATTCAGATAACGATACTTATACCGCTTGTGAAGTTTCACTTTCCAATTTATTTCGACCCTGTTCTTTATGTCTATAGCATAACAAATTAATGATGATTTCGAGTAACTTAGCCACCTAAATCACAGACTCGTCATAATCTTCCTGCCCTTGTCCCATATTATTTGGGGTCGGCACGCCACGTTTTATTCTTCCATTCTCCTCTGTCAACCGTCACGCTATCATTTACTTCTTTATCTTTCATATCATTCATCACACAATCCATCCATCGTTTTTTTGGTATTCCTCTCCCTCTCCATCCATCAACGTTTATATTCATCACTCTTTTAGTCACATGCGTCACTTGCTGCGTGCACTTTCGTCCCTCCTCATCACATGTCCATACCAAGACTACCAACACCATTTTACCCCCGACATATAGGAAATGAAAAGCCATTTACAGCACCGGTCAAACATCTAAATTCCCATTTTTTCCGTGCCCAAATAAACCCGGGATTGGAAAACGCTATATTGCGTTCTGAACTAACCATACTATCAGGTCGCGTGGATCGCTCGAACGAGGATTGAATGACTTTTGAAAAATGTAAAATAGTCATTATAGATTTTTTTAGTCACGCTTTCTAACGAAAAATTGGAAAAGCGTGTTTGTGGATATATTAAAAGTAAATTAATGAGGTTGTGTTGTAAGTTACGTGGCTATCGTGTTTTTTTATCCGTTAATGAGTGTATGATGTACTCTATACAGGGTGGGACCTCGACTTACAAACGGTTTCCACGTGTTCATATAGAAATTATTCATCGATAATTTAAAAAAAACTGTTGTTTCCTACAAAAAAAAGCGATAACTAAGTACACGGTTAAAATGTATGGAGCACCTGTTTTTTTTTTAAATTAGCTATGAAAAGTTTCCATAATATGAGGGAGGGGGGGGGTTGGTTTAGAATGATGTATGTTTTATGACTCATAAGCTCATTTTTAAACGGCATCTAGACGAATGCCTACATAGAACTGCACAGACACAGATTTTCATGGCTCGGCTCAGCGACAAGTCAGAAAATTTCTAAAATCGAAGAACCCTGTAAGTATATGATTTTCTTGTAGATCGAAGTTGATGATTTTAACTAGCAAAGATTTTTAATTTTATCTGCCTCTCGAATTTTCAATCACTTTATTCAAATCTCAATTCCTCCATACTTCTTCTCCCAAACTGCCAATGCAGAAAGCCACAGCCTAAAAAATATAGCTCCAATAAATCCACCACAGATAGCCAGCGTCACCACAAACGCAAGATAAGAGTGTTACAACGTAACGGGTTCTTTCGGGAACTTTATGGGTGATTCGGGGGGCGTGATGTATGGATGGTTAACAGCCTTAGATTAGGGGTAAAGGGTCGCTTCGTTGATAGACTGGGGTATTTATTTATCTTTTTACTCTGTGGTGTTGTCTATAAACGTTCGACATTACGTAAACAGGAACAGAGGAGTGAATAGTTGATTACTTTGGTTTTGTGAACCAACCGCCTAAGGAGAGCCTCCAAAGATGGTCGTCGAGGCTCTTGGCCGTAACGACAATCGGCACAATGATAGCAGAATTATTATTAATGGGTCCTAAGTTGTGAGCTGATAGGCTTGGGCCTTATTCTAAACACGGCATGAAGTACTGAGCGAGGCAACATTCAACATAACATAACATAACACCTGTAATCCACAAAGGGTTAAGCACAATTGTACCTAACACCACACCCAAACGCTAGTTATATTTAAGTCCCGTGTAATAGGGAGCGAGCCTATTTCCATCAACCGGGTGCAAATCCAGACTCCGTGACTGCTACTGAGATATTCCTGATGGAAAAACCCAATAACACTTTGCCCAACGTGGGAATCGAACCGAGGACCTCATGCTCAGCAGTCGCGCTTGCGACCGCTAGACCAATGAGGCAGTCAAGATTCAACACTACACTTTTAAACCGTTCCATGCTTTCATGTATTTCTACCAAGGTCAAAACCTATAATTACAACTACTCGTATAACAGTTACCAATAACTACCTATATTTAAGTTCGTGTTTAAATTTGTAAACACTTGCAATTTTGCGCAAAATTGTTACTTTTGGCATTCTGCCAGGACATAAAGTGCACGGCGTAACGGTAATATCAATAATATTGCTAATAAAATGGCAGCAATGGAAATAGATGTGGTTTTATCGAGATGTGGGTAGGTAGAAAGTTTTATCGTTAAAAGTTGAGCTTTTTTGTAGTATTGGTTGGTAAAAGGAATGCAATTGAAATTGTGATCGCTATAACAGAACATGGCTTGAGTCAAGACACTGCTATTCGTAAACAGCTGTCATCTCCAGTACCTTCTTAAACGAGGTTAACGACAGAACTGACCGGGTCGCTACATCCTTTAACTTAATACAATATTGAGCAATATTTGTAAATATATTTTTAATCACGTTCTCGAAAACGACTAACGATTTTGATGCAAGTTGCAATATGGGGGTATACGGACGTCAAAAGTCGATCTAGCTAGGTCACATATCAGGGAAAATTTGCTGTCTCTATTTTTAACCGAGGAGAGCGCGGTCGTTCAGGTAATGATTCGATAAAAATATAAATCGTCGACATGAGTATTTATTATTTATTTATTGCATTTGGGAAAACAAACAGTAGTATATTATACATAAACTAAAAAAAAATAAAAAAAATTGTCTTAACAAATATACTACCCACAACATTTTCCACAGATTACTATGATACATATACATAATAAAAACAAACTGTTAACAACGTGTACTGTAACTAACTTAATGAAAAAGAATTTAAAAGTAAAAAGAAAAAAAAGTTTAATGAATGAGATTGAAAACAAATTCAAAAAAGAAATAAACAATAAAATAATGCCTGATGTATCATACAGGTCCCTACCCTATCAACAATGATACATACACTGCGCAAAACCTATCTCAATAGGTTTTTTTTATGAGTAAAAGAAGAAGTACACAATCAAAATTCCTCATTAACGAACGACAAAATCATACGATGTCGTCAAATAACATTTGTAAATCACTTACGAACACTATAGCATCGAAACCAACCCCTTTTAAACGAGCAAAAGGCGACATAAGTACTCAATACTCAATCGACCAAATAGGTCCCTTTCTCTAGACTCCAATACATTAAACGTTCCAGAAATTCAGTTTCCTTCGTGTGAATTTCCAGTGCGACCACTTGACGTCTAGACGTCAACGTGGTGCGACGTCGACGTGGTATGACGTCAGGGTAATACCACTAGTGTCGGTGACAGTTTGTAATGGCTATGTGCTAACGGTCTAGCGAGTTGGAAGGCGTGAGTTTATATGATACTGTACTTTATGTTATTAAGGGGTTTCTTGTAATAAAATGTACCTTTGTAAGTAAGCGTGAAAAAAAAAATACGATGTTACTGTCCTTCTATTTTATTTTCAAAGAGTTTCGAAGTGTTTTTTTTTTACTAAAGCATTGAAAAATGACGTAGGTACCTATTTGTTTTCCGTCTAACCTACGTTTGTTTTTGTTTAATAAACAAAAACAAACGTAGGTTAAATGGTTAATTTAGAATAGAACATAATATGTTCTATTCTAAATTAACCATTTGACCATCTCAAAGTTATAGCCCTGTTTTCCCAACACGTAAATCACTCCACCTGTTTAACAAAAATTTAATTCAAATGACCTTACTTACTATGTAGGTTTATTGGTAAAACTTGTACCTATAACATAATAAAATAAACCACAATATAACACAATGAGTCAACATTTAACGAGCCAATACATAGGTTCACACATCGCTAACTGTGGGTACTATTGCCAAGCGCCCCGGGTGGCCAATATAGCGCGATGCTTTGACGCCGAATAAAAATATAAATAAAATGAGTGACGTCACTTTATAGCGGGTTTATGGCGTGACGTGGTGTTGGGTTAGAAGGATTTGTTTGTTTGGGAGATTATATGTGTTTTTATTAGGTATGGGGCTCATTCATTTCTTTGTTAGATCATCATCTCATCATCTGCCAAACCATTTCACTAGTCGGCTTTCAGCTGATTCAGGATGCGGCTGAATACCAGTATTTTACATGGAGCCACTAGATAGTTCAATGGGATAAAATGAGTATTAGTGTTTATTTCATAACTGCTGCAAATTAGGCCTCATATGTTGAGAGAGTGGGGCGGTGGTAATATATGATGTACGTACGTCTGGCGCACCCTAGACACTAAATGAGACATTTCAGATCTGTCTGTGGTGCTTCTGAACAGTCGATGACCCATTTATCCTAAACATCTGAAGCTGCGATAAAGGTCGTCTACGCGGTATGGCGTTGTACTTGTTTTAGGCATCAACGGATTTCATACAAGCCGATGCGACGTGATCCGCTTCTTCGCCCGACCGCGCGGTCGAATGATGTCGCGTGAGAATAGCCTCACCTATTTACAAAAAAATAAAAATAAACTCGATCTCTGATATGGCAACGAATTTGCGATTGCTCTGGTATTGCAACTGTCCATAGGTGGCGGTCACTCATATGACTTGACCAATGTCCGGACTTTAAAAGAGACTATGACCTCTGAGTTTGTTTCAGCTGTTTCTTCTCAGAGTAGTCAGGTACGCAACACCGGCCCCATCTAGTTTTAAAACATAACATGCCAACCCATTTCCAGAAATAAATATGATTTATGATTTACTGTTTATCATCAAAGAGGCCGTCTACTGGTTTGCCGTCAAAAATAATCAAAGAGATGAAGACTGAAGCTTCTTTAAATATTTAAAGGAATGAAGAATAGGGTAGCAAGCTCATCTTCTATAGAAAAGGTAGGGTCCTCCGGCCAGACGAAGGATATGGTTGGGCTGCTGATTATACGTGCCCTGGTTGTGAAAGCTAGCGTACATGCCTTGCTGGGCAGCGACGGAAACGTGCCCGCCATTGCCCGCGCCGCACGCTTTATTTAATTGCTTTTGATACTTGTACATGTTTTTATTACTATTATAGATTTGTAGTTTGTAAATAATGTAATTATCATGGATGATTAAACACATTATTTCAATAAACGATTTCAATTGTTTGCGCGATGTATTCAGAATTTACTTGACGACAGGGTATGACGTGGTGTGTATGATGTTGATAGGTGGCGTCGTAGATTCTATCACAAATGAAGATAATATCATACTATGAAGTCGAAGATTACTATGATTACGCTCAATTTAATGGTTGGAGAATCAATTCGATTGATAGACACACAAATAGAACATTAGAATGATGTTGTTTTGGCTCCATTCCTGCTAGTTAGCCGAATTGAGATATTTTCGCGATTCGCAGTACTATCACGACTAGATCATTTATGTGATCGCAGGTGACGATCCGCTTATCTTGTCTGCCAAGCTAAGGTATTAAGGTTCGTCCCACGTCCTCCAGCCGTTGGCTGTCCTATACGAGTATGTTGTGCAATAAGATTTCTGCTTCATTTTACTGCTGTTTTCACTAACACCTTTACTTCTTTTCGAAATAAAACCTCGCTTTTGGATTTTCGACTTTCGATTCTGAGCTGAACTTTGCACTGTGTTCACTGCGTCTGTCTGTCCGTCAAGACCCTTTTTCTTAGGAACTCGTGGAGGTATCAAGCTGAAATTTAAATATAATATAACATCAAATACTCAAGTCTGCTAACCCTTGGAGCAGTGAAAAAATTCAAACTTGTAAGTCAACGCGATCAAAGGATATGATCGTCTATGTCGCATATTTTGCGATTTCACAAGAGAATTCAAAACCTAACTTCCCGTTCTAACTTCCCGTTGACCTAGAATCATGAAATTTAGCAAGAAGCAATGTCTTACAGCACATGTAAAAGAAAAAATACAAGTTCATACGGGGGTTCCGTATGAACTTGTAGGTTATTTTTTTCTCGGTGCGCGAGTCCAACTCGGAGTTGCCCGGTTTTATTAAGTCTAATCGCACTTATCAATTTCCTTAGTGCGAATAATAATGATAATAAAAAAAATAATGCGTGTGTAAATAATCTTGCTTGAATAATATAGACAAAACCTTTAGACACCTAAAAAACGCCATAAGGCTTGAAGCCATCAGGCACATAATGAAAAAGCGTTAATCTAAAACAAGAACACACGCTTTATGCCTACCAACTTAAATATTTTGAGTATATATATAGGTATATAGCGTGTTCTACTCAAGATAAAGAACCACACACATTCACCATTATAAATACTCTAAAATAACAGTTTGAAAAGAATATTAAACTAAATTAAAATAAGTTCGACATTAATCCATTAGGTACACTTAGTAGTAATGCTTCTTTCAATCAACTGTTTGACCATCCACTATCAGACGTAAAAACTACATGTTTAATATATGAACTGTTGTTCTATCATTTCTGTGTCAATTTGGTACGGTCGAACTCATACGTCAGTGGTAATAACACCAGTATAAGCTGGCCTCGTATTTCAATTGAAACTCCGTACTACGGTAGGTCGAGGTCAAAGTGACCTTGCACCGACGCGATATAATTAAATCAAATTATTTTTTAATACGAACTGCAAGGTCCATACGGACGCAAAATTAGATACATATACAGGGTGGAAGGGACACCGACGCGAAAACGGTTTATACGTATCCAGTACATCATTTTGAGCCCCCCACATAGAAATCTTTTATCAGTAATTTTTTTTTCTAAGTCAACTGTCCCACACATTTTGACCGTGTAGGTATTGCACTTTTGTAGGAAACAGCTGTTTATAGAAAAGGAAAAAAAAAACATTTCGTCTCTTTCATTCATTCCGCGAACACGAACTAAAACACGAACACAATTTTGTTATTTCCTACGGTTATTTCCCTCAAAACGCAAATTTCGTGTTACAAAAAAATCGAAAAGTCGAAATTTGCGGGTGCTATATGTATATTTATAGATTTATAGATATAGATTTACCCCTTAGGAACCTCACAAAAATACCGCGTACTTTGATAAAAAACACGTGGATAATATTAATAAATTTTTGTTTTCGTGCTAAGATATCGATCACCATAACATCCGGAGTGCTCTTAGTAAACAGTTCTACGTATTGAATGTGGCCTTGTAAAAATATTATATCGGTCGGCAACACACGAGGATGATTTAGGTACCGAAAGATCTTAGGCAGAGGGCAGACTGACCGTCAAGACCATCTATTAAGCAGACACTTTAGGGCGTCCCCTCTCGTAGTGGCGTTGCCACTCACATAACAACATCACGCCTTGGTAGAGGCACAGATTAGTCCAGATACTTCACTCGGTAGAAAATTTCCAATACCTATTACGATAATTGCCTACTCCCTCGCGTCAACAACCACTGTATGCTAAAATGCGCCTAAATGCTCAAGCGTACAGCAGTGATTGCTTCGTACCGCGCGATTCCACAGTAATCGCAGGGCTGCCTCTTCGATAAAATTAAATTAACATAACTTTTTATCTATGTTATTGAGAACTGTGAATATGTTCTGACTTTTATGTGGCAGTTAAAAATTTTATCATTTATAAAATATTTAACCATCTTAAAAAAATTGACAGGTAAATGGAAATCATTGACAGGTAAATGGAAAAATATTAGGTGTTTATCCCTTCTTTTGCTTGATTTACACCCATCTACAGCACATAAGGCACCACACGGCATCGTAATACGCGTACGAACGAACAGCACTATTAAAAATGACCGGCGTGCGCGCGCTTCGCTTGCGAAAACCGCACTGAATTTGATCCGCCGGCGGACCGAGACCGCTCGGCTGGGCGGTAGGCACTTATAGCGCGCAAGTACATGGAGTGACGGAGGCCTGGTAGAGGTGTATCTAACAAGTACATCCACATTGCGCCAGTTATGTTTAAGCCCCATGTAATAGGGGTGAGCTTATTGTCATCAACCGGGCACAAATCCAGACTCCGTGGCTGCTACTGAGAAATTCCTGATGGAAAAACCCAATAACTCTTTGCCCAATTTGCCACTCACATCTCCCTTGATATACCTTTTGACAGTCGCCATTCACTCATTCTCTCAACATTAGCAAACCATTCAACCTCGTTGTACAACAATAACAAAACAGTCAAATCAAATGAAAATGAAAAATATTTTTATTATTACAAGCTTCTTAGACACTAAATTGTGTTTGGAGCCTCCTTTTAGGCAAACAATGCCTGTGTTAGGAGACTCCGCTCTTCCATATCTTAGATATAATGATACATTCAAGTATTTTTTTTTTATTTACCGTTATTATAAACCGGCCAAGTGCGAGTCGGACTCGCGCACGAAGGGTTCCGTACCATTATCTATAAAAACGTCAAAAAAATCATATCTGTTGTATGGGAGCCCCCCTTAATATTATTTTTTTTTTATTTTTTTTGTATTTGTTGTTATAGCGGCAATAGTAATACATCATTTGTGAAAATTTCAGCTTTCTAGCTATCACGGTTTATGAGATACACCCTGGAGACAGACAGACAGACAGACAGACAGACAGCGATGTCTTAGTAATAGGGACCCGTTTTACCCTTTGGGTACGGAACCCTAAAAAGGGTATGTATCATGTCATGTGGTAAGAAGCGTGGTGTGCTTTATTTTGGTATGGTGTGTGTGTGTAAGATGTAATGTGGTTTGATGTGATCTGATGTGATGTGGTGCGGTGTGTGAGTTGGTGTAGTGTGGTGTAGCGTGGTGTGGTGTAGTGTGGTGAAGCGTGCTGTGGTGTGGTGTAGCGTGGTGTGGTGTACAGTAGTGTAGTGTGTGGGGTAGAGTATGTAATCAAATCATTTATTGCTTTGCAACCATGGGTAAAATACGATGTTTCATATTTATAACCAAGTTCTTCACATCAAACAGACACACAGAGTCATCAGTCTCACTGTCTCATAGTCATAGATGTAATTTTCCAACGAAAAACAACACTTGATAAAAATTCCGTAACTGACAAAGACAAAATTACTAAAAACACATTAAAAAGATTGCTGTGTTTCAAAAACACTAAAAGAAAAATAGAATTTCGTAAATGTTTTGGAAACGTATTGCGAATATTATCGTTCTTTATTTTCCATAATATAAAATAATAGTCTGGCTTTGCGCCAGATTACACTTTCATTGAAGCGTAAAATACGTAGAATTTGCTATTTTCTTCGTCATTTTCTTTCATAGATTTGATGGACATAACATGTATGTTTTATTACATTGAATGGCTTTGTCTGTTTTATTTAAGTGTACAACAAATAATAAGAATGCTACAGAGTTCAGTTTTTTTTTAATTATTTCAATATTATTAAATCTTTGTTTAAACCATTTAAGTACCTAAATTTAAGACTGGAATAAGTCGTTGAGCCTTTGCGACTGCGTAATTTTCCTACGTGCGTTTGTCCAAATTATGTTTATCCAAGTGAAGAATGCACACTGCACGGAAGACGAAAGTAGTGGAATGGGTATTTTAGTTACTAGTAGTGGTAATAATCTTTTTTGTAATTTTTTTTATTTACCTCTGAGCTTTCTTAATAATGTGGGTGTACTAGATACGTAGGTAGCTCTGCTGAATCCTTCGGGGATTACAGGCGTGATGTTATGTTATTTTCATAATACGTGTACAATAAAGAATTAAGTAATGTTTAAAAGAGCATTACTAACAGTAAATGTCACCAGGGGCCCAATTCTGCTATTACAATAGTGTCAGAATGGTCTGTCATTGATTTCATAATTGTTGATTTTGACTTGTCAAAACTTGTCAAAATCAACAATTATGAAATCAATGACAGACCATTCTGACACTATTGTCGTCTATTGTAATAGCAGAATTGGGCCCCTGGTCACCTTCAATTCGGCCCGATCAATTAAGGTGATGACAACTATAATGTGGACTATCCTAATATAGGAGTTCGGTAGTTCCTGCTTACCCCCAGAGGATAACGCCGTGAAAGTTTGTATATATCAGTTTTGTTTTATCCTAATGACACAAGAAAATCCCCGGAAAAGAGCTTGTATCCTATCATAATCCTAACTATATAATATTATAAATGCGAAAGTAAGTTTGTTTGTTGTTACCTTAACCACTGAACCGATCATCCTGAAATTTTGCATTTACGTACGTACACAGAAACGGACATAGGGTACCTTTCATCCCGAAAAAAAGTAATGTTCCCGAGGAAAACAACAATAACGTTCTAATGATAATAGATGGCGCCACGTGTATTTCGAATCATGATTCAATTATATTATTACAAAGAGAGTACAACCCGAATTGATTGTCAAATTCTAAATTAACGCGAGTAAAGCCGCGGGCAATAGCTAGTATTCAATTAAATGTGCATCAATTCGGATTGATCGTAAAGATGTCGAAAGAAAACTTGTATTCAATACATGAATACAGACGATTTCCAAGAGACCAATATCGGGAAATGATTGAGTGTTCTGTTCATAGAAAATCTGTGCTATTGTTTTGTGAACGACATTGTAGATTGTTCGATTTTAAATCGGACGGATTAAACGATATCAGCGCGGCAGCGGTTTAAAATAATGTCAAGACAAAACTTTTTACCTTCATAAAATACTAGCGACCCGCCCCGGCTTCGCATGGGTGCATACATACAAACCTTCTTCTTGAATTACTCTATCTACTAAAAAAAATCGCATCAAAATCCGTTGCGTAGTTTTAAAGATATAAGCATACATAGGGACTGACAGCGGGAAGCGACTTTGCTACGATGTAGTGATTAAAAAATAATATCTACAACCATAAAACAGTAGTAAAACAAAGTCTAAATCAAATTTACAAAACATTCAAGTTGCCAACAACTCGGGGATAGGTATAAACATAAGTAGCGTTCTTTTCAGTACCCAAATATTATCCCCTTGAGAAGTTTTGAAGAAACTTTTATGAACTTTTATACTACTTTTTGCGAGATTTTCTCCAGATTTAAGGGGTATATGACTCGTCTATAACAATCAAGGTATTCCCTGAGGTTGTAACGAATTGTTAGAGGTCTGTTTATGGTACATTGCTTTGTTAAAGGACTTTGAAGTTTTTTATGATAGTACTTACCAAGCAATGAATACTATTCATGTTTTATTTTGTTCAAATAATGTAAGTTGAGAGCAGCGGTGGCCCAGTGGCGGCGGCTACGACTTACGAACAGTAAGTCGTGGGTTAGAACCCAAGCAGGCACATTACTTTGTGTAATTTATTTCATCACCGCTGCTCTCAAAACGGTGAAGGAAAACATCTTAAGGAAACCGGCATCTACCAACCCGCACGGGCCCGCGTGGTGGATTATGGCCCATTCCCTCTTATGAAGAGGAGGCCGTGTGTCCCAGCAGTGGGAACATTGTAGACTGATTATGCTAATGTAAGTTGATAATTTATGTTTTTATTTTAATTATATTTTTTTTTATCAAGAGGTCTTTCTTGGCTTTACCTATCACCGAATACAGAAATTTTCAAAGTTTCCTTATACTATTTAAATAGACTGTGTAGTGAGTACTTTTTAGAAGAAATTTTCAAATCGTAATAATTATTTTTAACGCTAAAGCAAGGTTAAATGTTTCAGTGTATAAGTAAACTATTGTACTAATGTATTAGTAAACTATCTATTGAAAGTCCAGTTTACGACTCTGTTAACATTAGTTTTCGATTAAACTATTAAAATATTTATAAAAAGCTTAGGAATGTAATAGTATCGAGCAGATGGCAAAGATTGGATCACACACTTCAGAATTCGATTTAAATTGCTCACGTGCTACTGAAATTACGCAAACGTTATCCGTGTCTTTTTAATTTATTAGATACTAGCTTATGCCCTGGGCTTCGCTCACGTGGAGGTCGATAGTTGTCCCACAGTGATCACACTACCAGGATGAAAAGTACCCTATTTGTTAATCCAGGTTATAAATTATCTGCATGCTAAACATTCAAATCCGTTCAGTAGTTTTTGCATGAAATATGTAGCTAACATCCATCCATACTCACAAACTTTCGCATTTATAATATTAGTAAGACTTATTGAACTCCACCGGACTTTGAAGCAGTGCATTGCAAGTCAAAGACAAAGCTGAAAGTTGCATGTTGATATAGTTTGTGCCATCCAACCCACACGGCACGCGTAGCATGCATGACCACAGTAGAAACGGGTTTTGTCGACGCAAGAATCGACAAAATGACAGATTTCTTTTGTTTTTCTGTCATTTTGTCGATTCTACCGTCGTACCCGTATCTATAGTCAAGTTAAAGTAATTACTTAAGTTTAAGTAATTACTTGAGTTGATTTACTTGAGTTTAAGTAATTACTTGAGTTTAAGTAATAACTTGAGTTTGAGTAATTACTTGAGTTTAAGTAATTACTTGAGTTTAAGTAATTACTAGAGTCTAAGTATTTAGCTCTCGCGTCCAGCCCTGGTTCAAGCCATGGTCCGGAGCGAGAGGGAATGGGAAGTCATCACCTCATTCTGCGAAGCAATCATGCTAGCGAAGGAGGTGGCGGAACGTGAGAGGGATAACCCTACGTCCCAGCCACCGCGGGAGACTCCCCGGGCGTCGAGGGCCGAGTGGTGGCTCCCGGCCACCGTAGACGCAGGCCTGAAGATGAGATGATTTCGCATCCCAAAAATAAAGAAGAAAAACAAATGCAATCCACAAAGGTGTACCAAAACTCTATAAAACCTCCTTTAAGAGTAAACAGAAAAAATGTATGTATTTAAAACGAATAGTAGCTGTAATTTTTAAAGCTTCTTTGTGTATAATAAGTTTAAAACTAATTGCATTGAATACACGTTGCTCGCATTAAAGTTGTGAAGAAATTGTGCAACGTTGAGTGAAAATCCACTCATATTTCTTTCACGCGGTGCAAGCAATGTTTAAAATGTAACAAATTTTATTAGATGGTGAAAGATATACGTATTCAATTTGTTGGTTCAGAGAAATTCAAGAGAAACATGTACATATTTTACTCTTTCTTTTTTATGAATATTTACACATAGTTAAATTACAGAAACATGCGTTACTTTGCGCGAATGACATCATCATTTGATTATTATTTGATGATTTGTGTTTTTTTCCTTTATTTATTTCTATACTAATCTAATACATTTTAAATATTGCTTAAAAGTAAAAACATTAAAAAATTAAAAAAATTGTAGCCCACCGGTATCGGACGGCCGGGGGGCGGTCAGGGCTCCAGAGAGAGGAACCTCCTAACAATACGAGCCGTGTCCAGGAGACCTTTACATATATATTTTTTTATATTATTTGATTTGATTTTTTTTTTGGGTGGTATTTAATACTTTAACTGTAAATCCCCTTTTTTCAATCAAAATATTCGAAATTACCATCAAAAATACTGAATTGCACACTAAATTTGCTCATCAAATAAATCAATTATACTATACTGTTAGATCTTTAAAGCTTAACTGAATGACTATCTGTTAACTAAAAGTAGGGTTTACAGGAACCTAACTAACCGAACCTCGGGGTGCCCCTGACGTCGAGCGTCTGTCATAGTAGGACAAACAGAAACAGGTCTCCCTCGTGGTCCTACTAGTAGGACAAAATAGTAGGACCACGAGAAAACGGGTTTAACAAAGGCGACGTCGACGGAGCCCCGCTTTTTGTTATGCAGTTTTAGAAAATAATTTTGGAAATTCCGTTGTAATATTGAATAATTTGTGTGCAAATCAGTATTTTTGTTTTACGGAGAGTAATATTTGATGATCAGTGTGTGGGATTTCATCAGGTATTTTCAGTGGGAGATATAAAGAAAACGACTTGATTCCTCAGTAAAATTATATCTATTAATAAACGTAAAAATTGTCGGTAGACGGTTAATTCAATTTGATAAGTTAAGAAAAAAAGTAATAGCTGAGACACACGTAGTTGCGCCAGTGCTATGAAGAGTTTAGTAGGCGTTTTGCGCGAACATACCCCCGGGCGTTGAAAGCCTGTCTTTCAACAGAAATGGTCAGACTCGGGGTAGATGGGCAAAGGACAAATCTTGCTGAATGACCTGCGGAGCAGGCCACTGGAGGTTTTGACGTCTGCGACCCTGATCACGCCATCCGGACCTGGATAGGTAGCTACAATTCGGCCCATTTTCCACTTCAAAGGCGGCATGTTGTCTTCCTTTAGGAGTACCAGGGAGTTCAGCTTCAGAGAACCTTTACATGTGCGCCATTTCGTCCTGAGTTGGAGCTCCGATATATATTCCTTGCTCCATCTGCTCCAAAAATGTTGTCGGAGTTGTTCAATCCGTTGGAATCGAGTTAAAGAATTGGTGGAATGGTTGTGGTAATCAGGTGTCGGCAACGATGTCAAAGGACGTCCAATTAAAAAATGTCCGGGTGTCAATAGTGCCAAGTCTTCAGGATTCGATGAAAGTGGAGTCAGTGGTCTGGAGTTCAAAATAGCTTCTATTTGCACCAGCGTAGTGTAAAGCTCTTCGTAAGTTAGATTACAAAGGCCCAACACCCTGACTAAATGATGCTTTGTTGACTTGACACCAGCCTCCGCAAGGCCAGCAAAATGAGGAGAGTATGCAGGTATGAAGTTAAAATTAATTCCCTCTTTAGCCATCTCCTCAGATAACGAGTCGCAATTAGTTTTAAGAAACTTTGATAGGTCATTGCACGCACCAACAAACGAGGTGCAATTATCGGAATATATATTAACTGGTTTACCCCTACGCGAGATGAATCTCTTTAAAGCCATGATAAAAGTATTGCTGGTTAAATCACCGACTAGTTCAAGGTGTATTGATTTTGTCGTGAAACAAACGAAAATCGCGATGTATACTTTCACTAATTTACAGCCACGACCCTGTCGAACAGCAGACTGTATTGGACTGCATAATCCAGGCCAATATTTTCAAACGGGAAGCCTCCAGCTAGAAGTCGCTGCCGTGGTAAATTACCCATGATTGGTGTGACGGTTTGACCTTTAAGACGACAGCAACGTACACACCTACGGTAGCACAACCTGGCTAAATTGCGCCCTCTTATGGGCCAGTATGTATCCCGTATGGAAGCTAAAAGCAACTGGGGCCCAGCGTGAAACAACCGTTTGTGTTCATACTCAAACAGCAATTTTGTAAAGTGATGACTAGATTGTAAAAGAATTGGACATTTCTTATCGTATGGTAAATCCGAGTTCTGTAATCTACCTCTAACACGCATAATTTTATGTTCGTCCAGAAAAACGTTAAATTTCAATAATGCACTTTTCTTTGGCAATTGTTTGTTATGGAGTAACAACTTGTATTCACTAAAAGACTCGTTTTGACATATTCGAATAATCAAATTTAAAGAATTTTGAAGTTCATCATTACTAAAGGGACCATAAACAGGCAGTTTTTTACAAGCAGTAATGAAACGTAAAAGGTATGCCACCGTGCGCTGAAGCCTTACAAAACTCGAAAATCGGTGAAAGTTAAGAAATTCATTTGCCACATTCTCGTTAAGAGTACCATGTAAAGTGACATTTGGTTTAATTTCCGGCAATAATTCATCAATGGATTGTGTAAAACGAGAAGGCCAAGTTGATGCGTCATTCTTTAAAAAACCTGGACCAGACCACCAATCATCTAAGGAAGGTAATAAATTAATGTCTACTCCTCGAGAGACATAATCAGCGGGGTTCTGGTCGGTTGGGACATGTCTCCACTCACAGTTGCCAGTCTTCTCTAAAATGTCTGCAACTCTGTTTCGAACGAAAGGCTGCCGCTTATTTGGCAACATTTTAAGCCATCCTAGGACGACAGCGGAGTCTGTCCAAAAGAATGTACGCGGCCTAGTTTTTAAGCGTAATGATGCGACCACCTTTTCATAAATTCTAACTCCGACCAGAGCACCGCAAAGCTCAAGTCTGGGAATGGTGGATGGTTTCAGAGGGGCAACACGACTCTTTGCTAGTATTAAACGTACCAACACTTGATGTTCATTGTTGACACTGCGAACGTATAAGCATGCTCCGTATGCTCGTTCCGACGCATCAGTGAAAACATGAAACTCTAAAAAGTCCATTGAATCAATTAAAACACGACGTGGAATATAAATTTCATTTAATTTTGGTAAATTCCTAACTAATTCAGTCCAGACCTTCCTAATGTCCGGCGATAGCTGTTCATCCCACGACAGTTTATGTAACCATAGTTTTTGGAGTAACATCTTCATCACTATAATACATGGAGCTAGAAGCCCCAAAGGATCAAAAACTTGTGATATAATCGAAAGCATGTCACGTTTTGTATAGCTACAAATAATTGGCTGATTAATGGGAAAACAAAGTTGATCTGATTGTGATTGCCAACCCAAACCCAAGGTTTTGGTAGACTCAGATCCGCCAATATTCAAATCGAATGAAGATTGGGGACAGTCAGAACCAATAACCAAACGCATGTCATTTGATTTCCACTTTCTTAGGTTCATTCTAGCTGAAGCAAGAGTAGAAGTTACCTTATGACGCAGATCTTTTACTTCATTAAAATCATCTCCTCCCGTCAGCAAATCGTCGACATAGAAGTCGCGTAGTATGACCTCAGCAGCTCTTTCATCAACGCACTCTAAACCTAACTGTTTTATACACCTCGTTGCAAGGAACGGAGCGCTGGCCGTACCGTACGTTACGGTATTAAGCTGGTACGTTTGCAACTGAATTAACGGGTCATCACGCCAGACGATTGTTTGGAGATGTCTGTCATTTGGATGAACCACTATCTGCCGGTACATTTTCTCCACGTCGGCAGCAATAATATGTATATTTGTGTTGTCTAAAACGTAATAATATCGATAAAAGATCATCCTGTACTACAGGTCCGGTCATCTGTATATTATTAAAAGAAGTACCTGTAGTGGTGGCGCTACTGGCATTAAAAACCACTCTTAATTTAGTAGTGACACTGCTGTCACGCAAAACTCCGTGATGTGGGAGGTAGTGAGCAGAATGTTCAATATTTCTACATTTCGACATATGTCCTAGACTTTCGTACTCTGCCATGAACTCTTTGTACATCTTAGACAGTAGAGGCTGACTTTTAAACCTACGCTCTAAAAAAGAAAAACAATGTTTAGCCCTTAGAAGGGATTCACCTAACATATCCGGGGAACATTTCAGTGGAATTCGAACACAAAATTGCCCGTTCTCCAAACGTGTAGTATTGTTTATAAAATGTTCCTCGCACAGTTTCTCTTCTTGCGAATAAACTGATGTAGTACAGACCTCTTCCAACTGCCAAAACTTTGTGAGTTGATGATCTATACAATTATTTAATTCATCATTACTGTCAGAAATAATCTTTGTAAAATTACATTTTACCATTTTTGTTGGCTTCGAAGCATTACTAATTTTAGTTGGGCCTGAAACCAGCCATCCCAGTCTAGTTTCACAAAGAATAGGTTGTCCATCTCCTAATTTAATTCTTTGTGATCCCAATAAGTCCCAAAAGATGTCAGCACCGAGCAACATATCTATTGGTGCCGGCGAGTAAAAGTGAGGGTCAGCCAGACAAATATTAGATGGTATTTTTAATTTTAACAAGTCGACATGTCTACTCGGAATGTTATCAGTAATTGAAGGTAGAACAAAACAATTAATTTTAATGGAAAAGTTATCATCTAAAGATTTTATTGAAACAGGACACATTTTATTGATATGTGAAGATGAATTATTAATACCTATTATGGAGTTGTTCACAGTATTGGCAGTTAAACCTAGTTGATAGTACAGTCTTTCAGTAATTAGACATGATGTGCTGCCGCTATCAAGCACAGCACGAATAACGTATTGCTGGCCGTTTTTACCTATGATCTTAATTAACGCCGTGGATAGCAATACGTCACCACGTTCAACACTCGCAGAAAGGGACAAGCCTGTACTAGAAGCTGACGGGGCAGGGGCACTGGTCGCATCATCACTGTTAGCAGAAGTAGTAGCCAAGTCTGACTTCTTCGAATGATCTGCGACATGCACCAGAGTGTGGTGCTTGCGCCGACATATTTTGCAACTTGCCTGTTTACAGTTATTAGCGTAATGTCCTGAAGACAAACAATTAAAACAAATCTTATATTTAGGTAGCAATTGTAACCGTGCTTCATTACTCAACGCCAAAAATTGAGGACAACTGCTTAATTTGTGCTCACCGTTACATTTAACACAACTCTTAGGCTTAGAAGAACTATGATTCACCTGATTATTCTTGTCTATTTTATTATTGGAATCCTGTATTACCATTGTCCTAACATTAGAATGTTTACGAGTGTTTGAATGTTTATCAGTTGACATTTCTAATGTTTCAAGTAATTCAGCACGCTTCTTAATGAATGTGAGCAACACAGTGAATGTAATCTCGAAATCCTTGTTCAAGCGACCCTTATACTCTTCCCATTCACGGTAAGTTTTACTGTCCAACTTGAATCTTATTACGTGAATGAGTAAAGTATCCCAGGAATTAACAGGTTCGCCAAGGGATTCCAAAGCACGCAAGTTTTTATTAATTTGATCGATTAAAGCTTTTAAATTCACTGAAGATTCCTTACTGATCGTCTCAATATCAAATAATGCTGAAACATGGTGTTGAATCAACAGATGTTTATTGTCAAACCGGTCACAGAGTAACTTCCAAGCGACTGAATAATTAGCGGCAGAAAACTGAATTGAGTTTATCACCACTGCAGCTGAACCTTCAAGTGATGACCTCAAATAATGGAATTTATTTATGTCGTTTATCTCGTCATTGGAGTGAATAAGGCTGACAAATGTATCGTGAAATTCCAACCAATTGACGTAAGAACCGCTGAATTTCGGTAACTGAATAGTCGGTAATTTAACAAACCTGTGATTATTAGAACGTGCACTTACCTCACTATCAATTGGATCCCTTTTCTTATAATCATCGATCACTTTCTGAGCTTCAGTTAGGGTTTTATAATAAAGAGACTCAAACTCGCTACGTTCTAACATTTGGCCATCCAAATTATCAGTACTGCATTCCAGTGCTAATTGCACCTCATCATATTGGTCGTACAATGACTCAAGTCTATTTAAACGCAATTGCAACTCGTTAATCTCAGACGGACTTAAAGAAGGTTTTAATGAATTCAAATAATTCAAGAATACTGTTACCCTTCCCTTGTAACTCGCCCTTTTTCTAATGAGCTCCTTATCCTCTGGCATTGCGTAAGCTGGCGCAGTCAACCTGGAATGTATACAATTAAAGTTTTAACAGCGTCTACAATTGTAACGATATCTACTGCCTGTAAGTACCTACACTCCCTACATACAAAAATTACGAATTGACTGCTAACTTTATTGTTAATTGTGTACTTTTAATTATAATAATTAACTCTCATACGTTTTAGCAATAACAAAATCAGTACAAAACCTAAGTAACTACTTTATATCATAATAACACAATGCAATTATGAACCTACCTAACTTTTAATGTGATTACCTTCTACATGAATAAATGACTCAGTAACTGTTACCTACCTAATAAAGTTATAATAATGCAGCTATTGTTATAGCTACTCTTTAAAAGGTACAAAATAACTGTGATTAACACAATAAAGTCTGAGCAATTATAACAATTTGTAAGCACTGATAGGGTTCTGCAAATTCAAGTTTTACAATGATTTAGGTTTAAATGACTGTACTAACCTGGTTTAAACGGCTAATTACCACTAAATACTACCTGATAATAGAGTGTTGGGTGGAACTTATGATGATTACGATTATCCAGACCACGGAAAATTCCAAATCTTCGCAATGACGCAGCAAAATGAAAGTCACACAACCAACTTCGCTTGTAATTACGATTTATCCACCAATTCTCTTGAAATCCTTATTTTAATAGCTGATCGAAGTTTTCCAACGTGAAATCTTCCAATCCAGGCTCGAAGGACCATGTGTGGGATTTCATCAGGTATTTTCAGTGGGAGATATAAAGAAAACGACTTGATTCCTCAGTAAAATTATATCTATTAATAAACGTAAAAATTGTCGGTAGACGGTTAATTCAATTTGATAAGTTAAGAAAAAAAGTAATAGCTGAGACACACGTAGTTGCGCCAGTGCTATGAAGAGTTTAGTAGGCGTTTTGCGCGAACAATCAGATTTTGATGAATTTTAAACATTTTTTAGTACAACATGTTTTGGTTCAATCAAGTAGTTAATTTGTAGTACAGTCATTTATTTGATATGCAGTAGGTTATTAGTGGAGAAATTTTGTTTGCTTAAATTTCTAAATAGAGGTGCAGTTAAAAATTCCCCTTTTTTTTGGTTATTCGCACCCGAGCTGTTGTCGAGTCAACACACCTCCTGAGGATGCCCCACTACATCTTTTGAAGATCAATAACAATATTGTATCCTTAAAATCTTTCTGAGAAAAAACAATAAATTGAGAGCAGGATGCATGGGGTACATAATTGGGGAAGCATTGTTATTCTACACTTGCATTAACACCTAACACTGCCTTTATCAAATAATAATTATGCTGGTTAACCTCTCCAGCAAAGCAGAATTCACTACGACTGTGATAGCAGTTCACAGGTTCGTCTAACAAAGGGTGCTCTGTACGTCTGCTATTGTTAATTTGAATACCTCTCGATAACTAGATGGTTTAGTTATTCGTGTAGGTATTGCTGTTTTGAATAGCAAGAGGTTCTGTTATGTAGTTTGAAATAAAAGCCTGATAAATAATTAATAATAATAATGTATTTACATAATTATAATTATATAAGAGCTGTTTTAATAAAAGTCCCGTCAAAATTGGTCAAGCTGTTTTAGAAAAAAGCCTGAACAAACCTATAGACCGAAAGAAAAAAAAAGGTTAAAAGTACCGTATATATTTTCTTGTGCATTCAGTAAAAGTTGTTATTTTGAAATTACAAACAGACACAATAAAATAGAATTTTATTTATTTGTATTGAATGTATGTATTATAATATAGATCAAAACCAGACACAGATTTAACGAGCTCGCTGACAAACAGACCAAAATCTGAATTGAACGAACGAATGAATCCAATCCGGACCGATAGCGGATAGACCATCAAACACAACAATCGTTCTCCAAACTACCAAACCAGCTGTGCTTCGGACCGTTGCGAGCAGGGTTGTCACATTCACAGAAAATACTACACTCATATTTTTATTATTAATGCGAAAGTAACTGCCTGTCTGTCTTCTACCTTTTCACGCATTAACGGCTGTTCAGATTTTAATTAAGGGGTTCAGCGCCAGGGTAGACCGCGAAACTGAAATTTCTATCGAACTTGGGATCTTGTCCTCAGTCGCCCTTGCGGCCACTAGACCAAGGCATTTTTAATATTAAGAATGTAAAAATAGTTTCTGGTAACAATCAAGTAGGAATACTTTGTTTACTTGATTAACTCGTCAAAATGTAGGGAACAGCTGATTTTTTTTTCGCGATTTCAGGTTTGGTCCCATAGTAAAAGTGGTTCATAATGATGAGTACAATGACCTCTTAAGAGGTTGCTGGTGTTTTACAAATAACCCTATATACTAAACCATCCTCGAGAACCACTGTATCCATTGGTGCAGTAGTCGCGAACAGAAAGACAGACGCGGCGGAAGACTTTATTTTATAATATGTAGTGGTAGTGATGCTGACTGGCTGTGATGTATAGTACTAAAAAAAAGCTTTGAGTTTCCAAAAGTCTTTGAACAAAAGTTGTTCTGTATCATCGTCTGATTTACCACACGAGAGGTTGTGCGTTTGTATACCAAATAATATTAACCCACAGGGTTAATTCAATGCGCGGGCCTGTGGACGGTGAGTAATGGGCTAGCTCGCCGTCGGCGCGTTCGTGTTCCACGCGCGCCCCAAAGAGATGTCAGCAAACATGAGGGGCCCACAAGGGCCGATGCGCCAGGGCTGCGGGACTGTTCGAAAAAGATACCGCGGCCCTAGAACATAAAGGGCAAAAGAAGGAACATGGATGGGTTTTAGTCAGTAAAAGTCTGACACTCCCTTCCACTCCGCCCAGAGTGGGAGGAGTCATTTGATGATTTCCCATCCCAAAAAAAAGGGTTAATTCAATGGATGTCGTCAACATGTTGTCAACCCTAGCAACAGCCCCACAAAACCAGCAGCCACTCCAGACAGTGCAACGCAATTTAAACTTAGTTTAAGTTAGCCAACCGACAGTCCTAGTTAAACTGAAGTAAGGCTTTTATCTGCGGAAGGAGAGCCTTTATTTCTAATGCTGCTGATTAGAATTGGGTTCATATACAAGTTATGCAGGTGACTTTGCTTTGACTGGTGAAGCAGAAACTTGTGTTAAACGTTGCATGTTATCCCATACCATTAAATGAGCAATATTTGTATATATTTTTTATTTGTAAAGCAAATCTAGCTAGGTATCATATCTGTTTTCGTTTTCTCTAGTTTCAGAGTACGTAATGTGAGTTATGAAGGTTAAAATAAAGTAGGTACATTACATTAATAGATGGCGCTGTCGTGAAATGCAATGATTATATAGGATTTCTGTAAAAGAGAAAAATACCTAATTTCTAAATTGAAATACTGGTATTTTATTCAAGCAAATAGCAGTAACGAAATGCCTCTAATATTATTTCTTAGGAATGAGGCTTCATTGAGGGTAGGGTAGGGAAGATATCGAAATAGTTCTTCCTTTGTTCCATTTGAAAATTTCTAGGATTGCGAGGGAATATGCAGTTACTGGGCATAATCCACATTCCGGGTTAGCTACCAAGCTTTTGCCAATAATCATTTTTTTTTCAGGCACGGTGTTTTAATATTTGTATAAAAAAATGGGATTTTGACTGCCTCATTGATCCTAGTGGTCGCAAGCGCGATTGCTGAGCTTGAGGTCCTGGGCTCGATTCCCGGGTTGGGCAATGTGTTATTGTTTACTTTTTTAAATTAGGCATTTTTCGGTAGCAGCCACGGAGCCTGGATCTGTGCCCAGTTGATGGCAATAGACTCGCCCCCTATTACATGGAACTTAAACAAAACTGGCGAAATGTGAGGGTACCATTAGGTACACCTCTGCTTAACCCTTCGGAAATCTCAGGTGTGATGTTATGTTATTAAAAATCCATCGTCTAGTATAGCAGAACAATGTGGACACACAAAAATACACGTCATGCGATTTTAATCTATACTAATATTATAAAGCTGAAGAGTTTGTTTGTTTGCTTGAACGCGCTAATCTCAGGAACTGCTGGTTCGAATTGAAAAAATCTTTTCGTGTTGGATAGTCCATTTTTCGAGGAAGGCTATAGGCTATATAACATTACGCTACGACCCTTAGGAGCCGCGCAGCGTGTGAAACCGCGGGGAACAGATAGTAAAACATATTAATAGATACATTATTTTCGAAGGAGAAGACAAAAGACTGCAACTAAATTAAAACGAAATTTGTTACTGAAAACATGTTAATGGGCATGGCCATGTAATGCGGAGGAATTAAGAAAGTTTTGAGTGTAAATGTGGATGAGTACCTATTAGAGTTGAGGAAGACTAAAGAAACGATGGATGAACTGCGTGAAGGATGATATGGAAGGAAAAGAGGTGTCTGATGAGATGACGAGTCATAGAAAAAAAAACTAGAGAGGTGTCAAGGGACACCCGGATGGAACGAAGTTCCTTTCGATGAAGTAGTGAAGGAATTGTAAAAAAATAATTGGCACAAAAAAAAACCACCACCACCACCGCCGCCACCACCACCACCAACACCACCAACACCACCACCACCACCTTGATCACCCATCCACAGACAGACCTCGGCAACCGTTGCTTAACTTGGATCACCCATCCACAGACAGACCTTGGCAGTCGTTGCTTAACTTGCATCACCCATCCACAGACAGACTTTGGCAGTCGTTGCTTAACCTTGATCACCCATCCACAGACCAAAGACGAAACGAAAATATATGGCTTGCTTTCTATAACATGCGCACGCCGCACGGCTTACAATAGCTTACTATAGCAAAAAACATTACCCTCCTTTGCGTCGCGCAGTCGGGTAAAAGTGTCGTACACACTTTTCGTCTGAATTTTTTCCGTCTAGCCCCGCAACGCGCGATAAGGAACTACGTTCCAAAAATATTGCATCCCGCCACGACTGTCCCATACAGGCTCACTGGGCGGGAATAGTTACGGGAAGATTGTGACTGTTATATTATGTACCTACTAACATAGATCTTGTTACAAACACGTATATGGATTCTGTCCGAAATAAATGGATTATAAGAATAATGATAGCTGCGCCGACCCCAAGCCCCTATTTGGCGCAGCCGTGAGTCACACGTTTCCTCTTTTTTTTCTGTTTACATTTAAGTGTAGATTTAAGTTTTTTTTATTTTATGTTGTGTGCATTTTTTTTTATATATTAAATGGGTCTACTCTTGACCTCAATCTAGTCCTGAGGACAGAGATGAGGTCGACGATGGAACGAGCTTACCCAGAAGAAGCCTATTAACTCGCGACTTAAAAAGATTGGGGTTATATGAACTTGGGAACACTGACGAAGGCAGGGAATTCCACTCCTTGGCATTTGTGGCTTGTGCCAAATAAATGTGTTTTCTTTCTTCTTTCTTTCTTTATTTATAACAAATTGGGATGTGGGCAAGAGAATGAAGATGTTGTTAACTGAAAACGTACATAAAATTCATCTCATTCTCTTGTCCTTATCCCAAATGATGTGGCTTGGCACAGCCACCATACCATGTATACCATGGCCATACTTCTGTATTAGTCGGCAAGATTAAGGCTGTGGCGAGGTAGTGCAGTACCTAACCCATTCGTTCCGCCTGCTGAAAATCTCCCGCCTGGACATGAGTTGCCATGGCTGACCTGGAAGTCTTTGAATAGACTCCGGACCCAGGTTGGTCGCAGGAAGGAAAACCTGCTCAGGTGGGGATTCATTAATGACTCTGCCCTGGAGTGTAAATGTGGTGCTGTTTTACAAACGATGGGGCATTTAATATCGTGTCCTGTGTGTCCTGTTGTTTGTTCGTTACAGGAACTGATGGACGCTATTGAAAGCACCAAACTAGTAGCTCAGTTTTGGGTTGATACAATTTAGATTGCCATCGATACGCTACGAAGAAGAAGTCGGCATCGCATGAGCAACCTCCTTTCTAGCCATATCATCCTTCACACAGTCCATCCATCGTGTCTTTAGTCTTCCCCGACTATAATAGCCATCAAAATTATACGAACATAAAATTATTGAATCAAATATTTTGCTAACCAAATAAAATTGACTTTTTGCTAATTTTATCAGCCATCCTCACCACGGTCTAGTCCAACTAAATTCTAACTTAGTTTGAACTGTTTTGTCAACGTTCGCATTTGATTAATAGTGGTTTAGTTTAGCCAGAATAAACGTAGTAGTTTCAATAATTCAATAATGAACATGAACACACACATACATTTGTTTTAACAGGTATGACTCAAGCTAACAAAAGTAGTCATGCGTTGCTATAATATGATGATACCTACATTAATTAGGTACATGTTTAAAAAGTGGACAGCCTAGTCTAGTAGACGCATAAGCGACTGCTGAGGATGAGGTCCTGTGTTCGATTTACAGGTTCGGCAATGTGTTATTACCTAGATTTTTCCAACGGTCCTATTTAATAAGGGGCGAGCCTATTGCCATAAATCGGTCACAAATCCAGACTCCTCGGCTGCTACTGAGTGAATTCCTGGTTGGAAAACCCAATAAAACCTACCCATATTCAAGCAAACAAAACATTTGATTTGAACACGACCTGAGAATCAGACCTAGGACCTCATGCTCAGCAACAGCCATTGCGTGTAAGTATTGTTAGGATTTGTTTACCAGCCATTGTCAATTGTAGCCCGATGGTTAGATTAATTTCCTTATAGAATATTTCCCCCCAATATCGCCTCCATTAACA
This sequence comes from Eurois occulta, assembly GCA_950022335.1. Classification (NCBI taxonomy): domain Eukaryota; kingdom Metazoa; phylum Arthropoda; class Insecta; order Lepidoptera; family Noctuidae; genus Eurois; species Eurois occulta. The sequence goes on from OX465496.1 coordinate 2,846,188, forward strand.
TGGAATCTGGAAAAATACGAGTATTCTATAAAAGATAAATGATGTTTATTATGCAAATAGGTTTTTACAAACACTTTTACACGTCATTTTTTTATCCCACTGCCAAAGAAGGGTTATGTTTTTCGCGCGTATCTTGTACAGTCACTAGCACCAATATGTAAACACTTTCCTAAATTTAAAAGCAATTTTCTCGAGAAATAAAGATTGTAACTTGGAGATAGGGTCTTTTTCATAATAATAAGAGTTCCAGAATACTATGTTCGTAACAACATGAAATTTTAATCAGAACAATAAGAGAAAACCCCTTTTAAAAGTTGTTAAGTGATTACATATTGGTGCTCGTGACTGTACGCATGTAATATTCTTTTTTAATCTAAATGAGGCGTTGTTTTGTACCTGACTACTGTGAGCAGAAACAGCCGAAACAAGCTCAGAGTCATAAGTCTCTTGACACAATCTTGGCCAACTCACATGGGACTATTCACATTAGTGTATGCACACCTCTGCCTACCCCATTGGTGAATACAGGAGTGATGTTAATTTACTAAGTTAACATTCTTCCCACATCTTTAATTCTTTAATGTAATTACCAAGGCAGAAAGGTTTTGATTTTCAATGTTTGCATGGGACTGTTTTCATAGGATCGAATCAAGAAAATGTTATCTGTGGCAAAATGGTTAATAAAAGAGCCAGATATACAGTGTGTCTTTGTTATTTGATGTATTATTCAGATTTGGGACTGTACAAATATATCGTGCCATATCTTGTGCTAGCAGAATTTGATCAAGACAACATTACACCTGGGATGCTCCACACGATTACAGATGCATATTCTGCAAGTAAAACCATCTCATCCGTTTTACACCCCGTTCACGACCTCAGGTCACGATGCTACTTGCGTTTAGCCAAACACGCGCGAGTTACTTGTATCCTTCGTATGATTACTGTCGTCACGTCGCAGTCACAGTGACACGTAGTATGCTCTAAGTCGATTCCCGGTGATTTCGTAACTTCTAGACATGTCCAGAAGTGAGGAATTCGCTGCGAATCCTTTCGCGCGAACTAATACGCGCGTTGGCGAGGTAATGGGCGCAAATACATCGCATTCACAAACATTGCGCGATTATCGTATCAAGCGCGAGAGATTCTCAGTTCAGCTCCCTTTTCTAGACAATGACCAGGTAGGCATTATGCGCTAAAGATTCACCTTTTCTGGACAATGCGTGCAATTTCTTTTATTAACGTACTCCGCGGTCTCTTAAACGCGCAAATCGTGGCCAAACGGTTACAACTGCATTCACGTAAAACCATCTCATCCGTTTAAATTATGCAAAATGTTAAATCGTTGCGGTTTCTCGTAATTTGTGGGAGGTAAAACTGTTTCCATATTTTTACTTTTTTCGTCGGGAATTTTATGTGAGAACGTTATTTTTTTATTACGGTTTGTTTAAAGGTATTTTTGTGATACTCGGTACTGGAATAGTGTGTAGATGTCGAATTTTATGAAAATACGAGCGAATACGAGCTGAGGTGCTTTTAGACGTTTCTGAACACGTATGTTAAAACGTTATTTGTTAAATACTGTTTGGAACGTAACTAATCTGCATAAAATATGCATTACATTTATTTTTAAGTTTCATTTATCGAGGTGGTGGTGGTTGGTTGGTTGGTGGTGGTTTGTTTTTTTTTATTACCGAGTAATTTTTCAATGTTGTAGAGCTTGTTCTTTAAGTTTTGTGATTTAAATCGTAAGTGCCTCATAAAATTAAAAATAAATATTTATTTATTTATTTTATTCATTATGATGGAAGCGTCAGGGTAGCCCGCAAAATTCAATTTTTCTTACGGTTTTTTGCAATTTGCTGGTCAGTTGCAGGTTGTATGTTGCTGAAAAATGAGTCGCGCTGGTAAAACGTATGTACCTAGTTAAAGAATTATAATAATTAAAGTCATCAACACAACCCTCTAAGTTCATTTAATCGTACCTATTCTGTAATTATTTAATGAAAAAGACATTCAATGGGGTTACATGAACTTAGAGGGTTGTATTGATGTTTTTAATGAATATAATTCTGTAACTACATACGTGTTACTGACACGACTCATTTTTCATCAACATACAACCTGATACTGGCCTGCAAATTGCAAAAAACGCAAGAAATTTGAATTTCGCGGCCTTTTTTTTTTTAAAAAAAAAAGGCCGCGAAATTCAAATTTCTGCCCTAACGCTGCCACCTTAACACATACATTTGTTTTAACCGGTAAGACCCACGCTAACAAAAGTCCAATATATCATCTTGCACAATACAATTCCAATAAAATTAATGTGCACATTAAAACACACACACAAACTCACCACTCGTGCAAATTAAAGCGTAAATTTTGATAACAACCCCTCATATATTATTCTGCTATTGTTCTGCAATGCATCTGGTATTCCCTTTGTGTAGTTAATTATTATGGCTAATGTGTATTTGAAGTGTATGTTGGGGTCAGCTGAATACTAGTACCTATTTACGTGGAGCGACCAAAAATTAGAAGACTTTATCCCGCTTGATGTATTATGGGTTACTCCCGCTCACAGACAGAAGGCTTGTGTCCCAGTACGTGACATATCAATGTGCATACATTGATATGTCACAACGTTATAGGCTAATTCCGCCATTTTGAATTACAAAATTCCCCCGTTTCTATAGTGAAAAGGTAACAGACATACAGAAGGACTTTCGTATTCCATCATCTGCCTAGCCTTAGCCCACTTTGTTGGGGTCAGCTTCCGGCCTGACCGGATGCAGCTTAATACCAGTATCACAAATCTACAAATGACAGCCTTAAACCACGGGTCCCGGCTGTCATTCAATTCAATTCATTTATTCAATAACGATTTCGACGATTTCGACGATTTTTACGTTTTTTTTTTAATTTTTCATTTGTCCCCTATCTATGTATGAACCGACCTCGGCAAGTGCTGCTTAACCTTGAAGATCGATAGATGCGGCTGTTATTATGTAGCCATAAGCTCCTTTCACAGTTTTACATTCCATTAATTACGAAAAACCTATAATTTATATGGTTGAGATGGTATTACTTCGAGGGTATGCAGTGTGGTCCCAGGTGTAATGTTGTCTTGATATGATTCTACTTTTGCAATGCATCTCGTATTCTCTTTGTAGTTAATTGTTATGGCCATTATGTGGTGTAAGTTAATGTGGTCTCATTAATTAAACTCATTAGCAATAAACTGAGAAGGTTTCAATTTAATAGGTTAAAAGAAAATCACAATTTGTATTACATTTCTCTTCCCTAAATAAGTAAGTAATATGTCAAATCATCGCAGTTATGACGTGCAAGCTGTCAATGGTTTTTGTTCCGTCCTGTTGTACTCGTAGGTATTTATAAAAATTTGTTAAAAAATAAATAAACATACAAATGTTTATTTATTTTTTTGTCATAAATTTTGCATGCACGTCATTCAGCACGTCGTCATTTGTCACGTGTGTTCTTTCTTCCTAAACTAAATTCGTCTTAATTTTGAAAATAGAATTTTTTTAAATTTAATTTTCGAAATTATGTCGATTTTAGTCGATTTGTTTGACGAATTTTGTTACTGTTTTCACGAAATTCAGAAAATGCGTTATGAAAGGTTTATGTGAATTATACTGATTATGAAGCTTACATATTACATAGTAATCTAGATGTTTAGACAAGTTGCAAAAACTGAGCGAATCGGGGTCGGGCCGCAAGTTTATGCATAAAACATTATTATGAATGTTTTTCCAGAAAATGCAGTGTATACTTACTAAGATTTTTCATGAGAAAACTTCACAAGCATCTTCTTATATCAAGCAATGTTTTTTTTCTCTTTGTTAAAAGTTTACGGTCCTAGCTCAAACATTCAAATTCATTCTGACTTTTATTATGTATGGCGTTCATACTTGTCAGCACTAACATGATTTATTTTGATGAAGATAATACTGGTTGGAAAAATGAGTAGGTAATTTTTACGTTGAGCTTGTGGCCTAAAAACAAAACGCGATAAAATCAACAAAGGCTTGACCTGATTGGAGGAAATTATATTTGAAACAATAAGACAGCTGTCAGTTTAGTATCACGCCAAGGCCGTTCGAATTTTGAAATAAAACAAAATGCTATACTTACTGTTCTTCGATATTATTAGGCTAATACGTATTTTGATTTGATTTAATAAGGTGTTAATTTCAAGTGTAGTTGTTGAAATGAAGCCTACAAAAATTATCACATGCAGTGCATACAAATAAGGATTATTAAGGATACAGTACGACTACTTTCAGTGTGAAGTTGAAGGTGACACTGCTTGTCAAGAAAAAAATGCATCGATATGTCAAACATAATACAGTCGCCATCGCATCAAGTTACTATAAACTGTCAAATTGTCTCATTAGATTTTGAATTTAACCGCCAACAATTAATGGTTTAAAATCATTTGGAGAATTTTGACAGTTTGTGGTAACTTGATAAGCTAGTTATTGTAAATTTTATTTTATTTCTGTGTTTTACCGCCTGAACAGAAAGATTGGTTGTAGTGTACAATACGAGTACCTACTTATGTAAGGATCGTAGCTTTACGTGGCGGTTTTGCCAACCCCAGTGAAAAGACTGATGTTTTATTTATGAATTCATATAAGTCCTTGTGTTGCTATTCGAGTTTAAAATGTGGTCGAGTTCTAGTGCCGGTGTGACGTAGGCCTAAGGCCTCGGCCTCGAATTTTGCGGGCAGCGGGGCGGCGGCAGCTGCGGCGCTCGTTGACTGGAGTGCACCGCTCGTTGCCCGCCCCCGCACCGCTGTTTTCGAGAACCGGTCCATTTGATTTTACGCATAAGATCCTGCCGCAGCCGCGCCGCCGCCGCGCGCCGCCGCCCCGCTGCCCGCAAAATTCGAGGCAGCGGCCTTAGGCATGGATCAATTTTTTTGCTCGAACTACACCACCGCTTAACCGACTTGCCTTACTGATACTGTTAGCCTATGTCATCCCACTGCTGGGCAAAGGCCTCTCCCCATGACTTCCAGTTGTTTCGATCCAGGGCTAATGTGGGCCACTGGTCGTTCGTTTTGTCCAGCTCGTCCCGCCATCTTCTACGAGGTCTGCCGCAACGCTTTCTGGCTGTGTCAGGGCTCCAGAAAGTGGTTATTTTGGCCCACAGCTCATTGAGCATGCGGCAGACGTGGCCAGTTCAGTCCCACTTCACCTTAGCGGCTTTTTGAGCAACGTCAGTAATTTGTGTTTTTATCAACAATTAAAAATAACAACAGTCAGGTTGTCTTTATTATGATGTCTTTTTTATCGGGTCTTATGCACAACCATCAGAACCAGGGTGTAAATTACTTACTCGGTTTTACCACCCGCCTGAAATCAATACCTATGTTTTTCTATGTAAATTATATTTAAAATTATTTTAATTAGCGTGTGGTTCTAATGTCGGCAAGCTCTCATTGAGTTTAGTGAATGGGAATACACGGAACACGCGTGTACACCAAAAGTGTGCGCTTACGCAATTCAGCGGTTCGCTTACCACTTCGAGATTTCACAATTATGTAGGAGCACCATGCTTCAAGATTTTTCATATTGATTTATTTCTTCATGAAGATTGCCTCGTACAAAAAAGAAGGAATTTAAATATTTATAAATTTTTGTTTCATGTTTTCAATTATCTTATAATGCATTACCTAATAATTAAATATTTTTAATGAATATAATTATTTTAGCAATTGTCTTTAGAATTTTGGAGAAGCAGTTGAAAGTGGATATAGGCTAATGAATGCAAAAAACACATGTTATTACCCATTTTCTTCGTAGATAATGCGTTGTGGCATAAAGTCCACCTATGTACACCTACTGAAACTAAGTACATGCAGTTTAAAACAAATCTGCCTTTTTTGTCTTCAGAAAATCTACTAATTTATTTATTTATCATAGTGGATATCTGATCTAAAGCATATTATAATTTAATGGCCATGTGTTTGCCATTTATATTCCTTTTCCCATTAATATTGGCGATATGATGTGTTTTATTGCAATCATTTATTAAAAGCAATATCACTTGGAATTGGTTCAAAACCACTCAATATTAGAATGTATGAGAGACGCTTGATATCAAATAAATACTGTGTTTATAATTTATTACATTCACAAACTTTGGTGGTTCTGCAAAGGTTGAAGAATTTGTTTAATTGTAGGTCTTTATAAATATAAGGTTCTCAGTAATGAAAAAAATCTAATTTAGGTAAAAAAGTACGGCAGTCTCCAGACGTTTGACATATATTCTTGAAAGTTTTGGGAGATTTAACAAAACAATTACTTTGATCGTTTAAAATCTTTTCAAAGTAAAGTCTCATGATTAAGCTAAAATGTTCGCGCAATCTTATTCTGAGAATAACAATTAATTTTCGTTTAAAATTGTGTTTGTAGAAGAAAATTGCTTTTCCACCTAATAAAGAAAAACAAATAAATGTTTAGAAGGCTCAAAAATAAAATTTTGGTAAAGGTTAAAAAATCTTTTAACAGGACTGTCTGCTTTTGCGTAATGCGTGGTCATAATAAAAATCTAAGTATAGAACTTAGACATTTCTGAAATAGGGTCAAGAATTACGTCGGCAGTGCGATGCCGTGCGTTCGGCTATTTTCGGAACGACTCGGGTGCGATCGGCTATTTTCAGAACGGACGGTTCGGTTCGGTTGTTTTAAAATTGGAAATGCGTATTCTTTGATGTAAGACAAATTAATGTTGTTTGCATATGAAACGTATTCAAACGGCCAATTATATAAAAAAATGAGTTGGTTAAGTGCATTCAAATAAAAGGAAATTGTTCTTAATTTGGATGACTTGGCTCTGAAGATGAATCGAGAGGAAACACTCGTAATTCCAAATCAACATTTCGGAGACTAAAACTATCACTTTGAAGTATCCGTTTATTGTGTTAGAAACAATAACTTAATGCCACTTTGATCTCCACTCTCAGAGATGAACTCTACTATACGTATACTAGCGCGACCAGATTTTAAACGTCAGGTAGTATGAAAGTAAAATAATTATCTTGTGTATTATATACACACTCAGCCACGCCCGTACCAAAAGCTAGACAACATGAATAACATGGACATAACGGTTATTTGAAGGTAATTTTATGATGATTATTTCATTCGAAATGTTATTTCTTCCAAATGTATCTCCGTTCTACTGAGTATTTCTGAGTGAATGTTTAGTTAATATAACACATCGGGGTGACACTAATCGTTGTTTAATGTCTCCGTTTACCTTCAGCGAGGAGGGAAGGTCCAATCATTTGAAGCAATAAAGCTTCAGTGTGGGTAGTCTGCCAGAAATGTGTTTTGGGCCCTGTATGCTGTCATCTTGATGAAAGATTGTAATGTTTTGCGAGTAGTTAATTCAATATAACAAATTAATTGTTCAAAATATCAACTTCTAACATCACGCCTTGTAATCCACTAAGGGTTAGGAATACGTGTACCTAATAGTATACCCACATTTCGCCAGTTATATTTAAGTCCCATGCAATAGAGAGCTACCCTTTTACCCTCGTCCGGGACACAAATTCAAACTACGTGGAGTATTGAGAAATCCGTTATATTCAGTAATTTTACTGATCGGGCGTGAACTGCCGCACTCGGAGAGCTTCGGTGGTTGCTTGGGCCGTCGCTTGGTAAAGGTTTTTGGTTTTATGTCAGGCCTTTGCTGGGTGGCGGCTTGAGTAATCGTTTGATATCTCTGAGTGCCGCAGTTAGTTTAATTCGACTATTCAAAAGTGCCTGTAACTGGCCTACTTGAAATAAATGTTTTGATTTTGATTTTAATATGGCACATTGAATTTTAGGGCCTGCGTAGACGAGGGACGAGGTCCGCCGGATAGAAAGGAGCGTTGTTGTGTTGTTTTTTCATCTATTGGTTAAAGTACAGACGCCAGCAGGTCAACCTACCCGAAACTGTCAGATTTTCCCAACCATCCTTGAACCTTATCCTTTAGAAATAAGGTTGAAAATCTATTAAAGAAATTTGACAGATTGTAGTAGCTTGATGTGCTGGCGTCTGTACATTGATTGTTGCAAATTGTTCGCGGACAAATTGTCCATCGTCTGCGGAGGCCCTTAGAGTGAGACTGTCAACGTGATATTTGAGACAACGCGCTCTACTAAGAAAGTTTTGTAAAACAAATCACACCAATACACATACAGAAAATGGTGGGGTGGCCACAATTTTCTTACCTTTTCTCTTTTATTTTTATAATCTCGTCTTAGTAGGTATTTAACCTCCAATCGTCTTTAAAACTCGAGCTTAACACTAACCCTACTAAGTTTGTGAACGTCTAAGCATAAAAGCACACAGGACACGCCATTGTCACGTATATGTGACAAAAGCGTTCAAAAGGTTAAACACGTAGCCAAATTTGGTTGGTGGAAAATGTTTGGTAAATCTAGTCTATACTGGCACAAAATAGGTAAGTACAATGCAGTGCACTTTGAGCATGCCGCGTTCACTATCTGTCTCGCTGCCTCCAAACTTCCATATTTCTAGCCCATTGGCTCGGAGTTTGTACACTGGCGAGCAAATGGAGTGTGAACATTCCCCACCCCTCTGCTAAGATGAAATTTGCGAATAATGTCATACATTTTGGGATTTTATTTTGCAGTTTGGATTTTATGGGTCAAAGGTATTTTTAAGTGCGAAGTTTTTTAACGCGGCTGTCCAAAAAAGCAGTGTTATATTTTCAATGTTCCTGTTGGATGTAAAATAAACAGAAAATTCAAACCTTCCCACAGGGTTTATTCTAGCTTCCCTCTTATTTTCTCTCCATGGTGACAAGCTTACCTGAAACAAACAAAAAAGCTCATTAGTGACCTTATTACACCCAAAGATAGCTTCTCTCCTATATTAAGGTTGACATAATTAACATAGCGTTACCATGGCAACACGCTGTATGTGGTTTCGATCGTTGCAATAATTGATATTACAGGATTTTTCACTGTAAATATAAAAATTCCATTGTAAAAAAGCGAGTTTTTCGAACATTAATACGAAATGATGGTATAGTATGAAGCGTACGTGTACGAATCATACTAATATTTTAAATATTTGATAGGCCTGTTGGTCTAGTGGTTAGTGACCCTGACTGCTAGGACGGAGGTCGTGGGTTCGATTCCCACACAGGACAAATCTTTGTGCGATGAGTACGATTATTTGTTCTGTATCTGGGTGTGATTTATCTATAATATGTATGTATTTAGAAATATATAAGTATGTTTATCAGTTGTCTGGTTGCCATAGTACAGGCTCTGCCTAGTTTGGGATCAGATGGCGGTGTGTTGGTTGTCCCAAAATATTATTATTATTTCTTTATTTATCTTTACACACATTAATTATATTTTTAAATATTAGAATATAAAACCATATAAAAAAACATTTAAAAATATAAAAAATAGTAGCCCACCGGCATCGGGAACAGGGTCCGAGCTACCGGTGGTCAGGGCTCTTGAGAGAGGAACCTCCTAACAATACGTGCCGTGTCCAGAAGAACTGCCTTCTGAATCAAGCGCTTGATCCAGCTGCCCAGCGAGAGCCTCCTCAGGTGTTGGTCGAGGCTATTGGCTATTAAGCCATTGGCTGACACGACTATCGGCACAATGACTGCTGTAGTCACGTCCCACATGTCGACAACCTCGCGAGCCAGATCCAGATATTTGAATTGTTTATCTTTCTCTGCTTTCACGAGGTTCTCGTCATGCGGGACCGTTATATCATCGATCTATCACCACAATGTCAGGCTTATTGGCAACAATAGTCCTGTCAGTGACGATAGGTCGATCCCAGTACAACGTGATATTACCATCATTGAGAACTGGGTCGGGCGCATACTTATAGTATGGCACTTCTGATTCCACAAGGTTGTACTTCAAAGCAAGTTGCTGGTGGATAATCCTGGCAACGAGGTTGTGTCTATGCAAGTACTCTCCGTTAGCTAGATGAGAACATCCAGGAATAATGTGTCGAATCGATTCTCCTGGACGGTGGCATGCCCGACATATGTCAACCGTGCCATCCTTCACAATGTATTTCCGGTAGTTATTCGTCATCATAACTTCGTCCATTATTGCACAGACAAAACCTTCGGTTTCCCCGAAGAGGTCACCGAAACGCAGCCAAGATACGGACGCTAAGAAGTCTACATTGGGCCCATGTAGGGTCCGGTAGAAGCGCCCGTGCAGCTCCTTGCTCTGCCATACCTCCATGCGGTCATTAGTGTCTAATACTCTAGGCTTGCGCCAGTTCTCGTTAGCCAGGGAGAGCGGGGTAAGGCCCTTATCCACTGAGACCACATCTCGGTGCATACCCACGTCGGCTTCTAGGAAGTATTCCCTGAGACTGCATACCTCACGGTTGTGCAGGGTCTTAGCATTTAAGAAGCCACGACCCCCGCACTTCCGCGGGATATACAGTCTCATCACCGACGACCGTGGGTGATGCATCCGATTTGCGGTCAGCAGTGAGCGGACCCTCCTATCCAGGGCATCAAGTTCCGTCTGAGGTAAAATAATCTTCGGAACTATGTAACGATTAATGTAAAATTTATTATTTTTATTGTAATAGATATTTGCACACCTGTTAAGGTAGGATATGGCTTAAAGAACTTCTGTTGTATGTATCACCTCATATACCTACCCATATTCAAGCAAATAAATTATTTGATTTGCTACGTTATCCCCGACTGTCTGTTACATTAAAAACGTTACCGTGGGTTTAATTTCTGTATATAAAGGTACCGAAACCGGGAGCAAAAGCTTGTAATACAATAAAGTAAACCTTTAAAAGGCGAAGTCTGACGAACAAAGGGTCTGGGGTTAATAGCTTTGAACTTATCAAACTATTCAGGTTTTTACTGAACAAACTTGCCACTTGAATTGAATTAAGTGGATTTAGATTTTAACAAGAAGGATATTATTATCATCCCGATTCTCTCTCTGTAGGAGGAAGGCGTTGCCCTGCTCTGGAGGAGAGCTTTTCTATGTCTAGGGCTATTTGGAAGAACTCATTCCGCCGTCTTCAGCTGGGCCAGCCACGATGTCGGTTACCATGTGTACGGATCTATTGCGTCGTGCGTTTAGCCCATATTGATCGTCTGACATGCGGCAGATGTCAGAAGCAACTGTTTTGAAACCGTTTCGATTTGTAACAGGATTTACATTTGGTTTTTAAAAATCAAAATTAATACCTGTCATCAATACATTTTTGATTGGGAACTAATTTTTTGAACTGTTATCTATACATTAACCTCTGTTATTATGATCAGTTGAAAAAAAAAATGGGCAGTTCTTTTTTTATGAAGGTTAGTAAATTTGTGCGACAGTAAAACATAGACAGTAAGAAAAAAACAATTGGCCGGTTGTTTTGTCTTACAATGTCAGTACTAAAAATATGTAAGCAGACTAATAAATAAATGGCCAGTGAAAATGAGATAAATAGTTCGGCAGTTCATAGGGAGCGGAGAAACCCGGACTTGGGGTACCTCGACTCGGACAGGTTAGATTCTAACACGAAGGGGATGGCGGGGTCTAGTGAGCGAGCGGAAAACCTGCTACGCTGACTACGCTTTTTAGGCGAATATAAAGTGTTTTGAGACTTCTTACTGACTAATTCCGATTTGTCAACGGCTCACTCGTATCTGCCCATTTAGTTATTTTACTGCTTAACTGCCGAACTTGTTAATAAGTATGCATTTTGTAATTTTTAACTTACCAAAACTACTATATACAACTGCCGCTTTAAATCAGTGCCTTTTTGATTATTCTATAGATAACATTATTGCATAACATGGTATTCATAATGGGTGTAAGAAGACCCTTAACGAAACCGAAAAGCACTGTTATCCTCGTCATTGCGATATTTTTTGTTCTAGATTATACCTGGGAACCTTCTAGTTACAGAGATATTGGAGGTCAAAGTTTCAACTTTTTGAAAAGTGTTTTTTCAAATACAAGTATTCAATGTTATAGCTTTAATTTAATAACATCCAGGAACCCTGTAAAATTCAATGTATCCATCAGCACAATGTATTGAGTGCGTTACATTGAGTTCTACAGTAAACCGCAGTTTTTCACCCATCGAAAAGGTCGATTCCCAGCAATAATTTTTGCGTTGAGTTACTTAGTTTGATGTACAGAGTGCTTGGTTGACGGCTTGGTGAAGGGTCCGTTTACACCTTGCATGCAAACATGATGCCTTGCCGTAGTCGAGTCGCATTATTATTATGCTTAGGTATAATTGTCACTTTAAAATAGACTGATTGACTGAATGTCACTTAGTGTAGGCCCTAAGGAACCAATAAAGACTTTGTTCGACTAAAAAGGCTGCCCCTAAGTTTTTTTATTAATAAGTATTGTGTTTTTATTTGTATTATTTTTTTTTACCACATTTTTGTATTGCCTGTAAAAATGTATTTGGATTGATTGAATTTTGACTTTAAGAAATTTAATTTTTGTTTAATGTGTAATTTCCAATTCAGTATTATAAACATTTTTGAACGCCGATTATGGCAAAACATGTTGAACCAGCAATCTAAACTCGTTTCCATCCATATGTGCATATCTATGTATCATGTCACACATGTTTATACAAATAAATGCATCTTTATCTTTTTATCTTTATGAGTATAAAAATGTTGATAGGACTCACGGCTCCAAAAGCTGCGTTCAGAGGCACAACACTATATAATGTTTTCACTGTTGCGAATTTCCACCCTCATCAATATTTTACGTAAAACCATATTATTTGCCTATTGCTAACCTAACACGGCCACCACTTATTTAACTTAGTCAAGCAAATTATTTAATTAATTGAATTATTTACCAATTATCTCGCTTCGACGGTCAACATTTGTATTTTCGTTCAAATATTTTGATCAAATTATTTGGATCCTTTTTATGGCCAGTCAAATGAAAACCTTTTGTTAATAAATAAATGGATACATTGTATTACAAATTATTTTATTTTGATCAACGGTTTTATTTTGGAAAATAATAACAGCCGCTCGGGTAGATCTTTAGGTTAAGCCGTGCTTGCCTAGGTTGGTCTGTGAATGGGTGACCACCTATTACATACCGAGTTTCCTCCGTGCTTCGGAAAGCACGTTAAGGCGTTGGTCCCGGCTGTCATTTGTAGATCTTTGACAGTCGTTACAGGTAGTCAGTGGCCCGAAAGTCTGACAATCAGTCTTACCAAGGATATCGTATTACCAAGTACTAACTGGGTTGTGTACCAAGTACTTTTTTCAGTTCTATTTATCTATCTTTACCATTTTATCTTGTCTTTGGCACTCATAGCCCAATTTGTCTCAATTTATTTGTTTTTGTCCCTGAGAATACAACTTTTCTTCTTCTTTATGTAATTTATTTAATTTCAAAACAGCTAATAATCAAGTACTGCTCAATATTTTGAGTACCAGTCAGTAGGTATTTCAATTTCAATTTGTTTTTTTTTTATAAAATTCTCTCCAATATTTTTAATGTAACAAAAAGAGGTTTCACTCAGTTGTACTTGAAGCTTTTAACGAAATTCCCTTTGCCTCAGCTGCATGGAAACAAGATCGTAATCAGCGTAAGAGCAATTTACCTGAATGTTTGGGGCTCAACAGCCTAGCCTTGTGTTTGGACGGTGTTAGGGGTGCCTCTGTACGGCATGGAGTTTGAACGCATAGTATAATTAATATTAGATAATAGCGGACGCAACAAAAACACTGAAAAGACGAAAAGAGACGGTTATTTTTTTGGAAAAAATGTTTTATATTTCAGCCTTTTTAAATTGGGTTATGATGGTATCACACCAAAATTATTGTCGGGTATTCATTTTTCATTGTCACTAATAGTTATTAGCAGATCATACACAATAGACATAGAAGAAAAAATATGTGTTTTAGAAGATAACATATAACCTACCCAAGCAATATGATTAATTACCTATATGGGACCACCGTGTGAGGTTTCTCTACCAAATGAAAAAAAGAACAACTAGTCTTACCAAGGATATCGTATTACCTAGTACTAACTGGGTTGTGGAGGTCAGATAGGCAGTCGCTCCACGTAAAATACTGGTATTCAGCTGCATCCGGTTAGATTGGAAGCCGACCCCAAAATAGTTGGGAAAAGGCTAGGCAGATGATGAAAAACTAGCAGTACGTATCATCTAATAATCATAGCTTCTACACTAAGTTCCCTAACTATAAAAACACAATATTTAAATTATAAAACAACAGGATTTAGCCTACTCTAATCTACACTATAACATAAAATAAAAAACAGTAATTTTGCGAATTCACTCAAATAGCATGTGAATACATCGATCCTGGCGTGAAGATCGTTAATAGCCCGATTTGCGCGGGTGAATGGTGTTATAATGACATTGAACCCGAACAATAATAATAATATAATAAATCGTTAAAATATAGCCTAAATACAATTTCGTCTATTAGGGTAGGTATATACACAAAAGGCTGCAAGAAACTGAACGGACGCCTGACTTCCAAACTACATAGATAAAAAACCTGTATCTTGGAAATCAGTTCACTTCCATGGACAAAATTAAATGGAGACGCTTGGTTAATATGACAATTCCAACATTGGCAGTAATTAGACTATAAAATTTGGATTTATAATTTAGATTTTATTCAATAATTATATTAAATTAAATTAATTTGATTAAGTAAATTAAATTATAAAACTGGCTACGAAATAAGGAAAATTACAAAACAAGAACAATGCCTTTTTAGATCGATGTTCTTATTGCGATGCAGGAATTAAAGGGCAGCAACCCAATAGCGGCTATTAAAAGACTTAAAAAACCCAATTTTCTTGCTAAATTATTTTTCCAGTTCTTGTATTGTGTAGACGCCAGCCCTATCAGCATTATAACGAGTCTCGTACACAAGCCGGACCGGCTGCACGCCGCGCGCCGGCACGACGGTAAAGCGATGTTTGTTAAGCGGTTTCGAGTGCAATGAGCGGGCTGATCAATAAGTCTGTCTGCTTACACGCGGCTTAAAGCCTGATTATACTGATGCCTCTGTTCCGTGAATGGAAGAACATTAGCTTATTTGTTAGCCAAAATGGTTTGTTTTACTTGGGTCAAAGCCTAAATATCGTAACATATGATTCCCTCCAGATTGTGACATAAATATCACAATTTAAAGGGAATAAATAATATATAATAGCATTGGGGTGTCAAGTTACGTTAATAATTTTATTGTAAACCCACTCATATAATCGTTTTTTTTTTGTAATTTGTATGTCAATTGGCAAAACATAGCGCACTACCTAATTTTTAAGATCTTGTTTGTAACTATTACCTTTGTTTACGAATAAATGATTCTGATTCTGGAATATCCACATTTTGAAGGAAATGTTTAATCTATACATACATAATTTAATCTTCTTGTCTTTAGCCCTACAGCTTATGTTGGTTGAAGTCGGCGTATTTTAGAAAGTAAGTCTGCCTGTCTCTCTGTTTCCTTTTTATGCCTTAACGGCTGAATGGGTTTCGGTTCAGTTTTGACACTTAAGTTGACAGTTACCTGGGATAGTATAGTTTTATCTCGATAAGCTCCCATGGGATAAATCATGAGGTACACGCGCGGGAACCCGCTGGTAAAACCTAGTTGGTTTCATACGGTTGAAAAATGATTTCCTCAACAACGTATCTAATTGAAGGAATGAATATTTTCAAATCGTCTAAATGAATGGCATGTAGGTTGAGTGTGTTAGTCAATTAACCCGCTGATACAAGCCTGTTCCGTAAATGTACTAACATTGTGTAATTAGCCGTTGTAATTAGTTAACTTTACCGTGTTTCAAGCCCATAAAGTATTCTGTTTAGTGAATGTGCCAACAAATTGTAATTGGGCGTTGGATTAGATTTCCATTTAGATTGACAATTTATTTATTTAGATGACCATGACGGACGAATGTGACGGATAACATTTTATTATTTGACGGCACGGATGGCGCAGTAGCTAAGCGATTGGCTGCTACGCCGCGTGTCGCGGGTTCGATCCCCGCACGAAATAAGTTGTATTAACTACAGATAGTTGTTCAAACGCGTTGTGCGCAGTCACGCTACAAGAGAAATTACTAGTTGGGCAACGTTTAAAAACAAAACCTTGTACGGTGTTTAGGTTACCTTGCCTAAAGGTTGGCAATACAACCTTTTGCTCGGTAAGCCGACGTCTTCCTTCTGTCTATCACAGGGTTGTATCTTCTTAACCATAATCCAACCCAGGGGTGGGTTGCTTATTACCACACACAGCTCTCTATCACCCTCCGATCCACCAGGCCAGATAATTTCGGCCAACTAATGATGTAATCTCGGTTAATGACCAGTTGACCACTCTTAAGCTTTAATTAACCTTTAATTACCGCCACTTTACAGTGCTAAGCACCCAACTTAACACGTCTCAAGCCGCTAGTAATTAAGTTAGCCACCTAGTTGGCGTTACACCACGCCATTAAGCGCCTCGAAGAGCGCCGATTGAATTCATCTTACTACTATTATCCTAATGTGAAAGTGAGTTTGACTGCTATTCAGTCACTTTATGGCTGAACTGATGTCGATGAAAGGAGATGTTTGATTTTGGCAAAGAGATTTAAAAGTAAATATTTAAATATCTTTGGATTTTGGGCTACCCCTATGTACCTACATTAAATAGATAAATAGCAAAAATACTAACAAGTCAATTACACAGGCATACACACATACAGATGTAAAAAAAGAAAAAAAAAAGAAAATGAATGAGTGTCTATTTTTAGAGCAGCCATGACAGTTGTGTTTGACATGACAATTGACGATTTGACAGTTTTAAGAAGTGAGGTCTTTCTTTGCTTTGAGTTTGAATTGGATGTGTTCCGGAGTTTTTAGTGATTGCTTTGGTTTTACGACCCAGTTTACTACTACGGACATTGATTGAATGCTTCTCTGTTGACCCCGGCTTTGTTTTATGGTTTCTGTTTTTTTTTATCGCAGATATTACGTCAATCAAATGTCATTGTCAAAATGACATTTTTCGCATAATGCTGATCCACCATGTTTAATTTTATGTTGCGTTGCTCTTCTTGACCAAGTTAATTTGAATGTACAATGAAAAGAAGGGCAATTAGAGAAATTTAGCAACAAAAATGGTTACTGTAATATAGCGATATTTACATAAATTATAGTATACACAGTGCTGGCCAAGGCTTCATACATTTCTGGAACATCTTTACCACACAGGTAGACCTTGACCTAGGCTAGGACATAGAATACTCTTTTTATCCTGATAGTACGTCCCCGTGGGTTTATTTCGAACCTAAGTGTGTCAGGCTGCCGGTAATTAAGTTAGCCACCTAGTTGTAACACCAAGCAATTTGATTAAGCGTCTCAAAGAGCACAGATTGACTTTATTACGTACGAGGTGAGAACTTTGGTGCGTTTGTATAGCTAGGTTAGTTTGTTAGGGATAGTTTGTGTATAGAGAGGTATTAGTTTTGTATTTTGTAGTATGTCTTGTATGTTAGTTCATCGCAAATCCCTAGGAAATTTTATGAGTTCAGTTTGAAGGTGCATCCGTGGCGAAGTCACATTTTTTGGAGCAGATTTTGCAAATGAACACCAGAGCTTAGTGAGTAATACCAGATAACATAAAGGTATGGAAGAAGTTGCAAAAGTGATACAAACTTGTTGAATGTGTAAAATCATATTGCTCCACAAAAAGGCTTGTATTAAGGTGCTTAGTAACATTATCATTTTACTTTTAATTTCGATCTCCAATTCCATCATACATGATTCATTTAAACCTTAAAATTGAGTTAATTTTAAAGTTCGATTCCATTTATTACCTTACCATTAAATACAGACAAACATCAAGCAATATACTACAATCTGTCAAATTTCTTAAATAAATTTTCAACTTTGTCGCTAAAGCATTAGGTTCAAGGTTGTTTGGGAAAATTTGACAGTTTCGGGTAGCTTGATGTGCTGGCGTCTGTGCATACCATAGGTATAAAGACGTGTATTTCAAATGAATTCAGATTTCTTTATTTTGCTTTCATATTGCGAAAAGCTTTGAAGCCAGAAACCCGACAAAAAAACCATCAAAAACTCTTTAAAAAAACCAAATGTGAACTTTTCGCTTATCCACCATATATTTCGTAGTTTTCGAAGCCAGGGGGCGAATGTATCCGATGACGGGTAAAAACGAAGGAAAAAACTTTGGTGCTCGAAATGTCCGGACGAAATGGAGTGGAAAGGCCCGAAACACAATTGAACCGACGAAAAATCAATTGAAAATCGGAATAGTATGTAACCAGTAACCCATGGACGGTATAAGGATTGGCATTTGGCAAGATCGACTGAAAAATATCATAAATGTTTTATTTGTACCTACTGGACCTAATGGGTGTAAAAGTACCCTTAACGAAGCCGAAAGGCACTTGTTCTCCCCGGCATAGCGATATTTTTTTTTGTTCTAGACCATACTTGGGAACTTTCTAGTTACGGATATAACTGGTGTCAACATCATGGGGTCAAAGTTCCAAGATTTTCACAAGTTTTTGTTTAAATACAAGTTTTTAACCACGACCACCGTAATTTTCAATGCATCCATCAGCAGTTGAGTCCTACTGTGAAACGTGATTTTTCATCCCAAAAATAAAAGTCGCTTCCCAGCAATTTTTTTTGCGTAGAGTTACTAGTACTTAGTTTCTTGTACAGAACTGGGGAACCTTCTAGCTCCGGAGATATTGGGGGTCAAAGTTCCAATTTTTTATTAACTTTGAATACCTCCACGACCTCCGTACTATTCAATGCAACCATCAGCACAATGTGTTGAGTGCATTACATTGAGTCCAACCGTAAACAATAAACAGCAATAATTTTTGCATACAGTTACTTAGTTTGATGTATTCAATGCAACCATCAGCACAATATGTTGAGTGCGTTACATTGAGTCCAACCGTAAACAATAAACAGCAATAATTTTTGCATACAGTTACTTAGTTTGGTGTATTCAATGCAACCATCAGCACAATATGTTGAGTGCGTTACATTGAGTCCAACCGTAAACAATAAACAGCAATAATTTTTGCATACAGTTACTTAGTTTGATGTACAAAATGATTGGTTGACAGCATCGTGAAGGGTCCGTTTACACCTTCTTACCTAATACAATATCAACCGACCGTTGTCATGATTCCAATATTGAATGAAACAAAAATAGTCAAACTAATACTTAAATACCTCCTCGAAAGAGCTCATGGAAGGAAATTGGGGAGACCTATGCCCAGCAGTGTGTATTTTTTTTAATAACCTGTACTGTACAGGTTATTAAAAAAAATACTTCAATGATCACTCAGACTATGAAAATTAAATGAAAGGTATAAATGATTAAAACGATGAGACTGCAAATGTGAAATTATAATTCACCGTCACGTATTATGAGGTTCTCATATTAAAACTGGCATACCTTCATAATGCGCCTTTTCCTGACTTCATTTTTAGGGAACTTATTTTGCTGAAACCCGAGTTTTTGGATTATGCAGGATTTTAATAAAGGGCTTTGTTGAGGTATCCCAAAAGTCAAAAGTCCCGCAACTGGCTATTAAACGGGATCAGCGTCTACCAAGTTCTACCAATATAATTATTATATTTTATTTTATTCTGTATGGGTGTATACAGCTTGTAAACGGACTCTTCACAAAGCCGCCAACCAAGCATTCTGTACATGAAACAAAGTAATTATCGCTGTTTATTGTTTACGGTTGGACTCAATGTAACGCAATCAACACATTGTACTGATGGGTGCATTGAATAGTACGGAGGTCGAGGATGTATTTAAAGTAAAGGTACAACAAAAAAAATGTGAAGAAGTTGAAACTTTGACCCCCAATATCTCCGGAACTAGAAGGTTCCCCAGTATGGTCTAGAACAATAAAAAATATCGCAATGACGGGGAGAACAAGTGGTTTTCGGCTTCGTTAAGGATACTTTTACACCCGTTATAAACATCCACAGTTAGCAATAAAGTATTGTTGTAGAAATGATTAACTAAGCATAATACTGACAAAGTATAGGAATAAAGTTAACGTTAAATTAAGTACCTGCACAGGCAGAAATACAGGCGCAATTACTATTAGAATGCATCAGAAAAAATAATAATTTTATTTCGATAAGACAGTAATAATTGTCTCTAAGCTGCTTGCAAACAAATCTATTAAGGAGTGTTCGTTTGTTGCTACCTATTTGTTTAAATGTTTAGATTGAATGAATCGTGTAAGAATAACTACGATAAACTGTGCGAGCGTAATTAGTTTGGAGAAGATTACTCAAACGACATTGTCAAGGTTGAAAATTCAGAGGTAGCTAGGAAAAAGAAAGCTAATAAAAACATCAAATTATCTGTATTCCTCAAAAAGCGCGTCGTCGGCGTGTATAAAATACGCCGTGAGAATACGCCCTAAGATTGTGTATTTAGTTAAACCAATCACAATAGCCGACATGGCCAGCTAGTTCACTGATTTGATATTTTTACTACACACTGTTTGATATTTACTTATGGTGCAAGTAATTCTACTTAAGAGGAAACAGGGCCTGCAAGGAATTTGAATTTTTTTATGTTAAAAACTTTCCAAACTTGTCTTGTAGTCCTTCACTTCAGTCACGTCAATAAAAATGGGTAGTTTTTTTGTCATTTTTTGGAGGTTTATAACATTTTCCGTACTTACTAGTTGCTGAAAAAAAAGGAAATGATTGCTCTGGAGGCATTATTCAGGAAGAAAAAAGGGGAATACATTTGTATGGAGAATCGCAACCCCAGTTCCCTCTTAAGCATATCACTCAAAGTAAGCACAATAAATAACGACAAAACATTACCTAAATCTTTGTTTACTACTGAGCTAATAATAAATCAAACCCCAAGTTATAAATAGCAGCTATTTTAACAAATCACCGACATAACTAGGCACATTTCCCCGTCGCCCTAGCGACACCTGGCGTGTTCACATCGCGATAACTTAAGCTCAGCGGTGCGTGATAATTTGTGGCAATCCTATGGGCCTATGAGCCTATACAGTGGATTATTGGGTATTTTCTATTTTGTGTAACTTTTTGAGGGAATGATATGGAAATTGAGACGATATTTTTAGTTAGATTTGTTGTTTTTTTTTTCAAGGTGGAACCGCCAGAGTAACCCGCGAAATTCAAATTTTCTTATTTTTTTTGCAATTTGCAGGTCGGTGTCAACGTGTTATGTTGATACGCATATAGTTACAGAATTATAATCATTAAAATCACATTTAAAGTAAAAGCTCGCGAGCACTTACATAAGAAGTTGGCAGACTCGTCCCACAATAGTTTGTTGTTTTTCTTTATCTCAAAGATAATTAAATTATTTACAAACTACAAAACTATAATAGTAATAAATATGTACACTTAAAAGGGTTACAGGGCGTCCAAAAATTCTTTCGCATCGCTGTCAACAGGAAAAGTGCCCAGAAGGCTGGCAGCATTACCACGTTGGATGGTATGAATTTTAACTCTCTTTACTTTGTATATTTTGTTTGTATGTATGTATTTATTATTATATTTTATTCTTTGTAATTTTCTGTACTATTGCACCTACTGTTTTGTCTCTGCATCACCCTAAGGTAGACTGGTAGAAAATGCCCAAGGCATTAAGTCCGCCTTTGTACATTATGTGCATAAAGTTTTTTAACTTCCTTTAATCCCACTGAATGCCATTTTCATGAAATAGTCATTCAATGGGATTTAATTAACTTAAAGGGGTCGTATTGATGATTTTAAAGAAAGAAGAGAAACGTGAGAAAATTTTGAATTTCGCGCTTCCAGATGAAGGTGTTAAAATGAAAGCTAAAGCTAAGCTTTAAAATTTTCAAGCGTTTATACAGAAAGTGGGCAAAACGTTGCAAATAGCTGTCAAATATTTCACTGTTTTGATTAATTATACTTATATTGCCAAATATTACTATATGGAAATAAGAAATATGGCTAACTAGTAAATTTATAATAAAAATATTGATTATGAAATGCAATTATTAATATCGTAACACCGAATTTACTTTTAGATGTAAAAAAGTATTTGAAAACTTTCCAAATGCGTTTTTTATACCTGAAACGGTTACAACATCAAATTCAGTGTTTTAATTGCAATTCATTATTAATATTCTAGTTCACTAGTTAGCCATATTTCTTATTTCCATACAGTAATATTGCCAAATTAATTAGAACAGGTAAATATTTGACAGTTAAATGCGATGTTGCGAAGTTTTTGGACTGAACGCTATTAAAGCAAGAAATAAATCTTACAAGAAAGTTGCATTAAACCTGCAATAAATCTTGAAAACTACTCCATAAATAAAACATCGTATAACGAACTACAAATTGAAACAGTGACACTAAATAAAAAGGTATTCTCCGATACTTCTCTAGTCCTATTTCACACAGTCAAGGAAATCCTTTTCCAACGCATTCACGTAAATTTCCATTTAAAACGACGCGATAAAAAATCGCGCACTTCTCACAGAATAAAGGTTACATAATCCACCCTATGCCTTGACATTTAAGCCTCTTTGCAACAATTCGACGTAGGTAAGCCGCACCTGATACTTCCAGCTCACTGAACCGCATTGCCGTATAAAGTGCGGCCTGCTTACGTCGAATCTGGTAACGTGTTCGCTGAGAAAAGTGTCGTGTTTTCCATAAATTAAAGTGACGGTCGTAAAAGTTAGTTTTAAAAACATCTTAGGATTTTGTTGGAAGAGATATTGGAAAACTTATATTAAAACGGTTTATCGTTGGAGTCTTATTAGTTGTGTTTTTATCATCCAATGTGGTTTTACGCGCGTGTTTTTACCTTAGGTGTAATGATGTCGCCTAGTTTTGTTCTTTTGGTCATAAAAATCAGAAAATCTAGGTTTACAAAAAGCTAGGTCTAGACTTATTTAAAATATCAAGGTCAGGTCGTACGCCAGGTCTTAGTAGACCCAGCTTTTTATGTCCCGAGATTGTCGAATGTTAACAAAAAAAAAAATGACAATATTTATTTTTAGATACTCTGTTGAGAAATGCCCAACTAAGAGGGTTGGGCATTTCTCATCAATTAATTAAAAATAGAAAACATCTAACTTTCTGAGTAGATAAATAAATTTGTATCGGCTTCTACCCCAATCTGTCTGTATGCCAATATTATTTTCTAAGAAACAAGCCCAATAAACATTAGACCTTTTACTATTAATCCAAAATGTAAGTAAGTACAATTGTGGGAGTCTTCAAAACATTTCACCACACAAAAACACTCAGATTTCTTTCTTTTAATTCCGTAAAAGGTACAGAGAGAATAAAAACAACGTAGGTACAGCGTATTTTCCCTCACGGGGCTTTTTTCGTAAAAAAATATGGCGGACTGACATTTTGCACACCTCCTTGGGAAACAGGTGTTATTCTGTCTATTGTAATTAGTTCAGTTAAAGCTAACATGTTACCCTTACTTGGGAAGAGACTGGACCCCACGAACCCTGTGTCGTGGAGTCCAGGGAATTTGTAAAAACCTAGCGCTTAAGGATCATTTTCTTTTGTTAATAGGTTTTTAATATTGTACCTTGTTATGCAAACTGAATAAAATTTTATTTATTTATTGTGTTCAAGTACTGCTTAAAATCATTCGTAGGACCTAGTGTTGCCTAGCTCTGGCATAAGTAAGTATTTTCCTTTAATATCTTTAATTTTACGGGCTTTAATGTATTTATGCCAATTATTTAAAATGCTTTTACTTACATTATTTCATGTTGGTCCTAGGTTGGTCCGTGAAAGGGGACCCATTACATACCGAGTTTCCTCTGTGACTTGGAAAGCAAGTTAAGTCGTTGGTCGCAGCAGTCATTTGCAGATCAGTGACTCGAAAGTCTGACAACCTGTCTTAAGGAGGGGTATCGTATTACCAAGTACTAACTAGGTTGTGGAGGTCAGATAGGCAGTCGCTCCATGTAAAATTCAGGTATTCAGCTGTATCCGGTAAGACTGAAAGCCGACCCCAACATAGTTAAGAAAACGCAGATGATGACTTTTATTATTTCATGTAATAAATGGTACCGCACGTTTCTCGTCCAACGATCAAGACTTCAGAGTATGATCCCTTACTTCAAGAGTGTCAATTACTCAATAATATTCGTAACATGTTTGTTTAAAAATGAAAAAATAAAAAAAATCTCACTTAACATAAAAAGACAACATAATACTTTCCTTCTCTTCAATGGACGAGAATTTACCTTTTGAAAAGGTATATTTGTTAAAGTGAGTGTTCAGTTCTGTTTGATTTCCAAATATATGCGGCTTTATGTGAATGATTGTTATATTGTAAGAAAGTAGGATTTCTTTTGATAGCCTACCACAAAAATGGCATATAGAAATTGATCTTAACAAAAAAAAAAACATAATTTAGTTATCTTCCAGTACTTTAGGACAGGACTTTTGAACATGAAAATATAATTATACTCAGCGTGGCTTAAAGTTATACCTTGTACTTACACCAACCAACCGATAACTCTACGCTGACTTGTAATTTTTTGAAGATAATAGTGCAGTAATGTCAATCGATGACTGTGAATGTGGCGTAAAGGCATTAACATCATTCTGAGGGCAATTTGGGTACATGTTGAGACCACTGAACGGTTTAAACTGCCAAGTAAGTTAAAGCAAAACAGCGAAACTTCCAAAGCCAGTGTAATCCTCAAACTTAACAGAGCACTTTACATAAACTAACTCAATATAAACCTTTGAAATACACTACATAATATCATTCTAACATCCCATATTTTGATCACACGTTAACACTCGATTTTAGCTCTTAAAGGTTGGATCTAATGCCGCGAGGCCGCGCGCTTACTTACGAAAATAGAGCCGCCATTTTGTTTTATTTGTAGTTTTTTAATAGTAGGAATAATGCATTTCAAATGAGAAATAATCCACACTCTCTTAAAAAAAAGTTTAGTAATATAAAGATAGCAGTAACAAGATAATAATAACAATACTAAATGTTATAAAAAAATCGTATCTTGACACGAATTAATCGACTAAATATTAATCTTAGGTAAATAAAACCAGTTGTTCCTAAGATGGCGTTTGACTCAACACTTCAACGGTTTTAAATAAATAAAAAAAAAATAAGATAAGATTTGTTTAAATGATAATAATTTGAATATAACATTAAGAATCATCATCATTCATCATCATCATACTCTCGCCCTTGACCCAATTCATTTGGGGTCGGTGCAGCATGTCTTCTTCTTCCATACTTCAAGAACATAACATTAAGAATACAATAACGTTTAAAAAGTATTATTAACAATGTATTTTTAGCTAACTTGTCTTTTTCTAGTTAAGCCTAATCCTCATTTGAAACGCATTGTGCATTTCTCAAATTCAGAAATTATTACCAACAGCGTCCTTCTGACGAAGTTATTCAAGTGCCAACATTTCCTTATAGCATTGCACAAATAAAATCGACTTCGATCAGATATTATCGAAGCACGAACATTGAATAAACGGCCATGATTGGGAAACGACCAAAAACCCGTTTAAATGACACGAAGGTAAACCCTCTAAAGTACTTAACGTGACTTGTCAGTCCGTGGGTGCACCCTTATCAGTAACCCTAATTGGAAAAAGTTAAGTTCGTCGTATTGATGCCGTACGCAACTTAATTAAGAAACTTGCAAATTTAGTTTGATTTTAACAAAAAAGAGTTAGTTCTGAAGTTAATTAGTTTCTAGAATTATTCAACTTATGTTTTCCTGATTTCATTTGGTTAAATAAATGATGGCCAGGGTATATAGCAGTAACAGCCTAGGCTAACTGATTCTAGGTTATGTTGTCGCATTCCCACTGCTCTCGAGGCGGTGAAGGAAACATCGAGAGAGAGCCGCCATATCTTTCAACCAAAATTTGAAGATATGTTTGGTTGACATCCATCACCTCACATCAGTTCAGGAAAGGGGCTTGTGTGACCGGTGTCCCAGCAGTGGGAATATTACAGGTTGATTATGCTTTAATAGCATAATCAAATAGCCACTAGTCTATTAATCATCATTCAAATATACAGTGTAGCACAAAAGCACCCCAATTAAACAAGCCAAATATTCTCGGAAAAGAACTAATTTCGCCCCAATAGTAACAGTGTCAACACCCCAGCCATTGGGGTATTGCCCTTCTTCATCTCATCCGGGATTACTAAACCGGATTTCCGGCATACGTGTCAGGGAATTGGACCGGTGGTCTTGAGGCGAACCGTAAATGTCAATGACATTTCCCGGTTCAGAATCGGATAAGTAATTTAATGGAATTCGAGAAGATTCCTCTTAAGGCAACCGAGTTGAGGAGTAGGTGCTTTTGTAATATTGATTCGGTTAACGAGTGCCGCCGACGGGTTTGGTTAATGTACACTTAACGTCTTGGCCACGAGCTGTAATATACGCTCGAGCAACGCCAAGTAAACAAATGAAAGAAAACTCATCGAATAAGCAGTAACTTTGTACTCAAATCTTTTAATATTTTATACTTAGGTGTACATCTAAACTAATATTATAAAGTGGTCCAGTTTGTATGTTTGGATAAAAAAGCAAGAAACTATAAATGGCGTAAAAAGACCCTTGACGAAGCCGAAAGGCATGTGTCCTCTTCGTCATTGCCATCATTTTTTGTTCCGGACAATACCTGGGAACCTTCTAGTTACGGAGATATTGGACATCAAAGTTCAAATTTTTTCACAATTTTGTTTTAGTAAGTACTAGTTTTTAAGCTTATTAGTTTACGTTAAGTACCTCCATGACCCGTTTACTATGCAATGCATCCATCAGCACAATGTTTTGAATACGTTACATTGAGTTTTACCGTATGACGTGATTTTTCACCCCAAAAAAGGAGTTCCCTAGCAATAATTTTTGCGTTGGGTTACTGTAAAGTTGGATGTACAGAATGCTTGGTTGATGTCTTCGTGAAGAGTCCGTTTACGAATTGTAGTCATCCGAATTCAAAAATTCTATCACCAATTTAAAGCAGCACTATTACCGATAGGGTTTGTTTCTTTGAGGCGGACGAAGTCGCGGGCAGCGCTAGTGATTATGCGAGCTAGTGAATAATAAATAAAGAAGTTGGTTAGATACTGCCTCGTTAGTTTAGCGGTCGCAAGCGCGACTGCTGAGCATGAGGTCCTTGGTTCGATTCCCAGGTCGGGCAAAGTGTTATTGGGTTTTCCCATCAGAGATTTCTCAGTAGCAGCCACTGAGACTGAATTAGTGTCCGAAAGAAACAACGGACGCTTGACCGCTTGAAGCAAGGCGCAACGCCTAGGGTCGTGGCCAGGCGTTAAGCAACCGAGTTGAGGAGTAGGTGCTTTTGTAATATTGATTCGGTTAACGAGCGCCCTCGACAGGCATGATTTTGTTTGTACGAAGAAAAATTACTTTAATCTTGAGATTTTAAAATGTTCGGGCAATAATTCAATGAATATTTCAGAGGAATAAATTATATTGACTGTTTCTTTGCATTAGGTACTACGGAGCATAAGGTCCTGGGTTCCATTCCCGGGTTAGGCAATATCCTGTTAGGTTTTCCTAGGATTTCTCATTAGCATCCAGGAATCTGAATGTATGTCCGGCGGATGGTAATAAGCTCCCCTCTATTTTATGGCATTTACCATAATTGGCAAAATATGGGTGTACTGCAAGTAGGTACACCTCTGGTTTACTTTTTTTTTCGGTAGAGAAATCATCAAATGACCCCTCCCGCTCTGGGCGGAGCGGAAGGGAGTGCCAGACTTTTACTGACTAAAACCCATCCATGTTCCTTCTTTGCCCTTTATGTTCCAGGGCCGCGGTACGTCTTTCGAACAGTCCCGCAGCCCTGACAGGCATCGACCCTTGCGGACCACCTCCGGTTTGCTGACATCTCTTTGAGGCGCACATAGGATGCGTCGTCGACACGGCCTGTCGTCATAATACGGACGGACGGCAAGATAGCCCATTACTCACCGTCCACAGGCCCGCACTTGGTTTACCCTTCGAGGATATACTGGTGTGATATTATGTAATATTTATATAACGAAAGATTTAGATAACAAAATTACGTGAACAAAGAAAATATACGTACAAGTTTTTGAATGAATGTTTTATGAATGTAAACTTTTTAATTTATGTTTTTAAAACTTTTGTAATTTTAGGTTTTCTAGCTCAATGTTTCAATTTAATATTTATAAGGTTAAAGTTAAGAATTCGTTACAAAGACAGCTTAAAGTAAGCTTGTCGTGGTTTCAAGACTAAAACTTAGACTCATATTTTGCAGATGGTGGTAGGTTACATTACAAGTTTCTGTGAAAATTTACGCACATAACATAACATCACTCCTGTAATTTCGGAAAGGTAAAGCAGAGGTATTACACCCATATTTCGCCAGTTATGTTTAAGTCCCATGTTACGGGCACAAATCCAGACTCCGTGGCTGCTACTGAGAAATTCCTGATAGAAAAACTTAATAACACTTTGTTGGGAATCGAACCCAGGACCTCATGCTCAGTAGTCACGCTTGTGACTACTAGTCCAGCGAGGCAGGCTAAAATTACATATAATTTTTTAATAAAGTTGAACGTAACTTTTAATAAAAGGTAGTACCGACTTGACTTCTTTCAAAGAATAAGAACTTGTAGATTTATTCAATTAATGTAACGGCATTATTTATGCTGTTCTGGAATAAATCATAATTTTATGCGTTTTCGCCATCATTTAGATTCCGGATAGATTATATATAACCCTCTGCTTAACCGTTCGGGTATTACAGGCGTGATGATATGGTAAATGTGATTTATATGCACATAAAAATATCTTCATGTTAAGTCAGGTTTAAAACCCGTGCGAAATAGAGGCCGGTCTGTAGCAAGGGATATTGTAAACAAGTTCTGAAAACCGTACATCATAAAACTATGTTTATCCATGCGCATATAGTCAGTATGTATACATACCCTGTCACGGTAAGTTGCACTTGTCATATGACGTCATATGCTAGGAGCCAGCATTTATGGCACGGTGGCACCACACGCGCAGAATTTAATATTAACCGGAGTTTATGGACTTGGACTTGACTTGATCAGTGACAATTTACATGTTTACCTTAATAATGAATTTCGGGGTATACGAAATGTATAAGCTATACATTTCTATTATAGCATGGCCTCGCTCTATACAGATTTGCCGTCCAATGAGAGATCCGCTTAAACTGGGTTTGGAAGGTTTGATTGCTGTTTTAAACATCAGTATTTCTTTACCAACTGCGGTTTAATGAAAAAACATTATATATAAAATATAATTAAGTTTAGAAGGACAATGTGGTCTCCCAGACCGACACGAAAATATGATTTACAATTGAATAGACTCGGTTGGGACTTCATAAAGAAACTAGTGGACTGTATTTAAATATAAGTGTAATACCAAAATTAACATCGATTAAACTTGAAGACCGTACAAAGAAATGCCCGGAGTGGCCGTCTGTGAGCTCAGTGAGTGGTAGGGCGCAGCGGCGCTCGCGCAGCCGGGTTCGGTACCCCGAGTCCCGCGCCCTCCCCGCGGTTTTCCACGCATAAGTGAGGCGCCGACACAATTTATTTTTTAAACATCCGTAACCATATTATTATTTTCGGACATTTTATTAATTACTTTGCTTTGTTCGTGGCTTCGGTCCCGTTACTTTTTTTTAATGTTGCCTATGACACTTGGCGATAATGTAGCTTCCCTTTAGTGAAAGATTTTGAATCGGATCAGTAGTTTCTTACATACATATACAAACTTACAAACAAATTTTACCTCTTTGTAATATTAGTATAGACCCGCGTCTTCGCCCGAGTTTTTTCTGCCTATAAGCTTTGCGCAAGTTTGATAAAATATTAATCGCATGAACGGTACGGCAGGCATTCAATACAAACAAACAAACATGAATTTTATTTATTAGATGCTAAAAATATACTGGTACCTACAACAAAAATATTGTTTTACGTCACAGAAAAAAACCTATGTAGCCAGCAAAATGAAAAGAAAACACAAAAACCAAAGCTCGAGCGAATCCTTACAATTGACTATGAAAATATATTTCCTAGCGAGAATTCATCTCATCCTTCAGCGCGAAGCACTGAATGAATTCAATTAAGGTAAAGGGCCCAGTAACCGTGAAGTTTTGAACTTCACTGACTTTGCAGGTCTGCTATGCTAAAACTAGAAGACTTACAAAAAAATAATTACATGACTAGAGAGATAATTTAAACTAGTTTTAGTGTATTATTCTTTTTTTTTATTAGTCTATATTTTCTTTAACAATAATACAAAAAAATAAAACAAAGGGCTAATTGTACCAGTACCCGGTAGATTTGTACTAGTAAACGTTAAATTGTCCCTGAATCCGGTAATTTTCACCGCGAATTTGGACTCTATTGCTTTACGTTAAAGTTCACAGAAATGCTATTTTTGCATTTCTGTGAACGGTGTAAAATAAAAAACGGCTTATCCAAAGAAGAGACATTTTTTGTTCTCCTAAGCGCATGCTTGGAGAGAGGCCAGTTCTCGCTTCGTTGGAAGACGGGGAAGCTGGTCCTCATTCGGAAGCCGGGGCGCCCTGCGGACTCTCCGTCCGCATACTGGCCCATTGTGTACCTCGACGAGGTGAGCAAGCTCTTTGAAATAGTCATTGCAAACCGCCTCGCACCTTGCGGGGATGGGGCTGGATCTTGCGGACCACCAGTTTGGTTTCCAGAAGGGGCGCTCGACGGTGGACGCCATCATGCGCGTGAGAGCCCTCACGACGCCGACGGGGGATGCGGTGTCCCGGGGTGGGGTCGTCTTGGCGGTGTCTCTTGACATTGCCAACGCCTTCAACACCATGCCCTGGAGCTGCATTAGGGAGGCACTCCTGACGAAACGCTGGTGCTGGCACAAGGGAGGTTGCACGAGGTGGCGGCCGAAATTATAAAATAAATAAATAAAATTCATTTAATTCAGACAACAGTGATCCATATTTTGTTAGTATTACACACAGCTTATATTCTAGTGTTAGTAACATTGATAAAAATATATTATTAAAACAAAGGATGACTCAGCAGAAAAACACATTCCCTACCTTATCAACCTCCGCACAAAATGCTTGATATTTGGAGTATAGCTCTCCGCCACAGCTCTCAGGATATAGTTGCGACTACTCCGCACTCTGCACAGCAGCGAAGCCGTTTTTTTCCGTAATATGGCATGAAAGCCATCTGTGTGGGCCTCAGCAAACATTCCTGAAGCGCTACAAAAACGAGGCAGTCGCAACAACATCCTGAAAGCATTATTATATTGAATGCGCAGGACATCCAGCGATCTCTTAGTGTAGTTGACCCATAGATTGCTCGTGTAAAAGCTCTGACAATAGGCCTTAAAAAGAGTAATTTTTACTAGGTCAGAACACCGAGCAAATCTACGGGTCAACATGTTACCTCTGACCGCCAGTGCCCTACGCTCCCTCTCAATATCTAAATCATCCTTAAGATCGTCGGTGATGAAATGTCCAAGGTACTTGAAATTGGAGACTCTGTTTAAATGGAGCCCATTCAGCTTTATAATTTCTGGTACAGAGTCTGGACATCTACCAGCGGCCCTAAAGAGCATATATTCACTCTTGGTGACATTATAAATAAGTCCATGTGAGGCAGCATAAGTCTCACAAATTTTGAGCAATTCCCTGATTGCCCCAGCAGTCGGGCCCAGCAGCACCATATCGTCTGCGTAACTGATGTTATTGACGCTTACTCCATTTATTCGACAACCAACTGTCATGCTGCTGAGCTCAGTGATGAGGCCATCAACATACAGGTTAAAGAGCCTAGGGGATGTTAACCCGCCCTGTCTCACACCGCATTCCAATCCGTATGCTGGCGAGAGAGTGTTAGACCACTTAACCTGGTTCTTTTGATTGGCATACCAGAACTGGAAAATATTCAGTATTTCAGCAGGGGTACCCCTGTTCCTCAACTTGTCCCAAAGCACATCATAGGAGACGAGATCGAAGGCCTTTGAGAGGTCAAGGAAACAGGCGTACACCCGGCGTCTTACGATCGGTATAATATTGAACAGTATGCTTGAGACTCAAGATAGCAGTTTCAGTTGATAGTCCAGGCTGGAACCCAAACTGTGCTTCATGGAGATTTAAAACAGTTTTCAAACATGAGTCAAGCATACTGTCCAACACCTTAGCCATGATCGTAGCCAAGGAAATTGGACGATAATTTCCTTTATTAGATATGTCCCCTACCCTGTTCTTAACGATGGGAACCACAAGTGTTTTCATGAAATTTTCCGGCAAATACGAATGGCGCAGACACATCGTATAAAACAATGACAAGACCCTCGGCATGTGGACTCCTGCATAAATTATGACACGCGGGGTTGCGATAGTCATAAATAGGATCCGGCAATTGGGTCTCGAGGTGGCATTGCACAAGTCCGCGGCCATGTGCTTACATGGACCTTGGAATGCGCCACCGTCATGATCCATGCTGACGGTATGAGGGGTTCCCATCGGCGTCGAGTCGACGTTGAAGTACCTTGGACTCGTCCTCGTCAGCCGGTGGAACTTCGTGGAGCATTTCGCCTTTTTGCCTTCAAGCGGCTCTTGCCCAACCTGAGGGGTCCAAACGCCTCCTGCCGGAGGCTCTACGCGGGTGTCGTGCGGTCCATGGCCCTTTACGAGCCCCGGTGTGGGCGCGATCCTTGAGGCGGCGGGCCGCCCACTATCTGAACGCGCCCCAAAAGGTGGTAGCCGTAAGGCTGTACGATCTCCAACGAGGCGGCGAGCCTCCTTGCTGGATTGCCACCATGAGATCTGGAGGCGATAGTCCTCGCGCGCCTGCACGAGGGGCGCGCGGAGGCACTACGTCGCGGGGAAACTCAGCTGCCGCGGCAAATTGTCGCTCAGCCGACAGACCCTCACATTCCGCCTGACGCAGGTCTTCACCGGACACGGTTGTTTCGGGAGGTACCGGCACCGAATCGGGCGGGAGGAAACGCCCGGGTGTTATTATTGTGAGGATCACCCGGAGAACACGGTGGAGCACACCGTGAAGGTCTGCTCCGCTTGGGCGGAGCACCGCCGTGTCCTCGTAGCGGCGATTGGCGGCTCGCGTCCAGCCCTGGTTCAAGCCATGGTCCCGGGCGAGAGGGAATGGGAAGCCGTCACCTCCTTCTGCTAAGCAGTCATGCTAACGAAGGAGGTAGCAGAACGTGAAAGGTAGATAACCTCACGTCCCAGTCGCCGCGGGAGACGCCCCGGGCGTCGGGGGCCACGTGGTGGCTCTCGACCACCGCAGGGGCGGGCCTGTGGGCGGTGAGTAATGGGCTAGCTCGCCGTCCGTCCGTCTTATGACGACAGGCCGTGTCGTCGGCGCGTTCGTGTTCCACGCGCGCCTCAAAGAGATGTTAGCAAACAGGAGGGGCCCGCAAGGACTGATGCCTGCCAGGGCTGCGGGACTGTTCGAAAGAGATACCGCGACCCCGGAACACAAAGGGCAAAAGAAGGAACATGGATGGGTTTTAGTCAGTAAAAGTCTGACACTCCCTTCCGCTCCGCCCAGAGCGGGAGGAGTCATTTGATGATTTCCCATCCCAAAAAAAAAGAACAACGAAAAAATTACTCGGGTATCCACAGATCGAGTCATGTAAGTTTACCGGTCTGAAGTTTGCTTCAAATTACTGCGTGGTTATCAATATCCATACTTAAAAAGCAGCGCGCCACACGATGCGCATCGAAAAACCTGGTTTCAGAACAGCAGAGCAGTAACGCGAAACGTGCAAAAATTTGAAAACCATAAAAAAACTAAAGAGGCAATCGAATCCAAGTGATTACAACACAAACAAGGAGCATAGAAACTACATTCTATTGATTCGAAATAAAAGAGAAACTTAACACAAGGCAATAAGGACGCTGTCGGGTTTAAATGCAACTGTTATTTGAATTCCCAATATCAGGCAGAAATGTATTCTACAGTTTTAAAGGAAAATGAGACCTATTTCAAGGCAATAAGTACACAATAACGGGTTTCGGTACAAGGTGTATTACCGGGTTGATCGTGTCCCAATATCCGGTAAAAAAAAATACGATTTTAACGGGTACTAGGTCAAGTACGGGTTTGTAAGTACCAATAGATGTGAACGGCAAAAATATTTATTTCCCAATTAGATTCACCTCGATTTATAAGTTATATCGCAAAATAATATACTTAAATATCTTAGAAAATTAACACTCTTACTTTAATGTTATCCGTCGCAGTATGGCTAGCTCATCAATGCGACGTGGTGGTTTCGTAGTTCACTGACAGAACTTTGAACTTTCTTATTATTCAGTTACAGCAAACTTTT
This sequence comes from Eurois occulta, assembly GCA_950022335.1. Classification (NCBI taxonomy): domain Eukaryota; kingdom Metazoa; phylum Arthropoda; class Insecta; order Lepidoptera; family Noctuidae; genus Eurois; species Eurois occulta. Next base: position 2,880,690 of record OX465496.1, read on the forward strand.
GTTATCGCATGGTTTTGACGCCATTGAACTTTTTGGACAATGATGACATTACAATTGTACAAAATATTACCGAGAAGGTATTGCCCTTCACAAACTTTAATTTATTATTGGTAGAAAATTGCAATAATAAAAAAACTGACTTGTTAACGGGTACTGGTACACTAACGGGAATACGTACTTTTACCTTAGCCAATGGAAAAGTGTTTCAATGATTAAATTAGCCAATGAAAGAGAGCTTCTGTTCTGCCAGCCAATGAAAAAGCGCAACGAATTGTTCTTTTGAACCCGGAGAACTGTCTGCACTTTAAACTTCGAACATTCGTTGAATGGAATCAATATACAACATGATGAATGTGCACTGAATTACGAGAATTGTGGAAGGAGTTGAATATTTGCTTTTTAATTTGGGATTTTTTAGGGTTCCGTACCCAAAGGGTAAAACGGGACACTATTACTATGACTTTGCTGTCTGTCTGTCTGTCTGTATGTCTGTCTGTCTCCAGGCTGTATCTCATAAACCGTGATAGCTAGAAAGCTGAAATTTTCACAAATGATGTATTACTATTGCTGCTATAACAACAAATACTAAAAATTTAAAAAAAAAATATTAAGGGGATCCCATACAACAGATATGATTTTTTTTGCCGTTTTTATAGATAATGGTACGGAACCCTTCGTGCGCGAGTCCGACTCGCACTTGTTTTAATAACAACCACCCAGGTCGACCTTTAGGTTAAAATCAAATCCAAGGTCCATAATTATGTGTTAGTGAATAAGTACATAAGAACTATGTTAGTGGTAAGAATTTGGTGATTAAGATACATTAATTAATCAAAATTCGTATTACCCAGTGTACCAACTGGGTTGTGCAGGTCAGATAGGCAGTCGCTTACACAGGGAGCCGACCCCAAGATAGTTGGGAAAAGGCTAGGTAAATGATGATTATTGATGATGATGAATTAATTAAAATTCATTAAGCCGCGCTTGCCTAGGTTGGTCCGTAAATAGGTGACAACCCATGTTAAAATACTGGTATTCAGCTGTATCCAGATAGACTGGAACTCGACCCAAACATACCCTACTATATTGGTTTAAAATACTGACTGCATAAATATGCATTTGTAATTATTTATTTCTACACGACCAAAGCTACTAGTCCCTTTACTTTGGCAACTGTCGTTTTAATCAAGTTAGGTTTTATGGACTATATCTATCCTTGACTTTGAAACTCGTTACAAGGAGGTTGCTGCAAAAAGAGGTAAAATATCTGTGAGAGGACTTTAGAATAGTTTTCCTGAAGATTCTTGCATAATTCTTGGAAGACTTGACTTTGATACTCGCTCCTTTTTCTGAGTAGGAAAGTTTTCAAAGAAAGCACGTTTTTCCCTTACGTATGGAGATACAAAATTTTAAGGTCAGCAAATATGAAATGTAGATAATGTGCTTTTTTATGGAACAGCTGTTTATTTTTAATTTTCAATACATTTCACACTGGTGAGTCCAGAAAATGTACTGAATCCACGCTAAAAGATTGTGTCACGATGTCCTATACAGCCTGTATGTCATCTTTTACGACTGTAAGTACAAAGAAATTTAGGTATTTTACACAATCATCTCACCATGGAAAAATAACAATAACTCTCAACGTAAACCAGGAAAACTACAAAATAAAACTTCTTTCTCCGAGTGGTGTCATAGATATCGTATCGCGTCACATGTGCATCGTATTACCTCGGGTAAGATCGGGTGTCCTCGGGCAGAGTAGGGCAAAAACTAATTGTAAAACAACTAACAACTAACAATTAAATTGCCAAATTTAGTTGCAACTAACAACTAAAATAATTAATTGTAATTGTAACGTGTCGCAATTAACAATTAATTAATTGTGCTTGTAAAACTTAGCGATTACAATTAAATTGATTGTGCTTCTTAAAATTTGCAATTACAATTGATTAATTGTTAATTGTTTGATACACGTTTACAATTACAGTTAACAATTAATAAATGTAACTGAAAAATATAATTCAAAAAATGCAAGAGCATTCTCCATAATATTCTCAAAGATATGTAAAGCCTGGATTTAAGCCAGAACATTACGTAAAAGTGTAGCACAGGTACCTCCTGCCATATTTACATTTATCAAATACGTAGTTAAATTAAATATTAATTGTTTAAAACAATTAATTTATATGCAAATAAAATTTTAATTGCAGTTGAATTAATTGTAAACCACAATTAACAGATTTAATTGCAATTGATTTTAATTGCATTTCACAATTAAAAAATAATTGAATTAATTTAATTGCAATTAATTTAGTTGAAATAAAAATTGTAATTGTTTGCTTCTACAATTAAAAAATTAATTCAATTGTGCCCAACACTGTCCTCGGGCAATATCGTTAACGTGGATACGTGTGATTGGTTGGTCGCAGTGACACTTGAGATGTCATTATTGTGAATGTGAGCGGTAAGTTGGTGGAAAGGTGTAATGGGTTAGTTGTTTATAGTTTTAGGATTCCGTATCTTACAAGGAAAACGAGTACCTATCGCTAAAAAGAAAATGGACGTATTATAACTCCTTGCATCTGTTTGTTTGTCACAGAGCTTTTTCTCGAAAACTAGTGACACTTTCTGTGTTCTTCTAAGAAGGTGAAGAAATATTATGCTTAAAGAAGAATAGTCCCAAAACAACATTACAAAGTTAATAAGCCTAAATACCTCGTCGAATGTACCAGTATACTGTATACCTACACATTTGCGCAGGTAATACGAGTATAATTAACAAAGGCTCGGTTAACTTTATTTTCACAGCTAATTATTATGAAAATGGAAATAACGTACAATTTAAAACTGCACGTATGAGCTGAGCGCTGTCACAGGTAACCTGGGATCTCATTTGCATGTACAGACAGCAACATAATTGTTTTGTTTCTGAAAACTTACAACACTGGTAATGCTTGTTTTGATTTGTAAAGTACGTTACGATGTTTTGAGCTCAAAAAAACCTTAGGGGATTGCACTGCGGACAGCGGACTATGACAGATTATGTACTGAAACATCTGTGAAAGTCCGGTGTCCGCAACAAGTGCGCTGTCCGGTCAACTCAGTTTGACCAAACCTTAGGAATTAATTAGAAAAGTAATGAGAAAAGCTCTTTGGATTCAAAGAAGCTCTTTAGAGTACCTAAGCGGTCAGCTCTACCGTGTTAATCTTGCTGACTGTCTAATTTTTTCTCCTTTGAACTCCTCTTGAGATTTTTCAGTAGGTCTTCAAGATACGACACAACCAACTCCAATAATGTGACTTTAAAATCCCGGGATATTTCAACCACTTCCGTCACCGACTGTACGTGTAATACATCGTTTACGTGCAAATTGTATGATTGGGACGCTTTCAATGACACTCTCGATCAAATTAAAGCGAAAATGAGAGGACACGTTGAGCTATAGCTACAGTACTACCTGTTACTCGTGTCTTTGTTCGTAAGCAATCTTTAAAGACCCTGTAACAAGTGGTTTAGAATACGAGACGCCAAGATGGTGTTCACGCGAAGGAAACAAATGACGGAAGTGAGTGTCTGTTGACGCAAGTAGCATCTCCTAAGGTCGCGAACGAGGCTCGAGTCCGTTCAGGAGTTGAGTTTCAAAATAGTTTGTTTGCCAAAACAACATCATCTGCCTAGTTTTTTTCCAATTGACGTGAAAAATAGCGTGTAAAAGTGTTTGTAGAAACCTATTTGCAAAATAAATATAACATATCATTTAACAATGTTGAGGTCGGCTTGAAGTCTAACCGGATGGCCTCCACAAGCTCAAGCTAGTGAGTGCTGGGTAAAAAATCATCTCATAATCATCTGCCTAGCCTTGTCCCAACTAAGTTGGGGTCGGCTTCCAGTCTAACCGGATGCAGCTGAATACCAGTATTTTACATGGAGCGACTGCCTATCTGACCTCCACAACCCAGTTGGTGCTAGGTATTGCCCTTGGTAAGACTGGTTGTCAGACAAAAGGTAACAACCCAAAAGACCAAAGGACGAAAGGTGTGGTTGTGGTGGTTGTTAGTGCTGGGTAAAACAACTGAATTAAATGAATTTATTTATAATTATTTATTTATACGAAACCCCCTTGAAATACTGGCTGTCCGAGTTTCGGGACACTGGCTGCCTGTAACGACTGTCAAAGATTACAAATACAGCTGGGACCACCGACTTAACGTGCTTTCCGAGGCGCGGAGGAAACTTGGTATGTAATGGATGGTCGACGATAGTATACGTCACACACACAGGTACCAAAGCACAAAGATTATTTGATATTTCCACCCTTGATTGTGTATTTAATAAACAAAATTGAGTAATTATTTTAAAAAATGATTGTTAAACTCACTTTCAGTACAAAACAGCATTGCAAATCTTAAACCTAAAATACATATTTTAACCGCCATTATTAGGTTTAATCATTAATCTCGCATTCGTTATTTAATAATTACCATTTCCTTTCATTGGCATGACTGTGTTTCCATTTTAATTATTGTGATAGCCGATAATGAAACGGTATTAATTAATTGAGTATTATTTCAGGTAAATTCAATATTCATCCATCGGTAAGTAATTTTATTGACACTCAAATGGATGAAAGGGATTATATAGATTTAAAAAAGGAAACGATATGCATTATTTTGTTACGTAATCCGTGATATTATCCTTACTACTCGTATAATACTATAAACAGGTAAAGTTTGTAAGTTTAGATGTAAGACCCATCGGGCCTGTGGACGGTGAGTAACGGGCTACCTCGCCGTCCGTCAGTCGTATGACGACAGGCCGTGTCGACGGCGCGTTCGTGTTGTGAGGGGCGCGCAAGGGCCTTTGCCTGCCAGGCTGCGGGACTGTTCGAAAGAGATACCGCGGCCCTGGAACATAAAAGGCAAAAGAAGGAACATGGGTGGTTTTTAGTCAGTAAAAGTCTGACACTCCCTTCCGCTCCGCCCAGAGCGGGAGGAGTCATTTGATGAATTCCCATCCGAAAAAAAAAAAGATGTAGACCCATCATCGGAACTACGGATCCGATTCTGAAAATTCTTTCACTAATGGGAAACTACACTATCCCCGAGTCTCATGAGCTATATTTAAAACGTCCCCGTGTTATAATTTCCGACTAAAACGCGAGCGAAACCGCGGCCATAAGCTAGGCTGTAGTAAGTAGTGTAAGTATGTTGTCTGTTACCTCTTCACTATAAAAAACGGGGTAATCTTGCATTTCAAAATGTTGTATTCAGCCTATTCTGCTGTGACATAATTATTAATGTCAATGCTGGGAAACAAGCCTTCTCTGTCAAAAGGAGTGAGCCATAATCCATCACGGGGACTTAGTGCGCGTTGGTGGTTATTATGATCTTCTAATTTTTGGATCTAGTATATCGTCGGTGTCAGTGTAAGACCTCATATCTAAATTTTTTGACGAATTAAAATGACCCGCCATATAGCGGTAAACTATTGAGAATGCTATGCTAGTCAGCACGCACAGTCGGTAAAACAGACGAATCTAGGACCTTCAACGTTGTTGGTTGATATTTAAAACAATTTTTAGATTCTCATGTAAAAAGGGTGTTGTGCATTTATTATATATATTTATATTGTATATATTATTTTATTTATTTGTAGTGTTTTATGTGTGTACAATTTCTAATTTAATGTACATAAAAATATTTAATATTGACATTGTTTATTTAATTTAATCTATATAATTGTTCTAAATATCTTCATTTTTATTGTCTATGCTATTAATTGAATTGTTTTATTTTGTTTTTTTTTTTTTTTTTTTTATAAGCTGACTATTATTAAATAGTCAGCTACTGTACTATTATGCTATATGGATTGTATCTGAAATAAACGTTTATTATTATTATTATAAGATCCTGCACTGACGCCGACGATAATTATGTCTGTTACCCCACAATCTATTGTGCACAGTACTCAGCGGTGCTTTAATAAATAGCAGAACTTCTAAGTAGACCTATTTCTTTTAAATAAAGTAAAGCTCTCAAATAAAAATTGACACTAAATTCTCCAAGAGTTTCACAACTATTTTCTTAGCGAATCGACCATCGATATAGATTGCGTTGGTCAGAAAGCTCTTACCTCGAGATTGGCTTGTCCGCAGCCACCCACCCTCGCGGAGAATGCAACTACCTGCACTTGCCGGTCCAATAACTCTGTTCTACCTTCAATAAATATTACAGTTTTTTAAGTTAGATAAATACGATCGAGGTAAATTGATTGGCTCGTTGGTCTCTCGCAAGCGTGACTTCTGAACATGAGGTTCTGGGTTCGATTCCCAGGTCGGGCAAAGTTTTTGGCTTTTTCCTTCAGGAATTATTCAGTAACAGTCACAGATATATATTTTGTGCCCAGTGCTGGCAATAAGCTCGCCCTTATTACATAGGACTTAAACATAACAGGCGAAATTTGGTCTAATCTAAATATGAGTTTTGGAGTTTAATTTATTTCAAACTGTTCAGTGTTTGAAAGAAATTAAACTAAAGAGGTGGTCACGAAAATTGATAAGAATAAAGAGATATTTATATCGATACTGGAAAGCTATTTTGTTGTATCTCGATTGTATCGATTCATATTCTACGATAGCCGAAGCTGAATGAAGTTTGTCGTTGGGCACGAGGCGAATGAAAGGCAAATATGTGGAGTAATTGCTTCGGAACTGCTCTGTGCTTCAAATAATACCGAATCGAATCCCGAGCCTAGCATGTGCGTCATCATCTACCTAGCCTTTTTCCGATTATCATGGGGTCTGCTTCTATCAATCTTGACTCAGCGAAATATCAGAATTTTACATGGAAAGACTGCCAATCTCACCTCCACAACCCAATTAGTACTAGGTAATACGAGACGTATAAAGGTCTTTGATATTGGAAATCGCGAAAAAACCCAAATGGAGTTGGGCAGGATACCTAGCAAGGTGCGGTAATGGCAGGTGGAGTAAAGCTGTGACCGAGTGGCATCCAAGGAATGGAAAGAGAAGTGTTGGTTGTCCGGCGTCGAGATGGACAAAAGACATTGTTGCCATTGCGGGAATATCCTGGATGAGGATGGCACAAGAGCGTGGTGCTTGGCACAAGCAAAGAGAGGTCTATACCCAGCAGTGGGTGAAGACGGGCTGTGCGTGATGATGATGATGATGAATACAATACCCCTTGGTAAGACTGGCTGTCACACTTTCGGGCCACTGACTACCTGTAATGACTGTCGAGCATGCGCATAACATCATAACATCCCTCCCTTAGATAACCTTCAAAGAGAGAAAAAAATTTGTTACCCTTCTAAAAAGCCTTGTATATAAATCGGTGGTCGTACATCACGTAGTCAACATGTAACAAGTATGTACGTCATCCCCTATTTCCCCCTGTCCGCCATTTTTCACAACGTGATAGCGACACGTACTTACCTACATATACACTTCTCATCAAAAAAATCGAAACACTTTCGTTTTTATTGTTTTTGTCCTAATTTTTTACAAAAGAGAATTAATTCCATGAAAAAAAAAACATTATTGTGTAGCTGGCAGTTTGGTCATTACAGTAAGAAGAAAAAAATCAAAATTCGAAAATAGAATTTCATTTGTTTATCCTATAAATGAAATTAATCACTGTTTTGAGACAAATGTGTATTTAGGGTTGGAGTACGTTTCTCGTTTAAAAACTAAAAATTAGCGCTTGTCTTTAAACTTTTTGTTTCTTATTTCATTTACTGTGACTTTGGGACGTCTGAAAAAACTTTTTTTTCTAAAACATATGGATACTTCGCCCGCAGAAGCCGCCCAAGTGGTGGCATTGCTGGATTCTGGACTTTGTCAGCGTGTTGTGGCTGCAAGATTGCATCTAAGCTTATCATCTGTTCATAGAGTCTACAAACGCTATCGGGAGACTGGTTCGTTCACGCGCCGTTCAGGATCTGGCAGGAATCGGGTCACTTCTGAGCGAGATGATCGATTTATTGTAACAACTTCTTTACGAAATCGACGCCTTAACGCTTTTCAACTGCAGCAGCAGCTTCGCGTTGTACGAAGAGTAGCTGTAAGTGACTCTACAATAAGAAGAAGGTTGAAGGAACGCGGATTGGCACCGCATAAGCCAGCGAATGGGCCGAAATTAACTGCAGACCATCGAAGAGCGCGCCTTAACTTTGCACGCGAGCACCTAACTTGGTCATACCTTCAGTGGAGCAAAGTACTGTTTTCTGATGAGTGTAAAATTATGCTGTATGGTAACGACGGAAGGAACAAGGTCTACAGAAGAGATGGAGAACGCTTTGCACAATGCTGCATTGAAGAAAAGGTCAGCTATGGTGGCGGTTCGTGGACGGTTTGGGGAGGAATCAGCGCCGACGGTAAGGCAGAACTTGCCTTTGTGTCAGGGCCACGGCTGCCTGCACTAAACTCTCATCGGTACATCGAACAGTGTCTTGAACCTCATGTGATGCCCTATGCACATTTTATTGGCAACGACTTCATATTCATGCACGACAATGCTAGAGCTCACACCGCGGGCGTCGTACGAGATTATCTTACCGAAGTCGGTATCTCCATTATGGTATGGCCAGCAAGAAGCCCGGACATGAATCCCATTGAACATCTATGGGATGAATTAAAGAGACGAATTCGAGCAAGAGATCCAGCCCCAGAAACACTTAGCCAGCTGCAAAATGCAATCCAAGAGGAATGGGATAATATACCACAACATGTGATCGTGACTCTCATCTGATCGATGAAGAACCGTATGGAAGCAGTAATAAGAGCTCGCGGAGGGAATACAAGTTATTAAATAAACGTTTCTTACATTTTTTTTTCATTTACGCGTGTTGTTTTACCCATTTCCTTCATATTCCATACAGGGTAAAAATTACTCATTATACAAAATACGAAACCTATGAAGACTTAATTTGAATTTAGAACAATAACATTAGGATTTAAAAACCTCATACTACTCACTATTAAATGACATTTTACATTTATTCCTAAATATACACATTTTTCTGATAATCCTTATCAAATCATAAACTGCGAGGTGTTTCGATTTTTTTGATGAGAAGTGTATATATATTGTCTTCATTCATCTCCAAGCGGTTAGGGTAACAATGTCTATTGTGTTTCTTTGCTTTGTACTATGAAATATTTGTTTTCTGTAGGAATCCGAAAATTTTCTTCATCATTCACAAAGTTACACAATTCTTGGAAATAGTTGCATGCACATAGATGTTTTTAAATACTATCACCAAAAATTCGAGAAGCATTATATACAGAATGATTGGTAATTGGGTGCATTACTTGAAATGGGTGATACTAGACCTAATTTGCAACAATTTTGATCCCGATAACTTGGGATCCAAACTGGGTTATTTAAAAAAAAACCCTCTCTACCTTAAACTGTTGAGTTTGAAAAATCTACGCCGCCGTTCAGGATGTTAAACTGATACTTTTGTGACAGCTTATGAACGAATAAATCTTTCGAAAACCAATTTATCAAAAAAGCATATCTGCCTTTGAAAACTAAGCAGCATTATTAAGGTCACATTCTGAAATTTTCTATGAACTTTTCTTGTTTTTGGAGGCAGTTTGCTCAAATGTCTTATCTACTTGTCGTGCAAATTACAAGCCCGACTTCCTTGCTTTCTAAAATACTCACAGTGCCCACTTTTAGCAAGTGAATGACCATAAAACAACGGTTGTTACAGACAAGGTAGTATTTTAATAAAATTGGGTAGTACAGTTTTGTCGAACCGTCGTCCTTGTTGCAGATGTTTTTGTTACCACGATATGATGTTGGCTGTTTGACTTAATGAACTGAGTCCTGGGGGTCTAAAATGGCCGCTTTAACAGAATCATTATAGGATAATAATATGAATTACGTTTAAATTCTTAAAATGGTCATATATGTGCCTGCTATTATGAATTGTCACCTTGTGACCATTTTACGAATCATATTATTATCCTATTATGATTCTGCTAAAGCAGCCATTTTAGACCCCCTGATCGATTAGAACAGGTAAGATCAGTCTCTATCTTTTTTCTTTTTTTTATGTTTAATGGGCCTACTCTTGACCTCAATTTAGTCCTAGAGGACAGAGATGAGGTCGACGATGGAACGAGCTATCTGGTGTATTTTACCCTATACTATCATACAGTTACTGTTATCAGCTGTAATTTTCTATAAAAATACTCAGTCAACGTGCGTCATAATTCTGCTTCAATGACGATGTTCAAACAGAAGAAAATATAATAAATAATAATAATAAAGTTATTTAGAACAACTTAAGTTAACAGGGTACACAGGAAAAACGAAGATAGCTACAAAAGCAAAATACTGTAGTACATGCCTAGTCATAGGGTACATTTTAATTATTTTATTTAAGGCATTGTTAAGTTTAGGGCTGGTATGAAAATGACTGCTTTGAGTCTCTCGCAGCTAACTTTTGAGCCACCATAAAATTTGAACAGAAGTAACAAGTTCACGACCAAGCGACAACGCAGTACAGACAAAGTATTTACGGAACTGCTATAAATCCCGTTTTACACGGGTAAAGCTCCAAATGATGATAATAATTTACGCGCGGTTTGGAACGACGCCGACGATGAAATTTCGCATCAGGTACTCTTAGCGGTTTGTGGAGTATTTGAGGGATAATGCAAATGGTGAACTACATACATACATATAGTTGTTTTATGATATTTAAAAGCATTTTACCAGCAACTCTATTCAGCTTTATACGGAATTCTTATCACTAACATAGTTCTTAAGTACTTATTCACCAACCCATATGGACCTTGTTGATCGAAATAATGAATATTATTAAAGCGAAAGTTTGTGAGGATGGATGGATGGATGTTTGTTACACTTTTGTCTTTTGTCTTTTGGATTTTGCAGAAACTCTACAGTCATATGGTGTCATCATCTGCCTAGCCTTTTCCCAAACTATGCTGGGGTCGGCTTCCAGTCTAACTAGATGTCAGACAGTCTAGCTGAGTACCAGTATTTTATATGGAGCGACTGCCTATCTGACCTCCACAACCCAGCCATTAGGTAATACGATACCCCTTGGTAAGACTGGATGTCAGACTTTTGGCTTCTGACTATTCGTAAAGACTGTCAAAGATCTACAAATGACAGCCGGGACCAACGGCTCAACGTGCTTTCCAAGGCACGAAGGAAACTCGGTATGTAATGATGGTCTCCCATCCACGGACCAACCTCACCAAGCACTGCTTAACCTTGAAGATCGACCCTTGCGGCTGTTATTATTTAACCACGAGCTCGAACTCCAGCAGGGGAAATGTAATAGACTGATATGTTTTAATGGGATTAAAAAGATCCCCATCTCCCATGGGTACTTCTTGCAACATTGCTTCAATATTAGACAAGGATCGATCACTATGCACTAGTACGGCATAATTGATGACTGTGGCTTCTAAAACATGTCCAGTGACAATCGATCTATCTTTTGTAGTAGTTTCTACTATTTCCACTTCAACGGTAATAAGTAGTAAGAAATATTACTCTGGCTTTGGTTAATATCATTAAAGACTAATATTTTTGACGATCAATGAGGAAAATGTCGTGAGGAAAGTTTTGAGTATGAATGTGGATGGGTATAAGAGTAGAGGTGGACCAGAAAAACTATGGATGGACTGTGTAAAGGTTGATACGGCATGAAAGGAAATGTCTGATGAGATGATGAGGAATAGAGAAGTATGGAAGAAGATATGCTGCGCCGGACCCCAAATAAATTGGGATAAGGAGAATGATGATTTTTGATGATCTACTATTGGCTACTATTTTCTATCTTTTTAAATGTTTTTTATACAACTGTTGTTAATAAAAATATTTAAAAATGTAAATAATATGTTAAAAAACCGGCCAAGTGCGAGTCGGACTCACCGTACCATTATCTATAAAAACGGCAAAAAAATCATATCTGTTGTATGGGAGCCCCCCTTCATATATTTTTTTTTAATTTTTAGTATTTGTTGTTATAGCGGCAATAGTAATACATCATTTGTGAAAATTTCAGCTTTCTAGCTATCACGGTTTATGAGATACAGCCTGGAGACAGACAGACAGACAGACAGACAGCGGAGTCTTAGTAATAGGGTCCCGTTTTACCCTTTGGGTACGGAACCCTAAAAATTAATAAACGAAATAATATAGGATAACTGTATTATCGATTTAAGAATCGACATATTTACGTAACGTTTACATCGTGCGCTCGTGCCTTTTTTTTTTTTTTTTTTTTTTTGGGGGGTGAGAAATCATCAAATGACTCCTCCCGCTCTGGGCGGAGCGGAAGGGAGTGTCAGACTCTTACTGACTAAAAAACACCCATGTTCCTTCATTGGCCCTTTATGTTCCAGGGCCGCGGTATCTCTTTCGAACAGTCCCGCAGCCCTGGCAGGCACCGGCCCTTGCGGGCCCCTCCCGTTTGCTGACAACTCTTTGAGGCGCGCGTGGAACACGAACGCGCCGTCGACACGGCCTGCCCGTCGTCACACGACGGACGGACGGCGAGCTAGGTGCGCTCGTGCCTCATGTCAGCTAACCTAACCCGTCCTTCAAACATCAGTCACTCTTAAAAGTGCCCTATTTTAGTAAGCCCCCACTTCACTTCAACATAATTGAATATGTCAAACACTTTCAAACAGTAGTTGTACAAGTTCCTAACTCCACAACATAGTCTGACAAGTGGGTAGTAATCAAAATAAATGGCTCCGTTGAGCCGTCGTCGTCAATTTGTGTCTCATTTATTTGAGCCCCACTCCCTTGAGCTTGAAGTGCCTGTTGATAATGAAGCTATTTTGTGAAGATGCTATGTGGATTAGCAGGTATTATCTATCTGGGTGAATTCACAAATAATGCTTTGTTTGTAATTAGTTATAGATATTAGTTCTAAGTAACAATTAAGTTAAGTTAAGGATTAAGTTTAGCAATTAAATTAGGTTAAGGCGCATTTACCGCATTCGTTAGCTGTAATGGTAGATGTAAGTTGATAAATAAAAAAAAATGATTTTTGGGTACAGAATTGCAAAGAAGTATTCGGACTTCATATTTTTGATATGTTAAAATTACTATGTATCCTAAATAATATAATATAATAATTTACATACAATAACATTACACCTATAATCCGCGAAGGGTTAAGCAGAGGTGTACCTGATAATACATCCACATTTCGACAGTCATATTTTAATTCCATGTAATAAAAAGCCTATTGCCAACGACCGGTCACAAATCCAGACTCCGCGGCTGTTATTGAGAAACGCCCGATGTAAAAACTCATAAACACATTGCCCGTCATTGTAATCGAACCCAGGACCTTATGCTCAGCAGCCATGCTTGCGACCACTAGACCAACCATGGCGTCCAGGTTTAATAATTTATTTAGGCGTAATTATAAACGTTTTGTAATACATGAGGGGCTTACAAAGTATTCATTATTAAAATAACATGGTGTACACATGGATTGTTGGGTGAAGCACTGCTCTCCTAGCTACATCACTGAGTAATCTGTATTTAGGAGAGACAGTTTCGGCTGCCTATTTGAATATCACAATAATCGTGTTTTTAATAATAAATGATCTGGACTCACAAGTTTCACAATAAAAAAGATGATTTTATAAAGTACATAATTATACATGATAACAACATTTTTAACATTTTTGTTCATATAATGTATCAGATAATATTTTAATTTTTTTTTACTCATGCTACTTTGCAGTAAATCCAAATATTGATTTGATATGTTTGATTTTAAACAAGCTTTGTAATAAATATTAATAATATAAATCAACTTCCGAATGTTAAAAGGCAAAGCAAAAGAACCCACCCATACCTAAAACCGCTTAAACTGCAAAAATAAATTCAAAAACCTAACCATTTACAAACCAACACTCCACCATTAAAAAACTCGACGCTCCAACAAAATAGAAAAGCCTCGACATAAATATATCTAAAGTTACTGACATACAAAGTGACATTATCAGATGAATGGAACTCTGACGTAGGCGGCGTAACCTCGTAGCAAGGCCTACGACTCGTAGCGCTACGAGGGTCTACGTCACCCGTAGACGGGTATTGTGTTGCGTCATACGTTACGTCACTGAGGCTTCATTTCTTTTTTTATACGTTTTTTTAAGGTGGTTGCGCATGGTTGATTCGCTTTGTAAGGTTGACCTTTTTATAATGTTTTTTTTGTACTTGAGTTTAATATCATGAACTTTGAAGTATCGGTTTTTTTAACCTTCATTTTGACAGACGATGATGTACCTTGGTATGTTCAGAAGGAAAAAATATAGATTTTCTAAATGCTAAATATCGACAAAATGCAAGGCGTGTTTAGTCAAGAGATATACTTTGAGGGCGTGTAGTACTTATGAAATTAAACTATCTCTACTTTGTGAGCCAAGAAATCACAAAAAAACGTTTACTCCGTACATTTATGATCGCATTGCTGTACGGAAAAATGCAGAGAAAAGCAAACCTTTTCCTCGTTTTTTCAAAGTTAAAATTCAAATATATTTTAACCTACATGGGTACTTCAACACCCAGTACATAGCGTAAATAAAATTGTTCCTAACTATTTTCATCTGGGTATTTGCCAAAAACTATTTCACAAGCCAATGTGACCTCTAAAAACTACAATTAAGCTAATAGTCCCTTGTTGGTTATGTAGCCTACTTACTTACTTCGTACTTGACGTCTCGTATTGGCTGTAAACATCTCACAGTACGAGACATAACACATGAGACACAAGACTCGACATATAACCTAGAAAGTGATTTGTGCTGATTTATAGTAAAAGCTTATCTTGTTTAGTTTATGAGCACATAAAATTGGATTAGACGATAAAATAAAATTGCATTAAAATATCGCCTCTTGCTGTAGAATAACAATTTATAACCCAGCAAATGACTATAAAATTGATTCTTTTGACACTGAAAGAGTTATTATAAATTAAAACTGCCTCCTTGGTCTAGTGTTTGGAGGCACTACTGTTGCACTTCTAGGCCTGGGTTCGATTCTCAGATCTGGCAAAGTTTTATTAAGTTTCTCCATTAAAAACTATCCGTTTTTTGGGATGAAATTTCTTGTTTTATGTAGGACTTAATGTAACGCAATCAAAACACAGTGGCGGTGGATATTTTGAATAGTACAGAAATCGTTGAGGTATTTATAGTAAAGAAACAACAAACAAAAAACTTGTAAAAAAAAGAACTTGTGATAAAGTTGGAACTTTGACCTCCAATATCTTCGTCACTAGAAGGTCCCAGGTATGGTGCAGAACATAAAAAAACCGGCCGAATGCGAGTTGGACTCGCGCACCGAGAGTTCCGTATAAACTTGTAGGTATTTTGTTATTAAATTCTTGCCAAATTTCTTTACACACTTTCGGTTCCGGGCACTTCCGGTTGACCTTGAATTGTCAATTTTGATTAAAAGCAAGTTCTTACAGCTAAAGTAAAGGGGAAAAAAAAAGTTGAAAATTAAGGTAAATTTTGGTACTAGCAAGTTTTCAGGACCTTGATTTTTATACATCTAATAGGGACTATAGATTTCTGTATCTGGTATTTTCAACTTGCTAGGTCCACCCATTCCTGAGTAAATCGGTGGTGACACACGGAAGGCAGACGGACAGACGGACAAGTGAGTGATCTTATAAGGGTTCCTTTTTTACCTTTTGAGGTACGGAACCCTAAAATTGATTGCAATGACGGGGAGAACAATTGCCTTTCGGCTTCGTCAAGGGTCTTTTTACACCCAACATACATGGAAACCTCATCGTAATCTTGAACTGACTCTTTCAAGCATTCCAATGGCCCAAACCAAGAGGCGAGTTTTCTGGAATTTCATTCCAAATATACCTATACGAAAGATTAATCTCCAAAGATATAAGAAAGCTTGAAAAGTGTCCAATATACCGACAAAGTGTCGCATGCCTTAATAACAGGATATCCTCTAGAGATTGACCCTCGTCAGATTTTTGAAAGGATTTAAGAGGATCATAGTTTAGGCTGTCCGTTCATTGGAGCAGACAAAGGCGGTGATAGAGGAAATAAATCATAGAATTTTGTCTTCACTCGTCTTGATTTAAAAGAGTAACCATGGAATCTAAACTTAGGGTAAGCCCGCACAAACAATGAAAGAGACGACATTTACTTGCGCTAAACACACACGCATACGCAACGCATTGCGCATTGGGTTTACGCATTTGCGGACCGAGTGGACTCGGATACCTACTCGGACGCAACTCGTGTTGTGGCAACCCATACCAACCCATCCGAGTGCACTCGCGCTGCGCTCTATTGCTCGGTTGCTACAACACGAGTTGCGTCCGAGTAGGTATCCGAGTCCACTCGGTCCGAGCATACTCTGATCATGTCAACGCGGTTTTAGTCTTTTAAATCTCTTTGGGGAAAATATATGTCCCATCTACTTAAACTAGCAATCGCTTAGCATGATGCTTTGACACCATGTGAGACAGTGGCACCGTGTAAACGCCAGGGTATCCCGCGAAATTCAATTTTTCGGTCAATTTGCTGGTCAGATGCATAATCAGCATATCATGTGGGAACATTATAACACTATTGGGACACACGGCCTTCTCTATATGAGAGAGAATGGGCTATAATCTACCACGCGGGCCCAATGCGGGTTGGTAGATGTCACATGTCTTAAATTTTTTTTTTGGTTCTAAGACCACGACGACGTTCTGGTTTCCTCACGATGTTTTCCTTCACCGTTTTTTAGAGCAGAGGTGTTAAATAAATTACATAAAGTAATGCGCCTGTCTGGGTTCGAAACCACGACTTACAGTTCGTAAGTCGGGGCCACCACCACTGGGCCACCGCTGCTCTCAGTTGCTGCTTGCTGGTCAGTGTCAGTTGTATTTTGAACAAAATATGGTTCACGGCCGTATGACACGTTGTATTAACATAATTATGCCCTCTAAGTTCATCCCCATTTTTGACTTTTTCATGAAATAGTCAGAATTTCGCGGGCTACCCTGGTGCTTCCACTTTAACGGTATAATTTAAATAATCAAACTTATACTGACAGTATAGTATAAGTTTGGAGGAGCTCGTGGCTAAATAAGAACAGCCGCTCGGGTCGATCTTTAGGTTAAGCCGTGCTTACCTAGATTGGTCCGTGGATGGGTGACCACCCATTACATACCGAGTTTCCTCCGTGCCTCGGAAAGCACGTTAAGCCGTTGGTCCCGGCTGTCATTTGTAGATCTTTGACAGTCGTTACCCGAAATTCAGTCAGTGACCCGAAATTCTGACAACCAGTCTTACCAAGGGGTGTCGTATTACCTAGTGCTAACTGGGTTGTGGAGGTCAGATAGGCAGTCGCTCCATGTAAAATACTGGTATTCAGCTGCATCCGGTTAGACTGGAAGCCGACCCCAACATAGTTGGGAAAAGGGCAGATGATGATACTGACAGTATAAGTTTGATTAATATCGTACGAGATAATATCTTCCGTTATTGTTCATGATTTTGAGCTTCCGATAAAGTATAAGTTTAGTTTTGAACCGTGAAAGCTTTAAAACAGTTTTTAATTTAAATAATGCCTAGTTTGATTTAATGCATGTGACTACAGAGGGACGGAGATAAATGTTATACATTTCTACAGCGTAATAATCTGTCTGGCTGTTTGTGTATGTGAGTTTAATTGTTTGTAAATGCACCCACGATACAGGAGAAATTCCTAGCGTGGGGCAACGTTTAAAAAAAATAATCCGAGTAAAATAAATCAGCATAATTTCAATAAAATCTACAAGTGGTCACCCATCCACGGACCAACCTAGGCAAGCGCAGTTCAACCGGAAGATCGACCAGAGCGGCTGTTGTTATTTAGCAACGAGTTTCTCGCCAGTAGTATACAATAGTTATAGACCAAATTATAAGTAGGTATGCTAAATAATATCTAAATAAACAATTCAGACTACTTAATTATTTACCAAAGCATTTTCGTCAAATAGCGTAAATATGTTAGGCAAATGTTGAAATAACAGCATAGTTAATTAACCAGGGTGATTAATGAACAATATCTGGGCTTGAGTATTGGCGACTGTATATTAAGTACATAATTCATTAATTACTGAACTAATTGACATCATGACTGTATTAATGCAGTAATTCGGTTATTATATTGTTTCGGTTCTGTTTGGCCTGACTTAATTTCAGTTTATTGATATTTTTTCTGTTGTTTTCGTTTTTTAGCTGTTTAGGCGCATAATATAGTGCATGTGGTGCTCTTCTTTAAGTGATGGGACACTTAAACTACGTTTGAATTGTTTTCTATGTACATAATAGTGTACTCATTGTTGAAGAGTCAAATTAATTAATTAATTGTTTTTAGGATACCGCAGTGAAAGTGTACATTGTACAGCAAAAAATAAAACGAATTCTTTAAAAAAACGAACAGCATTTTAAATAGTCCGACTTAAAACCATTTTCGCATCGCACAAAAACCACATAAACAAAATGGACCAACAAAAATAAAATGGACGAACCATTCAACATTTAAAAAATACAATGTGACCGAAGTAGCCTTCAGAATGCCTAACTCAAAACTGCAAGCGTCAATGTAAAAATGTTTTCATCCAACGCCCATTCATTCTCATTGTCAACCAGTTGAACAATGAGCTAGTGAGTGAATGGGAGAATGAGTGAACCATCCCAGTAATGGTCGCATAAAATTGTTCGTTCCAATCTTTATTCAGGATTTTTTTGTTGCAAGGTTTTAAGTTGATGGACAACACAGTTTTTTGAGGTTGACTATGTTTTGATTGTTCCATCTGCTAGCGTGAGTTTTATGTACATTTTGGTCAGTAATTTATTTAAATTTTTCCCTGACACAGTTGTACTGCGGATTACATATAAGAATACGACTGCCTTGTTGGCCTAGTATGACCACGAATCGGAACTTCTTTTATGGAACAATTTTGGTGACCAATCGAAACAGTGACGAGTCAGGCATAAGCCTGTAAAAATACCTTGAACGAAGCCGAAAAAGCACTAGTTTTCTCTGTCATTGCGATCGTTTTTAAGGTTCCTTACTCAAAGGGTAAAACGGGACTCCATTACTAAGACTCCGCTCTCTGACTATCTGTCCGTCTGTCACCAGGCTGTATCTCATGAACCGTGATAGTTATTTTTGCTCTTAACCATACCTTCGAACCTTCTAGGTACAGAGAGAGATATTGGGGTCCAACGTTTTCCCACGTTAAAAAAATACAAGTTTTTAATGTAATTTTACTTTAAATACCAAACAACATTACCTTAAATTACATTTTATCTGTGCTGATGGATGCATTGAATAGTAACAATGTTTTTGCATTACAAAAAAGTCGTTTCCCAGCAATATTTTTTGCACGTTTGGCGAAGTAATTTGTGTGATAAGTAATGGGTATATGGTCTCTGCCAAAACGTATAATATTACAGGCAAAAATATATAGGAAAAAATCAAAAAAAAAAAAAAAAAGGAAAAAGAAAAGAAAAAAAAAGAAGAAGAAGAGGAAAATTATATGAGAAAATAAATCTAACGAAGTTATTCACCTATGCATGTTTAACGGTAAGTAAAAGACTGAATAATTATCTTATTCCCTTTAGCAAAACCATGGAACATTTTCCTACCTTTTGCCACTACTAACATATCTCCAAGTGCCTCGTAAAGTGTTAGAAAGAGTGCGTTAGTGCACTTAACATAAACACATTACACGCGGAGACGCCATTTTCTTCAATCAGCTTCTATCATCAAGCACTTGGGGTCGTTAAAATGCGCGTAGGGGTGCTGTGTCTGTATTTGAACTGAACATAATGTTGTAAACGTATGAGGTTCTATCGGTTTGGTTTGTTAATGAAACATTTTCATGTTTTTTTAATGTGCGTAAATAGTAAAAAAATATTCTTGACAAAAACATATATTACTACAAAACATCACGCTATAACCCCTTATGAGCTTGACAGACGTGTACCTAATAGTACACCCACATTTCGTCGGCTATGTTTCAGTTCCATGTAATGGGGCGAGACAATTGACATCAACTCAGCACAAATCCAGACTCCGTGGCAGCGTCTGAGAAATTCCTAATGGAATAAAATAATACTTTGCTTGACGTGGGAAATGAATCTATGACCTCGTGTTCAGCAGTAGAGCTTGTCACCTGCACTTGGCTAACAAGGCAGTCATACATTCATAAAATATTAAATTAATTATGTGTCATCAAATAATCATTATTGTCCTGCCGTTATTCCATTGAGGGTCGGCGCAGCATGTCTTCTTCTTCCATACTTCTCTATAACTCGTCATCTCATCAGACACCTCTTTTCCATATCATTCTTCACACAGTCCATCCATCGTTTCTTTGGTCTTCCTCTACATTTATACCCATCCACATTCATACTCAAAACTTTCCTCACGACATTTTCCTCATTGTGTTATCAAACAGAATTCACTTAAATCCGATATAATTTTTCTAGTATTAACAACGGGTGATTTAAGATTTTCTTGAACAAAGATTGCAGCTAACAATTGTAATAAAAACGCATAAGTCAGCCAATACTAGTGGTACGTACCGGTAGCGAAGTGGGTTCCGCGTATTTTTGTAATATAAAATACCAGCATTTTTCATCGAACATGTTTCAATAAAATTTTCGTTTCACCTCTGAAACTCTGTGTGATATTTTTTTCAGTATTGAGGTATGAATAAAAAAATTCGATTTTCTATTTTATTATATCTGAAAAAATGGCATTTGGTGCTATATTGGTTTTTGTGGCTTAGTTATTTATTTTTTTCTTCTTTTGTGTCTACGCAAAAACAGGCTTCATCAAAACGTACTTCACTCATCATCTGCCTAGCCTTTTCCCAACTATGTTTGGGGTCGGCTTCCAGTCTAACCGGATACAGCTGAATACCAGTATTTTACATCGAGCGACCGTCTACATAACCTCCACAACCCAGTTAGTGCTAGGTAATACGATACCCCTTGGTAAGACTGGTTGTCAGACTTTTGGGACACTGACTACCTGTAACGACTGTCAAAGATATACAAATGACAGCAGGGACCAACGGTTTAACTTTTTTGTTTGTAATTGTAATTGGTTTTTTCTATTCTAATTTGTATGTCAGTAACGACAAAAAATAGCAAGAACCTTAACTATTTATAAGATCCCTAATGTTTATACCTATGTTTAACAAATAAATGATTCTGATTTTGAATCTGATTCTGAACAAAAATAACCGTAGTAATTAGATAAAGACATTCAAATATTTACGAGCGATAGACGGGACAAGACGAAGGAAATCATAATCCAATACTTTACCACTTAGTAACAAATCGTTCTGTCTAGTGTCACACGCCCGCTTGTCAGGTAGCATTCGTGTGTCAAAATCGAAAATGTTCGGGATCAAAATCAAAATCAAAATATTTTTATTTCACATAGGCCTACATGGGCACTTATGAAACGTCGACAAAAAGGTGCACGGTTCGGGTTGGTCGTTTCCTATGGAGAAGAACCGGCAAGAAACTCCATGGTTATGATCAAAATTTTTGTATGAAAATATTCCCAATGTCCGCTCTATAAGTCTTTAAAACCCCTTCGTAATTAGATAAATAAACGTAAAAGACAAGGGTCTCGTTTACTATAATATTCTGATGTAATTTTAAGCCTTTTCTCACTAGCGAAGCCGCAAAACATGATATAAATTAACGTTACACTTCACCCTAGGGTTGTCGCACAAAACATAAATTATTGGTATCATCACGCAAAAAACCTTCACGGATAACGTAACTTTAGTATGTCCGGTAGCTTAAGCAATGTTCTGTCAGATTTCGAGTATAAGGACACTAGTTTTATACAATACTAATTTTCAACTAAGAATTTTATTGAGCAAGATACATTTAATGATGTTCCAGTAATATCTAGATACTTACTGTGCTGCACTGACTCTAAAGACTCTGTAGGGTTGCAAGTGTCTTCTTGTCTCCATTTTCTACTAGTTAATTACAGTGAGTGTCGAATGACCGCTAAAACGAGCTTGACTCGTATCGAAAGTACTGGCTCACAAGTTTTTAAATTAGAGTATGCAGAAAAGAACAGAATGGTTTTTAGCCAGAGTGTCGCTGAAAGGAAAATACCTATAGCCCAGATAAATATAAACCATGGTGCTTTAAGTTGAACGTCATCACCATTCTCCCAATTTATTTGGGGTCGGCGCAGCATGTCAGGCACCTATTTAGGCTGAATTTATTTTGTGAATCTATAGGTACAGTCACAAGCACTAATATGTAAACATTTAACAACTTTAAAAAGAGTTCATCTCCTACTGTTCTGATTAAAATTTGATGTTGTTACGAACATAGTATTTCGGAACTCATATTTTTATGAAATAATTACAATCGTTATTTCTCGCGATTTAATTTTAAATTTAGGAAAGCGTATACATATTGGTGCTCGTGACTGTACAACTCCAAACAAATAACTCTACACCTGTTTCACATGTTTGGTAAACCAACCCTAGACGCTTGTAATATTCAAAATTCATTAGTAATTCAGTGAACCACAGTATCATTACACCGTCGAGTTGCTTAAGTTTTGAACACGGCTTAAGTAACAAGTGTACGCTCATTACTCGGCTCGAGTGGAAATTACGAACAATTTGGGTACCTACCTACCCATGGGCGTAAAATGTAAGTTTAGAGAAGTCTATTCCCTGCATGAAATTGTGAAAACATAACAAACCTATAAAAAATGTAGCATGAGGCAAGTTATGTCATCATCATCTGCCTTGGTTTTACCAAACTGTTGGGGTCGACTTCCAGTCTTACCGGATTCAGCTGTATACTATTTTTTTAAATGGAGCGACTGCCTATTTATTTTGACCTCCATTACTCAGTTAGTACTGCGTAATACGATACTCCTTGGTAAGATTGGTGGACAGACTTTCGGGCCACTGACTACTTCTAACGATGGTCGAAGATCTATGATATGATGTTCGACGGCACGGTTGGCGCAGTGGTCAAGCGATTGACTGCTGCGCTGCATGTCGCGGGTTCGATTCCCGTACGGAACAAATATTTGTATGACCTACAAGTAGTTGTTCCGGGTCTGGGTGTTTTTCTATCTATAATATGTATGTATTTACAAAAAAAAAATGTATATATGTAGTTTATCAGCCATCTAGCTACCATAACACAAGCATTAGGTTGCTTAGCTTGGGACTAGATGGTGCTGTGTGAAATGTCCAGGGATATTATTATTATTATTTTATCTATAAATAACAACCAGGACCAACGACTTAACGTGCTTTCCAAGGCATGGAGTAAATTCTGCATGTAAAGGGTGGTCACACATCCACGAACCAACCTAGGCAAGCGCGGCTTAACCTAAAGATCGACCCGAGCAGCTGTTATTATTTAACCACGAGCTCCTCAAGCAAACAAGTTATGTATTATGAAATTAATTTAGTTCATGAAATGGCCCGGTCGTCAAACATGGCTTTGGACACAGAAACTAACATAATATAACTTCAGTAACTATTTCTGTGTAGGTCTGAAGCCGAAGCGTTTTGTCCGTAACGTTCCGGAGACTTGAATCTGGTATTATACTGAAGATGAATCCGGTGTCCGTTACTTGTCCGTATCGCTTTATCCTCTGTTATTAATCAAAGCTACTGTCGTTGTCAAGTTGACACAATGATCGCTCGCGCGGTTGAGTTTATTATTAACAAAAATGATGAAAGTTAACAAAAAGGACTACATTAATACGTTTAGCGTTAAACGCACTCACAAGCATTATTTATTTATTTAACACTTCAGGCACAAAGTACAGAGGCGGACAAGTATTAGTGGTGGATTTATATACATCAGTGGACGCGGAGCGCGTGGCTTAATAATAACAGCCACTCAGGATCGAACTTCAGGCTAAGCCGCGCTTGCCTAGGTTGCTCCGTGGATTGGTGACCATCCATTACATACCGAGTTTCGTCCGTGCCTCGGAAAGCACGTTAAGCTGTTGGTTTCGGCTGTCGTCAGTGCTGTAGTCAGTGGCTCGATAGTCTGACAACCAATCTTACCAAGGGGTACCGTATTACGCAGAACTAACTGGGTTGTGGAGGTCAGATAGGCAGTCGCTCCATTGATATTCAGCTGCATCAGGTAAGACTGAAAGCCGGGCCTCAACATAGTTGGGAAAAGGCTAGGCAGATGATGAAAGCTATCGAAAAGCCCAATTCAATTCTGGTGAAAACCACTGAAGCAATACGAACCGCTTCATGGTCTAGGGCTCTTGTTGAAGTGTTCCTGTTGTTATAATGAGCATAAATTTTATAGTACTAACAATTTAAATATAATATACAACTCAATTAAATATTCATTGTACTTTTCATTTATAGAACTACAGGTTGAAGGCAATGTTAAAAGGACTCTCCAGGCTAAAGAATGCAAATAAGAGAAAGTTATGCGAAATTGTTTGTATGAAACCTTATAAGAAAAAGTGTGGGTCTTGGAGTTAAAAAAGGGCTTTATTTAACGGGTAGCTAGTAGGAACAGGGTCGGTTTCAATCGCTATTCACACACTGTGAATTGTTTTCTACAATGAGTAACCAAATTACAGGTTATTTTCAGCGATGTGGGCGTCCGGCTTCGTTGAGGGTACCTTTACACCCTTTATATTGAAAGAGAGAGAGCAGCGGTGGCCCAGCGAGAGCAGCGGTGGTCCAGTGAGAGCAGCGGTGGCCCAGTGAGAGCAGCGGTGGCCCAGTGTGAGCAGCGGTGGCCCAGTGAGAGCAGCGGTGGCCCAGTGAGAGCAGCGGTGGCCTAGCGAGAGTAGCGGTGGCCCAGTGAGAGCAGCGGTGGCCCAGTGGTGGCGGCACCGACTTACGAACAGTAAGTCGCGGGTTCGAACCCAGAAAGGCGCATTACTTTGTGTAATTTATTTCATCACCACTGCTCTCAAAACGGTGAAGGAAAACATCGTGAGGAAACCGGCATGTCCTAGAACCAAAGATTCGAAGACATGTGACATCTACCAAACCGCACTGGGACCGCGTGGTGGATTATAGCCCATTCCCTCTCATAGAGAGGAGGCCGTGTGTCCCAGCAGTGGCAACATTATAGGCTGACTATACTATATTGAAAGATAGGAGAACACGTTAAGCCGTTGGTCCCGGCAGTCATTTGTAGATCTTTGACAATCGGTACAGGTAGTCAGTGACTCGAAAATTTGACAACCACTATAACCCAGTACTAACTGGGTTGTGGAGATCAGATAGGCATGTAAAATGCGCTCCATGTAAAATACGGGCATCCAGCTGCATCTGATTAGAGTCATATTAGACTAGTCCCCAACATAGTTGGGAAAAGGCTGGGCAAATGATGAGTAGAATGAATGAATGATGAATGATGGAGTGAATGGTGAGTAGTATTCAGGTTATTTCATACCGTAATAAAACATTAAAGGAACAACCTTCAACACGGGTTGATGGCAATCACCACGTGTTTTATTAATTACTGTGTCGTTCAGTTTACTTTAACGGCATTAATACTGCATTAAGTGCGGCCAATGCATTAATTAATTAAAGGTGCGCGTTTGTAGACTCGCTGTAATGAATATACGTATTATCACATTGGTCGAGTGGACGCAACCGCGACTGATGAGCATGAGGTCCTGGGTTCGATTCCCGGGTCGGACAAAGTGTTATTAGGTTTTCCATCAGGAATTTCTCAGTAACCAAGGAGTCTGGATTTGTGCGCGGTTGATGGCAATTTGGCTCGCACCCTATAACATTGGACTTAAAAACATAACTGGCGAAATGTGGGTGTCCTATTAGGCACACCTTTGCCTAACCCTTTGGTGATTACACGCGTGATGTTATGTATTTCTACGATTGGACAAACACCTAACTGCTCAGATGTAAGCTACTCACATAAGCGGGACGCATGTTACGACAGCTACTCCGGAGAAATCATAAAAGGAATTGCTAACAGTACGCCACAAGACACTTTAATCACGCGAAGAAACCAAGATAGATAGATAGCAGTGGCGAAGATTCCATACAACTCGATTCCTACCGGATTCCATTTGAAAAGTGGCACAGTCAGTATTCTATACACAAATATTATAATCACATTGAAGATATGTACTCCGGCTTCCCTTTTTTTTTCGGATGGGAAATCATCAAATGACTCCTCCCGCTCTGGGCGGAGCGAAAGGGAGTGTCAGACTTTTACTGACTAAAAGCCATCCATGTTCCTTCTTTTGCCTTTATGTTCCAGGGCCGCGGTATCTCTTTCGAACAGTCCCGCAGCACTCCGGCTTCCCTCAAGTTTCAAAAATGACCCTTCGCTAGATAGAATACTCTTTATCATGTATACCAAACAAATTACAGGTATTACGAATATAGAACTAAAGAGAATATAGGAAAAGAGACAATATCAAGGTTCGACAACTGTAAGTGACGTACACTGAGTGAGGTCGTGTATGGGGTGTAATAAGGTATACCTTTGTTTAGCAACGAAAATCCTATGCAATTCAGAGACCAACATTCACCCGGCTAAATTCTTAGCAATATTACATAAACCTTCAAGAAACCTCTCCACTCGGGAATCAAACCCCGTATCTGTTATTACACCAATAAACCATCACTTTTCCAAAACCCCGGAAATATCGAGATAAAAGGAAATATTCAGTCGGGTTCAGTGCTCGGAGAGAATTGGGTCAGTGACCCCAACCCTTTAGTATAAGGATTTCGTTTTATAGGGTCGTATGTACCAAAAAATGGTTTTGGACATACCTTCTCTGCTATGAAACTGACATGTTACTTCGTGTCTACATACATCACTACTATATCTACATTGTATTACACAAAGTCTGCTTTCTGTATATTTGTGTGACGGCCTATATTATTTTGTTGGCAGAGGAACGCGAGGATCGATCTTCAGGTTAATCCACGCTCGCCTAGGTTGGTCCGTGGATGGTTTTCCCGTGCCTCGTAAAGCACGTTAAGCCGTTGGTCACGGCTGTCATTTGTAGATCTTTGAAAGTCGTTACAGGTAGTCAGTGACCCGAAAGTCTGATAACCAGTCTTACTAAGAAGTATATATCGTAATACCCAGTGCTGACTGGGCTGTGTAGGTCAGAGAGGCAGTCGCTCCATGTAAAATACTGGTATGCAGCTGCATCTGGTTAGAAACCTTCCCCCACATAGTTGGGAAAAGGCTAGGCAGATGATGAATTCAAAGTCAACCTATATTATTTAGCTCGCAAACTCCTCCGTACTTCCTGTTTCTGCAGTTAATTTGATCGTGTAAAAAACTTTAGCACACGTGTTCTGTTACCAAACACTACTTCTTTGTAAACTACAGCTAACTATGTAATTTTGTACTTAGTTAGTTCTCTATTTTGTAGTTAATTTCAACGCCTTTGGAGTTACGTTACAATAGGTACGTTTTTCGTTTAATGTGTGAAGGAAATGCTGGAATGTTGTTTCTGTGTTTCTTTGTAAAACTGAAAAAGAGTTTAATCTGCAAAGAGTTTGTTCTTATTTTTGAATAATGTGTGAACATAGTTATGTGTTTTGAACCAAAGATGGCACTGTATAATTACGTATTTTAGTAGGTATTTAAACCAATTTATATACAAATGGTTAACTACTGATGTAGATGTGCTTGTATTTAGTTTTATAGTTTACCTTATTTATTTGAAATATGTGTTATGTCAGCTACTTACCTGAAACAAAACAAAAATAAGTCATTAACATTATGGAACAACTATCAAGGTTTACGTTTTCGTAAGTTTGTTCGGGATGGCATTTTTCAACATAGCTGTTGTGCAAAACTCACGTATAGACTTATAGTAAAAAAATATGGTGTGAAAACAAAAACAGAAAACATACCGCTGAATTTTTGTCAATCTATTAAAAGAGTTATTAATACCAGCCATAAATCACAATCTGCTACATTGTGAAATGCCTCTTCGATATTTCACTGAACGCATTACAGTTAGACTCCTACCAACAGTTGTCGCGTCAAGATATGACGACAGCGACACACGTCACCACGCCTACACAATCATGTTATAACGTTACTGCTTTTATTAACCTCTGACGTATATGTTGAATGTGACGGGTCTGTCATTGTGTGTGTCTCTCTATCTGTTGCATATATTATGTGGTGTTAATTTGTTTTTTTTTTGTTTTTCTTTTCAACAACCAGAAGTTGTTATAGCTTAAGTGCATGCTTAATATAAACTAGACTTCATTACTTAATTGCTTCCATAGACTTTAAATGAGGAACATGGCCTGTTATACAAGACTATTTGAAGCAACTGAAAACGTCTCATTGTAGTCACTTAATCGCGAAATAAAACCAGTCAATACATCAAAATGTAGAAGGATGAAAATGTGAAGAATAATCATCAGAAGTACAGCAGAATTTGTTTTCGCGATTACAGTAAATTTGTTTAGAATTATGATTACAATCACTCCTCTAAGGGGTCTTAAGGGGTGATTGCACTTTCAGTCACTACAATTATTACACCTTGTATTTGGTAACAGAAATGATTGTAGCATTCTGAGATTTGTTGTTACTTTCCCTCCAAGCCAAGCCACTTTTACGACACCCACAGGTAGAGGGTTATTCAATTTTTCGCCGAAAACAACGCCGGGATATTTTCCTCTACCAAAACAATAGGTATTATTTTCCAGTTCGTATTCCCTGGGGATTTTAGTGGCTGTTCTAAACACGCAGGTCATTTACTAACAGAGGGTTGTTTAAGTAGCCTTAATTTATATTATGTAACATATTAATGTTTAGCCCTAAAGCCGATCAAAAGGTCAAAGTTCAGGGTCTAACCACACGTTGATAAAAAAATCAGGTCGAGATCTACAAACGTTACTAAGCCTTTTCATCGGAATGGGTGACAAGGGAGATAATTCGACGACGTGGCAGGCCCAAGCGAAGGTTGTGAGATGAGTTGGACTGTTTTATGAAGGACTGGACCTGGACCGGGGTAGCCACGAAAAGCGGAAAGAGTGGAGGGAGGTTTTTGCCCAGCAGTGGGCCACCATAGGCTGATATAATAATAAAAATAAGCCCTTGCTTTGACAATTTTCTGGTCTCTTTTGCACTTTCAGTTTCACAGTTGAGCCACATTGATTAGAATAACGCTTACTCGAAGTTAGAGATTAAATGGATTAATATGGACACTGCTGCTATTAATTTTAATTCTCTGTGTAGTTGAAAGTTAGTCTACTACCTATCCAACTGTATACCTATCAACTGTTCCCTTTGAGCTAGCTCTGAGCAGTCATCCTTTGTGGATTAGACCTGAGTGCCTCACGACTAGGTACTGTTGATGCAGGCAGGAATGTTAGATGTTAGTGCAATAACCGGTGCAGAGACCTATCTAGGTTCTACGTTTATTTATTTACTAGTTCGGTTATATCGCGTTTCCAAGAGAACTCTCCGAAAGTCCGGGATAAAAACTATCCTATGTTCTTTCTAAAGGTCAACTCTATCTCTGTACCAAATTTCATTAAAATCAGTACAGTGGTTTAGACGTGAAAGCGTAACAGACAGACAGACAGAGTTACTTTCGCATTTATAATAATTATTATAGTAGGGATTTATTTCACACTTCAAGTATAAAGACAGAGGTGGACTTAACCAGTCTTTAAAATTAAAGGAGTTTGTAGCTAAATAATAACAGCCACTCGGGTTGATATTTAGGTTAAGCTGCGCTTACCTAAGTTGGTCCGTGGTAAGGCGACCACCCATTACATACCGAACTTCCTCCGTGCCTCGGAAAGCACGTTAAGCCGTTGGTCACGCCTGTCATTTGTAGATCTTTGACAGCCGTTACAGGTAGTCAGTGGCCTGAAAGTCTTACAACCAGTCTTTCCAAGGGGTACCGTATTACCCAGTACTAAGTTGTGGAGGTCAGATAGGCAGCTCCATGTAAAATACTGTTAGTCAGCTGCATTCGGTTAGTAAGGAAGCCGACCCCAACATAGTTGGGAAAAGGCTAGGCTGATGATGATTAGCGGGGCCACATAGCACACCCTCGACTCTTCACAACACATTTATCGGAAAATATTCCTTTCCAATATCAAGTAACCTTAACGATCCGTTTTTCATCCACCTCTAGCAGTAAGGCAGAGTAATAAAACCCCGTGGCTATCAAATGGTTTCATTAAATTAAACTCGGTTCACGACTATTGAAGGCGTTCCAATCATTCTTATGGAGTTGTAGTGCTATAAGATGGAATTAAGTATTGTATTGCAATTTAAAATTGAAATTATACTTGCTATTAAAATGGGTGGTCTTTTATGAAGTTTTATGGTGTGGATATTTGTGTCGATGCATTGTTATTAGTATGAAATGTGTTATCTTGCAGCAAAATAGCTTTAAATATAAATATTTTTTTTTTGTGGTCCCAAAATACTACTCAAAAAAATCTATTTTATTTAAGGTGGAATCTGGGACCGCGGTCCCGGTCCCAAAAGCCCCACGACCCATATAAAGATATATTTTCCAATAACTTTGACATCGTAGTGACTTTCATAGACACAGTTAGCAAAGGAATGGAAGTCATCATTCTCTTGCCCTTGTCCCGATTTATTTGGGGTCGGCGCAGCATGTCTTCTTCTTCCATACTTCTCTATTACTCGTCATCTCATCAAACATCTCCTTTCTTGCCATATCATCCTTCATACAGCAAAGGAATGTAAATAGCGCAACAAAATGCACCAATTCTCAGTGCAACGGCTTGTGACTGTCTCTCACATACTCCTAATTATTAAGCAAATATCTTATTCTCGATTATTGTTTCAAAAATCAACACGCGTTACCGGCCACGTGCAAACACTTTAAACCTCTACTTTATGGCTTGGCAGTTAAAGGCGATGCGTTCTTTCTTCTATTGAATTTTAAAACAATATTGGATTTCTTAGGAGCACATAAATTCTTTACTTAATGGGAAACCCACTTGGGTTATTGACAAGGCAAATGTAATAATTCAACAAATTCTTAAGAAACGATAAAAGTATCCGATTTCTAAATGCATTCCTGAATACCAGCGCAACATCTGGTTGCAATATAGTCGCGCCCGAAGTGATCCTTTAAAACAATTGAGAGATTTACGAAAAAAAGGGCAAACGCCGAGGAGGCTGGAGAAGGCGAAAGCCAGGAGATGCACATTGAGTAGCGGCAGTGGATTTGGAATCACGAAAGAGGTCGGACGTAAGAGTCTGGGATTAGACAGGCTAAGTCAGGGTATTCGGTCTAAAACGGTTAAAGTACTAGGACGTCCTAGGTTAGTCTCGTGAAATTAGCGTAGTCTTGGTACCGAGATGCACATGTCCCAGTGTACGGTCGTAATAGAGCGATTAATGTTTTATAAATCAAATATAAGTAGAAGTAATAAGTCTGGTGGAAACAAGTGTCGTGACGCGCAATGAGACGAGCAGTGGCGGAGACGAAACTGGTGGTGTGAGCGGTATTCTGTAAGTTAGTTTTAGACTAATCACCGTCAGTGAACACGTGGTAAGTGTTAACTATAATTAAACCCTAGCTTAAGTAGCAGTTTGGCGGTAGCGTAAAGAACTGTTAATATAAAGCCCCGCGTAACCCATTTATTCCAGTATTTGGCGGTAGCGTAAAGAACTGTTAATATAAGGCCCCGCGTAACCCATTTATTCCAGTAAGGCGAGGCAGCCACCTCAATCATCACAATGTCTAACTGTTAATATAATGCACCAGCGTAATTCCTTTATTACAGCTTGCAAAGCGGTAGTGCTGAGCCACGATGTGTATAATTATATCATGTGTTATGTGTCCAACTCCTATTCCGTACCTCGGCAAATATCTACCGTCTGCGCTTGATTTCTAGGGACGGTTGGCCTTCCATAACGACATGTACGATTTCGACTAATACGAATGACTAATGTATATAGACAAATGTTGACTTATATTCTGACGCATCACAAATGGGAGGCAGAACCGCTATATTCAGTTTAAGTAGAACAATCTATATTGTTCAGTCGGTGAAGGCAACACCATAATCACAGTTTGATTAAAACAAATGATATTTAACAGTAATTTATAATGCCAACTTGTACTTGTTGTACAAAGTAATCAAGCTCTGATGGTAAATATTGCTTCCTATAAAGGTCTAGCTCAGAAACATTGCGTGGAGATTGTTAGAGCAGATTTCCGGGAGTGGGGGTAGGCGTCACTAAGTATTCTAAACTGAATTGATAGCTACGTTCTAAGGAACGCTAGGGACTGTGTCTCGTTAAAATCAAACCTGGCTAATGGTATGCCTATTACTGAATCGACACTATTTAGCGAGACACGCAACCACGACATGGGGAAGATTAAAGAAATGTGAAGTGACGAAAGTTCCCACTTCAGCGGCTACCAATCACCAATCGCAATATGTTCTGCTACAGACTAAGTCTACGATACGCTTGTGCAAATTGTATTATGAAATAGTAAATGGGATAGACGGCCGTAAGGGTGTTATTAACGTGAGTACGCATATATGTAGAAATACTGAAAACCTGTCTTTGTCAATGGCGGCTGGCCTCACAACCCACTGTCTTAGGATTGGGAAAGACATGTAGATAGTGCTTAGGGAACGTGACCTGTTAGAGTTCGCAGCAGTGTCCTCAGTAGGACTTTGCACTTAGGTCTAACAGCAAGCGTACGCCAGGCAAGCGTTGTAAAATGGTGCCATGTTGAAACATGGAATCGTTTGCGGTTGCGAAACGGCATCTTGTATTTTGGAATCAAATAAGTTAACGTAAATAATAAATAATGGAATCCTTAAGCGCAAGCGTAACGTTTCCCTTCACCAACCCTTTTAATCATATATCTTATCTTTGCGTCCTCTTGTCTTATTAGCTTCATACTATATTGTTGTTTTGCTATATATGATGTGATATTATTCTTGTATAAGTCTTATCTGTGAATTCCCATTAACGCCACCTTGTATTCCCCCCCTGTCCTCCTAGTTTTCAAGGCGGGACAGGGCTGCCCTGAATCGGGAATTCAGTCCTCTCAGTCAGTGGAAAGGTGACCAGCCTGGTGACGAGCCTTACAAGGTCATGCGGTGGCGGGGCATGACCTTTGCCCCTTAGGGGGCAACTGACCAAAATACTAATATTTACATGACTTAGGAAAAACGAAAATTTTATCAGCCTAGGGTCTTATTGGAACAGTCACAGGCTCTCAGATCATCATCATCTTCCTGCCCTTGTTCCATTCTACTTGAGGTCGGCGCAACACGTATACTTCTTCCGTTCTCCCCTGCCAGACGTCACGGCATCATTTACTCCTTTCTCTTTCATATCATTCCTCACAAAATCCATCCATCTTTTCTTTGGCCTTCCTCTCCCTCTCCAGCCATCAACAATGGCTCTCAAATCAACTCAGCAAAATTTAACGTATAACAACACAACGCGTTTAGTATTCAATAAAATAAAATAATCTAATTGTAATTACTTCCAAATTAAAATCCATTTGCACCAATCAGCGCACCCCTCAGCAATTCATTCTGAAAGGAGATTATAAATTACACCACAGTCAGCCCTAAAATCCTCAAACACTTCAATTGGACACATAATAGGATTTTGAACAGACTTGATGACCCACCCCATGCAAATTGGACATATTCACAGAAGACTCAACTCAACTATGGTCGGCTCACGGAAGGGACCCAAAAAAAGGGAACATTTTGTAGTAAACGGTTTTTAATAGCTTTTCATCTTTTCATTTTAATTTTTTTGCTAAGCAGGGAAAGCCTAGGGATGTGAAAGTCGGACTGCCAAGTCATAGGTCTTAAGTTCGAGCCTAAGACACGCACCTCTGATTTTTAGGATTCATGTGCGTATTGTATAATTATCACTTGCTTCGGCGAAGGAAAACATCGTGAGGAAACCGGCATGCCTGAGATATATTTCTCGACGGCATGTAAAGCTGAATCATAGATCCATGGATCCTTCGCAAGTGTTATATAGATGATCTTGGTAGTTGCGAGAACGGTATTAAGTTGACATCGGCAGGTCTATGAAGGTCCAAAACTTGACCCAAGTGATGACTTGAATTAAAGGTACATTCGTCTCATACAATTACGAATTTATAATACATCGTGCGGAAACCAGCATGCTTGAGAGATATTTCTCGACGGCATGCAAAACCAAGTCAGAGGCCCACAGGCGATTAGGCACCAACCACACGATAAAGAAGAATTACGAATATTATTAAGATCTTGTAAAACACACGCAATGCAGTAAAGAATTGCATTGAATAAATTTTGGGAGGAATAGATGCTGTATTTTTACACCAACTACTAAGTACTGTGGCGCTGTTTTTTTAAGTAACCCTAAATAATTCGGGATGGATAACGATGATCATTCGTCCCATTTTTTTTTATTGTCGCAAAATATCTTGTGGTTTCCATACGATATTATTCACCCCCTTTTTAGTCCAGATCTTTCACACAATTCATTCATCGCTGCATGGTTTCTTTGGCTTTCTCAAACTTCATTAAAGTACTAGTACCATTAATACCTACCACCATTCAGACACAATATAACCGGGTACACAAACACGCTCGTCATGTTACAACATATCCTGGAAGTCAAATATCGCTCAATATGTTTCATGTTGACATGTACTGGTTGTACAAACAGACTTCGTATAAGACATTGCTTTTGTACTACGTAACCATATTTTTCTGAAGATTTATCTGTGTTGTCTTCCGGACAAGGTAAATGTATGACTTTCTATTTTACTCGACTACAAAGAAAGGTTGAATAATTAATTAATGTGAGAGAATATCAGGCATTTCTTAGAACTATAAATTCAAAGTTATGTGACGACAACAAACTCGCACTGGGCCTATGTATCTCACAGAGAAAGGTTCTGAGTCCCAGCATTTGGGAAAATGATAGTCTGTGCAACTCCACCTGCACTTTAAGGGACCTGTCCGAACTACGGGGAGTAACTTATGTGTTGTCATCATCATCTGCCTAGCCTGTTCCCAACTATGTTGTGGTCGGCTTCCAGTCTAACCGGATGCACCTAAATAGAGGTGTTATCGAATGTGTTGGAAAGGCTGGAGCATAAATGAAAGTCACTACTAGTACTCAAAGTTCTATTGGAGAAAAGTCCATACGCACAACACACACAATAGACGGAGAACAGAAAAGATGATAGGTCACAGTACACGTAAGATATAGTTTATACATAACGGTAAACACAACGAACACGAAAACGATTCGATCGAGGTGCTGTATTTACTGTAAGATAGTGACTGTGTGAGATGTGGGTTCAAAACTGTCTGATATAATTTTAAAAAGCTTACCAGGAAATATCCATAGACATTAGTGACAATCTCTCAGCAGTTCTTATTTCTGCACGGAATTTCATCAATATTAACGTAAGCTTATTTATTTGTCTTTTACATCATCGTTAACACTAATAGATAGCATTTCATTTTGGCTTTTGTCATTTAAATAGATAAATAAATGAAACTTTAAAATAAAAAAAGGTTTTATTCAATTAAAAAGAAGAAAATTAGGTTTATCTATCTATATTGGACGCGTATACAAAGTTTCGTGTCTGTGCTATTAATCGTTGAGGAGTGCTGTCGTGAGGAGGCGAACCTGGCTGCAGGATCAAGTCATGTCTGTCATAAAAATGTATTGTCACCAGAACTAAAGGTGTGCGTAAAATTTCAGCTCAATCGGTTGGGGGAAGCTGGTTTGAAATTCATTTGCAAAATTTGCTAACATAATCGCTCACAAAGGAACATATATTATGCATTTTGTTAAAATGTTATTCTTACAATTGTACTTATTATAACTACTCGTATGTGAACCTTTGTGAAGAGAGAAAATAAAGATATATTATTATCACTTCATAGTATAAAACAAAGTCGCTTTCTCTGTTCCTATATCCCTATGTATGCTTAAATATTTAAAACTACGCAACGGATTTTGATACGTTTTTTTTAATAGATTGAGTGATTCAAGAGGAAGGTTTTTATGTATAATACATGCACCCGTGCGAAGCCGGGGCGGGTCGCTAGTTATGTTATAATGTACTAACTAACTTCCGTTCGGTGATTTCCTAACTATTTACCCAAGTCCTACAGAGCTGAATCACTACACATACTCCGTTGACATTCAAGGGTCACTTCACTCCTCGAAGCTCGAGGGTTGACCCCGAAGCCTCTCCGCACTATTGAGCACACTCACTTGCCGTAAAAGGGTAAGCAGTAACCTATTACATTTCGATTACAGGTAAGTGTTTGAGTAACTTGTTGAAATGTCAACGATTTTCTGGTTATTTATTTGGCTGTCCTAGTTTTCTTGAGTTTTTGTGGAAAAAAATGCAAAAGAAAAAATGAAAATGGATTCTTCAGTTATGTGTTCCTAAGTGTTGGTGAAATCGGGCGTAAGGCATTCAGTTACGCGATCCTTAGTGTTGGTGAAATCGGGCGTCAGGCATTCAGTTACGTGACCCTTAGTGTTGGTGAAAATGGGCGTTAGGCATTCAGTTAGGTGTTACTTAGTGTTGGTGAAAATGGGTGTTAGGCATTCCGTTAGGTTTTCCTTAGTGTTGGTGAAAATGGGTTTTAGGTATTCAGTTGTCCCTTACTGTTGGTGAAACTGTATAGCTCTGTCTCTTTCCCACCACTGGAATTACTCCTGCTTTAAGACGCCATAGTAATCTGCCTGGACCCTTATTTAAAACATACTTAAATATTTCACCATCTTTTCATCAATGTAACCCTTTCGCTGATGTAGGTAAATAAGCTAAGCTCATCACATTATTCTGAATATAAGCCTGCCTCCAGTTTCAATACGAAGGGGTTAAGCCAAAAAGGGTTCAGTGTAGATCTTATTTAATGTACGCTGTATTTTAAATAATGTAAATGCAGAGACTAGGGGTCCTTAGGTCCTAGATCCTTATTACTGTGTGGTGTAAAGCTGTCTGTACACTAGGTGATCATGCTAACGGGAATATTGTCTAAACATATATGAATGGAATAACTGGTTGCTATATTGTTTATTGGCAGTTTGTTGGTCTTGTAGTCGCAACTGCGACTGTTAAACATGAGGACCTGGTTTCAATTCCAATGTCGAGCAAAGTGTTGTATTGTATTGTATTGTATAACGGGCTGGTGTCCGCAACTCCAAAGTTGTATTGGTTTTTTCCATCTGGATTTTTCCAGTAGTAGCTGCGAATCTAGATTTGTGATCGGATGGTGGTAATACATTCGATCTTGTTTCATGGGATGAGCAGTGTTACCATATATCCTTGGGTTATGAGTCGAGCTACACGATCACTGACATGCTTGCTTGAATGCTTGCACTGACTGGACAGTTCTACTCAAATCTGCATGGATATTTCTTCAAAAGACCATCTCAGACAATACTCTGCATGGTCCTCATATGACTTAACCAATGTCTGGACTTTAAAAAAGACAGTGAGCCTCTGAGTTTATTTCAGATGTTTATTC
The DNA here is from genome assembly GCA_950022335.1 of Eurois occulta. NCBI lineage: Eukaryota > Metazoa > Arthropoda > Insecta > Lepidoptera > Noctuidae > Eurois > Eurois occulta. The sequence goes on from OX465496.1 coordinate 2,918,290, forward strand.
TCAGAGTAGTCTGGTATAAGACACGGCCGGCCGCCGGCGCGCGGCGGGTAGTTTTAAAATATAACAGTAAAGTGTTTTGTAAAACCAATTTACAAAAAATATGATTAATGATTTATAAGGTACACATCTACCTATTCCGTCCAATATTACAGGCGTGATGATAGGTTTACAAACTAAAAAATATAAGTGGGTGGCCAGTAATTAGTCGTCCTGTGTACACTCAGCCTAAGGCGTGTATTATTTAAAGAGCCCGACCTTTACGCGCGGTTATTTTTGTAAACCAGCAGCATGCGAAGTGATTTATGTGCTAGTTTGTGTGTGAGAGTAAGGTGTGGTCGGATTTTTGGGTGCAGTAGGATCCTAATAGAAAAAATAAATAACTGGCGAAACGTGGAAGTACTCCGTATAGGAAAATACTGAATACTGCCTTAACCTTCGAGGTTACAGGCGTGATGATATATGTGTAAATTACGTGACGTATGTGGCCGCGTCACTTATATTGAAAGGTAACATTGAAACATTCGGAAGTCTAATACTGTTATAAAAGGTACAACAAAAAACTCATTTTGAAAACACGCTTACCTAATCGTAGTTTACAAAATGCAAAGCAATATCAAAGCAACTGCTGTAATACACGATTTTGCTGTCGTGATGAGACGCAGGGAGTCGCCAAAAGCGTTTTAAGCGGCATTTGTCAAGTTCCATAATTAATCGCCGGTCTTTTAAATAGTTTGTTTTCTAAGGCCCACTGCCATTGCAACGTGTCTTTTCTACATGTTTCCTCTCCCGACATCCACATGACAGCATCATCATCATCTGTCTAAGGATTTCAGATTAGCCTAGTTTCGGCGCGTGTAAGCTCGTTTTTGGAAGCGCGTGTACTCGCTTATACGTTCCTTTTGTTTCACGGGTGACTCGAGCGAGCGTTGACGCGCTTATGAGCTCGTATAAGCGTGAACCGCAAGAAACACCTCCGCGTGCACCGGCTCACCCCACGCGAACACCGGTTTGAGCGCGTGTACGCGCGTTCGATTTTTAAAAGTACGCGCGTGAGCCGTGTACGAGCTTTTACGAGCTACAAAATACGCTGGTCTGAAACCGCTTTAACCTTTGCCCCTACGTAGGGTTTGAATTCCAGTCAATCACATACCTATCGTACCCTACCGTATAGTTTGTTACATGAAGCTACCACATATGTGACCTCCACAATCCAGCTATGGATTACACGATAATTACCATCAACATAGTTCCTAAATAACTAAAGATTATAACATTCCCCAATTAAATACGTATCCACAAATTACGTAAACTTTAGTTAAACGCCCCAAATAACTTGAATTATTTGATTCTGTTCGGTTACCCACAAATTAACGAAATAATTACCTACTCTCAAAGGATTGTTCGGACCACAGAAACAGTTAAATAATTAATTAACGCATTGGTAATTGTTGTAGGCTCCTTCGGGGAGCTCGTGGCCAAAGAGCTCGGGTCAATCGTCGAAGTTAAGCAGTGCTTTCCAAGGGCGGTCCGTGGATGAGTGACCATCATTAAATACCGAGTTCCTTCCATGCCTCGGTTAGCACGTTAAGCCGTTGGTCCCGTTTGCCGTTTGTAGATCTTTGACCGTCGTAACAGTCGCCCACAAGTTTGACAACCAGTCTTACTGCGAGGTATCGTATTATTACTCAGTTCTGGGTAGTGGAGGTCAGATAAACAGTCGCTCCATGTAAAATACTGGTATTCATCTGCATCCGGTGAAACTGGAAGTCAACACCAACATAGATGGGAAAAGGCTGGCAAATGATGATGTCAAATGTTGTACGTGAAACCTAGTAAATTCATTCTGAGAGCGCAATGAGCGCATTTTTATTAACCTATGGGATGATTTTTTTAGGCTTACAACATCTGGTAACTATTACTAAGTCTTTGTTATACAGGTATCTTGGTGGTAGTAACATCGCATTGGCGTTACAGCTGTTAAGGTGTTATTTACGTCATTTTAAATAAATAAATAAATCTAAAGAGGATTCTATAAAAAAATTAAGGGTTCCGTACCATCGCAGTAGCCCCCTTTAATTTTTAATAATTTTTTTGTTGTTATAGCGGCAAAAGAAATACATATTCCGTGACAAAAAAAAATCAACTGTTTACCTAATGGATCATGAGAAACAGCCCCGCTGACAGACAGACGTATGGACGAGGCTTAGTAATAGGGTCCCGTTGATTAGTTACCCTTCGCGTACGGAACCCTAAAAGGAAGTTTTTCTCTAGGCAGATACAATTTAAGCCTGTATTCGAATTAACAAACTTCTTAATAGCGATACAGAAGTTTGAAGAACTTAATAATATCAAAGAGAAAATACATGTAACACAATATTACAGTGGAAAAACTAGTTTCGGTATTCAATAAAAAGATATATCGAAGCAATTTTTTCTAAGAATTTCTTTTATGTTCGCGACACGTTGGCCTAAACTTTATGTACCTTTAGACCCTAAAGGTACATAAAGTTTAGTTCTCTAATACCTTGTTCTTTTTATTATCTGTAACGTACGTATCTAAAATTTTATTGAAAAAAAAACTGTAAGTATTACACTAAGATTTTCTCGTGTATCATCGGCGTGTGTATCGTACACACAGTTTTTTTTTATATTAAATGGGCCTACTCTTGACCTCAATCTAGTCCTGAACAGAGATGAGGTCGACGATGGAACGAGCTAACCCAGAAGAAGCCTATTAACTCGCGAGTTAAATAAGATCTCCATTTCTATGTCTCCGTACGTCTCCCCAGTCCTTGTGTTTTCTTTTGGGCCAAGTAGATAACAACTAGCAAATTGTTGTAGTACATATCTAATAAAAAATATTGTGCATGAGCATGTGTTATAAAACATATAAAAAAAAGTGATGGACTCACGTAGATTTTAAGTTATTCTAATAAGTTTTAGTATAATGTGACGGCACGGTTGGCGCAGTGGCTGAGCGATTGACTGCTGTGCTTAGTGTTGCGGGTTCGATTCCCGCACGGAACAAATATTTGTATGGCCAACAGTACTCACATACACAAACTGCCAGACCCGGAACAACTAGTTCCGGGCTTCCGGGTCTGGCTGTTTGTGTATGTGAGTTTAAATTTTTGTAAACGCACCATACAGGAGAAATTCCTACTGTGGGGCAACGTTTTTTAAAGAAGAAAGAAAGAAAAAAGAATGTAACGTGTCCAATGTAGGAGCACGAATTTAATTCTTAGTAATAAAAATCATCAACCTTTACCACCGGACTAGCAGACGTACTGCGACGTACCATCCACACTTGGTTGATATCCCGACAAGTCGTACTCGGCGCTTCTCCTCCACGTTTATTATGAACACAGACAAAGTGTGGAACTCTCTGTCCTGTGTTCTATATAATCTGTGTTCCATCCCACATATATATAAACCGTCTGCCTTCAAAGCAAGAGTGAACAGGCATCTTCTGGGCACGCTCGTTTCATCATAGACCTCATCCATCGCTTTCCACCAGGCATGATCGAGGTCAAGAGCAAGCCCGTTTTGTAAAAAAAAAGGAAAAAGAAAGAACAAGCCAACAATTAAATGAAGGTAGTAAATTAAAAAAAAAAACAAATTGTTGGTGGTAGGTCCTAGTGTAGTGTACTGCACCTCCACCTCTATCTACCCGTTCATGGAATACATATGCGATACTTAGTATGTTCAACAAGCTACCTATCAAAGAGTAGGCTTCGAAAAGATAGTGAGCATCGAGATCCCCAGTGTTGTTCAAGTAACGATTACTGTGTTGGAATATTTACGGAGCCGCGACAAATTGGATATCGCTGAAACTGGAAACACCTTTAAAACTCTATATTTCAGTTCCATCTAAACTCAATACTGTTTTGTGCTCATTTTATCCTCCAAAACCGTATCATATTCCTATAAAAAGCACATTTTAATTGGTAGACAAACGTTGTACAGACGCCAGCATAGCAAGCTACGCGAAACTGTAAAATTTTCCCAATCAACCTTGTACCTAATGCTTTAGCGATAAAGTTGAAAATCTATCACATGGATGTATCATTACATTATAAATCGCCTCAGTTACACAAGGAACTCTTGCTAAAAAAAAAATCAAGCTTCTAGACCGGCCACAACCACGACGGCTGGCCGCAGAAGTTTCGACCAGGAAAATAGTTTGGTCGCACAACCGGGCGTACGACCAGTTTTGTTCACGGTAGCGGCAAGCAAGTCAAGCATGCGATAATAGTACGGGAGGTCCCTAAAACTGTGCGTTGTCAGTCAGTGCATCTAAGATGTCTATAAAGACGGTATTAAAAAAAAAAACCAGAAATTGCAAGGTCGTTGAAATTGTATGTTTTCGTACGTTGCTTGAAATAACAATTACTTTTTAAAAATAGTTCGTTTTCTCTTCTAAAATAATAATAAAGCGAATTTTAGATAACTTATTTATTTTTATTTAGTAATAATCATTCTCCCTATGTATTTTTATATTTTCAGGCAAAAACTCACGGAGACCTGATTGGGCACCACTAATTTGTAGATTCTAATGAATACAGAATACAAAAAAAAAAACATCTCACAAACATCCTATACTTTTATAATAATAGAATACATTTTAATAAGATATCTTAAGTGGATCTGTAGAGCAAAGAAAACTCAGTTTTGTTTTTATTTTCAACTGAATATTTGCTATCGAATAGGAAAGCTTATAGTAAGATCATATAAAGCAAGGTTATAACAATTGAATATCAAAGTAATAATATAACAAAAGGTTTCAAGTACTGAATAAGCCGCGAGCAATTCAATTAGTGAAGGGTTTCGCGTCTTTGAGTACGGAACCCAGCAGTTACGATACGATGGCGTTTTTATTTTACAATTGCTGTTCCAATTCTTATATATTTACTAGCTTTTGCCCGCGGTTTTGCTCGCGTTAATTTAAAATTAGACAATTTTAATTTGCACTACTAAAGTTTCTATAATAACATAATTCAATCATGATTCGAAAGACACGTGGCGCCATATTATCACACGAAAGTTATTGTTGTATTCCTCGGGAACAGTATTTCTTTTTTAATTGAAAAAAATACTGTACCCTATGTCCGTTTCGGTACACCTGACAACGTATATGCAAAATTTCAGGATGATCGGCTCTGTGGTTTAGGCGTGAAAAGGTAGCAAACAAACTTACTTACGCATTTATAATATTAACACTTAGGAAGTTAGGATAGTAAAAAAATAAGTATTAAGATGTTGAGATCTTATTTTTTTTTCTTGTGGAGTTTTTTAGTAAAATATAAATACGTGAGTATTTAGGTACTTTCCTACCTAATGTCGTAGAGTAATGAAAATATAGAGCACATTGATATCGGGGATTACTTATTATAGTGAAACAGCTAAAACATTGCTGAAGTATACAACGCCCTGAAAGCAGTTGTCATATGTGTAAGCCCTCACGTTGTTACCTCATAAGGTTTCTTATTTTCGAATCTTCTGTGTCGTTTGGGTAGTGCCTAACCTGGTGTCAGAGCTTTTATGCCGGCCATCCTCTTACTTGGCTTTACATGCCGTCGGGAAATATCTCTCAGGCATGCTAGTCATTTTCAAATAATGGACTATTTTACTAACTGAACATGTTAAATAAATAACTGAATAACACACCAAAAACTTAATTGTTCCTACAAAATATATAGCCACAAATCCTGCTTCCCCTTGTTACCTAAACAAGCGTTAAACAAACAGTTTCTCTTTGTCGGCAATCACCAAAGTTTGTTAAACTTAATTGTTTACTAACTTGTGCATAACTTAGTTAAGCATAACTTCTATATCGTATACCAAGAGGTTGAGAGGTAACATAATAAAATAATAACTATTGGGATAATCATGTAGCAGATCTTTACCCAGGTTTACTTCAATATAACCAATATTTGACATCACGTCTTGTAATCCTCGAAGCGAAGGCAGAGGTGCACCTAACGAGTACACCCACATTTCGCCAGTTATGTATAAGTCCCATATAATATTGCCATCCACCACCAATCCGGACTCCGTGGCTGCTACTGAGAAATTCCTGATGGAAAAACCCAATAACATTTTGCCTGACCCGGGAGTCGAACCCAGGACTTCATGCTTAACAGTCGAGCTTGCACTATACCAACGACGATATTTTACGTCACGGTTACATTTCCCAAGGGTTTATTAGGTACACCTTTTTGTCGTCAGTCATATATTATAAGTCCCAAATAGGGGGCGAGCCTTTGGCTCGGCTAGGTCCAGGCCTCCGACCGTTACAGTTTTTTTCGTTCGAAAAACGATAGCTTCTCAACCGGAGGACGAATCTACTGTAATGTTTGTGTTCACTTAGGTATTGCGTACTGAAATTAGCGTCTTATTCATTAATGTTTGCATGCCTTTTTTATGGCGAAATGTGTCATTGCTCTACATAATACGTTTAACGTCTTTTGTACCACATTTACAGCAAATAAATAATTTTACAAGACTGTTAATTGGGCAGACTACTATACCAACTAACTATTATACCAACGAAACAGTTTAATGTGTAATTAGGTTAGTTATTGTACAACACAATTAACCGCACTTGTTTAATGTGTGAATAGCGATTTGAAATCGACCCTGATAATATCCGTTATGTAAATCCCTTTTTGAACTCCAAGATCCACAATTTCTTACAAACAATTTCGCATAACTTCCTCTTATTTGCATTCTTTAGCCAGGAAGAGTAGCCTACAGGAACATTTCAACATGGGCCCTAGACCACGAAGCGGTTCGTATTGCTACAACGGCTTTCACCAGAATTGACATGGGATTCAACTGCCTATTCGAGGTGGAAGGGACACCGACGCGAAAACGGTTACCACGTATTCAGTACATCATTTTGAACCCCCATAGAAATTTTTCATCGGCGATTTAAAAAAAGAAGCTTTTCCATACATTTTGACCGTGTATGTACCTATTGCACTTTTGTATGAAACTGCAGATTTGTTTTTTAATAACTGATGAAAAATTTCTATGTATGGGTACTCAGAATCATGTATTGAATACGTGGTAACTGTTTTCGTGTCGATCTCCCTTCCACCCCGTATAACCTCTTCCACAATCCAGTTAGTACTAGGTATTAGGTAATACGATACCCCTTGGTAAGACTGGTTGTCAAACTTTCGAGCCACTGACTACCTGTAACGACTGTCAAAGATTTCCAAAAGACAGCCAAGCCAAGGGACCAATGGCTTAACGTGCTTTCCTAGGCACGGAGGAAACTCGGTATGTAACTGCTTAACTTCCAAGATCGAACTGAGCGGCTGTTATTAATTAGACACGAGGTCCTCATTCCGGTACTAACGTCATCCATACATGTATGACCTTGCCAGCGGCGGTATCGCTGACTGTGCGGGATTTTCATGGGTTTTGCTGGAAGAATACTCGTTGCAAGAACAATTTTTGTTTAATCGGTGTTAACTGCATGGGTTATGTACGGCAAGTGAAGTAGTGACGTATTTATGTACAAAGAAAGTACATGAACACCTTTTGAGATAAGCATGGCTTTTTTGGTAGACCCTTAACAACAAAAAGGGTCCCAATTAACTCCTGCTCATAACTTGAACTAAACTTAAGCGCAGTATCTGACAGCTGCCGAAGTTTGGTAAACTTAATTTGTTTACTAACTCGCGTCGTTAACTTCTAACAATTAGTTAAAACATTGGTTTAGCAAGTAAATTATGCTTTCACTCCTGGGTAGGAAACGCTTTGACAATATATTAATTGTGTTATGGGGTGACGGAACGGAATCCCGGTAGGATAGACCTTTTTTTTTGGGATGGGAAAACATCAAATGACTCCTCCCGCTCTGGGCGGTGCGGAAGGGAGTGTCAGACTTTTACTGACTGAAACCCATCCATGTTCCTTCTTTTGCCCTTTGTGTTCCAGGGCCGCGGTATCTCTTTCGAACGGCCCGGCAGCCCGAACAGTCCCGCAAGCGGGTAGGATAGACCTAGTGATTTTATAGTTGTGCTAGCTGGTTGCTGCGAGAGACGGAACTTGACGACCTGATGATGGAAAACTCAACAGTATAGTGAATTAACTTAAGCTACGGAACAGGTTATCCTGTCAATACTGTGGAAAGTCATTTCTGCTTCTAAACCCCTTTTTTTTTTTTTTTTTTTGGGGGGTGAGAAATCATCAAATGACTCCTCCCGCTCTGGGCGGAGCGGAAGGGAGTGTCAGACTCTTACTGACTAAAAAACACCCATGTTCCTTCATTGGCCCTTTATGTTCCAGGGCCGCGGTATCTCTTTCGAACAGTCCCGCAGCCCTGGCAGGCACCGGCCCTTGCGGGCCCCTCCCGTTTGCTGACATCTCTTTGAGGCGCGCGTGGAACACGAACGCGCCGTCGACACGGCCTGCCCGTCGTCATACGACGGACGGACGGCGAGCTAGCCCATTACTCGCCGTCCACAGGCCCGCGCCTACGGTGGCCGAGAGCCATCACGGCGTGGCCCCCGACGCCCTGCTTCTAAACCCTGAGGTAAACTGTAGACATTCATTAGTGATTGAGAACGTTCTCAGAACGATTTCTTATCATGTTTTTACCAGACTGACCAACCGAAAGATAATGAGTTTATTTAACAAGGGACCGTACGTAAGTCAAGACCTGAATAAAATCTAAAACATCTCATAATTCAATATTGAATGAAAACATTCACCACGAAAATTCATATCGATTCAAAAGCGTTCGCGCGCGCACACGCAACTCGTAGTCAAAGAAAACACACTATTAATAACCGGCGGCCATATTGTGAAACAATGCTGTTTCGGTAACCCGTACTGTTAACTGCTCAGTCGTAATTAATAGACTTAAGTTCGTGACGTTAACGATTACTGTGTCGTTAATTTAAGTTTCTGCTCGTTTTAGTGAAAACGGGTGCGCATTCGTTTTGAAACCAAAAGTTCATATTCACCATTCTTTTAATGTTAATTTATAAATTACTAGCTGTTGCCCGCGACTTCGTTCGCGTGATATTATTATAAAAATATTACTTCCCTATTTGACTCGGATTTTGTTAAAAATTTCAAGGGTGTTTTTCAACGGAACCCCAATCCTTTTTCGTTTTTCGTAGTAACGTAGGCTACTTATAACATCAGCTATCTTTCAGTAAAAGTCCCGTCAAAATCGGTCTAGCCGTTTCGTAGATAAACCGGAACGAACAGACAGACAGACAAAAATTTAAAAAAAAATTGTTATAAGTACTAAAACACTGTTATTTTGAAATAACAAACAGACACTTGAATTTTTCTTATTTGTATAGATTCTTTAGTCATCTTCCAGCCCTTGGTCATTGTTAACACACTTAGGACATTCACCATTTCTCATTCAATCCGGTCAATCGCCAGACTGCTGTTTACCTCATTAATAATTTATCTAATTTTCATGAAGTAATTAAATTGTATTTATGTACTAGTTTCTTACGATGACACATTTTAAAAAGTTTTTTTTTGCGCCGACTATATGCGCCGTGTGTATCTATGAGTACCTTCTTATTTACAACAATTCCTGAAAAGTACGACTGTGTATTTTCCTGTACACAAACAAGAACACAAAAAATAAAGAGTTAGGCTTTCATTAAAGGCTTGTTACTTTACATTTTATAAAAGGAATAAGTCGGGCAAGGCAGAGGAAAATCTTCTACAATCTTGTTTTTAACATAATGAGTGGGAGTGCTTTGAAATAAAAAACAAGAATTTATAATAATCAGATTTAAAATATGGGTACTACCGATATACTTCGGCTTCTCTGTTTTTAATCCATTACTCGTGCAATAATATTATTATTTGTGAAAAAATTTGACATTGTCCTGCCGTAGATTATGATGGTTGGGGAACGCGTTTATCCAGTATTGAAATTTAATTTGTGTCACTTGGTTGATAATATAGCCTTTTTTTATGTTGTAATTATATTTTTCTTTGTATAGATACTTTTTAACTGATTTTTTGTGAATGTGTAAACATTATAGGCCTTGTAGATTCCTAGATGCTTCGATTTGTTAACTATTCTATCTTGTTTTACGTTTTTGTGAAATAAAATAAGATAATATATAGAGAGATAAGATATATACAGCCCTCCCGAACTTGAGTACTAGGTACCGCTGTAATGTAATAATAAAAATTGTAAAACTAAATAATTTTAAAAGAGTAACCTGTTTCTAGACGGTCTTCTCCGTGGGAAACGACCAACCCGAACCGTGCGCCTTTTCTCGACTTTTTATAAGTACCCATGTAAGCCTATGTGAATTAAAATATTTTAATTCGTTTTTTTTTTTAACATTTCTGAAGGATCATGATTAGCGGGTATACAGTATACCTCCATTAAAACTAAAAACGAATTCACAGTAAATTTTTAACGCAATAAAAATATTATTTTATAAAATTTTATATGATATGAATTATGTTACTAGTGACACGTTTATAACAGAATTCTGGCAATCGATAGATATTTTACACGATCTTTTGCTACGGAAAATACATATATTAGAATATGCTGTTGTTGTTATTTTTCGCGTGTTGATGTAAAGCCCCATTTACATGACGATGACCTTAAATATGAATATTTGTGTCGTTCCAATAATAGCATAAGTAAAATCAGTTTAAATATAACAGGACTTATTTGTGTGAGAGAGTAGGTGGGCCACAATCCACTACAAAGGCCCAGTGCAGGTTGATAGAGATCGCATGTCTTCAAATTTTTGGATCTAGTACACCTTAACACGTAATCACAAAAAAAAAACAACTTTATCATCATGATAATAAGGTGTGCTATTTTGTCGTCCGGTCAATGCACCCCATTTCATCTGAATTCGTACATGGCATTTGCATGCCCATCTACACTCCATGGTTTCGACCTCATTCTGGAAGTCTATCCAACAGTGTAGCGTGCTTTTAGAGATAAGACCGCCCATTGTGTCACCCTATGTCAAATCTTTTCTCTTATGAATATTATTTGTATGATGTCCTTATGAAAGAATATTCTAGGTATTCTATTCTAGTATCCAAGACAGACTATTTAGTGGAAAAATAGAGTACCTTGATACTACCGATTTCACTGATGGTCTGCCACTTCTCACCCTAAGCAATAAGGTTGAAAAGTGGTCGACCGTTCAACGTTTCGAAATTAAAATGATGACGTAATTTGTATTGGATGTAATAATTCAGTCGACACTGGTTTCTGACGCAGTTGCTATCACGTGAAGAAATCTCTTCCTTACTGATTCCAGAGGCAATTTGGTCAGCAAATTATCTGAAGAAAATATTATGACACAATAATTCTTTTGCTACAAAATATTTCCTGAATCTTTTATAGCCAATAGCGGTTCAATATTGATAACTATTTACAATACATAATTTATTTTTAGGTACAGTCGCCAGCGCATCAAGTTACCGCAAATTTTCTCATTCGATTTTAAACTCAACCATCAACATTTTATGGTTTAAAATCATTTGGAGAAATTTTATATGGTAACTTGATGTATTGGCGACGCCATAATAATACCGATAACTTCCATTGAATCCCCCCCTCACACAGTCACAGTTCTAACTTACCTACAACCAACAAACAGACAACATCATCCATTCCAACGCATCACTTGATTCTAGGCCCAGAATACTCCATTTGTAACAATCCGATAGCAATCAGTCCACGTGCCTGATTCTACCCTGAACATCGTATTAAAGCCGATAACAGACGTTTCGGAGCGTGTGTGACCAGATGTATGAACGAGGACGAAGCCAAAGCGTTCTGTTGTTTCTACATACCCCCAAAGAAAAAAGGTGTGAGTTTAGGTTTGGTTCAGAAGCTTCACTCCATTCACTTTTGTTTCATTCCATAATCACTCAACACCGATATTATTACTTAAGGAACATTCATCCACTCCTTTCATTATATTTTACGATTATTCATTAGTTGAGTGAAAGAGTCCGTGTGTCAAAATCCAGTATTGTGAAATTAGTTCACTAGTGAATTTTTTATTTTTGATTCATTTTATATTTCACTTTGAGTGAAAGATGCGAAATGAAAGTCTAGTGAAGCGTCTGATACCAGTTTAAGCACGCCACAAACGAAATAGAAATTGACAGCGATCGCTGATGCACGATCCAGTGAATATCTAACAGATTGGCCTGCACAGTTAAATGGTAACGATTTATCTGTTACGTGTGTAGCAAGCTTTAAACTGAAATACGTTACGTTCTGTGCATGAGTCGTTGATTTAGATCAATTGCAGTATTAAATGGCTTTGGAATTTACTATTGCTTATGTGTACTTGTTACTTTTTATGTCATCATCATCATCATCTGCCTAGCCTTTTCCGAACTATTTTGGGGTCGGCAGCCAATCTAACCGGATGCAGCTGAATACCAGTATTTTACGTGGAGCGACTGCCTATCTGACCTCCACAACCCAGTTAGTTCTGGGTAATACGATACCCTTTGGTAAGACTGGTTGTCAGACTTTCGAGCCACTGACTATCTGTAATGACTGTCAAAGATCTACAAATGACAGCCGGGACCAACGGCTTAACGTGCTTTCCGAGGCATGGAGACTTAACCTAAAGATCGACCCGAGCGGCTGTTATAATTTAGCCACGAGCTCCTCCTTCTTACTTTGACTTTATGTAGTAACTAAAAAATAAAATACTTAACTCAACGTCTGAAACTACTAAAATAACCAGCTCAGTTTTGCCTTGTTGTTTGTAACAGTCAGCCAGTTGTTCGTAGGAAAAACCTAAATAACATATTTTTTGTTTAATATTATTTAGAAAATCTAAATGGGTATATTTCGGGCTAGTGATGGGTCTTTTAACACCCAGTATAATCATAATCTTTCAGCTCTTGTCCCATGTTATTTCGTATCGGTGCAACATAAGGTTTCAATATGTATGTTTTCATGCTAATATCGTATTTTGTTTTACCTATGTTTAAAATTAAATGTCTTCAAATAATTAATTTTAAGTAGGTACTTGTTTACCTACTCCCAATTTTAAGTTGAGAATCTTGTCAAAAAAATTTGCTTCATATAATTGTTACAATAATTATAAGCCGGAGAGGTGATCTGTAACTCAGGACCTTCCTACTTCAGACACCTTTCTCTATATAAGATTGTGCTTAAACCAGCGCCTGTAAATTCTGATGTCGAGATAAATAAAGATTTATGATTATGATTATTAACACGTTAACACCCAGTACAATATTCAGTTATAAAACGCCACCGCCGTTGGCGTTTTAAAATGCTAAAAGCACTGCCATAGTGTTTCCATTTTACACCTATCCATACTTTGTTATTTACTAAAACAATTGCCACCTGTTAACAGAGACGTAAACGCCAGCGGAGTATTAAGTGCCTATTATTATGGCAACTCAGGTCGTAAGGAGTTTTAAGTGCAGCAACAACGCCCATAATGCAGCCCAACTATAAACAAAAAGCAATTAAAAAGGTAGAGGTATGGCTACATTATGCTCTGGTGTAATGGCGGCTATCGCCAAGAACGTTTTTAAACACAAAGTTTTGAGAGATCAGTTCGTGTTCTTAGTATCTAGTAAATTGAGGGTCTAAAATGACCGCTTTAGAAAAATCATAATACGAGTAGGATAATAATATGAATTATGTTTAAATTCTTAAAATGGTCATAGATGTACCTACAATTTGAATTGTCACCTTGTGACCATTTTACGAATTTAAACGTAATTCATATTATTGTCCTATTATGATTCTGCTAAAGCAGCCATTTTAGACCCCCTGGTCTAATAATAATATCGATACGTGTGTTAACATAACATTAAGCTTATAATCCCCGAAGAGTTAGGCAGAGGTGTTCTGAATAGTACACCCGCATTTCGCCAGTTATGTTTTTAAGTCCCATGTAATAGAAGGCGAGCCTATTGCCATCAACCGGGCACAAATCTAGACTCCGTAGCTGCTACTGGGAAATTCCTGATGGAAAAACCCAATAACAATTTGCCCGACCTGGGAATCGAACTCAGGACCTCATGTTCAGCAGTCGCGCTTGCGACGACTAAACCAACGAGGCAGTCAATTATTAATTATGACGTTCTAAAACGCTGTTTATTCACTTACAGTGAATCAATTATTTGATTGTGATTTCCGTTAGCCGAGTAGATGGTATATACGAGTATTCATATAGCTTTGAGAGCGACAAAAATAAACACAAATCGACTCACATTCAAAGTATTTCCGGATAATAGCCACGCATGGCGTTTTCAGCTGAATGTCGCACGGACACGCGAACTCCACATGTGCGTCTAATGGGCGGTAGTTTTACAAGTCAATAACCTTTGTACTTTTCCCTTTATGTCACTATCATAGTAGCATGTTATAATATGTTTATTACAAAGAACTGCGACTGCTGAGCATGAGGTTTTGGGTTCGTTTCCCGGGTCGGGCAATGTGTCATTGGGTTTTTTCATCAGGAATTTCTCAGTAGCAGCCACGGAGTTACGCGCCCGGTTGATGGTAATTATAGGCTCGCCCCCCTATTACATGGGACTTAAACATAACTAGCGAAATGTGGGTGTACTATTAGGTACCTACACGTAGCTCTGCCTAATCCTTCGGGGATTACAGGCGTGATATTTTGTTATGTCAGTAGTCACCTCCTTTCTAGCAGGCATTTACGATTTTTGTTCCATCAAAGTACCATTAAAGATAAATGAAGTATCATCAATTTTCCATAGTGTTAATGAAATAGAAATGATAATTAGGTAAAAACTGCTCTAAACAACTACAAGTTGTCAACTCATAGTCTAATTACAAAGTTTAAACTGTAAGACCTTTTTGGTGTAATCTAAACAACGATAACTAATCACTTCTAATATTCGTTCAGAATATTTTCCTCAATTTTCATACAATACTCGTAACTACGGTAAAGTTAGTCGTAACGAACCGCGTAATTGTGATAAATAGTCAACTGAATCCCGTTTTCACTAACATTGAAGAACACCTAAATGGATAGGTAAATTTGATTGTGCTATTGGAATTTGAACACTCAGCTAAGCGTCGAAAGTTAAAAAACAAACGAGGTGCTTTTTAGGTGACGCCTAGAGTTAAATTTGTAAACTCTCTTACAAGACTTAAATGAATTCTATTATAGAGTTTGACATGAAAATTAATGTAGGTACATGTGTCTGGAGTTCTATAAATCTTAAGATAAATTGTTATTTGTTATAAGTAAGTACTTCATTCGTTAGTGTAATTCCATTTTCTTGTCAAAGGATTTGAGTAATGTTACGATATTGCATTGAATTCAATAATAACTTCATAGACGTGGATTTAGTTGGTTTTGATTGATTAGATCAAATATAAGTAACATTTTAAGTAACTTTTTTATACAATTTACTTCGTTACTCATTTTATATCAAAGGTACGTAGTCTAAGTATACCTACTATAATATTATAAAGAGGTAAAATTTGTTTGTAAGCTTGTATGTAGCGGGTAATCTCCGGAACGAATGATCCAATTCTAAAAATTCTTTAACTGGCAGAAAACTACATTATTTGAGGGTGTTTTAGGCTATAAATTATATTTATATCATGCATATTAGCCAAGCTATCACAATTTTTGCGGAAGAAGTCGCGGGCGAATTGCTAGTTTAATAATATAGTTACCTTCTTAAGTCGAAGACTTAAAATTTATATTTAAGCGTAAGACGTGTTACACCCATGTTAGGGTCTACCTGATTCGACACGATACCGCATTGCGGAGCCCCAAGATAATCATTTGATTTTTGTGCTCGGCCTGTGCCGAATAAAGTTGACCGAGCATATGTCTGGCACCTCTTATCAATTCGAGGAAACATTCTAAAGAAATTACGTACCAATATTCGAATAGTTAAAACAACAAAAAACTATACGCGGGGACTTCAAATAATTGGGTACGTCCCGTCTGTAACTTTTCCGTTTGGACTAAACAAAATAGCATCAAAACAATCATTTTGATCTTCAATTGAGTGTCGTTTCGTCAAATTTTGAGTATGCGTATATTAATTCCCGTTTGGTAAACTTTTTGTTCGGCAAGTACAGTTAAGACTCAGAACTACTAAGAAAAAACCGGCCAAGTGCGAGTCGGACTCGCGCACGAAGGGTTCCGTACCATTATCTATAAAAACGGCAAAAAAAAATCATATCTGGTGTATGGGCGTCCCCCTTATTTTTTTTTAAATTTTTAGCATTTCTTGTTATAGCGGCAATAGTAATACATCATTTGTGAAAATTTCAGCTTTCTAGCTATCACGGTTTATGAGATACAGCCTGGAGACAGACAGACAGACAGACAGACAGCGAAGTCTTAGTAATAGGGTCCCGTTTTACCCTTTGGGTACGGAACCCTAAAAACCACAACTACTATTCTTAAACGTAACGTCTTATTTATTTCTAACATACCGTGAATGCGTACACAAAAATAAACCTTCCTCTATCTATGACTATTTAAAAACACTTTAATGTACTAAACACATATTATTATTTACCTCACCAGTTATAATGAAAAGCGGCTCCACTCCACAATGTGTCCGTACATTTAAAAGTTATTTCATCAAGAGTGAGCGAGCAAAACACCCAGTTTCATTACTCGCGAGTGTTTAGCTTTCATTTAAATTATACGAACGATTCAATTTCAAAGACTGAGCCATAGATTAAATAGACAGAAGCGACGTCGTCTGCGTACGCTCGCCTATGTAGCACTAGGTACTGTAATTGAACATAATATCACGCCTGTAATACCAGAAGGGTAAGGCAGAGGTGTACCAAATAGCACACCCACAATTCACCAGTTATGTTTGAGTCCATCTAATAGGGGGTGAGCTAATTGCCATTAACCGGGCACAAATCCAGACTCCGTGGCTGATATTGAGAAAATACTGATGGAAAAACCCAATAGCACTTTGCCCGACCCGGAAAGCGAACCCAGGATCTTTAAGAAATGTGTTTAACGGATATGCTGTTATAAATATATTAGATGAGAGAAGAGATCAGATAGAATTCACTACGTGGACCTAGTGAGACCTATCGTATTACCCAGTACTAACTAGGTTGTGGAGGTCAGACAGGCAGTCACTCCATGTAAAATACTGGTATTCAGCTGCATCCAGTTAGACTGGAAGCCGACCCCAACAGAGTTGGGAAAAGGCTAGGCTGATGATGATGAAAACACATAAGTTACTCCCCGTAGTTCGGACAGGTCCCTTAAAGTGCAGGTGGAGTTGCACAGAGAGCTGGTCAGGAGGTGGGCCATGGTTTGGGAGGAGACTCCAAAGCCACTACCAACGCCATCGATGTGGTTAAGTTCTGGTCAAAACATATTTGAATTAAATAACTATGGGAATAATCGACACGAAGAAGAAATAGTTAAAGGATTTTCCCTTCAAAACAAATTCATTAATCTATGATCAAACATTTTACTTTATTAAAGGAACAATTTTAAACCGTAAGCATAATAGTAATCAGCAGTGTTTAGATTTCATAATGACTACGGAAACGCCTACATTGAATATAACGACGTAAACATTTTGTATTTTTCCTACAAATGTTGGGCGTGTGGGCAACTCATTAACTCAAGCGTAATTGGTTCCTTTTACTTTTTAATTAGGTATGTCCGGAAAAAAGGGTGTAGATAAGTCTAGTGATGGAAAAGCTCTTAATGGCAGGATTTGTTCGGAGAAGTTCCATGGCGTTAAGAACCACTACATCGTCGGTAGCAATTTCTAGTGTGAAATTGTATGAAAGGTTTAATTTTTATAATGGAAACTGGCGTCAACAGCCTTTTTTTTCCCTGCAACATTGTGTTGTGGCACACGGTATTTAACTGGTATAAACAAACCAAACAAGCCCTGTGATATAGTATTTCAAAGTCCGTTACTGAAATATTTGGAGGGTATAGTTCTTGTACAGCGATCTTTTCTTTCAAATATCTTGGCAAAGTGACACTTTAAAGCACCATATCCCTGGACATTTGAGGAGCTCGTGGCTAAACAATAAAAGCCGCTCAGGTCGATCTTCAGATTGGTGACCGCCCATTTTATATCAAGTTTCCGCCTTGCCTCGGAAAGCTCGTTAAGTCGTTGGTCCCGGCTGTAATTTGTACATCTTTGACAGTGGTTATGGCAGTCAGTGGCCCAAAAGTCTGACAACCAGTCTTACCTAGGGGTATTACCCAGAACTAACTGAGTTGTGGAGGTCAGATAGGCAGTCGCTCCATGTAAAGTATTGGTAATCAACTGCATGCGGTTAGACTGGAAGCCGACTCCAACATCGTTGGGAAAAGGCTAGGCAGATGATGCCCTGGACATTTTTGCGTCTTCAAACGGGTACCTACAAACTCCGAATTGCCAAATATATATACCCTTGTAAACACAGTTTGATACAAAAATCTAACCCAAAATCATACATTATTTAACCACAATATATTACAAAATAAGTGTCTCTGTGTAAAGTTGTGGACCATGCAAATATTTGCTCAGTGCGGAGTAGACCCTTGATCCCTATCCAAGAACGCCCAGCGCCACTGAGCTAATATAGACGTCGCAATTATCCTCTAACCCTAAGGTTAACCGGATTTTGAAGCTGTAATATGAATCGATGGATATTTTCTGACATGAGTACCTAAGTGAGGATCAGGGGGTTACTATGACGTCTTAAAGCAGGAGTAATTCCAGTGTGGGAAACAGACAGAGATATACAGGTCGTCTAGCGCCATCTCTGTCCCACAGTGGAATAAAGGTGGAAACACACTATTGAAACGCCACGCGACCCGACAAAACGCGATGCGTGTTGAGTTGAATCAAATCGTATTATTTTCTATGCCCAGAATCACATTATAAACACCCGTCGCGACGAAATGCGCGCAAACGCCACCCGATCCGTACCTGCCAGATCGACGTGTTGCCGGTGGTCGGGGTTAATACGCCACCCGACGCAGCACACGCAGTGTGTATCTAGTCCAGACCCGACGCCACGCATCATTTGTTATAAAATACATATGAAATCTTTCATTGTCTAGAAGCAAGTCTGGATATAGCGTATGAAATTTACCACACGTCCTTCTCTTTTGATTTGTTTCATGCACCCAATAACGTCTAGTTATTTTTTTCTTCTTGAGTCGTTTAAGTAAAGCATCAAATCTTCTTCAAAATCTTCATCTGATTCGTTACTTAGAAGATCCGCATGGCATCGCGTGTTGGTAATGTGCACGGTGCACATGGGGTGTCGACACATTGCGTCGCGTCACGTTTCAATAGTATGTTTCCACCTTTACTCCTGCTTTAAGACGTCATGGTAGCCCACCAGAGCATGTCGCGCGGTATTCCTTAGCTTCAGCCTACCAGCAGCATTAGAAAAAGGCGTCAGTATATGATGTTGGTGGAGATTTTCAGACATACTCGTATACCTTTTTTTTTTGGGGGCTGGGAAATCATCAACTGACTTCTCCCGCTCTGGGCGGAGCGGAAGGGAGTGTCAGACTTTTACTGACTAAAACCCATCCATGTTCCTTCTTTTGCCCTTTGTATTCCAGGGCCGCGGTATCTCTTTCGAACAGTCCCGCAGCCATACTCGTACACCTAAACTCCAAGTTTTTTTGAATACTACATACAAACATACTTTTGTATTTTTTGTAGTGTCTATCTTCTTTCTTATGGCTGTTTCATATTATAATAGGTATGTTTTTATGTGCTTTTAGAATAATTAATTACTTATTTGCAACACAAAAATACAGACACAAATTACAATACGTGAATGAAATGTTTATAAAACAGCTGAGTACAGATGGGTTCTGGAGTGCTGATGCTTAGACTAAACGGAGAGCTGAGACCTAAAGTTTTTGTAAATATAAATAGTGTATATAAATAGTAAATATAAGTGGTACCTTCCAAAAGGAAGGTACCACTTATATTTATATTTACCTCTGAAAGCTAGGAAAACCTAGCTTTCAGTGGTATCATTAGAATTACAGTACCTACAGCATTATAACTTGTTATTGAAGAAAAAAGAAGACCTGGGGGTCTAAAATTGCCGCTTTAGCAGAATCATAATATAATAATAATATGAATTACGTTCAAATTCTTAAAATGGTCATAGACATACCTACTATTATGAATTGTCACCTTGTGACCATTTTACGAATTTTAACGTAATTCATATTATTATCCTATTATGATTCTGCTAAAGTGGCCATTTAGAACCCCAGTTGGGGTCAATTACAACTCTACCAACTTAAGCTGAAACTACAATAGAAACGCAGAACGCTTCTAATTAACTATAGATTATATTTTAACCGGTCTTATGAGCGTGACCAAAATTTATTTTTACAAATTTTCGTTTTAACAGAAAAACTCAAACACGTGACATGCTCTGTGAATTATTTACCTCCATAAGCGGCCATAAGACCTTAAAGACCAATAATCTGCAGGCACTAAACAAACACACAGAGCAAAAAATGTAAAATATGGAACCGCGCGTTGAAGGACCAAAAAATTATCGCAATAACTTTGTTTTCTAACCCGCCCACAGTGTTTGTGACATTTTTATTTCGACAAAAAAAATAAACGACTTTAGACCTTAACTGTTTGATTGCTGTTTAAAATAACCTTTTCTCCTGAGCCTCGGAAAGCACTTTAAGCCGCTGGTCCTATTTGACATTTGTAGATTTCTGACAGTCGCTACTGGCAGGGAAAAATCTGAAAGACAACACTACTTGCCAAGTGTATCGTCATGTTAATCCAGTTACATAATGGTTTGTGGAGGTCAGATAAGCCGACGCTCAATGTTTAACCTTTTGACCGCCAAAGAATAAAAGCACGCGCGTGCCCTCCACGCCAAGCCACAATTTCACCTACTATTTTGTCACATAGTTGTGTCGTTTGGCGTACAGGGGACGCACTTATATGTGTCAATGGCGGTCAAAAGGTTAATACTGGTATTGAGCTCCAACTGGTTAGACTGAAACCGACTTTATCATTGGCTACTGGCTAGGCCAATCAGCCATTATTATTTTTTGTCAAATCATTTCCAGTTTAAATTATAGCCCAGTCTTTCAGTGACTATTGAATCCGTATTCACTTTTGGTAGACGTGATTGAGAACTCATATAATTATCTTCATTTAAATATCATTCCTGGGAGCCTTATGCGATTTGAAATTGTTGTTTATGATAAAATTCTTTAAAGAAAACACTTAAATAGACGCACAACAAAATAAGATCAACTTAATATTATTTTCAAAGTCGGTGTTTAAGAAAGATGGCAGAGTAATAAAAAAAATTTTGAAGAAATAATACCAACATTATCTACAGTCCACACGTACTGACAAATCTATATCTTCTTCTCAAACCTCAAAACCAGTCGATAGAATATTGTTAAAATATTCTTTCTTTGAACTTGGCACACGGATTTTTTTATTGCAATTTGCTCCCCTTTTTACCATGTTGAAGCTGCTCGCATCGCCTTCCAACCCTCTCTATTTCGACAGAAAAAGGTTTCCTATTCTTAACCCATAGAATTCCTGTGTCAAAGAAATAATAAATAGAGAAGGACAGCAAATTAATGGCCTGTCTGCTCGAACTTGTTTCCCTTAATTAACATCAACAACGTGCAGAATAACTAACTGCTAAGGTCATGGTTTTATTAAATTGTCTGATGTTGGCTCAATGAATTTCTCAGCAGCAGTCACAGAGTGTGGATTTGTGCCCGGTTGCTGGCAATAGGCTCGCCCCTATTACATGGGACTTAAACGTAACTGGCGACATTGCGCCCTTCTTGTTGTTATGAACGATTTACAAAGTAACTCGTCGTCTGCGGTAACAGTGCCTCCAGAATTGTACTTTTATTTATTTATTTAAACATTTAATTTGAGCAACACGACTCTTAGTGTTAGTAGGTAACAAATTACTTACAAACTATGTTAGTAATACACTTACAAAGACAAAAACAAAAACAGAAACACATTGTGACATCATCGCAGCAAGGTGACAGACCCAGCCGAAACCATGCAACAGTGGTTCACAAAAGCACAATCAAGCCTGCTTGCTATCAAACATAAACACTACACTACTACACTCTACTCAAACACTACACTCTCTCTCTACTATACTCTTTCAAACATATTCTACCGCCATTCATAACTCATCATCTACCCAGCTTTTTCCCAAGTATGTTGGGGTCGGCTTCCAGTCTAACCAGATGCAGCTAAATTCCAAAATTCTATATGGAGTGACAGCCTATATTCTGACCTCCACAATCGAGTTAGTTAGTATTGGTAAGACTGGTTGTCAGACTTTCGGGCCACTGACTAACAGTAACGACTGTCAAAGATATACTAATGACAGCCGGGACCAACGGCGTAACGTACTTTCCAAGGCACGGAGGAAACTCGGTATGTGGATGGTTACCCATCCACGGACCAACCGAGGCAAGTGCGACTTAACCTGAAGATCGACCCGAGCGGCTGTTATTATTTAGCCACGACCTCCTCTCGCCATTCATAAATAACAACTTAAAATTAGCATACCAAGGATTAAGTGAGACCCTACATTACTTAAAATCTTTCAGAAATAATTCAGGGGTCGGTCTAGATATTAGCCTCGGCTCCATTTCATGCAGCATGAAACACAGGACCTAATTCTGTGGTAATCCTAGAATGTAAAATGGACGCCAGCTCTTTGATGGAATTATGCTTTAATTTTTTGAGTAGTAATTAGGTATTTTAGGTCTAATGTCTGTTATAATTAGTTTTTAGATTTAATGTATTTTTTTGAGAAGCGAGATTTTTAATTATTTTTCTTTTATTTTTCCATGAATAGACAGAAATAAAGTAGAACGCAATGTGGAAAATCTCAGTTTGTTCTAGGTAGCAATTGACAAAGAGAATTGAACTCTTTAATTGTTTTCTTGTGTATTTTACCTTACAACAATGAAATACGGATCAAAATACCTAATTATAATTTATGAAAAACGTCATTTCAAGCTTATTATTCCTACTCAGTTACATTATTTTATTACCCGAGGGAAACGCTGCGGTTTTCCATACCGACCTATTTATTACAGCGGAACCACACCTCTAATTGGATAGCTCTCACAAAGCTTTTACGGAACTCTATTTTCAACATCAATAATATAATTTTATTCCGTCACAAAATGGACGCGCTTCTGATTTTCGACTGTTAGCTTTTACCATACTAAATTGAATTTGGAATAGAATAAATTCTAATAACGATTTTCATTGGGCCAGTTTTAATGCAAGGTAAATTCTATT
The DNA here is from genome assembly GCA_950022335.1 of Eurois occulta. Classification (NCBI taxonomy): domain Eukaryota; kingdom Metazoa; phylum Arthropoda; class Insecta; order Lepidoptera; family Noctuidae; genus Eurois; species Eurois occulta. The sequence continues at coordinate 2,941,618 of OX465496.1, forward strand.
TCTAATTCATTTGTTTTTGTGCTTAATGTTAAATATCTTTTCAATAGCCAATTCACACACTTTTTTTCTATAAATTAAGTGAATTAATTAATCATTTAGAAATTATAAAGTTTTAATAAAAATATAATAAGAAATGAGTACATAAGAGGAAGTCTGAAAGTGGCGCCGGTGACTGAAAAGTTGTGTGGTAATCGGTTATCGTGGTATTGGTATGTGATGCAGAGGAATGAGGAAAATGTCGTGAGGAAAGCTTTGAGTATGACTGTGGATGGGTCTAAGAGTAGAGGAAGACCAAAGAAAAGATGGATGGATTGTGTGAAGAATGATATGGCACGAAAAGAGGTGTCTGATGAGATGACGAGTAATAGAGAAGTATGGAAGAAGAAGACATGCTGCGCCGACCCTAAATTAATTAGGACAAGGGCAAGCGAATGATGATCAAAATGAAATTATAAAGTTTAAAAAAAAATAGAATTACTTTACCTTTTTATTTATAAAATACTTATAAGTGCAGCAACATTGCCACCATGAAAATCTTCCATGGTATTAATTTAAATGAGAAGACGAAGAAGTGAGACCCGGAAAATAATAAAAGATGCTTGTAATGAACCTGTCTGAAAAAATTTGGCTGAGTAATTTCACCCTCATTCATATTTTAACTTTTGTCATCTTATAACAGCCAAAATGTTGAATTATTTAACTGTACATTACAAATTAGTTACCAATTACATTGCCCTGCATTTGTGTCCTTTTAAAATTGTCAGAATGTTTTCCTTCTTACACCCACTTGCCTTAACTTCAATTACTTTTAATAGAATATACTATGATTTCAGTTACGAGGGCAGTATAGATAAGTTCTACAATGCTTGCTGACACTATTTTACTGTGTGTTTCAAACTACTGCTCTTATCTAACGTTGTATTGTCTTGTAACCCTACAAAGACTGCGTAGTTACATACATTCAGTATACATAACCATTATTATAATTACAGTACCCCCCCTGCTTGGCCCCTTCCTGTTTGCTGGCATCTCTTTGAGGCGCGCGTGGAACACGAACGCGCCGTCGATACGGCCTGTCGTCATAAGTCGGACGGACTGCGAGCTAGGAACGGACGGCGAGCTAGAAGTTGCTCAAGACTCACGTTTGTATTTATACTTTGTCTCCCAACCTCGTGCCCGCCCTTATCTATATCGCTGTATAAGCTGTATTGTCTTGCAACCCTTCAAATACTGCATACATACATACGTACATATAGATAGCACAAGCCCTTTAATACATTGAGTGAAGGGTTCGGGTCACTGACCCAATTTGTTCCTCACATTGAACTTTTACTTTCATCTCTATATCCGGCACTTTAAGAAAAGTGGCGGAAAATCTTTTTCAGTAATGTTTTTAGTATGATAAGAGATTTTTTATTAAAGACTTCAGAATCATTATCATTCTCAATGGAAAAAGTGAAATAAGGAAAAATGATAAAATTGATAAAAAGCAAAATTTATAAATTTTTGACATTGGCTACATTGGGATATAGAACCTTACCATTGGGCGTATAAATATGGGGGTGTTCTTTAATGTTATAAAAATTATATGAAGTCCGCAAGTCTAAAACCAATATGTGGATAAAAAATTTAGACTGAAAAAAAATATGTGGATATTTTTTAATTTTGAGTTTTATTTAGAATACTAAAAGCATTATGTTGACCTTTACAATGCATTGCAGATAAGTACCTACTTGAAGGTGACATAGTAACTTGACCTTTTCAAAGTTTACTTCGAATTTTTATTTTTCTGAACAAAAGAACACCGAAAAACAAACGAAAACTGCTTTCTTTATTAAATGAATGTCTACTTAATAGAATAATCAGCCTATAATGTTCTCACTGCTGGGACACACGGCCTCTATGAGAGAGAATGGGAATCCACCACGCGGGTCCAGTGCAGGTTGGTAGATGGCACATGCCTTCGAATTTTTTGGTTCTAGGACACGCCCGGTTTCCTCACGATGTTTTCCTTCACCGTTTTTGAGAGCAGTGGTGATCAAATAAATTTCACAAAGTAATGCGCCTGCCTGGGTCGAACCCACGACTTGCTGTTCGTAAGTCGGGGCCGCCACCACTGGGCCACCGCTGCTCTCACACGTCTACTGAAACCTTTAAGTTTACGCAATATACTGAAAAGCAAGCTGAAAATATCCTTTGGCTTAATTCTCTTGAATCATTTCAGACTCATAATCATCAGCCATGTGGGTGTAAGGTTTACCCTTTACCCTCCAAGGAGAATCAGATTTGTTGTGTTTTTTATGTGTGAGCTATCTAACATTGTAAGATAACATCGAATTAAAATAAAATGTTTAGCTTCTCTGGAGCTAGTCTTTCTGAGTGTCTTTCTTAAACTCAATCTTACTATCTTATCTTCCGTTTATTATAAATGCGAAAGTTTGTGAGGATGGGTGGATAGATAAATGGATAGATGGATAGATGAATAGATGGATAGATGAATAGATGGATAGATGGATAGATGGATAGATGGATAGATGGATAGATGGATAGATGGATAAATGGGTAGATGGATAGATGGATAGGTGGATGGATGGACGGATGGATGAATGATATGATAATGATAGTTTTAAGGCATTTAAATAAATAAATAAATAAATGAATGGGTGTTTGTTACTCTTTCACACAAAAACTTCACAGATTTCAATGAGACTTTACGGTAATATGCCTAAACATCAGAATAAAATTTTTTATGAAGTTATTGTGTAAATAAATAAATTACCTATACGAAACCACGTGCTGAAGCTTGTACGTCAAATTTATAACGCCATTTTGCAGTAATTTAGCTCCTTATTTTTCCGAAAACAAGTCACTACAATATTGTTGTATCTACCTGTCTTTTACAAGGAATTTCATTGTATTGTCTCTGACAGCCTCCTTGTTCCCCAATCATCGGCTGATTTTCTTAGTACCTACACACAATTTCACATCTGATATAAACTACAGTATAAGCAGTAGTATTGTATCTGTAAGCTGACTTCTCGCTGTACAGATAGCCTATACAATGTAAGGCCAACTTATACTGGGAAACAAAGATACATCTATTTTGTAAATATATGTGTCATAGTATATTGATTTTCACGTGTCTATGGAATATAATAAAAGTGAATGGCTTGAGTAATAAGCGACAAAACAAATGTTGTCTATACCGAGACGATCGTAAACTGAGTTTATGAGCATCCCCTGAGGGCGGTGACCTCTTTGTGTTGACGGCTTATGTGGTAACATTTGCCTCATACATTGTCTTTTTGGTTTGGTAAATTAATATAAGTCACGCATGTAATCCCACTACACCTAATACTACACTGTACCTAATGGTATACCCACATTTCGCCAGTTATGTTAAAGTCCCATGTAATAGGAGTGAGCCTAATGCCATCAGCCGGGCACAAATCCAGACTACGTAGCTCAGACTTACAAATTGCGGATGCAAAAAGCCAATAACACTTTGCCCAACCTGGGAATCGAACCCAGCACCTCATGCTTATTAAGTTATATTGTTGTAGAGGTGACTGACAAAAAAAAAAACTAGAAAAATATCATCATCATCTATCCTAACTTTTCCCAAATCTATTGGGGTCGGCTTCCAGTCTAACTGGATGCAGCTGAATACCATCATTTTACATAAATCAACTGGGTGGGTTTGACTGCCTTGTTAGTCGAGTGGTCGGAAACGCGACTACTGAGCATGAGCTCCTGGGTTCGATTCCCGGGTCGGGCAAAGTGTTATTGGGTTTTTCCATCAGGAATTTCTCAGTAGCAGCCATGGAGTCTGGATTTGTGCCAGGTTGTTGACAATAGGTTTGCCCCCTATTACGTGGGACTTAAAACATAACTAGCGAAATGTGGGTGTACTATTACAGGTCCGATGTTATGTTATATAACTGGGTAAACAAAAACTCTAAACCACGCTAAAATGTGAGTATCTAAGAACACATTAGGTGTATACATTGGGTTCTATAATTTCTGTTTACCCCCTAAGCAAAAAGGCGTAATCATTGTATTCCTGAAAACAATATTGAATACACATCACTTAACGAATCTACAAGAAGACACCTTGAATCTAAACGACGCTTAACGAAGTACTTAACAAGAGATTTCCATAATATCTAATCTGATTATGTATACCGATTATCTTTTATTTCTCCTCCAAGGTAAATAGAATATTCCTGAAGGTTATTGAAGCACTAAAATATTAAGAGCCCTATAAATGAACGCAATGAATCCAAAGAAAGTATATTACATATTACTATGGAACTCACAAATATTATATTAGTAGATATTCTTTGGATTGAATAGAACGAAATCGATAAAAGTTTATAAACTGTCATGGTCACTAGCATTTTCATTAACACTAGAAACGGGATATAATTACGGGATAGTTAGTTGTTACTCAAAACAAACAGTAAACATTATTTTAAGCTTTAACGGTTTAAAACTAAACTTATACTGTCACTTACGGGTTATCTTCTATTTACTTTATTTTTATTTATATCGGGCTCAAAATCATGAACAATCACGGAAGATATCCCGTAAGTGACAGTATAATTTTAGTTCTTAGAACAATGTTTACTGTTTGTTTTGAGTAACAACTAACAAACAACTACAACTTCAGTGTATCCGTGATCATGGTGCTTGCAACAGCGCCGAAATATCGGGAACTCAAAACAAACAGTAAACATGGTAAATATCCGGTTTCAAGTGTTATTGAAATGGATAAATATGGGTCAGTAGAAAAAATAGTTTTTCTTTGAAAGATATAATCGTTTCCCCGAAACCTCGAACCGAAATCACTCTGTTCATCAGATAGCACGTTAAGCCGTTGGTCCCAGACTTCCAGCTGTCATTCGTAGATCTTGGATAGTCATTACTAGACTAGATAATTATCAGACTTTTAAGCGCAGGCCACACTACCAGCTTACGAGCGAGCGAGCGAGCTGGCGGGCGAAGCGAGGAGAATGAAACTGTATAAACTAATCGAAGCTTTGGCGATCTGAACTATGTAGGTTTGCACCGAAAACTACGGTAGGACGGGCGAGCAAGGGGGCAGGCGAGCGAGCGGGCTGACGCACCGGGCGAGGCGAACGAATAGCATCGCTGGCATCGTCGGATATTTCGTTCGCATCGTTTATATCGCTGACGTAGCTTACGTCTGTAGTTCGCGGTGTGAACCAAAGTATGACAAGAGGTGAAATGATGCTCGCGCGGCTCGCTCGCTCGCTCGCTAGCTGGTGGCTGTGTGGCCTGCGCTTGAAGCTACTGACGAGGTGACAAGTCTTATCAATGTATCGTTGCCGTACCTAGTAATTGAGTTGTGGGTCAGATAGACAGTCATTCACGGCTCTCACACTCAGGCACAGCTGTTTACTGTTAGACTGAAGCCGACCTCAACATAGTTGGGAAAAGTCTTGGTAGATTATGTATATTCATTGACATTAAAGAATCACTCTCCGTACTTTAACCTTTACAAGATTTTGTAAGTTTTCAGACATATTTTCTAAAGGCACGTTTTATATTGTTTGAAAATGAAAGTCAAAAGTGTTGATGCCATTAAAACTTTTTCAGTAAAAGACTTAACGACTCTTTATCCAAAAATTTCGAAGACAGCTTAAGAATTAGTGAATACGGAGGAGCTTATTTCAAAAGTGAAGGTCGAGTTAAACAATTTAGCCACTACAAACGGCCTCAATAAAGGCACTAAAACACGCTTTCATTAACGCCGACGTTTTTACACAACACTATCTGCGATCAACACATGACTATCACTAACTGAAAATAACTGAAATTATGGCCCGTTTTTTAGGGTTCCGTACCCAAAGGGTAAAACGGGAACCTATTACTAAGACTTCGCTGTCTGTCTGTCTGTCTGTCGGTCTGTCTGTCTGTCTGTCTGTCTGTCTGTCTGTCTCCAGGCTGTATCTCATAAACCGTGATAGCTAGAAAGTTGAAATTTTCACAAATGATGTATTACTATTGCCGCTATAACAACAAATACTAAAAATTAAAAAAAAAAAAATATTAAGGGGGGCTCCCATACAACAGATATGATTTTTTTGCCGTTTTTATAGATAATGGTACGGAACCCTTCGTGCGCGAGTCCGACTCGCACTTGGCCGGTTTTTTTTAGTTACTTAAAGCTTGTTTTCAGCAACGTTTCATTAATGCAATCCTGTTTCCCGTGTTCCGTTGGGATAGACATATGTGTGTGAAGACGGCGAATCAAAAACGAAAGGCAGGGGGAGCGACGATACGAGCAGACCCTTCATCCAGCTGGTATCGGCCGGTAACAGCTGGAAGGGTGCTACACGCATGTACAGGTCAGCCTGATTCAGCATGATTTGGCACATGGCGATGGCAAACTCGGATGTACATATATTTGCACCCCTGAGAGGTCCAGTAAATCGAGGTAAATGACGTACCATTAGTAAAGCATATGGAGGCGCTGCTGTAGGAATGATATATTTTGTAAACCGGACCAATGAAAACGGTTTCCGCAACACAAGCAGGTTTTAATTGCTAATAAAATCTTGCGCAACAATTTTTCCCAATGATCCGACACGTGGCGCGTTGATAATGAAACGTCATCTAAATTGTTGTTTATTTTTACTTTTATTTTCAGCTACTGCCAATGTTTTGGACACGTGATGATAAAAATTGGTTAACAGTTAAAAATAGTCCTAGGACAGATTGATTTAAGTATTATATTTCTGGAATATTTGAAAGTTACCTACATTTCACCAGTCTTTAAGTCCCATGAAATAGGGAGCGAGCCTATTGCCATCACCCGGGCACAAATCCAGACTCCGTGGCTGCTACTAAGAAATTTTTTGATGGAAAAACCCAATGTTGAAACTTTGTAAATTCGTTTCCTCTAACAATTCATACACTCATTTATTACAGAACAAGAAATGGAATGATGTTCAGCCATGACATAGCATTGCTACTAATTGGGCAAATATTTAAGCAATAATCATTGAGATCTATGAACGATCCTTTTTTTTTTGTTTTTTTTTTGGGGGCTGAGAAATCATCAAATGACTCCTCCCGCTCTGGGCGGAGCGGAAGGGAGTGTCAGACTCTTACTGACTAAAAAACACCCATGTTCCTTCTTTGGCCCTTTATGTTCCAGGGCCGCGGTATCTCTTTCGAACAGTCCCGCAGCCCTGGCAGGCACCGGCCCTTGCGGGCCCCTCCCGTTTGCTGACATCTCTTTGAGGCGCGCGTGGAACACGAACGCGCCGTCGACACGGCCTGCCCGTCGTCATACGACGGACGGACGGCGAGCTAGCCCATTACTCGCCGTCCACAGGCCCGCGCCTACGGTGGCCGAGAGCCATCACGGCGTGGCCCCCGACGCCCGGTGCTTCTCCCGCGGCGGCTGGGACGTGAGGAGGTTCTCTCCCTCTCACGTTCCGCCGCCTCCTTCGCTAGCATGACTGCTTCGCAGAAGGAGGCGACGGCTTCCCATTCCCTCTCGCCCCGGACCATGGCTTGAACCAGGGCCGGGCGCGAGAGGTCGCCGCCGCCAATCGCCGCTACGAGGACACGGCGGTGCTCCTCCCAAGCGGAGCAGACCTCGACGGTGTGTTCCACCGTGTCCTCCGGTCGATCCTCGCAATTGTAGCACGCGGGCGTTTCCTCCCGCCCGATTCGGTGCAGGTACCTCCCGAAGCACCCGTGTCCGGTGAGGACCTGCGTCAGGCGGAAGGTGAGGGCTAGCCACTCCTCAAAGAGGGGACTTACCGCCACTATCGTGGCGTGCCCTGAACGGGGTTGCGATAGTCGCTCTCTCCATGTCGCCATGAGATCACGGCGGAGGTCGGTCCGCCGCGCGACAATATGCCGCGGCAGCGGAGTCACCCCCCGGCTCTGTACCTCCGCGCGCCACTCGTGCAGGCGCGCGAGGACTATGGCCTCCAGATCTATGAACGATCCTTATGACGTATTTTGGCTGAGAGAAAGATAAAAATGGGAATGTTTCTAAATCGAAGCAGTTGTGAAGTGACGTTTATAGATCTCGGCCAAACGTGTTCAATGCTCGTTCCATTTGTATATGAGCAGAGAGAGGCCTTTACCCCGCAGTGGGGCAATTACACCACGGTATGAAATGATATATGCGCAAAAATGTGTTTTAGTCACGTGAATGTGCAGAAAAAAAGGCCGCAGCGAAAATAAATTCAGAGGAGCAATGACATCTACGCATTACACGCGAGCTTCGAACATACGTCGTATATGCTAATCGACTGACAGATGTAATGGGAATGTACATGTGTATTTTGAAAGAAAAGTAGTTTTGTTCTGAAGATAGAAGAATCGTTTCTCTGTTCCTTCCAGTAGTCATAAAAGTTTTTGATGTAGTTACAAGTGTTCTCAATTTTGTATACTCTGAGTGGAATGTAAGACGTAAGACACCGCCAAAGCCTTACTGCCGTCTGAAATTTTTAGAGGTAAAGGTACCTATTATAGCTATACTCAAACTCAAAGCATTTAAATCAATTAGACCATTATGGCACTTTTGAATGTCAAAAAAAAACAAAAAGAAGCGAAGCTACAGTCCCAGTCACAAGGAGAGAGAGAGAGTACTGTAGTTGCACATTCCAAAGCGTAGATCTCTATGGAGAAGAATGGGCAAGAAACTCCATGGACACTCTTTTCAATCAAAATATTGTTACAAAATCTTGTTTACATCATTCATGTTGAGGTTATATGAAGTGATAGTCTAGTGGTGTGACTGTCGGACTGCCAAGTCATAGGTTTCGAGTTCTAACCCAAGACACGCGCCTCGGATTTTCGGATTCATGTGCGTATTGTATAAATTATCAATTGTTTTGGAGGAGGAAACCATCGTGAGGAAACCAGCGCCTGAGAGATATTTCTCGACGGCATGTAAAGCCAAGTCAGAGGCCCACGGGCGGTATAAATACTCTGTCTGTCTGTCTCTCCTCTAATATAATTATTATCTGTTATTAACAATGAAATAAAAAAGACATACGTAAATCAGATACTTAAATACGCCCCGTTTCGGCTTGACCTGAGGATCGGTAGTTATTATTTAGCCACGAGCTCTTCGGCCTGTTTTGGTTTTAGTATTCACACCTAAATATTGTTTGATAAACTCTTCTACGGTGTGAAAAAACACGCCACATTAATACTTGGCAAGCTAATAGGCTAATAATAGGCTATTTGTAAACACTGCATGTTTTTTGTTGTGATTTTAGAAACATAGCATAAGCATAGCATAATTAGCCCACTACTACACATAATGTTCCCACTCCTGGGACATAGGTCTCGTCTCTATGGGTGGGAATGGGCTATTTAATCCACCACACGGGCCAAGTGCGTCGGTAGATGTCACATGTCTTCGAATTTTTGGTTCTAAAACGTTTCTTCACGATGTTTTCCTTCACCGTTTTGAGAGACACCAAAATAAAAGCTTTTTACTGAATGTATTTGAAAGTATATACGGTACTTACAACAAAAATACATTTATTTAAATTTTTGTCTGTCTGTCTGTATGTCTGCCTTTCTGTTTGTTTCGGGTAATCCTCGAAACGGCTGGGCCGATTATGACAGGACTTTTACTGGCAGATAGCTGAAGTTTTAAGGAGTTACTAAGGCTACTTTTATTTTAGAATAAGAATTAGGTTTCCGTGCAAAAAAAATTAAAACCCTAGAAATTAATAAAATCCGATTCAAAAAGGGAAGTCATATTTTTTTATATTAGTTTCACGCGAATAAAGGTCGTCGGCAACAGCTTGTGATAAAATTCAAAAAAAGCACGGTTTCATACTTATGATTTTGGATCGCACTGAAGATTAACCTTGCAGCTATTTATGAAGCCAAAACGTCTTCATATTTCATCATCTTCAGGAACAACACGATTTTTTTTCTTCCCATAAACATCATAACATCACGTCTATTATCCCCGAAGGGTTAGGCAGAGGTATACCTGATAGTAAACCCACATTTATGTTTAAGTCCCATTTATAGAGGGCGAGCCTATTGCCATCAACGGGTCGCAAAACCAGACTCCGTGGCTGAAACTAAATAACAATTTCTTGACCTGGTAATCGAACCCATACCGCGGCCCTGGAACATAAAGGGCCAATGAAGGAGCATGGGTGGTTTTTAGTCAGTAAGAGTCTGACACTCCCTTCCGCTCCGCCCAGGGCGGGGGGGGGGGGGTCATTTGATGATTTCCCACCCACGAAAAAAAAAAAACGAAAAGGACCTCATGCTCAGCAGTTGTGCTTGCGTCCACTATCACCACACCCACATTTATCTTTTCTTTGATCTTCCTCTCCCCCTAAATCCAGCATAATTTACATTCATAACTCTTTTCGTTACATGCCAAAATTCATCATATTACTTCCAATTAATTTCCTACGAGGATTTATTTTCTATGGGAATTTGCAAAACTACAGAACGGGACCAAATTAAAACCTTTTTTGCTCAGAATGTTAATAGAAAGCTAAATAAACTGTTAATCTACAGAATAACTACATTATATCAAAAGTAAAAACAATAAAATAAAAAGAGTTTCGACGAACTTCTCTCGAGGCTCTCCTTGGTTGGTCCTCGATACGACTCGCATTGTGAGGAAGAGCTCCAGAGACAGGTACTCTGGAGATCTAACCACGGGTAGCTTGGACCCCTGCTTCCGACACCGACGGACCATTTTTTTTATGTATGTCGTATATATTTTTTTGTCTTTTTATGGAATATTCAAAATATAAATGAAAGGAGAGAAAAAAAAGAAAATAATTAGATTACCTAAGCTAACAACAAATTAAAATATAGCATTAAAAACTCCTCAACGCCCTCAACCGGTAATGTGCCCAAGAGACTGGCGACATAGCCACGTTGTATGGCAAATTGCTTAGTCTCTGGCCAAGGTAAAAGCAAGGTAAAGCTCTTGGGGGTCACACGAAGTTGTAGGTGTCTTTCAAAAAGGTCAATCCCGTATCGCGCGTAGTACTCGTAGCAGCACAGCGCATGCGTAGATTTGTGGAAAAATGCATGAACGTAAATAAAGACTGAGATTCTCGGAACGAGTCTCGAAAATCTTGTTTCGTTGAGAAAAAGCGAGATTTTTTACCCGGCAGAGTGAGTAAAAATAGCTAGGTGTCTATTTTTAATATGTTGCCCATAGAATGTTTACTAAGTATATATACAGGGTCGAGGGGACACCGACGGGAAAACGGTTACGACGTATTCAGTACATCATTCTGAGCTGGGATCACAAAGAAATTTTTCATCGGGTATTTAAAAAAAAAACAGCTGTTTCCGACAAAACTGCAACACACGGTCATAATGTATGGAACAGCAGAGGTTTCTTTAATAACCGATGATTCCGATTCAAAATGTATTTATTTTATTTTACTATTTATGTACACACAGTTGACAACACAGGAAAATAACATTATAGCATATTATGAGAACATATGTACTGCTTATATCTCAAGAAATTTCTGCCAGCAGACCTGCAAAAGGAGAAATGAACAAAAAAAAACGTAGACAGTAGTGTGTGGGAAAAGAAAGAGAATAATGTGTTTATGTGCTTTACCTAACTTAGCCTAAAATATTAAGTATAAATTTCTATGTAGGGGCTCTGGAATGATGAACTGAATACGTGGTAACCGTTTTCGCGTCGGTGTCCCTTCCACCCTTTTTTTGGGATGGGAAATCATCAAATGAGTCCTCCCGCTCTGGGCGGAGCGGAAGGGAGTGTCAGACTTTTACTGACTAAAACCCATCCATGTTCCTTCTTTTGTCCTTCGTGTTCCAGGGCCGCGGTATCTTTTTTGAACAGTCCCGCAGCCCTGGCAGGTATCGGCCCTTGCGGGCCCCTCCTGTTGTCCCTTCCACCCTGTATTTTAACAAACATAATAATGCAACATCACGCCTGTAATCCCCTACGGGTAAGCGCAGTGTGTACCTACAGTAACTACACCCATGTTCCCATAGGGAGAGATCCTATTGCCCTCAACCGGGTGAAAATCCTGACTCTCAGCTCAGTTTTACAAACAACTGAGCAGCAATAACCCTGTTTTCACATTCTTTTTCTTCTTAGTGCCGCTGGCACGACAGTTTTTTATATTTTGATATCCCAAAAATTTCGCCATTTTCACTGCGTCGTCGGTGTAAAGATAAAAAATAAGTTTTAACATTTATATTTAGTTTCAATCTGCTCAAAAAACCTTTTACTTGGATTCAATTTTTTTCAAAATTTTGAAGTCGAGGTTATATACACTGGGTCGTGGCGGTCAGATAGGCAGACGCTCCATGTAAAATTCTAATATTCAGCCGCATCCGGTTAGACTGGAAGCCGACCCCAACAGAGTTGGGAAAAGGCTAGGCAGATGATGGTAATCTATGGTCATAGTAGAAAGAATGCTCGGTTAATTTACAAATTCAGCGAAATATACGAGTATATGTATATTCGTACCAACTAATATAAACCGAGACGGTGAGATGTTTCACAAACATATTGTTATTTTATTGCTTCAGCCATTTGGCACACGTTTGTGAAATAAAAAATCTTGTTGCAAAACAAAGAAAATGAGCATCATTCTTTAGATTATTTGTTTGTTTCTATCTACATTCATGATTATGTATTTTCTGATTATCTACACATTACTATGTAATCTGAAATAGTATTATCTATGCTAATGCTAATATTATAAAGAGATGTTTGTTGGTAAGTTTGTATGTATGGGGTAATCTTCTGAACTACTGATCCGATTCCAAAAATTCTTTATACAATCTAGATTCTAGGTTATTGAACTAATATAATCTAGGCGATCGACTGCTGATCATTTGGTTTTGAGTTCGATTCCGGGTAAATATTTGGTTTTTTCATCAGGAATTTCTCAGTAGCAGCTACGGAGTCTGGATTTGTGCCCGGTTGATGACAATAGGCTCGCCTCCTTTTACATAATTAAACATAACTGGCGAAATGTGGGTGTACTATTAGGTCTCTGCCTATACCTTCCAATTTACAGTCGTGATGTTATGTTTGATGTAAAGATTCGACACAACTGCTCCGAAAATCCGCGTTTTCTATTAAAAACCCGCGACGTACATAATTTCGGCAATTTAAAAACATTGTAGACTTAAATAAACCGAACTTTCCATTGTTGTGACAACAATCCAAAGGAAAAGTTATCTATTTGGCAAGAACCAATTAGGTCCCCTTCTTTTGTCTAGCTATTATCCCGTATAATACAAGCTTTACAATTCGAAGCTCCGCCCATGACATTATTTACAAGTATAAGGTCCGCAGAACAACTTATCAGAATGTTCAATTAATTCGTCCCAAACTAGGCACAAATTCTAGCCATTTGTTCTTGAATCTTGCGCCAATTTTCCAGAAATTAACAGGATTTTAAGGTATGTTCACAGACCGTCTAATGACCCGGCTAAACCAGTTGAAACATAATGCTCGTATTATTAAAGGGGATAGATGAGGTGCCTAGTATTGTAGACACGAGTAATTTTGTAAAAATCGTTACTAAAGAAGCGGACAAACCAAAAATTACTACAGCGCCATCTGTGTCGCAAAGGAAGTACTAACATCAAAATTTTGAATCGCGCGATTAAAGTTAGGGCGTGTTTCCACTATGTCGTGACGACAGATATCGTGTCGTTTAAAGCAACGAGACTTGTGTATTTAAATGGAGGTGTTCACATATTATTTACTATCATTTAAAAGTCGTGGACGACACGACAAACTGTCGTCCACGACTTTTCCATATACTATCCAACGATAAATTAATCGTCACGACATAATTCTATTTAAATAAATAATAAATAAATATTTTTTATATACATCAAGGGTAGGTACAACAATTTCTTAATCTAGTAACAATTTAAATCTTAGTTTAGATGTTGTACGCTGTCACATAGAATTATTGGAATATAGGAAAATCACGACAACAACTGTCGGACAGTAGCCCACCAGATAAAACACCAGTGGTTGGAGAATCTTCCCTTTTCTATGAGGGATGAAGAACTTTACAGCCTGTTCCTCATAGTCCTGAACTAGTATCAATACATAATATTTGTTTTAACTAATCCTAATAATTAATATTACAAATGCGAAAGTTTGTAACTCTTTCACAGAAAAAGTGATGATCGGATTTGGATGAAATTTTTCACACAGATAGTTTATAACCTGGATTAACACATAGGATACTTTTTATCCCAGTAGTATGATCCCGTGGGACAATTACCAAACTCCACGTGGACGAAGCCGCGGGCATTAGCTAGTATTCTAACAATATTGAAATAACGAAAAGTTAAGAAATTGTAGTTGACTTTTCTTAACAGTAATTTGATAAACATACGATTTCTGGAGTGGACGACGGAAATTACCTTAGAAAACTTACTCATTTTATCAGCTCTGAAAAATTGTGCATGGTAATCAAAAAGACTCCTGACGATGGCTTGTCAGTGCGCTTGAGCTAACTCGGTTTTAGCGTCACTAACAGCGATAGATATTTGACGTCTGAAATTCTAAAGTTCACGAGATTTATTTTTATTCCTGGCGACACTTTTCAAGACATTTTTAATAGAATGTATTTTTCAATAACTAATGACACGCTATTCGTTGTTGTCCTGATGAAAAATTACAGATCTCGATTTTTTTTTTGTCATTTTATTAACTCCAGACTTCTTAGCTGGCCTTCGATTTGATAACGGGGTCGGGCAAACTGTTGCTAGACATTTATTACAGACTCTGTAGTACCTAGACCGGAGTCTGGACCTAATCTAGCCTCAGAGCTACTATTGACACGGTAAATGGCAATTGGCTCGTCCTCTGCTACCTACACAGTACTAATAACATTTCTGAACCTTTAGGGAACACGTTGGTAGTTTTTATTTTTCTTCTGACTCCTTTTCCAATTACTAAAGGTTGAACATCATGGTTGCATTGACTTCGAATATGTATTCATCCTACTAATATTATAAATGCGAAAGTTTGTGAAGATGTATGGATTTCTGGATGTTTGTTGCTCTTTCATGCAAAAAACTACTGCCCGGATATGAGTGATAGTTTATAACCTGGATTAAAACATAGGATACTTTTTATCCGGTGGGGCAATTACCGAACTCAACTTTTTTTTTGGGATGGGAAATCATCAAATGACTCCTCCCGCTCTGGGTGGAGCGGAAGGGAGTGTCAGACTTTTACTGACTAAAACCCATCCATGTTCCTTCTTTGCCCTTTACAGCCTTGGCAGGCATCGGCCCTTACGGACTTGCGGACTCCCTCCGGTTTGCTGACATCTCTTTGACACGAACGCGCCGTCGACACGGCCTGTCGTCATAAGACGGACGGACGGCGTGCTAGTCCATTGCTCACAGTCCACAGGCCACGCGGGCGAAGCTGCGGGCGTAAGGTAGTATAATTCTGATTTTATTCTCCTTGCTTTGTTATGTAATTTTAACTTGGTATAAATTCGAAGTCAGTCTGGTTTTTCCCGCACAAGTTTAGTTTATAGGTAAGTAGTTATAAAATATTGAAAACCCAACCCGTGGGAGACCTTTTCTTCGTCGGATATTGCATACCTCGGCAACTGAACACAAACGATGATATAAAGCGTTAACGAGAAAAGTATTGAAACAACTTCTTTCCATTATCATCAGTAACACAATAGACGGTTATTAATTAGGATTTCTGCGGCGAAATTACTGTTACGGCCAGCAAATTTATTTTCTGTATAAATAACTGAAGTTAAAAGAGCTTTCTTGCAGCTGTCTCTTAAATAGAATATAGAATAGTCTTGTTTTCAGTACTTACATGATAACTTAACTTAGACAGTAAAGAGCAGAATTTTCAACATACCTGTAACAATAAAAATACATTGGTTTAACATGGGTATATATAAGTATAGAAAATGGTAGAAATGATAGTATAAACATGGTATAAAAAGTGAAATAAGTTATAATAATTTTTAATTTCAAGACCAAAAAATTCAGTGAATAGTAGGTTCTTAAGTAATCCAGTTTTTTTTATACTATTTTGTCCTATTTCTTTATTTGAATTCAGTATGTACAATATTTAAAAACTACAAATACCTAGATAAATTATAATAAACACAATTATGCACAAGTATCAAAATGGGAATAGAATTACAGGGCGTCAAAAAATATGTCCACATCGTTGTCAATAGGAAATGGGAGGAAAAAAACAAATATTGGCCAAAGGATCAGCCTTAGCCAATACTTGTTTTATTATAAACCAAATTTGGTTGTGGTGCGTGGTAGATAAATAACAGTTTTTAATTTGGAAATCCAATCATCATGAAAAGAATTTATGAAAATACTTTTGCGAACACTACCATTGGCATTTTCACGGAAAATAAATTTTGTGAGCAGAATGGTTTTTAATAACAATCTGTTGGACAAAAGGCTGCTTGTGACATCGCATAATAACTGCTTATCCCTCTTTTCGAACGAAGCGTAATTAAAAATAGGTGATTGTGTTTATTGTGTGCAATAAATTAAACTTTACGAGTAAGTTTATTATTTTATCAAATCCTTTTACTTTAGTAGAACAATGCTATTTGATAGCTGGTATGACCACTTTAAGTGTGCAGTTCAAGGTGGCGTTGCTTGTCAAGAAAATTTGCATCGATATGTCAAAATTGGTACATTTATTTTAGTTCTGTGATTTCCCGCCTGCACTGTTAAGTTGGTTGCAGTTTTAAGTAAGAAGAAAGCAGGTAGTAATGCGGAAGGGAAGTGACACAGGTCAATCAAACTCGCTGGTTGCACACTATTTAATGGTTAGCTTAAGGTGGATGCGCCAAGGTAGCGAAATTCAATTCGTTTTTTAGGGTTCCGTACCCAAAGGGTAAAACGAGACCCTATTACTAAGACTTCGCTGTCTGTCTGTTTGTCTGTCTGTCTCCAGGCTGTATCTCATAAACCGTGATAGCTAGAAAGCTGAAATTTTCACAAATGATGTATTACTATTGCCGCTATAACAACAAATACTAAAAATTTAAAAAATATATATTAAGGGGGGCTCCCATACAACAGATATGATTTTTTTGCCGTTTTTATAGATAATGGTACGGAACCCTTCGTGCGCGAGTCCGACTCGCACTTAGCCGGTTTTTTTGCAATTTGCCGGTCAGTTGAATGACTATTTCATAAAAAGTGATTCAATGAGATTTTGAACTTAGAGGTGATTTTAATGATTATACTGTATTTTTTACGGTCGCGCATCATATTTTAATCCACACACAACCTGACACTGACGTGCAAATTGCAAGAAAATTTTAATTTAGCGGACTACCTTAGCGCATTTTCCTTAAGAGGTAACTCCCAGGCGCGGGGCGGGGCGAGTAGCAGCTCGCTCGACTGCATAGTACTCGTATAGATATAAACTTAACAACAGCCTATAATGTTCTACTGCTGAGACTCAGAACTCCTCTCAGTGGGAGGGAGTGGGCCATAATCCACCACGCGAGCTTTGAGAGCAGTGGTTATGTGCTTCTGAAGTCGTATAATTTCAAATCAAAGGATTTAAATCCAAACTATTTCGGATCAGAAGGTCTTCTTAGTGCGGAGTTCGGATAAACTCTGTGATGAACACGAAATACAGACAAACACTACTAATACAATTAAGAAACAAATTTGCTCTAACATACACACATGTCAAACTCATAAACACCCTTTCAAGTTGTCTGTAATCGAGTAAAGATTCCCGACATGATCAAAGAGAGTCAGGTGCGGTAGAGATACTAAACTTAATTAATAAATTAATAGAAATCTCGCTCTTAGTTTAACTTTAACTTGCCGCAATCGCAGACGACAAACGGAGCCATTTTGTCGTAGCTTTGATTATATTATTGCTCGAGAATTGAGACAGAAGTATGTACATCGTAAATTGATTTCGTCTGGCTTGAGTTCAATGAATAGTGGGTTTTGATTTCGAATAAATTATACTGATAAAAGTCTTTTAATTCTTCTGTCTGTAACGCCTTTAAAGGATGTATTTTCATAAATCTCCTAGGGGCTCGCCTCTTAATACATCGGACTGAAAACTTACCAGAGCGGTTTGGGCTATGTGTTGATATAATAATATCACCCAGTCAGTCAGTCAATCAGACAGTTTACCATTTTTTAAACATAGATGTTTACTATTTTAGATATGTTCCACAATTATATAATTTATCACACTGATAAACACAGTCAAGATGTCCGTTTTGGCCCGGTAGCATAGCATTATGGTGAGTGGTAATCTGCTTGTTAAGATGTGCAAGCTGTCATCTATTTAGTTCCATCCTGTTGTTTTTATAAATATTTGTTAAGCATTGTATGTTTATTGTTGATTTATATTGTAGCCAATTAGAATGTACGTCATGTCCTTGCGACAAATAAATATTCTTTCTTTCTTTCATTCTTTCTAGTGGTGGAAACGCTGTATGAAATGTTGGAATTGGGACTTCATCACGAGAAATTGCCAAGCAGAAGGCAAAACACCGCTGCCTTTCAATGGAGCAGTAAAAATTTTAAAATAATAATAATACAGTTAATATTTCTATTTTTTTTATATTTTTAAATGTTTTTTAGGGTTTTTTTTTTAAATACTTAAAATGTATAATTATGTAGAATGAATATAGTTACAAAAAGAGAATATTTTTTAATTTAAAACAGTACTTTCGTTAAGTCATACTTTACTGTAAATCGCACGACACACGTCTTGAAATTACAAAATGCACATCGAAGTACTAAAGTCCCTCCTTCAGAAAGGTTACTCAACCAAGCTCAGGAGCCTCAGGACTCACGTCACGTACACCGCTCATGGCTAGGACCTCTTATTTGACAGCACCAATTTACTTCGAATGTTTGAACTTCGCTCTGACGAATATGTATGAAGTAATGTGTGATAGATGATGTTTTATATCAGTCTGGAGATTCACCGGGTTGAATAAGAAATGGTGTATGTCCCAAGTGTCACCAATGTCCGAGGACTGGGAGATGACTAAAGAATCTATACAAATAAGTAATATTTAAGTTTCTGTTTGTAATTTCAAAATAACAATTTTTTGCTGAATGAATAAGAAAGCATGTAAAAAAAAATACAAAAAAGTATGTAAAAAAAGTATGTAATATCGTCAATACAATTCTATAAGTTCATTCAATGGGGTTAAATTGAATGATTTTTTCATGAAATAGTTATTGAATGGGATTAGATGAATACTGAGAGTTGTATTAATGATTTTAATGATAATAATCCTGTAACTAGGTACATAAGCGTTACTTGCGCGATTCCTATTTTCATCAATATACAACCTGACACTGTCCTACAAGTTGCAAAAAACGTAAGAAAATTTGTATTTCGCGGGCTAGCCTGACGCTTCTACCTTAAGAAAGTTCATTTTCAAACCTTTTATATTTTTGTAGGCTTGACTTTAAAATCTTAATTTAAATTAAGTATCAGTTGTGGGTTTTTGTTTTCTCAAATTATTGGGGTTTTACTCGTACGTACGAGTACGTACTTTAAATACGACTGTAATAGTTTCAAGATATTAGTGCTAGAGGCACAAACTAGCAGAAAAGTCCGATCATTATTTATATACCTCTCCAAACAGGCTTCAAACTAAAAATCAAGCTTTAAAAGACACAATTACCAAAAAAATAAACAAATCAAATCAACCAGACCAGTCAACTTCCCATTTTGAAAACGACACTGCATAACTCCAATTCACTTCCATACCTCTGGTAACACAAAACGGGCTTTTTAACTGAATCATGATATAATTTCAACGCAATCCGGGGCCAATCTAAAAGGGATCAGTTTGAGCCACGGTTGGGTTGCCCCGGGCTGATAGCTCAACGGAGGCCAATGAGGCCACACCACTATAATGGCCTATTTTGCTTGCGAATTCAATTATAACTCTGACAATTATTACTGATTGAAAATGGAGCGATTGGAACTCTTTTGCTAATGGTGGAGAATTAGGACTGTTCGTTTGCGGAATGTAGGTAAGCATTGATGGAAAAAAGATTTTTTTCAATTTGGGATTGGATTTGTAACGCTACACACTTGTTCTTGACATTCAAATCTAAAGCATTTATTCAGCTTTCATTCAACTGCGCTGGCATCAACTATCGCTGAATTATCTTCGAATTTACTCAGCGCAATTCAATCTTACGGGTCCTAAACAGCCGCAAACGGCAACGCGGCAGGTCCAGATGGAGATGGAGGGAAGAACTCGACTCTTTTCTCAAGGATTGGTGAATAACAGCACTGGATAGGAATACGTGGAAGGAGGGAAGGGACGCTTTTGCCCTGCAGTGGGATACAAATTACTGATAACAATAATAATAATTCAAGCTGGTCCCGCATGACGAGAACCTCGTGCAACCCGAGAAAGATAATCAAATCAAGTATCTTAACTTGGCTTACGTGGTTGTTGACATGTGGAATGTGGACTCAGCGATCATTGTGCCGACAGTCGTATCAGCCCATGGTTTAATTGCCATGAGCTCGACCAATACCTGAGGAGGCTCTCGTTAGGCAGTTGGATCGAGGGATTCTTGGGACACTTGATTCAGAAAGCGGTACTCCTGGACACGGCTCGTATTGTTTGTCTCGTATTTGCCGCCAGCCGGTAGCTTGGCCCTGTTCCCGATATCAGTCGGCTACATTTTTTTTTATGTTTTTATATTGCTTTTTTTAAGGAATATTTAAAATTTTTAATATTTTTTATAGAGATAAATAAAGGAAAATAATAATTCAAGCTCAACTCAACCAAACAGTACCTAATTAAAATACATACAAACAGTAAGTACTTATGTATTTTAATTACTCTTTAGTTCTTTTAGTCAGTGTTTGCTAAATCTAGATTTACTACAGCTATGGTATACTAATACGGTAAACTATAGTTAAATCTATACGTAGTAAACAAATCCATTTGAACAGAAGTCTTCAATAAATAGCTCCGAATAGTTTATTATCGCGTTGGGCTAAAAGGGCCGGCCTTGCCCTAAACACATTACAGAGTTGGGGCATGCCCGGAATACCCCTGACGTTCCTATTGACCTTACCCAATAGTATTAGTAACTTGGTTGGAAGGAATTCCCGTCTGATTATGCCAACCGATTATTCACAAAGTTATAGGGTTTTGTAGAAGTCTTCTAAAGCAGAATGATATCAGACGCTTCATTTTTTCTTTCAATCGACACTTAAATTGTGTGTAGGTACTATCCCCAACTTTTTTCTCAACATAACATGAAATAACATCACGCGTTTAACCGAATTATAATATATTTCGCCAGTGGTGTTTCTCAATTTCAGTTTATGGCAACAATTTCCAAGTTTTTATATAATTGTGTAGCTTATGTCTGTCGGAGAAATGGAGAGAGATGACAGCCCATTTGAGTATAGAACGTAAATTCAAATAACTACCTTTTTTTAAAAGTTTGCGTGTTAAACTTGCATTTAGGGTCAATTAATCCCAAAACTAGAAAGTTTGCTACCCCAAATTAAAATGCCAGTTAGACTGAAAAACAGTTAAAAAACCCCATTGTAGCACAAAGACGTACGTTCTCTAATATCCAATTAACCTTTTTAACTTCTGGGTATAAATTAGGGTCCCGTAACACCCCCATTCACTTGAAGGGGAGCGCAAGGGATTTAAAGAAATATTGCCACAGTCATGCTTAATATAATGCGCTTTCGGAAAAAAGGAAAAGAGAGAAAGATGGTACTGATTCTTTCTTATCTTTAAACAGAAGATTATTTGAAATTGAAAATAGAAATTGTCTTTTTGAACATTAGATAAAATGAAATTTCATGAAGGTATTTTTTTTTGGCTTTTTCAAAGATACAAGGGGGGATACTAGTATAATCTAAGACTCATAGTGAGATGATATAACACTTTTCGTGACATTTCAGTTTTATGATGGTACCCGTTGTTTCGTTGAATTTTATATAACTACCTAATTTATGTGTTGATGTTGTGATTATTTGTAGTGTGTGATTTTGTACTTATTATTGAATAATATAAAGATGTTTTCCATTATGGGCTATGTGGTACCTGAATTAAATGAATTCTAATTTATGATGACATTTTAAAGACGTTTAACGTCAAAGTTTTAAATCCATTGAAGCCAATTCCTTTTAAGTTAAAGTTCAGATATAGGATAAACAGTAGTTGTCTCAATTCTGTACCACATTTATGATGTCAACATATGAATTTTACAATAAGATACGAGAGCCTGGGAGCTCGTGGCTAAAAAATAACAGCCGCTCGGACCAATCTTTCGGTTAAGCCGCGCTTGCCTAGGTCGGTCCGTGAATGGTTGACTAAACATTAATACAGAGTTTCCTCTGTGCCTCTGAAAGCACATTAAGCCATCGGACTCGGCTGTTCTTGGTAAATCTTTGACAGTCGTTACAGGTCAGTGGCTCGAAAGTCTGACAACCAGTCTTACCAAGGAGTATCGTATTACCCAGTACCATATGGTTTGTGGAGGTCAGATAAGCAGACGCTCCATTTAAAATACGGGTATTCAGCTGCATCCGGTTAGACTGAAAGCCGACACCAACATAGTTGGAAAAAGGCTACGCAAATGATGACATTGTAGTAAAAACCCAAGAAACCCTCCGATTCAGCTATAAAAAATAACTGAACGAAAAATAACTGATAAAAGTTCAAAAACTACGCAATCTTATTCTTCAGCCCTCCTTTTATGATCATAATAACCATATGGAGGGACAGTCATGCAAAGAAAAAGTTAACCTACATTTTCATATATTGTTCCCTGAGATTCTTCTAAGATTACCCTCTAAACGAAAAGAACTTATAATGAGTTTCTTAGACTTGATGTTAAGCGATAGGAAAGTTTTATTGGACAAAACTGCCCGAACACATCTGAAATGGAGTGTTGTCTGTCATAATATTGTCGTATGTATCCTAGTTTTTAAAAGAAATTGAATGCTTTTTATTCTTAAATGAACACCGAAAAACTTTTTAAATTTAAATTAATTTATTTCGGACAACAGTGATCCATAGAATGTTAATATTACTAACACCTTATATTCTAGATTGATATAAAGATAGTATAATTAAACAAAAGACGACCAGGCACGAAAACATGTTTCCTATCAAATCAGCCTCAGTACTAAATGGTGAGTATCGCTCTTCGCCACAGCTCACAGAATATAGTTGTGACAACTCCGCTCTCTGCACACACACAGACACACATGTCATACATTTTTTGGCGTATTATGGCTTGAAAGCTATCTGTGTGAGCCTCGGCTAACATTTCTGAGACGCTGCAGAAGTGGGGCAGCCGCAACAACATCCTGAAAGCATTATAAACACGTGTGGCATCCACTATCTTACTCTGGGCCCGCGTGGTGGATGATGGCTCTTACTGAACTCCACTGTGTCCGCGAAATAGTGTAATGATTTTACAGAGAGCAACACTTTCAAAGCGTATTGTATTTCTAAAAGACTTCACTACCAAAAAAGAAACGTTATCCATAGCCCTCTTCAATGTTCGTTAGTTCGTCCGTCCTCTCCTGGCATTTGAAGGCCATTTTGTACGTCAGAACTAGATTTGAATGACTCTGAATAAAACTAGATATTATTATTATTTGGCAGAACGAAGCGCCACGATAATTTATTTTTTTGTTTTCTCTGAATTCTACTAAGTGTAATCACGTGTTTGGAGTTGGGTTTCTCTTTTGATAGTATATTAGTCATCCGATCCGAGGAGAACGTGGCTAAATAATAACAGCCGCGCGGGTCGATCTTTAGGTTAAGCCGCGCTTGCCTAGGACGGTCCGTTGATGGGTGACCACCCATTATAAGTCGAATTTCCTTCGTGTTTCGGTAAGCACGTGAAGCCGTTGGTCCAGCCGGGACCTTTTATCAATGGAAGTCATTTGTAATTTTTTTTCACAGCTTGTACAGTCATTACAAGTAGTCAGTGGCCTGAAAGTCTGACAGCCAGTCTTACCAAGGGGTACCGTATTACCTAGTACTAACTCTGTTGTGGAGATCCGGTAAGACTAGAAGCCGACCCCAACATAGTTGGGAAATGGCAGGCAGATGATGATTAGTCATAGTCATCCGATTTAGCATAACCCAAAAGAAAATATATCTATACTATGATGAATGTGAATTTTGTCTTTTTAATAGTCTGTTTCCTTTTACACCGCGATTTGGATAGAATATTTTTCATCCTGGTAGCTTGTTCCCGTAGGATACTATCTGACTTCCATGCGGAAGAATCCGCGGGTAGGGTACAAGTAACTCCCTGCCAGGGCTGCGGGACTGTTAGAAAGAGATACCGCGGCCCTGGAACGCAAAGGGCAAAAGAAGGAACATGAATGGGTTTTAGTCAGTAATAGTCTGACACTTCCTTCCGCACCGCCCAGTGCGGGAGTAGTCATTTGATGATTTCCCATCTCAAAAACAAAGGTATAAGTAACTAAAAGTTTGAAATTAAATATTTATTGTAGTTCATATTACATCAATGAATTAAAGCTATCCCGATATCCCTCATCCCGAATTATCCTGACAACTCACGATCATAGCGCTTGCAACAGCGCGGCAGCGTCGAAATATCGGGAGCTCAAAGTTATGAACAATCACGGAAGATATCCCGTAAGTGACAGTATAAATTTAATAATTATCAATACTATTCGTAAACACGTACGGCTATAACATTGATAAATCAAACACAATTATTGCAGTACGTGCTAGTTAGCAAAGACATGTAGTATCTAATGTTTCAAGTTCTGTATCTACAATTTGTACAGACATATTCTGACTTAACAGTGTCCAATTAGAAGTTGCTCCTTCGATCCGGCTAGACGGAATCCAAAGTACTTTAGAGAACATTTATTTTTAGGTTTTTAGTTATTTTACTGAATTTATTTCATAATCTGTCATATCATAAAGGACGAGCTCGTGGCTAAATAATTATAGCCGCTCGTATCGATCTTTTGGTTAAACCGCGCTTGCCTAGGTTGGTCCGTGGATGGGTGACCACCCATTACATACCGAGTTTCCTCCGTGCCTCGGAGAGCACGTTGAGCCGTTGGTCCTGGCTGTCATTTGTAGATCTTTGACTGTCGTTAAGGTAGTCAGTGGCTCGAAAGTCTGACAACCAGTCTTACCAAAGGGTATCGTATTACCCAGTACTAACAGAGTTGTGGAGATCAGATAGGCAGTCGTTTCATGTAAAATACTGGTATTCAGCTGCATCCGAATAAACTGGAAGCTGACCCCAATAAAGTGGGGAAAAGACGGCTGATGATGAGTAAAACACAAAATTGTTACGACAACTCTCAAACTACTAAACTACACTAACTAAAATTTGTTTTGTAAACGTTGTTAGGTACAAAAATTCTAAGAACGAAGAAGAACAAGCGTAATTCTGCTATATTAATATGCGTAACGAAATAAGCTTTTCAAACTGTTCATTTAAACTCAACGTGATCTGCAAAATTGAAATTAATGAAGCCTGAACATAACTCACAGCAAAATATAATCTAATATTAAAATATAATGAAATTCAAACCCTGAATATTAAGTACCGATAAACTAAGTTAAGCAGAGTCATGTTGGACACTGAATATCCGAGTAACTTCAGGCTTGGGGTTGACATTTTGAACGACCCCTCTGACGTGGGTCGACACCGAAAAAAAATATTTGAATGTCTGCACACGTCAGCTGTTTGGTTAATGTTGAAATATTTTTATTGTATCAAAAAATAACTCTTTCATGAAAAGTAGACAGGTAACCTGAAAAGGACTGATACAAATATATTTTCATTAAAAAATAAACATTTTTGTTGTTCTTTGAGTGAGTTAATAAAAAATAAATTGTTTGTAATTTAATTAGTTATACATAGATTTAAGTCAGTATTGATTATATCAGGATATACACAATTACCACATTAGGTTATCCTGTAATAATGGACCATCATCTACCTGCCTTTTCTCAACTATATTAGGGACGGCTTCCAGTCTAACCGGATGCAGCTGAATACCAGTATTTTACATTTAGCGACGTCTATTTGACCTCCACAACGCAGTGACTACTGGGTAATACGATACCCCTTGATTAGACTGATTGTCAGACTTTCGAACCACTGACTATCTGTAACGACTATCATAGATCTACAAAAGACAGCCGAGACCAACGGCTTAACGTGCTATCCCAGGCACGGAAGAAACTCGGTATGTAGGTGGTCACCCATCCACAGACGTAACTAGGCAAGCGGTGATTAACCTGAGCGGCTGTTATTATTTACCCACGAGCTCTTCCTGTAATGGTAGATGAAAGCAGAGAAATGAATAAAATTATTTCAGTTTTTGCGGAGCTCGTTTAACATTCATCTGAAAATCAATCTCCCTAAGGGTATCAACCATACGGTAGACTGTTAGTTTTTTGCAGGTGAACTCTCCAGAACTTCGTTACTTTTCCAACGATTTATCGTCAAAGGAGTATCCTGCAGCCGGCTTGAATATTTTTGAATGGCAGTTGCTTTAGAACATACACATTTTTGAGCTGCATGTTTTTGTACGTCACCTAGTCAAACTAATATTATTGCAAACATAAAATATAAAACGCCCTGTCTGTTACTGTCAAATTGCATGAAAATTTGATCCGACCTACTCGTTACGGTTTTCTAAAAAAAACCTATTTGTTTAGTCTGGTCGTTGCATGAATGTTTAATTAAAACCGGCTTAATAACAAACGTGTGTGTTAATGATCGTTGAAGGGCAAGAGACAAAGATTGTAGGTGTTTCAAAGAAAACGTGAAAAATAAATTATTTACAAAACAGACAATTGAAGACTGAAGACACAAGGCTCAGTGGCTATTTCCTACTGCTTGAACCAGAGCAAGCAACACGCGTGATACGAAAACAACTGCGGTGTAAACAAATGGCTTAAGAGGGAACAGCGGCTGATATTCTACATACATTTATGTGTTTCCCTTTTTTTTCTTTCTGAATAACGACCCTAGAGCAATCTTTGTTTTTTTTTCTTAAAATCAAGGTCAGCTGTATTGACATTTCATTTTTTTCAGCAACTAATAAGATAATGAGAAAATAGGACGCTCCAAAAATTAAAAAAATGCCCCATTTTTACGGTCGCGATTAGAGGACTACCAGACAAATTTGAAAAGTTTTTATCATAAAATAAATTGATCGGAACCTAGAGTAAATTATTTCTGACCTTGAAATTTTAAGAAATTATGTATTTCTTAAAATTTTAAGGTCAAAAATAATTTAATGAGCTCAGTTTTCGAGTAAAAAAAAGGGGAATACGAAAAGTCAATCTCGTCAAAATTTTTATGATCGAATCGGTCTGAACTGTCTCAAAGTCAATGACCAAATTGTAGTGGATCCAGAGGAAATAACTGACATTTTAGCTAAACAGTTTAACTACAAATGTATCTCTAGGGTAGTGGATAGGGACCAAAATACAGAATTCTTACAAAAGTATACAATCGAAAATACTGTTGAAATGTCAATTGCTCCCACCACACCAAATGAGGTCTTAACCATAGTCAAAAGTATGGAGAACAAGTATTCTTGTGGTTATGATGAGATCCCGATATCCGTAATTAAGGAACATATTTCCATACTAGCGGAACCTCTGTGTGAATTTTATAATAAATGTATTGAGGAATCTATCTTCCCAGACCAGCTTAAAGTAGCCAAAGTAATACCGGTCTACAAAAAGGGTAGTAGAACGGAACCTAAAAATTACAGGCCTATCTCTTTGCTGCCAGTCCTGTCAAAGATATTTGAAAAGATCATAAAAAAACGACTATTAGCCCATTTGCGTATAAGTAGAGTGTTAAACCAAAGACAGTTCGGTTATCAAAAAGGTGTTGGCACTTCTGACGCCATATATACCTTAATTGATGATGTTATAGGAAAAATTAATGATAAAATGAGAGTAGCCGGAATTTTTCTCGATTTAAGCTCCGCGTTTGACACTATAGACCACGAATTACTTCTTACAAAACTGATGCATTATGGTATAAGAGGTAAGGCCTTGAAATTATTCTCGTCATATCTCAAAAACAGAAAAATGTTTGTCGAAATTGACAAAATACAAGATGGCTCCAAAAAAGTTTACAAATCAGGAACTGTAATGATAACTACGGGCGTCCCGCAAGGATCTATATTGGGACCTGTTTTATTTATTTTATTTATTAATGACTTAATCAATTATATGAATACCATTTTACCTGACATTGATATAGTAATTTTTGCAGATGACACAAATGCCATAGTAGCAGCAAATGACATTGATAAATTAACAGAGACTGTAAATGCAGCATTAAAAGCATTTCACGAGTGGTTCACTATAAACAAATTGTCAATCAACAATGCAAAGACCAATATACTATTATTTAGAACGACAGCACGTAATAAGGATGATTTAGAGGTTAATTTGAATGATGGTAAAATTGCTCTCGTCAAGGAAGTTACATTTTTAGGTATACATATAGATGAACAGCTAAATTGGAAATCAGAATTAAATGCCATAAATGCTTCAGTATGTTCCGCATGTTATGCTCTAAGATCACTTAGAACGGAAATTAGCATTGAGCAATTGAAAATGGTATATTTCGCGTTGGTAGAATCAAAGATTAGATATAGCATAATGTTTTGGGGAAACAGTTATGACTATAATATCAAAAGAGCTTTTGTGTTACAAAAACGCGCAATTCGCACAATAGTCCGTATCCCGCAAAGAGAGAGTTGCCGTGAACATTTTATAATCCTGAACATACTAACAGTGCCGAGCATTTATGTATTTGTACTTCTAAGTAACATGGCGAAATATATGCATGAATATGAGACAGCAGAAGAACGACAGATTAGAGAAGGCACACGGAGACAGGACATTATACGTTACAAGCTACAGCCTAATTTGAATATTGTGAGGCACAGTCCCAGATATCAATCGGTTTTATTATTTAATAAGTTACCTCTACATTTAAAAAGCGCTATCTACTCTAGCTCCTTTAAAAAGCAACTAAAAAGTTTCCTATTGAATAAGTGTCTCTATGCTGTTGAAGATCTATAACGAAATTTCTATATATATGTTGTATTTTGTTGTTGATTTTATGCATTGTTGTAATATTTGAGTGTGTTTTTGTTTTCATCCTTATGTAATTATAATCCAATTATGTAAATTCAGATACAATTTAATGTTTATGAATAAATGACTAATGACTAATGACTAATGACTGTAGCTGTCCCTATTACTGTCAAATTGCTTTAGATCCCAGCTACTCGTTACACGTTTTCTTAAAAAAAACCTATTTGTTTAGTCTAGTCGCTGTATGGTGTCTGTTTAATAAAACTCTCTTACTAACAAACAACAGTAATGATCATTGAAGGACAAGTATCGCACTCTACGGGGGCAGACTTGAGGTAGCGCGACGGCAATAGTTTCTTCAAATACCTATTTTTCAAATTCCTTACAGGCCATGTTCCCTCTTAAACTATACCATGACTCACCGCGACGCGACAGTACCCAATTGAAGGAAGCTAGTGAATCACGCGAGTCGCTTGTCGCAAGACGCGTCGTAGATCGCATCGCCTATGGCTGTAGACGGGGTTTTAACGTCTGCTAATATCACTTGAGCGTCGGACTGCCAATTACCAAGTATTGTGGAACTAATCTCGTCTCCTTAGCGAGCAGATTAAACGGCGATTGATGACCGTTTTTGTTTCGTCTCACTGATCAATTTTTTCAGTGGTTATTTGGACGATTCAGCAAACCGCTGGGCCCGCGTGGAAGCGGTGAGGGCTGACTCCCTCTTAGAGAGAGGAGGTCCTGGACCTAGAATTAGGATCCTAGGTTGATTAGGTTGATCATGCTGAGTGGTAGCCTGCTTGTCGCAGTCACGATGTGCAAGCTGTTAACTTTTCTTTTTCTGTTTCTGTCCTGTTGTATTAATGCGCCTTATGATTATTGTAATTATTTTTGTTTTTTTTTGTATGCACGTCATGTCCCTGCGACAAATAAATATTTTTTCTTTCTTTCTTTCTTTTCTTTATTATGATATAAGTTTTTAAACTGTCATGGTCACTAAAATTATAATTAAAACTAGAATCGGGGGATTTGTCTGCTCATAAAGACCCACTCGCAATAACTTCAATTTATCCGTGATCATGTTGCTTGCAACAGCGCCAAAATATCGGGAACTCAAAACAAACAGTGGTCATGGTAAATATCCCGTTTCTAGTGTTAATTATAATGATTATGATGTGCATAATCTGGATCTATTCAAAGTTCGAGTGATACGGTTACTTCTAGGCAAGCGTGCTCCACCCTAGGCCGCATCATCGGTTCACATCAGGTGAGTTGTGTCCAAACGCAAGCCTATTTAGTATAAAAACTACTACAGAACATTTTTAATATATCAGTTAGTAAAAAGCAGATTAAATTATGAATACTCAAAGTTAAAATAAGTTCGTAATATAATTAAAGAAAAGTTATTTATTGGTACTAACACTGCACTTTAAATATTTGACAATGTGTATGTACGCACGGTGAATGGGAGATGGAGGAAGTTCGTGTCACTATGTCCCTTACGCACATCCCTTTCGTGTATTGTTCAATTGTTCATCTCTTTTTTACGTAGAAACCCTCAGATATTTCAAAACAACATCCTTACCATGATTACAACCTGAATTCCTTTACAAACAACAATTTTTTCACATGTTTTTCAAGTTTTTCTTCAGACGTTTTCCTAAAAGTAATCAAAAAACCCGCCTCAAGCTAACGATATGCGAGACACAGACAAGTTACAAAGAAAAGTCTTTGTATGTCGAACAAGCGAATCATTTATCTTAATCGGAGGCTCATCGATTTTTTTTCCACCTCCTAGCCTAAGGCACAAGGTTCGGTTTTGTAATTACCAAATGGGTTCGTATTTAACAAAAAACGATGACACGCTGCGTATTACGAAGGCTTTTAAGTATTAATCTGTCATTTTATTTCGAAGCGGTGGAAGATGAATCGACAAAATTTTAATATACAGGGTGTAACACGATCCTTAACGAAGCCGTCAACCAAGCATTATGTACATCAAACTAAGTAACTTGGCGCAAAAATTATTGCTGGGAAACGACTTTTTTTTTGGTGTGAAAAATCACGTTTTACGGTACGGCGCAATGTAACGCACTCAAAACATTGCGCTGATGGATAGATTGAATGGTACGGGGATCGTGAATATGTTTAAAGTAAAAATCTTGCATTAAAAACATGTATTTAAAAAAAAAAACTTGTGAAAAAGTTGGAACTTTGACCCCCAATGTCTCCGTAACTAGAAGGTTCCCAGGCGGTCGGTTGGAACGGTCAGGGTAGCCAGGTATGACAGGGAGAACAAGTGCCTTTCGGCTTCGTTAAGGGTCTTGTCACACCCTTTGTAAGGGATTTTTTATGATTAAATGGAATTTGGTTTACTTACTTTAGTAAACTCGTCACTTCAAAACCTGGATTTATATCATCGTCGGTGTATCTTGTTCTCAACTATGTTAAGATCTGGATCCAGTCTAACTGCAGCGGAATAACTAGTATTTACGATACCTCATGGAAATCTGATTGCGAGACTTTCAGTCTTGTGACCCGAAACGACTTTTAAAAGACATGTTGAGGAGATGTCTTTACCTACCTTATCCTTTTCCCTCCTCAAGTCGTACTCCTCATGACTGAGGATCGCGATCCTCCCTTGAAAATATATTTTCCCTGATGATGTTTCGCCATCTCTGTCGATCCTTGGCCAAGTGAAGCGCATCATGAAATTCCGTATCAAGAGAAGACGAGCTTATTTGGTCGGATCATCGCAAGGGGCTGCGACCTCTATGTCGTTTACCATCCACCTTGCTGGTAACCATCGTTCGAGGTTATTGCCCTTTTCTCGCTGTATGGCCGAAACATTCCAAA
Organism: Eurois occulta; assembly: GCA_950022335.1. NCBI lineage: Eukaryota > Metazoa > Arthropoda > Insecta > Lepidoptera > Noctuidae > Eurois > Eurois occulta. The sequence continues at coordinate 2,973,639 of OX465496.1, forward strand.
ACTCGAATTCCAAAACGAGACAAGTCGTAGAGAGTCTGGTCTTTATTTTGAGCTCGCCTTATAGCGAGACTATAATAGAATATGTTACCTACTTACAGTAAATTATCTTGCCAACTTGATATTAAATGTATGCCGCAATTTTTCTCTATATTCTCTTATTTTATACCAGCTGTTGCTCAACTTCGTTCGTGTGAAGATTTTGATGTGTGCCATGAGCTATTTCAGACTATATTCTATCTCTGTGCCAAATTTCATCTAGATCCGTTCATCCATTCTGGCGTGATTGAGTAATAAACATCCATCCATTCATCCAAACTTTCGGATTTATAATGATAAGAAATTGGTACCGCAAATACGCAAGATATGCTAACTATGCAACAGATCTAATACAACCTATTCCGGTAAGTTATGTTACTGTTTGTAATTTCAAAATAACAGCTTTTTACTGAATGCTTGAAACCTTTGAAATATTTCTTTGTTTCGTGTGGTTATTGCGTAACCTGGTGTCAGAGTTTTGATGCCGCTCATGGGCCTGTGACTTGACTTTGAAATTGGTAACAATCGGATGATTCAAAAAGGGAAGTAATCATTTTTTTTTTAATTATAACTTCCTGCAAACGTACAAATCTTGATATAAATCAAGTCATAAAAACTGTACAATACAGAGGCGGGCCACAGTACATAAAAATAAAAACGCTTTGAAGCCAAGACGGTTCCTATTTCAAACGCAAAAAAAAAACGTGGAAGGTATGAATGAGTCCCTAATTGGTTCTTCAAAAAGATGTATGAGTTGTATAGGATGAAAGGTTACTAAGCTAAGAAAACGCTTCAATATCGTGGAAAATAAAAACTTGACGCGAGAAATCATTTATATGAAGCATAAAAGTTAGAGGGAGCAAGCTGTAATCCACCACCCCGTGTGAATAAGTGTATGTAAGTGGTAACGTCATAGTTACGCTGACTATACTTTTATGCAAATCAATTATAATAATTATTAGCTTTTTCCTGCGACCTTCCTACGCGTGAAATTACTACAAAAAAAATTACTTTCCTTTTTGAATAGGATTTTGTTACCAATTTCAAGGGTTTTCGTTTTTTTGCAACGGAACCCTAATTATTTTTCTAAAATCAAAGTAGCCTATGTTAAACGTTCTATTATCAGCTATCTGCCAGTAAAAGCCGTCTGTCGTCAAAATTGGTCAAACTGTTTCGGAGATTAGCCGGAACAAGACAGACGGACAAAATCTGAAACAAATGTGTTTTTGGATGAGTGCTGTATATATTTTCATATGCATTCAGTAGAAAACTGTTATTTTGATATTACAAACAGACACTTCAATTTTATTTATTTGTTTAGATGTATAGATTAAAGTGACTTTATTTTTCTGACCAAAACCTTGTAGCATAACTAACTAAATATGTGATTGTCGCACAAATCAACCAAAGTACAGGCAAAATTAATTTGATTATTTTGGCCATCTGGTTTCCAAAGACAACAAGCAGCTTGAAATAATAAAGCCTGAATCACAAGTATAAATACAATATCGAAATAACAAAAGATCAGAATTCTCCGATACCTGGTTCTATGTCCCCCAAAGGATGTTTCTACCCCGTTGAACCTAAAAACATAACTATAACGATAAGGCCGGAGTTATTGTCACAGCTGCTACCGTTGCGATGTGAGTAAAAGTTAAGTGGTAACGATTAAGGGGTCTTAGCGGGTAAAAGAAATGAGACATGTGGAGTATTAACAACGTTATAATAGGTGGATTAAGGTTTCATTCAGATAGTACGGACTGACGTAAAGGCTACGCTGTTCACAGCGTACTGTCAGTCGTTCTATACATGCAGTCTGTGGGTTAACTACACGCAGGGCTGGGGCATACAGCGCTACATACAACAATACATTCAGGGTGTTTATGGGGTTGCCACGCTACTGCAGTGCTTCAGGTATGTGCGCAGAAGCGGGCATGGCTTTCACGCCATCATGCGCAAGCGATGCACCTCCATCATGCGCAGGGTACGCGTCAGCCCCAACAGCATCCTGACCTCTATAGCAGACAGGTAGGACAGTCACATACTGGGGTATTGGGTACGCCTACATGCCACTGTGGCGTTTAATAAATAATTGTTTTGTTTTACTGGTAGATGTAAGTACTAACACTAGTTTCTAAGTTGTGTGTTGTACTAACTAAATAGATTTGTGGTCTGAAGTAAAAGTTTTTTATTATTATTTATAGTTCGGTTCTTTCATGTACTGGTGGCATAATAACGGATACCTTTCTGTACGAACAAGTAAATCAGATATGGATTATGTATGTGAATCTAAACATACCCACAGTTTTAGTCCCATGCTCTTTGTAATTACTTAGGCAAACGTTACAAAATGACTATATATTTTGAACTTAATTTTCGCATCCTTTTTTACGTCGATAGCGTTAGAATTTTAAGAATATTAAAAGATAAACAAAAGCAATAAAAAGCATCACCTTTGTACTTATTTTTTCTGTTCCTTTCTTGTTTTCTGTATTTAGTGTGTACATAAACTGTTAAATAAATAAATAATAAATAAATATACTATATATTTTATTATTATTATTTAAAGTAAGTTTAAGAGTATGCTTAGATAGTTTGGTCATGTGGAGAGGATGAGTGAAAGGCGACTAACAAAAGGTATTTACAAGGAAGATGTGATTGGCAACGCCGGGAGTGGACGCCCTAGAATGACTTTCAGTCTAACACTGACCTTATTAGTGAGGTTCTTCAGAAAGGTCAGGTGCGTAGTACTCGCAACCGGGCGTGCGTGTATGACCAGATGTATGAACGTGGACGAGGCAAAAGGAGTATGATGAAAAATCACGGAAGATATCCCGTAAGTGACAGTATAAGTTTACTGATGCGGGTGTTAGACTTGAGGACAGTTGAGGACGCTGAACAATCGTTGTCTTCTAAAGAGATTCAAAACCCACATCATCTGCCTGCTATGTAAGGATCGTAGCATGTGGCGCTCTGCGGTTTCTACCTAGCCCCATCGGAATAGGGCGTGATTTTATGTTTATGTAATGTTGACAGTTGTATGAGTAGGTCATACGTAACGGCTAACCCACATAAGAATAAATCAATCACCGCCATGATAAAAGATAATGTCACGTCATCCATTTCATTTCGAGGTTGACAATTTGCGATAATATTAAGGAAATGACACATTATGGTGTTTGTCCCGTAAAAGTAAGTATCCACTAAACGTAGCACTCATAAACCAGACGTACGATCTAGGGGACATTGCTGGGTAATCACAAGTCTTGGGAAAACACTATAAGTAAGTAGGTACCTATTGATAAGCTTATTTTTATTATACACTAAACGAGAGGAACTCGTGGCTAAATAGAAACAGCCGCTCGGGTCGATCTTTAGGTTAAGCCGTGCTTACCTAGGTTGGTCCGTGGATGGGTGACCACACATTAAATACCGAGTTTCCTCCGTGCCTCGGAAAGCACGTTAAGCCGTTGGTCCCGGCTGTCATTTGTAGATCTTTGACAGTCATTACAGGTAGTCAGTGATCCGAAAGTCTGACAACCAGTCTTACCAAGGGGTATCGTAATACTTAGCGCTAATTGGGTTGTGGAGGTCAGATAGGCAGTCGCTCCATGTAAAATATAGCTGCATCCGGTTAGACTGGAAACCGGCCCAACATAGTTGGGAAAGGCTAGGCAGATGTGACTAAACCTGAAGTCCTGAAATTAGTTTGTTCAGTAAAAGAATTAAGTAGTTCCACGGGGTGGAAGGGACACCGACGCGGTTACCACGTATTCGTATATAATTCTGAGCCCCGCCACTTAGAAATTTTTCATCGGTTATTAAAAACAAAATCAGCTGTTTCCTACAAAAGTGCAATACTTACAAGTATTGCACTTGTACTGAATACGTGGTAACCATTTTCGTGTCAGTGTCCCTGCCACCCCGTATTACTGGCAATAATTTGTTACTGTTAAGCTTCGAAAATACAACAAGAGTCAATGATAGCGTGACGGGTGACAGAAAAGAATGAAATAATAAAACGTGTAGCGCTGACCAAGTAACATGGGATAACGGCTGGGAGATGATGATGAAGCTTCGACAATATCAAAAAGTGATCTTTATAGTTTCGTTTAGTATGTTTGTCTTTTATAATCTTGAGAATGAACTCGGGTATAATAATGGATGTAACAAGACTCTTAACGAAGTCGAAAGGCTCTGCCGAAATGAAAGCCGAATTGCTCTCCCGTACGCGTCTTTGCGATATTTCTTTTGTTTTAGACCATACCTGGAAACCTTCTAGTTACTGAGATATTGGGGGTCAAAGTATAAATATATGTTTTTAATGTAAAAATTTTACTTTAAACACCTCCACGACCCCCTTACTATTCAATCTATTCATCAACACAATGTTTTCAGTACGTTACATTGAGTCTTGTGACTTTTCACCCACAAAAAAGAAAAAAATCCCAGCAAGAATTTTTTCACCTTCTTTATGGTCTTTCGAGTCCGATTTATGGTTGGTTTTATGAATTTCGAGCTCGTAAGACTTTTTATATACAACCAAACAGTAAGGAAATTAGTTTGTGTTCTATACAAATATTATGAAAAGTAAAATCTATTGCTAAGTTTGTATGTAAAGAGTAATCTTTGGAACTACTCATACGATTCCGATTCCGTACACCGCTACATTATCCCCGAGTCTTATACGCTTCATTTAAAACGTTGCCGTGAGTACATGCCATACATAACGAAGCAGCGAGCAACGCTAGTTGGACATAAAACAAAAATAATTGGTGTATCTGCTGCACTAAATGTTTTAGTTTATTTTACTCAAATTCATCATAAAATGTGGATAAGTTGGCTCAAGCTTAAGCTACATTATCCTTTCCTTGTGAATGTGAATCATGATTGAATTGTATTATTACAACCCGAATTGATTGTCAAATTCTATATTAACGCGAGCGAAGCCGCGGGCTAAAGCTAGTAAATTATATAATTCAATAAACCGTCACAAAATGCAAGAAATTACGAAAATTACAGCCAGCTGTAAACATTCCTTATTCAAGGTGTTGGACCGCCACTAATTCATGCTAACGCCACCAGATGGCGCCTCCATCATTTGATATTTCTTTGATCATAACGCTTTTGAATTAATAAATAATCAAGTCATCTTTGAGGGAGTTGTCCCGTCGTTTGCAATATTTATTATTAAGTATACTTAAAACTAAGGGCACATAGAATATTAACGACACAGAAAGTAAGGATTATTTAGAATTTGTCACACGTGTCAATAATTGCGACCGCTAAGGGTGAGGCCAAACGAGCGTCATTTTTTGAGCTGCATAGCATATAATCAGCCTAAATGTTCCCACTGCTGTGACACACGGCCTCCTCTCTAAGAGAGGGAATGGGCTATAATCCACCATGCGGGCCCAGTGCAGGTTGGTAGATGTCCATTTCTTCGAATTTTTGCTTCTAGGACATGCCGGTTTCCTCAAGATGTTTTCCTTCACCGTTTTGAGAGCAGTGGTGATGAAATGAATTACACAAAGTAATGCGCCTTGCCTGGGTTCGAACCCACAACTTATGAAACATGAAATAGAATTATGTAAGGGTCTTGATGAAAACATATGAAATAAAAATATCTACATTATTTATTTGGCTAGACTTTTGATATCAAAAATAACGGGTTTCGTGAAAGCTTAAAACAGTGATAGGACAGGCTCTCAAGAATAGTGAGAAAAAAATCTAAGTAGAATAGCTAAATTCCAACCCATTAAAACAGTGATAGGACAGGCTCTCAAGAATAGTGAGAAAAAAATCTAAGTAGAATAGCTAAATTCCAACCCATTAAAACAGTGATAGGACAGGCTCTCAAGAATAGTGAGAAAAAAATCTAAGTAGAATAGCTAAATTCCAACCCATTAAAACGTCGAAAGTACCTTCCGAGTTCATCATAATAAAACTTAAACTTTCGTCAGCCGAAGTAAGTTCATAGTATGTATTTCTTAACTAATAATAAATAAAGTGCCCTCGAACTCGCTGCTAGTTCCTCCTAAATGGAACTAGTAGCAAGTTTTCAACGGTTAGAGTAACAACTTGTACAGTTTCTTTTCTCCGTACTTTTTGCGAGAAAGTTTTGGCACGTAACACTGACTCGACTCCGAATCCATAGCGACTCGTCTCGCATTAAAATTCAAATCAAATTCAAATATGTTTATTTGTGACACATAGGTAAAAATAAGTACGAGTACATTGTGTTATAAAAAAGTTATGTGTCACTATGTGCTGCCTTGCAAGGCGTACAAATAATGTTTGTACATTATTTGTGAGCTTTAAATTTTTATTCATTATCATTAAGAGCTGTTGCCCGTGACCTTCGACTGCGTGATATCCATACAAATACAAATAAATAAAATTGAAGTGTCCGTTTGCAATATCAAAATAACAGCATTTTACTGAATGCATATGAAAATATATACGGCACTTATTTTGAATAGTTTTTTTTTAAATTGTGCGTAAACTCAGACCCTAGTGCGCAAATATGTTTTTTGTTGTACTGCATACCTACCTACTTCAATATTTGTGTTATCAGTCTATCCTGCAACTACCAGAGTTCTTGGGCATATTTTGACAAATTGAATAACCCCAACAAGATATTTTGTATTTAAAATCCAGGGGATTAGTATAAAAACTACAAAAACTATCATTACCTTGTTACCGCATCACTAACTTCACGAAACCCCGTGGGGGTTAGACGCTGTTGCAAAATTACAACCACGGAAGATATTCCGTATGTGACAGTATAAGTTTAGTTTTAAACCGTGGAAACTAAATCGTGTTCCTGAAAGTTCCTCTGAGAAGTGAGAGTAAAGTTCACCCAGTCGTCACTTCAGATTCAAGAAACATTTTAGAGGTTAAGAGCGTTTGCAAAGCTGCTTTGCAAGTAGTTGTTATAACATTATTTCAATTTTCCGATCGTAACGACTAAACTAAAGTGTTTCGGGTTTTCATTTAAGACTAGATTTAAGATGCTAATAGAATATTAATGCAAAAATAATAGACCCTTTTGATAATACGGCAAAAACAACATCCACGGGCAGCCTTCGCGATTCAATTTTCAAAAGGTTTATTTAATAAAAACAAGTTTAAATTTTAAACTTTCTACAGGATGAAATGACAACAATCCTTTAACAAGCTTTTATGAAACATGTTATAGGATATACGATATCTATTGAAAAACAAAATGGTTGCTCTTCAGTATGTTTCCAAATATAAAATGACTGCAGAGGGACGCATCTACGCGGGCCTGTGGACGGTGAGTAATGGGCTAGCTCGCCGTCCGTCCGTCTTATGACGACAGGCCGTGTCGACGGCGCATTCGTGTTCCACGCGCGCAAAGAGATGTCAGCAAACCGGAGGGGCCTGCAAGGGCCGATGCCTGCCAGAGCTGCGGAACTGTTCGAAAGAGATACCGCGGCCCCGGAACACAAATGGCAAAAGAAGGAACATGGATGGGTCTTAGTCAGTAAAAGTCTGAAACTCCCTTCCGGTCCGGCTAGAGCAGAAGGAGTAATTTGATGATTTCCCATCCCAAAAAAAAGGGGACGCATCCACAGAGTTCACAATTTTACTGTCGAACTAGCTGAGCCAGACGACCTTCGTCCACGTATTACTTCCCTATTTGAATTGAATTCTGTTAACAATTTCAAGGGTCTTATTTTTTTGCACGGCCACTAGCCTATCGTTTACGATCGCTACAACGATACGATATCCTTCTACTTTTACTGTCACTTACAGTTTTCTCCTGAAACCCTCACGCGGTGCTGTAAAGCCAATAACCTGACCCTCCGGTAAAATATTACCCTCATATGAAAATGTTTAAGTTTCGAAACGTGTAGTGTAACGGTGCTCTTTTTCATTTACGTGTTTTATAGTTGTATCTTCAACTTTTCTTTTATTATTTATTAGCTTTTTCTCGCGGTTTCACTCCCGTTTTCTACGAAAATTAACCCACAGGAACGTTTTAATATGCCTATAACACTCGGGGATACCCTTGGATACCAAGGGTATCCCCGAGGGTTGGTATCCAAGGGACAGTAAACACAGCAAGGGGAAACAGAAAAGAAGATGGGAAGATGAGATTAAACAAACAGCGGGCCCCAATTGGAGGAGAGTGGCTCGTGACAGAAACCAGTGGAGAGAGCTAGAGGAGGCCTTAGCCAAAAGGCACACTGAATTGAGGGACATATTATAACAACTGGAAAAAAGAAACAGAAATAATTCAGAATAAAGGGCAATTTATTATTTTATTATACTCGGGGATAACGTAACTTCCCGTTAGTGAAAGAATTTTAGGAATCGAATCAGAAATTCCGAAGATTACTCCCTACACACAAACTTACAAACAAATTCCACGTCCTTATTATATTAGAATAGATTAAAGGATGATTTCTTATCCTATTGTGACTATAGCGACCATTCCCATCGTCACTAGATGCAGGATTACTAAGTGGAAATACTTTCATCCAACTATTCTCAACTATCGTCGTCTATGGAAATAAGGTTCAGATCAGAAAAGGTCGAATTGTTCGACCGCTTCCAGTTTTCTGACTGTCGGCTATAGTTAAATCACTTAGCTAGGGAGATAAAAGTGTACCTAAATAAAATTATTTGAGCAGAATATAACAGTGTGATAAAGAAGACATGCTGCAGCGGCCCAAATAAATTGGGATAAGGGCAGGAGTATGGCGATGATAACAGTGTCATAAAATTTTGCAAGAAAACTGAAGATTCTAGACAGACAAATTAGACAATGTCTTTCAATAACAATTTGACTATTATCCTTAAGTAACACCGTCATAGATAAACTAAGGAATGAGTATATTTAGGAAGCTTGAAAGTTGCACCTGTTACCGAAAAGTTGAAAAGGAATCGACTGTTTTGTTATGGGCATGTGATGAGGAGGGACTAATCGCATGTGACTAAAAGAGTGATGCATATAGAGTTGATGGATGGAGAGGGAAAGGAAGACTCAGGAAACGATGGATGGATTGTGTGAGGAATGATATAAAAGAAAATGGAGTAAATGATAGCGTGGCGGTTGACAGAGGAGAATGGAAGAAAAAAACGTGTTGCAGTGACGCCAAGTAACATGGGACAAGGGCAGGAAGATGGTGAAGTAACACCGTTAAAATTAACTTTTTAAACTGTCATGGTCACTAACACTATCATTGATACTAGAAACTGGATATTTACTATGTCCACTATTTGTTTTGAGTTCCCGATATTTCGGCGCTGTTGCAAGCACCATGATCACGGATAAACTGAAGTTATTGCGGTTGCAAACAGTGGACATGGTAAATATCCCGTTCCTAGTGTTAACAATACCGTTAAAATTAGTCATCTAACTGCCAAATTCTTCATCCCTTACTTGATTACGCTCTTGTTCAAAGTAACATACGTAAGATTTCTCCAACTAAAGTTTCCGACATCCCCTAATCGCATTCAGACATTCAATTACAGCATCCAACAAGATATTCTGCCCCAACAATTTGTAGTCATCAATAGTACTAGGTATAACGCTTACGCCTCTTAACTGAACATAGTTCCCTCATCAATTTGATCCCATAATTTGCCCTTTATCCCCTATAATTGGATCGTGAACTTTACCAATTTTGAGCCATGGGGAATTAAATTAAAATATTCAGAAGAGTTTTTGAATTTGATTGAAAGTTATTTGTGAAAGAATTCGGTTTGACGAGCTCGCCATTTTGGTCAATTACAAGCTTTTAAGAAGTTTTGTTTATTTACAATTAGATTATGAGCTTCTGCTGGATTATCTTTGGGACCGTTTTTTTTTTTTTGTTTTTGCTAGACAAACTTTTCTTTAGTTGTTCTCTGAAGTTTGTATCATCACCATTTCAGCGTCAGTGATCGTAGATAGACCACCTCTCATTTCTGCTATACTTTTCAGTGTTGGAAAAGTTCGTATAGGTAGACTTAATTGTCTCTAGATGTAATTGTTTCTTTTCATCAATACTGTCAAGTTTTTCATCTCACTCATATTTTATGATCTATCTTCAGACACAAATGTATGTCGGTCCATATACAATTATACATCTACAAAGAAGAAATAATCTTTGCCCGAAAACAGCAAACCTTTATACAATACACAAAACACTTATACATAACTAGCTTTTGTCTCCGGCCCGCTATGATATCGGGAATTATTCGAACGGGATAACTACGAGACTGTTGGGAGAAAAAGCATATCCTAACCCAGGTTATGGTCTATCCGTGTGCTTTTCATCCAAATCTATTCAGTCGTTAAGGTGTAAAAAGGTGTCAAACAGATAGATTTACTTTCACATCTTTGTTCTATCTATATTATTTTACTGGGTGGAAACTTTCAGCGGGGCAGTAAGGCCGCGGCCCCATGTACACGGCGCGGCGCCGGCCGCCGTGTGACGTTGCGGCGCCGCCGCCGTAACACGGCACGACGTCGTGCCGCAGCACGGTGCCGCGGACGGTGCGCCATCCATTGCCCCTTTCAGTCGATATTTCGCAGTTGATTCGATCGACTGAGGGGCAATGGATGGCGCACCGTCCGCGGCACCGTGCTGCGGCACGACGTCGTGCCGTGTTACGGCGGCGGCGCCGCAACGTCACACGGCGGCCGGCGCCGCGCCGTGAACATGGGGCCGCGGCCTAAGGGGAACTCATAAGTGTTTGATCAGTATTAGAAACAGGATCGATTGGCATCAATAAAAATGTTTGTGTAAAATGGTCATTTTCTTGCAAACTGTATATTAATTTAAATCTGTGAATGGGTATCAAAATTTCACGAAAAATCATGGATATAGTCTCCTAAGACCATTTACGTGTATCTGTGACGGTTAAGGTAGTACCTCTATCGACTGACTTGGCTGTTTATTTTTTGTTGTGTTCGTAATTGTCAGCACAATTGGGTTGGAGGAGCTCGTGGCTAAATAATAACAGCCGCTCGGGTCGGGTCAGGGTCGATCTTTAGGTTAAGCCGTGCTTGCCTAGGTTGGTCTGTGGATGGGTGACCACCCATTACATACCGAGTTTCTGTGCCTCGGCAAGCACGTTAAGCTGTTGGTCCCGGCTCTCATTTGTAAATCTTTGACAGTCGTTACAGGTATTCAGTGGCCCAAAAAGTCTGACATCCAGTTTTACCAAGGATATCGTATTACCCAGTACTAACTGGGTTGTGGAGTTCAGATAGGCAGTCGCTCCATGTAAAATACTGGTATTCAGCTGCATTTATAGATAGATATTGTTAGACTGGGACCCCAAGATAGTGGGGAAAAGGCTAGGCAGATGGTGATGATGTCCGTAATTGTCAGGACAAAGTTTGTATGAAATAAAATTTTCATATTGTAAATCTCACCCGTGCGAAGCGGAGGCGGTTCGCTTGATTATTATATTAGTATGGATACCTACTTCTTTCGTCGCACAAAATGAACCACGAATGTAGGCCGTAAATGTCCAATTAAGATGAAAGTAATTATATAATTCATCTTTTACATTTTCTAAAGCTTCTGAGAATTCGGCTTGAGAATTTTTTAGCTCATTAATTTCGTTATTAGGGAAATTAGGACGGCTGTAGTAGACTTTGTTGGTTTTCTCATGGGGTTAGCATAAAGCTTCTTTTAATGATTTGTCAGAAGCATAACAGAAAATATCAAATAGTATCTCAAGATTTTATGTAAATTGGGAATCAAAGTTAAGAAATGAAAGTTTCTCTTGTAATTACAGAAAGTGCTTGATTGTTGAGAAATGTAAGATTTTATAGACTTAAAGATAGGCTTTCTACCAAAAATATTGTAATTTTTTATGTACATTTAAGTAGGTGTTGAAAACCAATTAAAAATAAATAAAGGTACCTTCAACGAACGCCACTACATACTTCAATGAACAAATGATCTAGAACAAACTAAGATCACATCAATATCTAAAGCACTGTTGGTTTTATAGAAAGAGATAGCGTCAAATACTTGAACAAATATAACATAACATGAAGCCTGTATTTCTGAAAGGTCGGGCAGATTTCTACTTATAGTGCTTATACTGACATTTCGCCAGAGTTAAAAACCTATTTAATCAATCGAGACTCGGGTTACTAACATTGCCTTTTGAAAACTGTCTTGTTGATCTTGCGGTGGTAAGCAGATCAACAAGACAGTCTTTAATCAAACAGAATTATTGGGTTTTTTTATGTGGAATTTTTTAAAACAGCAAGACATCCATCCTCTGCAATACCATATATAACACTTAACTTTTCGTCCGATTTTATTGAAGCACTTAAAAAAACTTTTCCTTAATAGCTCAAACCACAAAATTGAACTGAATTCACCGCAAGTTTCCAACTAAAAGTTTTGGCAAACTACCTAAGAATTCAGAATAGTTCGTAGTCTTTATTACGGACTTTCTTTGATACGATCCAATTGGTATTCAAAAGAAATATTTCCTTTGAAATCGTACTGCTTAAAGAAGTTTCTAAATCAATTTCATTGACGATATTTATAAGCTTTACCTTCGATTTAGGAGTTATGACTATTGAAAAAACATCAATGAATTATTAATGAAAGCTTCCAGTAAAGTTCGCGTTTGATCTGAATACAACCGACGTCGATACGTACGTCTGTCTGTCTAATACGTTATAATATCGGCCGACTGTTGTTTTATCTCGACGGGCTCGCTGAAAAGACATTGTCCCCGACGGAGCCTATTCAATATGCATTATGCTAAACAGATGCGACGTTCCTTTGTTTACGGAAACGCACCATTTTGATAAATAAGCTCGTACTATTGGAAAACCGAGAACACTTCCAACCGATCTCACAGTGACGTGCACTGTCTCAGGCGCTTACTTCGCTCAAAGACTCATCGGAAACTCTTTGTTGTCGCTCAAAGATTGCGGTTCCGCTCGCCGTGCACTGCTTTAAAAACTTTTAACGTCGATAAAGTGTACTTTCGTGTGTTCACTTCGTGCGTTCCGATTTATTTTTACCTCAAAAGTAAACTCAAGCGTTCTTGTATCTTGATTTATAGTGACCTCGTAAACGCTGCTCAACATGATTCACGATGACACAAAAATAATATTTTAACGATGGCTTTTTAACCCAGTTTTACTCCGAACACGGCGTGTCTCCGGGACTCCATATTCTCCCGCGTCAGTCTTACGCACAATTTTCTCAAACGCACTTAAAAGTCATCGCAGCAGTCGAGCCGGCTGACTGCCAAGTTTTCCGATTCGAAGTCGAATTAAAAAAAGACGTTACACTAACTTTCGCGCGTGTAAATATAGTTGAGGGTGAACGAACGTGTCGCTAGCACTGACCTCCTTTTTGCGTGATGTTGAACGTGCGGAGCCGGTAAGAGTCCTCGTCAGGCTCCTCCTCGGGCTGGTGCTGCGCGGTGCGGGGAACGTCCAGGAACGCATTGGAGCGACGCGGCTGGTTGTGCTGACCGGGTGGCGGTCGGCGCCGAGCAGAGGCCTGCCGCCGGACCTGAGGTGGAGTCTCCGCCTCGGCCAGGCGAGGCTCCGAGCTGTACCGGGTCCTGGTCTCTCTATCCAGTTGCTGCTGCTGCTGCTGGCGCCGCTGGCGAACCGAGCGGCCGCCGGTGATGCGCGCGGACTGGGAGCGTGCTGCCGGCCTGCGGCGAGGTGCCGGCGTGGTCTCCATGGGAGCCGCGAGGGCTTCCATACTCGCGGAGGCGGGAGCGCATATCGACTGCGAGCGCTTCGTGCGTCCGTCCGTAGCCATGGTCGCGACGATACTGAAGCGTCGAGCGTTGTGGAGCGACGTCGCCCCCCCCGCCCCCGAGCGTTGGGCGGGCGGACTTTTACTTGTTGCATCGCGGATTATGAGATTAGTGCTCTTTTAAATGTCACTAATTGTGAGTTTTTTCATGAATGGTTCCAGAAGTACTCTTTTATTCGAAATGTAAATAGAACTTACGCGTATTGTTGGTGATTTTACGCTAAATATACTTGTGTATGTTTTCACACACAGTTTATTCAGTGAATAGGCAAGTTTCTGGATCATTGGGCTGCGCTCGTTAGCCCATTAGATACCTACGTTTATTGATTTACACCTTTGTTTAGTAACGGTTTTCTTTCAAGTATAAAGAAAATTCCAATCGGTTGTAAAATTTATCACATCTTTGTTTAAATTCGGGAGATTTAGAGCTAAAGTGATGTGAATTTGTTCAGAATTTTCTGCTTCTCTTCAGTTCATACACCTGGCAGCTTGAAATTTATATTCTGTAGGTATTGGAATGTAAAATTAATGGTGTATTCAACCTTGCTCTTATTTTACATATTACTGAGAAAGCAAACTGGTTACAAGGTCGATGGACTGAAAAATATTACTTACTACAAACGTGTCAATTATAAAAGTTTACAAATCGGAGTTTTATGTTCCTGCACAGAAAATTGTAGATAAATATTTATTTTTTGGTCGTTGGTCGAGTGGGACTGCCTAGTCGAGTGGTCGCAAGCGCTACTGCTGAGCTTGAGGTCCTGGGTTCGGTTCCCGGCTCGAGCAAAGTGTTATTGGGAGTTTCCATCTGGAATTTCTCTGTAGCAGCCACTGAGTCTGGATTTGTGCCCGGTTGATGGCAATAGGCTCGCCTCCTATTACATGGGACTTGAAACATAACTGGCGAAATGTGGGTGTACTATTAGGTACACTCCTGCCTAACCTATCGGGGATTACAGGTGTGATGTTCACTCTGCCTGACTTGAGGATCGAACCCGGGACATCCTATTTCACATTTAGCAGTCTACATTTAGGTACTAGTTAGTTACTGTTTATTTCAAAGATAATTAAATTATTTACAAACTACAAAACTATAATAGTAATAAATATGTACAAGTAGAAAAGGGTTACAGGGTGTCCAAAAATTCGTCCGCATCGCTGTCAACAGGAAAAGTGCCCAGAAGGCTGGCAGCATTGCCACGTTGGATGGCAATGCTGATTCTTTGGCCAAAAAATAAGCCCGCCATCTGGTCACGTGAAGAGTCGACCAACAGCTTGGCGATTTCCCGAAATACTAGATGAGCACTCGGACCCCATGGCCTAGTGTTACTAGTATAATTTTGAGGGTTTCAAGAAATTACGAAATCTTTCTTTAAGGCGGAAGCAAGTGTCAAGTTGTATGTTGATGAAATATGAGTCGCGCTTGTAAAACGTATTTAGTACCATGAAATGACTTTCACTTTCATGAAAAAGTCACTCAATGATACTAAATACACTGAAACAGACCTACAAATTGCAAAAAACTTAAGAAAATTGGAATTTCGCGGGGTTATCTAGCTCTTCCACCTTAACCGAAATAGAATCTATAGTTTATGGTAATTTCCTGCCCTTTACTCAGTAATTCCAGGACAGAGACAAGAATAGATTAAATCAAACATGTAAAGTAAATTCATGGCTCCCCTGTAACGTACACGTAATTGGGTAAGAACGATCGTATGTATTTCACTCACGTGCCTCGGACCAGCCGAGGACACATGCAGGGGACAGGCAGGGGACTTTTTGTTGCTGAGGTAGATATAAAAAAGTAGGTTTGGTTAGTTGGGAGAATGGATTGCGTATTAAATGTGAAGTTGGTTAAAATATCAGGTTTTGTGGCGGTTGCTTGATGACTACGCAAAGAAGTTGGGTACTGCTGTCTAGTCTGTCTGTTTGTGTTTTATTATTGAGTATCAGAGAAAATTAGATGAAATATTATATTTTTAACACAATTTGTTAAGTATTTTATTTGTATTAAGTTTTTTCAATCGCAATGTTAGTGATACTGTTTTTTTTTATTTTACATTTTATTTTATGGAATTTCTACACAATGTATATTGTTTTGAAATAAATGACTTAAATGAATCAGCATTGCCATCCAACTTGCTGCCAGCCTTATAAGCACTTTTAATGTTGACAGCGATGCGGACGAATTTTTGGACGCCCTGTAACCCTTTTCTACTTTTACATATTTATTACTATTATAGTTTGGTAGTTTGTAAATAATTTAATTATCTTTGAAATAAACTTAATGACTAAAATGACTAAAATGACAAAAATGACTAAATGACTAAATGACTAAATGACTAAATGACTAAATGACTAAATGACTAAATGACTAAATGACTAAAATGACTAAATGACTAAAAGTATTACTGTTCATTGGTCAATCACTCTAATGGGTGTAAAAGTACCCTTAACGAAGCCGAAAAGCACTTGTTCTCCCCGTCATTGAAATCATTTTTTTAGCTGAGACCATACCCAGTCCAAAGTTCCAACTTTTTCATAAGTTATTTTGTTATAACTTTATATTAAATAATAATAATAATAATTTAAAAATTAATAATTATATTTTTAATTATCTAATATTTAAAAATATAATTAATGTGTGTAATGATAAATAAAGATATAAGTAATAATTTTATTCAATAAGTAATTTGTACATGGTATACAAAGTTGTCTTATACAATTAGATGATAATAAATAGAACCAGTACCACATAAATAAAAGGTGTCATAGGACTCCCTTTCCTAAACTAGGCAGAAAATCTGTCTGTATCTTAGGAAAGAGGAAATAATAAAAACCGGCCAAGTGCGAGTCGGACTCGCGCACGAAGGGTTCCGTACCATTATCTATAAAAACGGCAAAAAAATTATATCTGTTGTATGGGAGCACCCTTAATATATTTTTTTTAATTTTTGCTATTTGTTGTTATAGCGGCAATAGTAATACATCATTTGTGAAAATTTCAGCTTTCTAGCTATCACGGTTTATGAGATACAGCCTGGAGACAGACAGACAGACAGACAGACAGACAGCGAAGTCTTAGTAATAGGGTCCCGTTTTACCCTTTGGGTACGGAACCCTAAAAAATACTTCAATGACCTCCGTACTATTCAATGCATCCATCAGCACAAAGTGTTGAGTGCGTTAAATTGAGTCCTACCGTAACACGTGGACGGGACCCAAAAAAAAAGAAATTCGTTTCTCAGTAATAATTTTTGCGTAGTATTATTATTAATATTATTTTTTGCATATTACTAGTATTTTTGCGTAGTAGTAGTTACTTTGTTTGATGTACAGAATGCTTGGTGGACGGCTTCGTGTAGGGTCCGTTTAGACCCAGTATAGGAATATCAATTTCCACGAGCATATTTTTTTACTAAGTGTAATCCAGCTCATGTTATCCGTGCGTGAAGTCTACGGGTGTAAAATCTAGCAGTTACCTTCAATTATGATATGCAACACACCTGCATATTTCAATGTTTCTCATGTTGTAGATAAAGATAAATCAAATACCAAGGTAATAACTATAACCAATCTTTCGTGGAGCGTGCAGCTATGGAACGCGAAACATATAGATGTAGATCACCGAGCTAATGTACCAACTATGCCATAAATAGGTGTACTCAGTGACACCAATCGATTCAGTTACATATCAGATGGTTTAAAGCTCATAAGTGCCTAAGATTTATGCCCGGATGATGGTTAATAGGTAGATATAAATTACATGGGACTTAAACATAACTGGTGAAATGTAAACAGTTATAGGAAGGTACCTCTGCCTTACCCTCAGGGGATTACAGGCATGATGTATGTGATGTTGTAAGTATTTATGCGCTATCGAGAATTGAAATCTATTCAGAAACAATTTTCTTGAACTCAATATCCAAACAAACCTCAATAAGTCGTATTGAAAATAAGCTCAAAAAATAAATATAAAACAATGAAGACAAAATAAACGAAAAAGGACAAACACAAACACTAGACATGATCAGAATTTGTTATTAAATGCTCCTTTCAGATGAAATTGTAACAAAAATAATATCTTCACGAAACGAACGTTAGTCTTTTGTTTCGAAATAAGTAATATCTTTCTTCATATAATATCTTGTCGAGAGCACATTCTTATGACCTTCGTCACATTTATACGTACTATTCTGATAGTTTTACTTTCCTTATCGTGTGGTTAGTGTACCTGGTATCAGATTTTTTATGCCGCTCATGGGCCTCTGACTTGGCGTTTACGTGTCGTCGAGAAATATCTCTCAGGCATGCTGGTTGCCTCACAATGTTTTCCTTCACCGAAGTAACCGATAATTATACAATACACACATGGATCCGAAAAATCAAAGGTTCGAACTCGAAACGTATGACTTGGCAGTCCAACGGTCCACTAGGCTATCACTGCTCTGAAAGTATGTAGTACGGTTTACTTTTTGACGTAAGTCTCTGTCAGGTATGGAATAATTAAAAGATAGCTTCATAGCTTTAGAGCATAGAATGCGTGGGGCACTTTCCCTCCGTTACAACATAATGGCCCGTAGATTTTCTCGGTGTACGGACCTAGCTAAAATCATGCTGTTCAAAGCTTACTGCCAGAATCTGTACACGGGAAATCTATGGGTCAATTACACCAACAGATCGCTAGATGTAGTGCGCGTCCAGTATAACAATGCTTTCAGGATGTTGTTGAGACTGCTACAATACTGCAGTGCAAGCTCGTATCGACGGGTTTCACCCAGTTGTTCTCAAGAAAACAGCTTCGCTACACATGAGAGTGAGAGATAGTCGTGGGTGTACTATTAGGTACACCTCTGGATAGCCCTTCGGAGATTACAGGCGTGATGTTATGTTAAGAATCCACATAC
Organism: Eurois occulta; assembly: GCA_950022335.1. Lineage (NCBI taxonomy): Eukaryota > Metazoa > Arthropoda > Insecta > Lepidoptera > Noctuidae > Eurois > Eurois occulta. The sequence continues at coordinate 2,992,357 of OX465496.1, forward strand.
AGCATACAGCGTTTGCGTTCGTTCAGCGTGTAAACTCTCGCCAGGTGGCTTAGAATGATTAACAACTTATTATAACAAAACGACACGAAAAAGAGCCATCCACCTGGGCATGCTTTGCCGTGGTCCACTTGGAAATCTCTGAGAAGTCTCCGAACCCAAGTCGGCCATAGCAAAGACAATCTCTTCAGATGGGGGTTCATGAACGGCTCAGATCTCAAGTGTATATGCGGCGTGTCTCCACAGACAATGGCCTACCTTCCATGTTGCGCAGCATGCCCTTATACCTGTGCACTTGACGATCTTATGACTGTATCAGCGAACGGAGATTCGCTTAACTGAATTTGGGGCCAAATAATTTTGTATTTAACATATTTTATTTATACATATATATAATATATGCTTTTTATCCATGTCCAGCAGTGGACGTCTTTGATATGATATGTATTTAATGAGACATCGACACGCCAAGAAGAAAACTCGAAAAACCGTCTTTACAGAAAATACTTCATTTTTCCTCGCATTTAAAAATGTAATTTACTTCATTTCATATTTTCTTTCACAATTTCTCCTTCACAGGGTAAATAACTCGTATGAAGATGATTTGCCTATATTTCAGAGGGGGGAATTAATCTTGCTTCCCCTGTATCATATGAATTAGATCACAAAAGCGACGAGAGTCATATTAATGATATTTGCTTGGAGTGTGTGTTGAGAGTTTTTGAGCACCATAAACATTGGCAACATAAATAGGTTATGAATGTTATCGATATCGAAGCTGGAATAGTACCTACAAGTGGAGGTTACATAACATAACATCAGGCTAGGCTGAGGCCTGATAGTACAATCATATTATTACGCCAGTTATTTTTAAGTCCCATATAATAAGGGGCGAGCCTATTGCCAACCGGGCGCAAATCTCGACTCCGTGGCTGGTACTGAGAAATTCTTGATGGAAAATACCCAATGACACTGCCCGACCCGGGAATCGAACCCAGGATCTCATGCTCAGCAGTCGTGTTAGCGACCACTAGATCAACAAGGCAGTCAGTAGAGGTTATTTGCTATAAATACCCGATCATTACTAAAGCAGTTGAGTTGACCGGTACGGTTATAGGTGTAAGTGTACCTAACCTAACCTCTGTCAGGTCTCTTAAAAAAATAATAATAATTGAATTAAGTTAGATTGAATGAAATTAAATTAAATTAAAAAGAAACGTTAGGGTGCAGTGCAGACTATATCCAATTAAGTGTAGACATTTATGTAAAAACTTGTAATTATTTATTTTTTTAACTGTATCTACTCGTATGAAAGCAATGAAATTATTACTACTAACATAGTTCTTAAGCATTTCTAACCCATATGGACTTGGTTGTTTGAAATAAAGAATTTGAATTTACGTATTTGGCACTTTCGTTTAAAACCAAATTCTGTCTGGCCAGTCATATAAGGCCACACGCAAGGAAATAGTTTGAAAGGGTGTCTGTAATCCTCGTATTGTTAGGCAGAGGTGTACCCGATAGTACACCCGCAATTTACCAATTATGTTTGAAGTAGGTTACTACTTAAAACTGGTAAGCGCATGTTTTTACAAGTTTCTAATTAACCTGCAATGTTTCTTTAGGTCAAATTTTGCAACAGAATTTTAAAAACGTTATCGTTAACCGATTTAGCTGAAATGCATACACGTTTAGTCTTTATGATAATGCATGGTTACCTAAATGCCGTCATTCTAAATCCAATACGGCGGACTCCCAAAGATGGCGGACTAGTTATTCAATTAAAAGGGTTTACTGAGACGAATACGAAAACATCAGCAACATCTTTCTACCTACTAGTCTTACCTTACTATCTTACGAGTGAACTTCTTTCGACAATCTCTCACAACTAATTTTGAGAGAACCAAGCCTGACATTTTTGACTAGCTACTATGACGTCATAAGCACTATTTAGTTACTATACAAACAAGTTACTATAAAAAAACAGCCCACGTTTTTGTTCCTCAAATATCTAGATTTAAGTTCTTGAGTTGTAACGTCGTTGTTTTAAACAAATTAGCTTACAGACAGTAGCCACGTATAAAATGCTTAAGCCGAGCACGCGAAGTAGGTGCTCTTATCTCTTATCTAGTTATAATCTAAATGGGTGTCCTCTTCGTCATTATGGGTCAAAAGCCCAATAGTCAGACAACCAGTCTTACCGAGGGGAATATCGTGTTACCCAGTGACTGAGCTGTGGAGGTCAGATAGGCAGATTGCTTAGTCGTAAAATACCAATTGAGAGCAGCTCCATCCAGTTAGACTAAGCCTAACCAAACCGGAAAAGGCTAGACATATGTGTTTAATAATAATTAAAGTAAAAAGAGGAATAAGAATGAAATTAAGATAATCAGAATCATTCCAAAATTGTTGAAGCTTTAGAATAAAACAAAATTTTATAAATGTTCCCTTTTTTGACCCATTTAAATCCCAAGTGAGTTGACCAATATATCATGTCACAGTTTACGAAAACAAATTGGTATGCATTTCTGAAAATACCTGTAGCTTTTTGTGAGAATAAAGTGGTCTTAAAACAAAATGTTACAGTACGATTTATTTTTTAATTGCCCTAGAGAACAGGTAATCACTTATAAAGGGTTCCATATTTCTACATTGACTGTCAAACCGGATTCACATAAGCGTTTCTCTCGGACAATGTCCGCTCAGGGCAGTTTAACACATTTTTGAGTTTTCCATCATTACTATCGTTTATAGAAACTCACATTATTAAGGATCTGGTATATTGCTTTGTTTTTAGCCACCATCTGCCTAGCCTCTTCCCAACTATGTTGGGGTCGGCTTCCAGTCTAACCGGATGCAGGTGAATACCAGAATTTTACATGGAGCGACTGCCTATCTGACCTCCACAACCCAGTTAGCACTAGGTAATACGATACCCGTTGGTAAGACTGGTTGTCAGACTTTCGGGTCACTGACTACCTGTAACGACTGTCAAAGATCTACAAATGACAGCCGGGACCAACGGCTTAATGTGCTTTCCGAGGCACGGAGGAAACTCGGTATGTAATGGGTGGTCACCCATCCACGCACCAACGTAGGTAAGTACGGCTTAACCTGACCGACCCGAGTGGCTTTTGTTATTTAGCCACGAGCTGCTTTGTTTTTAGACATGTATCAATAATGTTTGTGTCATCATTTTTCCGTCCTTGGCCCATGTTGCTTGGGGTCGCCAACACGTTTTTTTCTTCAATTCTCCTCTGTTGTATCTTCTGTGTTGTTCCTCTGTTGTGTGTTGTGTTTGTCTGTGTCTTTCTACATCTACCATAGACCAAATCAATGCTTATATTACAAAAGGTAAAGATTGTAAGTTTGAACTTTCGGTTTGAGATTCCGAAAATTCTTTGAAATCTTCTGAAGCTTAACACGAGCGAAGCCGCGGGCAAAATCTGGTATTGAATGTTTGCACATAGATATAACCTAGAAGCAGTAATCACAAACGGCCCAATAATCCAGCTAATCCCAGCTTAGACGTACAAATAATACTAGGTACTAACAGGCACCAATATTCCAAAGAGCACTACAGGAGCCTATTATGATATTAGGTGCTGGTCGGTATTAAGACCACATGACTGCACTTCCAAATCACGGCAGGCAACGGACACCTCAAAGATAATTGAGCCTTTGTCCGGCGGAGACTGGTTCTGAGTTGAACATGATACTGAGATAGGGCGGCTAGATTTCTACTTTGTATTTTCAGGACCAATAAATTATCTTTACGATTTATGACATAAAATTATTATATTTTCATGTTAATCAAATCAGGTTGTCTTAATGTGAGAACCTCACATCCCAGCCGCCGCGGGAGCCGCGCTCTCGGCCACCGTAGGCGCGGTCCTGTGGACGGTGAATAATGGGCTAGCTCGCTGTCCGTCCGTCTTATGACGACAGGCCGTGTCGACGGCGCGTTCGTGTTCCGCGCCTCAAAGAGATGTCAGCAAACATGAGGGGCCCGCAAGGGCCGATGCCTGCCAGGGCTGCGGGACTGTTAGAAAGAGATACCGCGGCCCTGGAACATAAAGGGCAAAAGAAGGAACATGGATGGTTTTTTAGTCAGTAAAAGTCTGACACTCCCTTCCGCTCCGCCCAGAGAGGGAGGAGTCATTTGATGATTTCCCATCCCAAAAAAAAAAAAACTTAATGTACGAGTATGTATGTTATACTCGTACAATAATTTCTATTAGAGGTATTTATAAAAAGTTCTTTTTATCATATCCTACCATGACAGATGTGCAAAATATAACGTAACGCATTCTTTAACTTTTACGTTATTAATATAATTACATTCATAACAATACTCGCTTTTGCCCGCGGCTTCGCTCGCGTTAATTTAGAATTTGACAATCAATTGTACTCTGCTTGTAATAATACTCGTATAATTCAATCATGATTTGAGAGACACGTGGAGCCATCTATTATCGTAAGAACGAAAAAAAGTACTGTTCTCGAGGAAAATAACAACAGTACCTACTTTTTTTTTCGGAATGGAAGGTATCCTGTGTCTGTTTCTGTACACACCTGACAACGTTTATGCAAAATTTCAGGATGATCAGTTCAGTGGCTTAAGGCGTGAAAAGGTAACAAACAAAAAAACTTACTTTCGCATTTATAATATTAGTAATTATTTATTTTAGTTCTATTTGTAGTCTGTATATAATGTACATAGCAATATGAGAATATTTGCAAAATAAACAGTATTAATTTTGTTCATTATGAAAAAAATATTAGTAATATATAATATATATTATTGTAATAAAATATAATAATATATATATATATATATATAAATGTATATTATTATAGTAAGGATTATACAAAAATACAAAAATGTTTATTCAAGAAAATTTGTTACAGTAATGGGCGGTTGTGTTTGGGGACTCCTTTTAAGCAATTTTTGCCTGTGTTAGGAGACCCCGCTCTTCCATAACAAAAATAATTACAACAGTAACAAATATGCTGATAATTAAACTTATACTAGGTTACTTATTTCTAATATTATTATTATTTATTTATTAATTTAAAAAAGAGAAAAATTGTGTAAGAGTGTGTGTGTGATGAGTGTGCGTGTGAGTGTGTGTTTTGTGTGAGTGTGGGTGTGTGTGTGTATGTATCTGTTTGATTTTTAAGTGCCAGTATTTGTGAGGTTGTGTGTATGTGTGACAATTGAGTGACATATTGTTATTTTGTATCTCGTTATTTAATGTACTGTAGAAGTGCCTCAGTTTCTTCATATGTGAGTGTTTTGATCCAATTTGTGACGGTTTTCTTACAATCATATGTGTTTTTGGTGTATATGAACATTTTTTTGTTTACCTTATTGTATAGTTCGGCTGAGCGTTTATTAAATTGTCTGCTGGCAAACACGGTTTTAGTCTGGGAAGCTGGTGCTACTAAGTCTTTCCTTCGTTTGGTTAATTTATCGGACTCAAATAGTAGGGTTTTATGTTTTTTCAATACGGTTTGTATTATGTACAACTTTCTTATCGATATTATATTGCTGATAGTATAAAGGCTATTTGTAGGGTATAAATTGTTTTTGAAATACATAATCTTGATTAGAGCACGCTGGGCGCGCTCTAAGTATATAAGTTTGGTTTTAGTTGCACCTCCCCAAATCGTGATGCAATACAGTAGAACCGATTGCACCAGAGCCATGTATACCTCATTTAGGATGTTTCTCGTAGATTCACGTTTACTGATAATATTTTTTGGAGCAATGTGACGCAGTGATTTAAATATCCAGCTCAGTCTCCTGACTCTATTTGTAACCTGTTCCAGATGCTGGTACCATGATAAACGTTGATCAATTACCACTCCTAGATACTTAGTCTGCGAAATTTTGGAAATATGTAAACAGGCACAACATTTATTTATTGGATCTACGCAAATATGAATTTTTATGTTAAAATCGTCACTTGGTTGTGTCCTGTTACTCACGCTAAAGCATACGTAATTCGTCTTGGATGTGTTTAGCGTAAGCAGGTTGTTATTGAGCCAGCTGGCAACTTGGGCCATGCCCATCTCTGTTTTTAGTTTTACGTCGTGCCATGAGTTCCCAGTAAAAACGACACAGGTGTCATCGGCATACGAGAAGACCTTTGCATTTTCGATGTTCATATTGCATAGGTCATTAATGTACAAAAGAAAGAGGGTAGGACCCAGTATGCTTCCCTGTGGGACACCATATGTCACCTCCACGTCTTCACTGACATGTTCTTCCATCTTGACCCTCTGCCTCCTTTTTGAGAGGTAGTCCTTGAATAAGGAACTAACAGCTAACAGTTTACCAACGTTGGCGAAGTGATTATTGACAAAATTTACTGATTCTAGTGGTGATGTTCTAATATTTAGCAGTTCGGTATTACGATCTTTAATTTTATTAGAGTATGTTAGGTTCTTTATATTTTTCCAGAGAAGCTTATTATTACCAACTGATTTTACTAGTAGGTCCCTTTCATATTTACGTTTTAATTTTTTTATAAGTGAGTTACAATGGTTTCTATACCTAGTGAAGGTTATTTTTAGGGTTTCGTTATGTGGATTAAGCCTGGATTGTTTCTGTAGTTTGTTACGATTTCTTATGCAACGCAAAATGCCTGTAGAGATCCACGGCTTTATTATTTGTTTGCTGTTAGGAATTTTGCGGGAGATAGTGTTTCTTTCTATGATTTTAGAAAGTTTTTTGTTTTTTTTTTATTATAATTGCGAAAAAAATTCAGTCTGCATTCAACGACAATGCCCTAGTAGTTAGCTATAAAAAGTGTCCTATCTAAGACTTACAAAACCTTAAATAAACCTTACCGAGTTAGTTAGTTCCCCCCAACCGATTAAGCTGAAATTTTGTACCAGTTTGTTTCGGGTGACAATATATTTTTATGATGCACATGACTTAATCCTGCAGCCGCCAGGATCGCGTCCTCACGAGAGAACTCTTCAACGATTAGCATTAGAATAACACGTACACGTTCAATGTTGATAGATAACCTAACTTTTCTTTTCATTTTAATGAAAGCTTGTTTTTCTTTTACAGTTTAATTTATCATCCTTAAAATGCTTTTCCATGTATCAACACCCAACCTCCCCGCGGGGAAAGCCGCTAGCAAAAGCTAGTTTCTAATACCTAATTATAATAAAAAAATGAGAGGAAAATGTAAAAGCCTTGGAGATACAGAAAGTTAACCTTTATACTATAAAGTACCTACTCAAGTATAAAGTTTTGATTGAAACGATAAGCTTTCTTAGTGGAAGATTTTCTGCTCTGTCAGTTTTTAAAAGTAGGAGCTTTTCATATTTTTCTAAAAGTGTATTACTTAATTGTTCTTCTACTTTTTTTTAGGGTTCCGTACCCGAAGGGTAACCAACGAGGCCCTATTACTAAGCCCCCGCTATCCGTCCGTCCGTCCGTCTGTCTGTCAGCGGGCTGTATCATGATGATCCGTAATAAGTAGACAGTTTAAATTTTCACACTAAATTAATTAAAAATTAAATTTTTATTGCTACCCTACCGCGATGATACGGAACAATTCATGCGCGAGTCCGACTCGCACTTAGCCGGGTTTTTTTGTAGTCAAATATTAAAATCTCGCGATTTATTTTTACTTCTACGAGGGACGATACTGTGATACAATCCTGTTCACTGATCTCTATGCAATCGTCCATACTTGCTAAACAGCTTATATTTTCATAATTTTCTGTAATTTCAGCCAATATAAGAGAAGTTTTATATAATTCGCTCTTCAAAAACTAACAGCTCTCAACTTACATTGACAATGATTCGCCCCAATTAAATAACACTAAACCTCGAGAATATCCGCATTAGGACTTAAGTCTTGGCTACCTTCCTTACGAAGGTCCTCAGTACGTTCAACTTGACCTGTAACTAAGTTGGTACACGTGAAACATGACAGCTAGGTAATAAACCAGCACAGTAATAACATAGAGATACAAGACTTGACGGGGTTTTGGCTCGAATATTTTTAATCGAGATGAGCAAAAAATCAATAAGCGAATAAGTATTTTTTTTATATACGTTTTCCTACACTAAGAATTTTTCCTGTGTCGTGGGTATGTTAACAAACATTTAAACTCATATTACCATTTTACCAAGGGGTATTGTATTCTCCAGTACTAACTGGGTTGTGAATGTCAGATAGGCAGTCGCTCCATGTAAAATACAGGTATTCAGCTGCATCCAGTTCGACTGGAAGCCGACACCAACATGGTTGGAAAAAGGCTAGGCCGATGATGAGTATGACATCTAGAAGAACGTCTAGCCTTAGTTTAGTAGAAACAAGCATTGGTAGTTAAAAATAGGTTATTCAAAAGCTGAAACGGGTCATATTTCAAAACAGACAATGCATTACCAGGGGGGCTACTATGAAGTCTTAAAACAGGAGTAATTCCAGTGTGGGAAAGAGACAGAGCTATACAGGTCATCTAGCGCCATCTCTTTCCCACACTGGAAATACTCCTACTTTAAGAAGTCATGGTAGCCCACCTGCAAATATGAAAGGAGGGAGAGAAGTATTTCCTTCAACTCTGAATACACTTTACTCCCAACACACGTGCTTATATAAAACATTCCTATAAGGAAAACACCTTAAATACATAGAAAAAGCAAAGAATGTCAACAAATGCGGATAAACACACCATAATGTCACCCTATCTACAAAGGCTACATCCCGTCTCGCCACTTTCCCGATTCGCCCACTTGACAAAATATCATCTTAAAAGTGCCATTTCGTGACTGTTTTGATGTTCATACATTCAGTCTCGTTTCGCCAACTATTGAGTATGCGAGTATTCACAAGAAGAACATCAACTAGATGTTTCCTTGTTTGGGTACTGACTGTATCGTCCAAAAAACAGTTGAAAAAAATAGTTGGCGAAACAGGACTTAATGTATGACGATCACAATAGCTACGAAAAGGCACTATTTTCCACTGGTTTTGGTGGTGAATCGGAAAAGTGGCGAAACGGGAGGTACCCTACTAGGCAGGTATAATATTTACATTTTTGGATCAAAACTGGGATATTTGGTTACGTGCCGCCACAGATGGATAAATGTTCGTTGGGGAATAAAATTGCTCTGGATTTACTTTTGAAATAGACACTTTTGGTACAAAATTATGCAGGCACTTATGAAATATCTTAACATAGATGCACAAAATAAAAACCACCCTTATAAAAGTGATAGTAAAAAAAACAGTTTCTACTGCTATTAGGTTATTTTTTCATCCACATAATAATGTGAACAATGAACAGAGTAACGGGAATCTATCAAGTGATTACTTATACTCGCGTAGATACCCCAGTTACTCAGAAATGGTCTAGTCCCGTTTTTTCAACAAACGCTTAGTGACACCCAAACAAATGCCTTAATATTATTTCACAGTTTAAATAATTGAAATCCAACAAAGCGCTTTTATTTAGACATCATTTCCCTGGCGCCTACAGTTTCTGAAAATAGGCATAGTTCAGGTTTACCCACCATACCATACGTGAGAGGGAGAGAACCTCACGTCCCAGCCTCCGCGGGAGAAGCACCGGGCGTCGGGGGCCACGTGGTGGCTCTCGGCCACCGTAGGCGCTGGCCTGTGGACGGTGAGTAATGGGGCTTATGACGACAGGCCGTGTCGACGGCGTGTTCGTCCACGCGCGCCTCAAAGAGATGTCAGCAAACAGGAGGGGCCCGCAAGGGCCGATGCCTGCCAGGGCTGTGGGACTGTTCGAGAGATACCGCGGCCCTGGAACTTATAGGGCAAAAGAAGAAACATGGATGGTTTTTAGTCAGTAAAAGTCATTTGATGATTTCCCATCCGAAAAAAAAAGGTTTACCCGCCATGTCCTCTAAAGTTATGTATTATTAGTGCGAGTATGTCATTTGTTTGTTATGGCGTGACTTACTGTCATTACTCGTAGTTCCAACAGATTTGTAGTAGGAATACCATGGCGCAAGCTTGGATTTTCCAACAATGCTTGTTATGACCTCTATTTACTGGAATTTTCAGGCAATCGGTATAAAATAGAACCATTGTAGGTAGTCGTGTGTCCCCGTTGAGTTTTCCATCGCTAAAAATGAGGAATTTCCATTAAAACTGTCATCTACTATTTAAAGTGGTTATTACACGACACCGCTCGTCCGCGCGGTCGGACGGTGATGCGGATCTCACGTCGCATCGGCTTTTATGAACTCCGTTGGTCGCTGGTGTCTAACACACGTACACCGCTTAACCGCGCGGATGAGGGGCGCTCACCGATTCTCCGCGAGTCGCACCGCCAACAAAATCTTCACCACTTTCGCCCGACCGCGTACGTGCTCGCCTCACCCTTTTGGAGACGAATTCTCAAAAAATATTTCTCAATGTTTATTCCTGCAACATTTCAAGTTAGACACAGCGAATTTGGCAATGTATTGTTAGTTAGGCCACACACCATTACCTGCATTCCTTTTTTATTACTCCCTTCGCAGGTCTGCTGAAAGAAATGTCTGGAAAACAATTAACTTATTGTACTCAAAACTTATAATGTTATTTTTCTACTGTGTGTAAATAATTGATATAAAAATAAATAAATAGAGCAGGTTTCTCTAGACAAATTCTTTAACAACAAGCCTTACTACCACGCACTAGAAACCTAAAGATAATCAAAACAAAGTACCCTAGCCGAAAATAGATATACAATGAAATAAACAGACACACATCAGACATTCAGGAGAAACCCTCATCATATATTGTTTGCGCAGGTTTTCATTACGAAGGGCGAACTGAATGTATCTAACAAAGCAAATACACAGGGCTGTGTACTAATAAATATTTATATGTATATGAATTTAATTAGATGATAGGAATACGTATGAAACGTGTGGTATCTACGTCTCAGAATCGTTCATAATGTTTAGATAATGAATGATCTTTTATCTGTCGCTACATCCAGATCCTATCAGAAGCTCGAGAACCAGACTTACCAAGGGATATCGTGTTATCCAGTAAATGATATCTAGAGATCAGATAAGTATCAGACAGGCAGTTGAACCATGTAAATGCTGGTATTGAGTAGCATCCTGTGAGACTGGAAGACTACCCCAACATAGTTGGGAAAAGGCTTAGCATTCGCAGTAGCAGATAGAGTCATAATAAAATATGATTAATTTCCCACAATTATTATACAATATTTTAGAAAAAGGACGTCAGTATAAACAGAATACAAGGCCATATTATAACACTGCGTTGGTATAGTGGTCGCAAGCACGACAGCTGAGCATGAGGTCTTGGGCTCGATTCCCGGGTCGGGCAAAATGTTATTGGGTCTGGATTTGTGCCCGGTTTGTGGCAATAGGCTCACCGCATGTTACATGGTGCTTAAACGTAACTGGCAAAATTTGGGTGAACTGTTAGATACACCTGTGCCCTAACCCTTCGGAGATTACAGGCGTTATGTTATGTTATGTTATTATAACACTTGTAGTGACTGCCTTGCTGACACACGTACTGATCATGCGGTTCTATTTCCATGGGCTGCGGGACTGTTCGAAAGAGAAACCGCGACCCTGGAACACAAAGGGCTAAGAAGGAACATGGATGGGTTTTAGTCAGTACAAGGCTGACACTCCCTTCTGCTCCGCCCAGAGCGGGAGGAGTCATTTGATGATTTCCAATCAGAAAAAACGGTCCTATTTCCTTTGCTCAAGTGTAAAGCTTTTGAATATTGAGCTGTGACTAGAATTGAATGAAGTTCGAAGTAAAGTTCACTGACTATCATATATGTCATTTCACATTATTGATTATAAATAACACCCATAAATTTATAGCCACTTATGTCCAGGTTATTGACATCGTTAACCGAAACTATCTATTGGCGAAATGTTATCACTCAGTAATCGGTCAACCGCTGAGATAATAACTCAAACCGATCAATATTGGCTCGTTAGTTAACGATTAACCTTCACTGTTATCTATGCTTCTGGGGTTTCGAAGTTTATGTAGAGGTTAGTGTCAGTTTGTTTTGATGGCCCAGATGTTAAGGCGTCGCCTCTCATACATGAACTTGTGGGTTCAAGTCCGGGCAAGAACCAATGTAACTTTTTCAATTCATAATGTTCTTTCTAAGTTGATCTTGCACATCAAAGACATCGGTGAAGGAAACCATCATACGGAAATCTGAACTTACTTTATGTTTACATAGTATAGGTAAAACAAAGTCGCTCCCGCTGTTTGTATGTGATTTTAATGCAGTTTTCTGCAATAGATTGAGTGATTCACGTGACATTTTGATATTTTTCAATTGGGTAAAAAAATATATTGCAAGACACCAAATATTCATAACCTTACATTTGTGTATTCACAAAATACTAAATATTTAAAAGTAAATACCGGCCAAGTGCAAGTCGGACTCGCGCATGAAGGGTTCCGTACCATCGTATTTATTTTTATTATCAGTTGTTACAGCGGCAACAGAAATGTACTTTCTGTGAAAATTTCAACTGTCTACCTATTAGGGATCATGAGATACAACCCGCTGACAGACAGACGGACGGACAGCTGAGGCTTAATAATAGGGTCCCGTTGGTTACCCTTCGGGTACAGAACCCTTAAAATGACATGGAGATGTTAAACCACAAATAAATGGAATGAGTAGTAAATGTACTTGCTTAGGATACTCATTTCATCTGGAACTTCAAACTTGCGTTAACACAATTTTCAGTAGGTATAATATTTCCAGTAGGTATAATATATACACAATAGGTAGATAGGTAGGCTTTGGCTATAGACACTACAAACACTACACATTGGCAAGGTTGGCGCAGTGGCTGAGCGTCTGGCTGCTGCACTGCGTTTTGCGGGTTCGATCCCCGCACGGAACAAATATATGTATGGCCTACATATGAGTTTAAAGGCTCTCCCACACAGGTGCGCTATTATCGGTCGATAATACCGGATGCGTTATTGCGATATCTGTGTTTAGTACATTGTTTTAGGACGGCTACGAAGTTACACACTGCTGCGATAATAACGACGCAGCAGAAGAAGGTCGCTTGCGTTCCTCCGTCCTGCGATATTCCGATATGAGTTCTTCTAATAAGTGTTGTTCGCTTTGTTTCTCTTCTGTGTATTTATATTTGTGTTCAATCCAGTGTTGCTAACAGTACCCGGTTTCCATTAAATGCTGTCTTCTGATTCGTTAGCTTTTTTGACACATGTAATTTTCTAAAAGATGTCTGTGGTATAATTCCAAGCGCGTTTGTTTTGCTTTACTATTTTGTTATGGTGTTAAGAGAAGAGAAATAAATATCTCATTAGGGAAAAACCTGCCAAAAACACAAATACGAAATCGAATTATCGAACGATAAAAAAGCAGTCGTGTGCAAGGAATCGAGACGCATTATCGCAATAATGCATTCGATATTATCGACCAATGCGACCAAACGCGCCTATGTGGGAGAGCCTTAAGGCTGATTTTATAGTCACGCGTTTCAGCAGCGCCGTCGGAGTGCGCGCGCTCGGATATGTATTGGGGTAGTAGTAGCGTTTCAAATTCGCGCGCTTGAGCAGCGCCGTTCGGTGTTCCTGTTCAACAGCGCGCTGCCCAACGGCGCGTCTAGCGGCGTGACTATAAAACCAGCCTAATATTTGTAAACGCACTCACGACACACGTGAAATTCCTAGTGTGGAGCAACGTTTTATGAACAAAATAAAAAAAACTACCCATCTGGCAGACCAATCTAGAACTACATCCATCTAGTGCATGACTTTGCAGTCTAGACATCCACAAGTGTTCAAGTAGATTGCTTTTGCCTTTATTATGCCATTGTTTTCAACTATCTCCGACGAAAGAGAATGGCTTGATTGTCGAAATTTTATTCATTTCGTTTCATAAGTGGTCGTTTTGAAATAAATGTGGATGCCATAAAAAAATAGTAAAATTTAAAAAGTATGAAGTCTTATTAGGTATCATACGAAGTCAATTTGGTTGTCTTCTAAGGCTTATTTCCACTTTATAGGTATGTTTATGATACTGATCAGATTTAAACATGAAAGATATTACTAAAACAAGCTCTCTGTTTTAAATAGGTGCTTTCAATCCAGACTAAATCTGATTTTTGAAACGATCGTCATCTGCTTAACTGCCTAACTCATTAAAAGTAAGTAACTGGGTTGTGGAAGTCAGGTAAGTACAGACGCCAGCATATCAAGCTAATTCAGACAAAAAAAAATCAAATCAATCAAGTTGCCTTCTGTCAAATTTCTGTAATAGATTTTCAATTTTATCGCTGAAGCATTAGGTTCAAGGTTGATTGGGAAAATTTTACTGTTTTGGGTAGCGGGGTTTTGGTGCTGGCGTCTGTACCTCAAACCCAGTTACTGAGTAACACGCTATACATTTTTATAAGCTTGGCTTTTAAATTAAAAAATAAAATTGGGCTCATACAATAATACTTATAGGAAACTTTTAGTCATCCACTTATGGCTTATAACGGTATAGGTACCCTAAGTACTCACGATAAACAAATTCAGGCTATCAGCGAGATAAAGATAAAATAATCAATATTAATGTGAGCTCCTGCACTATATGTTACAAGTACCGCCGATGTAGCTAATTACGATAAAGCTTTTGGCTTAGCAGCTAAGCGTAATGATTTTTGAATATGACAACACAAAAACGAATAAAAATCCGATGTAACAAATTAAATAAGTATAATAATATAGCATAATCAGCCTTTAATGTTCCCACTGCTGGGACACACGGCCTCCTCTCTATGAGAGGGAATGGGCTATAATCCATCACGCGGGTCCAGTGCGGGTTGGTAGATGTCACATGTCTTTAAATAAAATTTAAAAAAAAAACGTAAATAATAACTAACACAGATAAAAAAACTTCACAGTATTCCTAGAATAGTTTTATTTTAAATACTTTAAATGCCACAATATACTGGCTTATTATCCGAAAAAAAAATGCTTAAGGCCATTTTTTTTAAGTGCCTGATGTGTCCCACGGCAGGGCAAAGGCCTCCCTTCCCTCTTTCCATTTATCTCTATCTTTGGCTATGTAGGCCCAATCCTTTTGATAAGAGTCCAGCTAGTCACATCATTA